>CAWUFW010001667.1:1735000-2370000 GCA_963921515.1 Calotriton arnoldi
AAATCGGCGGGATGCGCTTAGGGTGCGCGTATCCCGCCGAGAAAAAAAAAGAAACAAGTGCGCAAAACGCACAAAGGGGGCAGGGTAGAAACACCCTAACCCCTAGGCCTGCCTCAGGGGGTCCCACAAGGACCCCTGGGCAAAAAAAGCATTTAAAAAAAAAAATCGGCAGGATGCGCTCAGGGTGCGCGAATCCTGCCGAAAAATCGAAGCGCGGTCTCCCGCGCTCGATGTTAATTGGCCCCTGGGTGGCCCAAGTCCCGGGGGCATGGTGGGGGGATAATTTAATGTGTGGGGGCCTCAAAGGTCCCCCAAGCCCCGGGGACCGCCACCCCCCCGGGACTTTTAAAAAATGGTGCGGGAGGGCTCTGAGCCTCCCGCAGCCCCTGGGACCACTACCTCCCGGGGCTTTTTTTAAATTAATTTAACAACCTGTGTGGGGGGCTCCAGCCCCCCACACGCCCCGGGACCGCCACCTCCCGGGCACTAACAAATTAAAATGGGGGTCCGTTTTGGACCCCCAAAGCCCCGGGGACCACCACCTCCCCGGGGCTGTGCTGATGTAGGGAGGGGGGCCGCGCGGCCCCCCTCCTGGAGCCCTTGATGGCCGTGGGGACCACCACCCCCCAGGGCCGGCTCCTGCAGTGTCCCGGGTGCCTACCCCCGGGACACTGTAGCTTGCTATGGCAGGACGGAGCCTCGCGGCTCCCGTCCTGCCATAGCAAACTGCTTTGGATATTAGAAGAGAGAGCAGGGAAACCTGCTCTCTCTTCCAATATCCAAAGCCGACTGCTTTCCACATGGGGAGCAGCATGTCAGCTGCTCCCCATGTGTAAGCAATGCCGGCTCCCGTAGGACACGGGGAGCCGGCGGGACTGTGGGGGATTGGGGACCCCCACAGTCCCCAACGAGAGGCCAGGCCCCGGGGATGGGGTCCCCGGGGCAAGTAGTGGCCCAGGAGGGGGCCACGCGGCCCCACTCCCCAAAAAAGAAAAATTTAAAAAATTTAAAAAAATGGAAAGGCCGGCCCCGGGGATGGGGTCCCCGGGGCCTTAAATGGCCAGAGGAGGGGGCCACGCAGCCCCCTCCAAAGAATAAAAATAAAAGGCCATGCCCCGGGGATGGGGTCCCCGGGGCCAATACAGGCCCAGGGAAGGGGGCCACGCGGCCCCTTCCCGTTTTTTTTAATTAAAAATTTTAAAAGGGGTAAGGCCCTGGGGGATGGGGTCCCCAGGGCATAAAAACAGGAAAAAGGAAGGGGGCTACACAGCCCCCCTTCAGGGGACAAAAAAAAAATTTAAAAAAACGATCGGGCCCGCAGGCCCCGCCCCTTCCTTCACCACTCTGCAAACGCGCCCTGGCGCGTTTGCAGAGGGGAACGAATTCCCCTTGAATACTGGGGGTCCCTGGGGGCCAACTAGCCCACCAGGAACCTCCAATATGCGCCAGTGGGCTGCGTTGCAGAGACGTGTAGAGAGGCCACACCCCTTTTACACCTCTCTGCAACGCAGCTCTGTGGCGCTTTGGAGGTATATGGTGGGCTAGTTGGACTCCGGGGACCCTCAGGATTCAAGGGGACTTAATCCCCAACTTAAAACGCGCCACGGGCGCGTTTGCACAGTGGTGAAGGGAGGGGGCGGGGCTTCAGGTGACATGTGTGCAAACAGGCCCCGTGGCGCGTTTTAAGATGGGGAATTAAATCCCCTTCAATCCTGAGGGTCCCTGGGGGCCAACTAGCCCAACAGGTACATCCAGAAAGCGCCACTGAGCTGCGTTGCAGAGAGGTGTAAAAGGGGTGTGGCCTCTCTACACGTCTCTGCAACGCAGCCCCCTGGCGCATATTGGAGGTTCCTGGTGGGCTAGTTGGCCCCTAGGGACCCTCAGGATTCAAGGGGACTTAATCCCCCAACTTAAAACGCGCAACGGGGGGCGTTTGCACAGATGTCACCTCAGGCCCCGCCCCTTCACCATTGTGCAAATATTCCTGTAAAATCAGCCGAAATACGAATTCCGATTTACTCACCTGTTATCAGGAGAGACCTCAGTGCTGTATCTTTCAGCCCAGTACTGGTCCTGAAAAGTAATTTTAACCGTACTTACCTGTAACTTGAATTTCCTTCATAGGCTAACATTGACTGGTTTCACTTGGAAATTCTTCTAAGTGTGGAGTTTTGGAACTTTAAAATATTCCTCTAAAATCAGCCGAAATACGAATTCCGATTTACTCACCTGTTATCAGGAGAGACCTCAGTGCTGCATCTTTCAGCCCAGTACTGATCCTCAAAAGTAATTTTAACCGTACTTACCAGTAACTTGAATTTCCTTCCATAGGATATCATTGCCTGCTTTTTGCTGAAAAAGTTTCTAAGTGTTGATTTTTGAAACATACAAATATTCCTCTAAAATCAGCCGAAATCCGAATTCTGATTTACTCACCTGTTATCAGGAGAGACCTCAGTGCTGCATCTTTCAGCCCAGTACTGGTCCTGAAAAGTAATTTTAACCGTACTTACCAGTAACTTGAATTTCCTTCCATAGGCTAACATTGACTGGTTTCACTTGGAAATTCTTCTAAGTGTGGAGTTTTGGAACTTTAAAATATTCCTCTAAAATCAGCCGAAATACGAATTCCGATTTACTCACCTGTTATCAGGAGAGACCTCAGTGCTGCATCTTTCAGCCCAGTACTGATCCTCAAAAGTAATTTTAACCGTACTTACCGGTAACTTGAATTTCCTTCATAGGCTAAGATTGACTGGTTTTCAGCAAAAAGTTTCAAAGTGTTGATTTTCACAAACTACAAATATTCCTTAAAAATCGCCTGTATGACTTAAACGCATTCTTTCAACTGTTTACAGGAGATGCACCAGTGCTGGATCCAGGATCCAACACTGAGTAAGAAAAAGTAACGATAACAGTTTTTACCTGCTAAGTGAATTTCCTTCCATAGGATAACATTGGTGATTCTATGAGAAAAAGTTTCTAAGTGTCAACTTTTAAAATACAATAATATTCCTTAAAAATCACGACTGTAACCAAAACGCTTTTACTCAACTGTTTACAGGAGATGTACCAGGACTGAATCTAGGATCCAGTCCTGTGGTTACAAAAGTAATCCATAAAGTAACTAATTGCATTTAACTAGAAATTCACATTGAGCTGAATGTTGCATTGTGTTTGAAAATGTGTTGCCCATTGCAACAACTGTAACTACTGTACTTAAAAGTCTATTGCCTATCTGCAAAGTATTTAAACTAAAGTAATTCATTCTGAGAAAGTATTTTTTGTAATGTAATGTATAATGTAATTACAATGTAATTTAAAAATAAAATATGTAAAAAAAAATTGTTTCTAAAAATGTAGTAAATCAGTATGAAAAAAATTAATATAACAATTAATACATTTAAAAATTGTCATTTACAAAACCTTTGAAATTCACTGAAAAAACCGTAGGTTTCAGGCACGTTATAGTTAGAAATTAGCATTTAAAAACCTTTGAAATTCACTGAAAAAACCATAGGTTTCAGACACGTTATAGTTACAAATTAGCATTTAAAAAACCTTTGAAATTCACTGAAAAACCATAGGTTTCAGACACGTTATAGTTACAAATTAGCATTTAAAAACCTTTGAAATTCACTGAAAAAACCATAGGTTTTAGGGACAGTTATAGTTACTTGGACATTGCACTCGTACAAAACCCTTGAAATTCCCCCGTTATAGTTAGTTCAGCTAACTATAACTCGCGCCCCCGCAATGCACTGCTGATGACGTCACATATTACATCACTCATGACATGGTCAGTGACATCACTGATGACATCACTGATGACATCTCAAATGACATCACTGATGACATCATCCACGTGATAATCTGATGCACCTCCTCACACCCTAATATAACCTTTGATACACCCACTCTAAATTACAGACTGCCATTCGCAAAACCATAGACACTCCAACACCAATAACTACATACCCACTCACTGATTCTTAGGTCTACACACACACATCCACTCACTCACCCGTACAGTCACTCATACTTACGGTCACTCAGTACAGGACTATCATATGCACTCTTACTCCTATATAGACACTCAAACAACGCCACTCATCCATAGAGATACTCACACACCTAGTCAGTCATGCAAATAATTAAACACACTGCCATTTACTCACCTATACAGTTATACACACACCAGCTCACTTACTCATACAAATAGTAGCACATTGTTACGCTCTTATACAATCACTGATACAAGCACACACTCATCCATACAGCCACTATCACAATCACTCACTCTTGCTTATAGCTATTTATATACTCCAACACACATATATACTGCCTTTCACATATGTAGTTACTCACACATGTACCACTGGAACATACATTCACTCACTAACACACTCTTACACACACTTACCCACCCATACAGTCTATCACAGATGCACTCTTGAAACCATCCACCCAGTGAATCACCCACTCACACATCTATGCACAGAGTTGCACACACCCCTCCCACACAAACACTCAGGCACCCATACAGATACTCAGACAAGCATTCAATAACTCATATAGACACTCATGTAGCTATTCACAAACACATGCAGCCACTTACACAGCAACAGACAGACGGATACAGACATTCATCCAGTTTAGTCACTAACCCATGCATTCAGTAAGATACGTTAAATCACTCACTTATAGAGTCAGTCACGCACCTACTAAATCATCCATACAGTCACTTACACACCCACTCATTCTTCAAATCGTCTTTTCCTATATATATTAAAAATATTTAAACTTTACAGAAACACACAGTCACTGGATGATGTCATCAGTGATGTCATCAGTGATGTCACTGACCATGTCATGAGTGATGTAATATGTGACGTCATCAGCAGTGCATTATGGGCGCGAGTTATAGTTAGCTGAACTAACTATAACGGGGAATTTCACGGGTTTTGTACGAGTGCAATGTCCAAGTAACTATAACTGTCCCTAAAACCTATGGTTTTTTCAGTGAATATATATATATACACATATATATACACGAACCAATGCTTTCTCCCAAGTAATTCAAAAGCACGACACAGCTTCGGGTTTTGCAGATGGCTTTATTGGTGTTATTTGCGTGGTGCTGCTAGTCCATGAAACGCCTTGCCATACGCGTTTCAGCCTCAATCGGCTTTCATCAGTGCCGG
Source organism: Calotriton arnoldi (assembly GCA_963921515.1). Taxonomy (NCBI): domain Eukaryota; kingdom Metazoa; phylum Chordata; class Amphibia; order Caudata; family Salamandridae; genus Calotriton; species Calotriton arnoldi. The sequence goes on from CAWUFW010001667.1 coordinate 1,740,205, forward strand.
TTCCACGGGCTGCTCATTCTCCATGGGGGACAGGTAGAGTGTAGCTGTTATCTCGACCACTCCCCGTCAGGTGATGCCTTGCCCCTCCTCCAATTAAAGGATCATAGCCATCTCACGCTCTCCCTGCCAGGCAGATGCATGCTGGTAGTTGAAGTCCCATGGCTGCCTATACAGTGATAGGGAAGACCAAACATCAGGTGATGTCCCAATTATATCGGTCACGGGCCTCACACCAGCTCGAGTGCCCAAGAGGAAGTCCAAGCCACCCGCAAAATCCCTTTCTCAGGCAATGAGTATTGCCTCCTCTCTCCCCATTGCAGAAGGTGAGTCTCAATAGATGATAAACTGCTGGGGGGGCAGCGCGTTGCAGTTTGATGCGTTTTCAACTTTTTGCCGGTATTCCGCGCTGCTCCTTACCGAGAGGGCGTGTCGGAAGCCAGCACCTGTGGCGAAAGAATCAAGTAAAAACTTCAACAAAAATATGAAAGAGGAAGAGATAAACTATGTTAAAATCATGGATAAAGTAAAATCAAGAAAGGACATAGTTATAAGACAATCGGATAAAGGGGGCAACGTAGTCCTATGGCCTTTTTGCAAATATGATGTTGAAGCGAGATCCCAATTGAGAGATAGAGTGCTACCAGAAAGTCCCACAAAGCAATGTCTTGGAAGTGAAGGCAAAGTATCATAAAGAATTGGCGAGATGGAGGGGTATGGGGTTGATATCCGATGCAGAAATGCAATATTTGAAAGTGGATACCCCAGTGACTCCCATACTATATTTGATACCTAAAGTGCTTAAAGATATGGTGACACCCCCAGGAAGGCCAATTATTTCAGCCATTGGCAGCCTCTTTGAAACCACTTCGAGGTTTTTAGGTCATTTCTTGCAGGATTTTGTCAAACCTTTGCCTTCACATATTCAAGATACGGGAGATTTCCTGAGGAAGCTACATGAGACGGTGTGGGAAGATGATGATTTGCTAATCACTCTCGATGTCACCTCGCTCTATACGAGCATTGCCCATAAGGATGGTCTAAGGGCGCTTAGGCATTTTTTACGGAGCAGACCCTTACAATTGTATCAACATTCTGAAATGTTATTGAGAATGGCAGAATTATGCTTGGAAAATAACTTTTTCCAGTATGGCAATGACCCCTATAGAAAACTGAGGGGCACGGCCATGGGCATCTGCTTCGCCCCCAGCTATGCGAATCTTCACATGGGCTGGTGGGAGGAGCAGGTGCTCAGGACCACATGCAGAAATGAATGGGAGAATAACATCAAGTTGTGGGTCAGATTCATAGATGACCTGTTAATTATATGGAATGGGTCATCAGAAAATGCTAAAATGTTTGTTGATTCCCTTAATGTGAATATCCTAAATCTGAATTTCACTGATAACATAAGTAATTCCAGTGTACACTTTTTAGATCTTGAGGTTTTTATAAAAGATGGTTTTTTACATACTCGCACTTTTAGAAAGCCCACGGCTGGTAATTCTGTGTTACACTGTAGTAGCTTTCATCCCCAGAAGCTAAAACAGAGCATTCCCTATGCGTAGCAGCTTTGCATGAAAAGAAATTGTAGCGAAGCAAGCTCCTTGACACAAGCCCAGACGGAACTGACAAAGATTCAAGGAAAGAGGATATAGTCAGACCGTCCTTGATCAAGCAGTAGCTAAAGTAGAAGGTTTGTCTAGGCAAGAAATACTCTTTGGGGAAAGAAAGAAAGTCAAAAAGAACAATAATTTATAACAGGATATAAGGATGATAACCGGGTACAACGCCTATCATGCTAGGGTGAGAGCCTGCATGAATAGGCATTGGTACCTGGTTAGAGGGGACCCCATCCTGAAGAGTGCAGTATCCAGAAGACCACTTGTCTCCTACAGGAGAGCGAGGTCAATGCGACAGCAGCTAGTTAACAGTAGCCCAGAATTGATTGAAACTGAAAGTTGGCTGAAGGCAAACCCGGGCTTTAATAAATGCCTCAAGTGTTAGGCCTGTAAACATGGGGTGAACAAAAAAGTACAGCTGCCCTTTATGACTAAACCGTGGAGGATTCCTAGGTTTCATAATTGTAAGAGTGACCATGTGGTGTACGTGCTGCAATGCACGTGCCCCTTGGTCTACGTGGGCAGTACTATCTATATGGCCCACGTAAGAATTCTTCAACATCTCAGAGCTGTCAAAGACAAGGACCAATCTTATCCAGTTGCCCGTCACATTAAAGAGGTCCACAAAGGCAGAGTTGAGGACTTAACATACTTTGTGATAGACTCTGTACCCAAAAGGAGGAGAAGAGGTAATCTGGAGGGCAAACTGAGACAATTGGAGTTGCGGTACATTTTAATGCTTGACTGCAAAAGCCCGAATGGTCTGAACTCAGATGAAGGTGTACATGTTCATTTACTTTAATTGGGAGCACCGAGTTGAGCCTCGTAGACCCTATATCCTCCACGTGGTGACAGTTACATTACAAAGCCCCATGAAAGTACATATTGAGAAATATGAATCTGTGTAACACTTTTTTATGACTTTTTTAGAGTGTGTAAATTGTATATTGACATCTGTGTGATCATCAGTGGGATGAAAAGCCTAGGAGTGTTTTAATTGATCAATTATATAATATAAAGAATGAATCTTTTTATGAATTACAAAATCGGGTATAATTTTATTGACCCATCTCGTTTAATATTGTGTTTTAATAAATAGAAATTTGCGGTTTTGCACATAGTCAGTGCGAGTATAAGGCGTGAGCACTTGCACTTTATCATCAATGGCAGCTGTAATTGCAATTTTGCACACATTCCAAACAATTGGTTATTTGCACTTTAGTGACATCTAGATTTGATGGTCTAATAGCACTAGCACTTTAATTCTTCTGGCAGCTGGAATTACAATTTGGCACCTTTAGGGAAATGGTTATTTAAGTTAGACCATGTACCATCGTTGTGCGGCATAGTTAACGCATGTTACTACTTATGAATTAGGATTAGAGATGGGCTTGTTGGGAGTATATGCATAGTGTAGTCCGTTCTAGTGTAACCCCTATGGGATACTTGAACAGGAAGGGCAGGTGGTATAATGAAACACGAAACCTGCATATATAACTAAAAGCTAGAAAGGGATCGTACCGCAGCGTAATCTTGAAGTGTGTGGCAAAAGTTATGTCTTGCTCACACCCGCCGTCATTCTGTCGCGCAGTCACAACAAAAATGACGGGCTTGAGCCGAGCACTGAAACCGTATGACGCGCTTTGTCTTTAGGACAGAATTAGGAATGGACTCACAGACCACACTTGAGAACGTATACCGGGTGATAAGTGTAATGTTAAGACACTTGTCAGTAAAACACTCAGGAAGGGCTTGGTTGTCTGGTACAATAAAGTTAATTGAAAAGAATAAAATGCCAAGAAAAAAAGCAAGGAGAGCGACTGTATATGCAAAAGTAAATATAATGAAATACCATATGGTAAAATGCAATGTATTAATACACTCTCGCTTGTTTTACTAAAAAAACTGAATTTGTATTAATGAGCTTCAAAGTTTGTGTGAAGTGTTTTGTGTATGTCTTTGGTACCACGTGATGGTAACAAAACATTTAAATTTATGTTGGGAGTTTGGCTCTACATGTGATCAAGGCAGGGGACCCTGCCGAAACGCGTCATAAAAATTTGAAGGAAACAAACCTTGGATTGCTGTGTCGTGTTCTGGTGCGAGGAGGTGACGCGCTGGTTCTGTTTGTGGATATATATATATATATGTGTATGTGTATATGTATGTGTATATATATATATATGTATGTGTATATATATGTGTATGTGTATGTATATATATATATTCACTGAAAAAACCATAGGTTTTAGGGACAGTTATAGTTAGTTGGACATTGCACTCGTACAAAACCCGTGAAATTCCCCCGTTATAGTTAGTTCAGGTAACTATAACTCGCGCCCCCGCAATGCACTGCTGATTACGTCACATATTACATCACTCATGACAGTTGAGTAAAAGCGTTTTGGTTACAGTCGTGATTTTTAAGGAATATTATTGTATTTTAAAAGTTGACAGAAACTTTTTCACATAGAATTACCTATGTTATCCTATGGGAGGAAATTCACTTAGCAGGTAAGTAGTGTTATCGTTACTTTTTCTTACTCAGTGTTGGATCCTGGATCCAGCACTCGTGCATCTCCTGTAAACAGTTGAAAGAATGCGTTTAAGTCATACAGGCGATTTTTAAGGAATATTTGTAGTTTGTGAAAATCGACACTTTGAAACTTTTCTGCTGAAAACCAGACGGATTCCTATGGAAGGAAATTCAAGTTACTGGTAAGTACGGTTAAAATTACTTTTCAGGATCAGTACTGGGCTCAAAGATGCAGCACTGAGGTCTCTCCTGAGAACAGGTGAGTAAATCGGAATTCGTAGTTCAGCTGATTTTAGATGAGTATTTTAAAGTTCCAAAACTCCACACTTTGAAGAATTTCCAAGTGAAACCAGTCAATGTTAGCCTATGGAAGGAAATTCAAGTTACTGGTAAGTACGTTTAGAATTACTTTTCAGGATCAGTCCTGGGCTCAAAGATGCAGCACTGAGGTCTCTCCTGATAACAGGTGAGTAAATCGGAATTCGTAGTTCTGCTGATTTTAGAGGAATATTTCTATGTTTCAAAAATCGACACTTAGAAACTTTTTCAGCAAAAAGCAGGCAATGATATCCTATGGAAGGAAATTCAAGTTATTGGTAAGTACGGTTAAAATTACTTTTCAGGATCAGTACTGGGCTCAAAGATGCAGCACTGAGGTCTCTCCTGATAACAGGTGAGTTAATCGGAATTCGTATTTCGGCTGATTTTAGAGGAATATTTGCACAATGGTGAAGGAAGGGGGTGGGGCCTGAGGTGACATGTCTGCAAACACGCCCTGTGGCGCGTTTTAAGTTGGAGCATTAATTCCTCCTCAATCCTCAGGGTCCCTAGGGGCCAAGTAGCCCACCAGATACCTCCAGTATGCGCCAGAGAGCTGCGTTGCAGAGAGGTGTTCAGAGGCCACGCCCCTTTTTGCACCTCTCTGCAACGCAGCTCTGTGGCGCTTTCTGGACGTACCTGGTGGGCTAGTTGGCCCCAGGGACCCTCAGGATTGAAGGGGATTTAATTCCCCATCTTAAAACGCGCCACGGGGCCTGTTTGCACACATGTCACCTGAAGCCCCGCCCTCCCTTCACCACTGTGCAAACGCGCCCCGTGGCGCGTTTTAAGTTGGGGGATTAAGTCCCCTTGAATCCTGAGGGTCCCTGGAGTCCAACTAGCCCACCATGTACCTCCCAAAGCGCCACAGAGCTGCGTTGCAGAGAGGTGTAAAAGGGGCGAGGCCTCTGTACACCTCTCTGCAACGCAGCCCCCTGGTGCATACTGGAGGTTCCTGGTGGGCTAGTTGGCCCCCAGAGACCCCCAGTATTCAAGGGGACGCGTTTGCAGAGTAGTCAAGGAAGGGGGCGGGGCCTGCGGCACGATCGTTTTTTTTTTCTTTTCCCGAAGGGGGACTGTGTGGCCTTACCCCTTTTTTAATTTTTTTTTAAAAAGGAAACTGGAAGGGGGGCCGCGTGGCCCCCCTCCCGTGGCCGATTCCGGCCCCGGGGCATGGCCACACTTTTTTTGATTTTTTTAAGGAGGGGGGGCTGCGTGGCCCCCCTCCTAAGGCCTCCTTTTGCCCCGGGGACCCCATCCCCCGGGGCAGGCCTTTATTTTTTATTTTATTTTTTATTATTTTATTTTTTTGGGTGGAGGGGGGCCGCGTGGCCCCCCTCCCGGGCCACTACTTGCCCCGGGACCCCATCCCCCGGGGCTGGCCCTCTCCGTTGGGGACTGTGGGGGTCCCCAATCCCCCACGGTCACCGCCGGCTCCCCGCGTCCCTCGGGAGCCGGCATTGCTTTTCTCACATGGGGAGCTGCTAAGATGCAGCTCCCCGTGTGGAAAGCAATCTGCTTTGAATTTTGGAAGAGAGCGCAGGTTTCCTGCCTCTCTCTTCCAAAATTCAAAGCAGTTTGCTATGACCGGACGGGAGCCGCGAGGCTCCCGCCCTGCCATAGCAAACTACAGTGTCCCGGGGTAGGCACCCCGGGACACTGCAGGAGCCGGCCCTGGGGGTGGTGGTCCCCAGGGCCATCACTGTCTCCAGGAGGAGGGCTGCGCGGCCCCCTCCCCACATCTGCAAAGCCCCGGGAGGTGGTGGTCCCCGGGCTTCGGGGTCCAAACGGACCCCATTTTAAATTTGTTAGTGCCCCGGGGAGGTGGCGGTCCCCGGGGCGTGTGGGGGGACTGGAGCCCCCCCCACACAAATCCTTAAATTAAAAAAAAAGAAGCCCTGGGGACGTGGCGGTCCCCGGGGCTGCGGGAGGGCGGAGAGCCCTCCCGCACCATTTTTTATTTAAAGCCCCGGGGGGTGGCGGTCCCTGGGGCTTGGGGGGCCTTAGAGGCCCCCCCATGAAATCTAAACCCACCCCGCATGCCCCCGGGACTTGGGCCACCCGGGGGCAAATTAGGTCTCCCGCGCTTCGTTTTTTTTTTTTTTTTTTTTTTAGCGGCGGGATCCGCGCATCCCGCCGATTTTTTTTCTAAAAAAAATGCTTTTTTCTGCCCAGGGGGTCCTTGTGGGACCCCCTGAGCAGACCTAGGGGGTCAGGGTGTTTCTACCCTGCCCCCTTTGTGCGTTTTGCGCACTTGTTTCTTGTGCTTTTTTTTATTTTAATCAGCAGGATCCGCGGAGCCTAAGCGCATCCCGCCGTTTAAAAAAAAATAAAAAAATAAATGCTTTTTTCTGCCCAGGGGGTCCTTGTGGGACCCCCTGAGCAGACCAAGGGGGTCAGGGTGTTTCTACCCTGCCCCCTTTTTGCGCTTTGCGCACTTGTTTCTGTCCCTCGGTTCTGCCAACACTTCCTGATTTGGAGCGTTGACAGCCACTTGACAGCCAATTAGCATGCAGCTCGTGATCGGGAGGGTACGCGGACCCTACTCGGCCATAGATATATATGTGACTTTACTTTTGATTTTCTCAGGAACTACTGAACGGATTTACACCATTTAAGCAAAAGGCACGACACTGAACCAAGGGCTACCTCTTTGCCAAATTTGGTGTAATTCCGTTCAGCAGTTCGGGCTGTAGCCGCGATGAACGGTTCCTATGGAAAAATGAATGGGGAAAACGCGTTTTGGGGACCCCCCTTTTTTCTCGGCTCCCGCTTGACGAATCACCCCGAGACTTTCAGGATAGGAGCGGACCGGAGCGCCCCATCAAGTTGGAAGCTTTTGCGAAGATTCGTCAACCGGCGCCAACGTTATTTCAAATAGAATGTTGCGGATTTCCTATGGAAAATAGGTCCTAACTATAACTATCTACTGGCGACCGCCAGTAGATAATGTGTGTGTGTGTGTATATATATATATATATATATATATATGTGTGTGGACAACCTTTGGAGCAGAATATATGTGTGTATATATAAATGTGTGTGTGTGTATATATATATATATATATATATATGTGTGTGTGTGTGTGTGTGTGTTTTAAAGCGCTATGACACAGTCAACATTGGCTGCATCATAGCGCTTTTTGTGTTTTTTTTATTTTTATATTTTTTTAACCTTTCTGCACCCTCTCGCTCCTCCCTCCTTGGATTTCAACAGCTCAAACTTGTGAATGGGGAAGAGGTACACATTTGTGTCACTTAGCTACCCCTGAACCCAACCCCCACTCTCTTAAATCTTGATATACCTATAGACTCTCTTTTATTTTTTATTTTGGCGATGTTTGACTTGCTAGAGAGGCGCACCATGCAAAGTCGTGAGCACCTACCAGTCTACCATAGATAACAGAATTTTTCAGTCCGGAGCAGCTCTTTTGAAGTAATGCTAACATTTGTTGAATAGTTTTTTCCCTCCTATTTTTAAGTAATGCAGAGGTGCTCCAGTGTCATTGTGACAAATTGCTGTGGGGATTAAACATAACTGAATGTTGCAGAAGGCGGCGCCTGGCAGCCTCCTGCATGCCTTATTTGTCGAAGGGCATCTTCTTTTTGTAGAGTCCTGCTGGACTCTATTTAGTGTTTGCAAATTAATGTTACTAGCCACTCCCTTAAAGGTTGGCCTTCACCCTCCCCCCGCACCCATCCATCACAGGCGTCACTGTTCTGGTGACCTTGCGCATAAAAGGGGGCGCACGTTACCTGTGCCAGTTATCAGTACTCTCGCTATGTGTCTGTGCCCATCTTTTACATAGCAAGAGAGCCTCGGGCCCACAACGGCGACGAGTGGGTCTGACTCAGCATGTGCGCAGGGTGCAGTTTTGTAGTGCTTCGAGGGGGGAATATAGCCCTTGCAGCTCCTGCCTGCTGTAAGCCAGCACTCCATCCGGCCCGAAGAGAATAGTGAGCTGAGAAAAGGGGTTAAGTGCTGCAGCCAGCACAAGGTGCCCTCCCCACCTGAAGCACGACACCAGCAAAGCTGAGGTGAGCGAGGGCAAAGCAATGTCAATTTATGAAGCGCCGGTACTGCACCCAGCATGCTGCTGCAGCTCCGGCATATCTAAGCTCCCCAGAAGGATCTTAAGTGACCCGGTCCCCCAACAGAAAAGCAGCTTTTAAGCTGTCCCACCCCACCTCCCGCCACTATTCATCCAGGCGAAAGGAGGGGTGCCCTCCCAGTGAGGCGCATGCAACACCCCAGCATGTAAGCCTCCTAGCAAAGCAGCTGCCATCCACCTGATATGCACCATGCGGTGCACGAGAAGATGCGCTGTGGCTGGAGAAAAGCATCCCCCGCACAACGCTGCCAACAGTCCATGTTAGGACCCCGCCATCAGGGGAGAAGGCTGAGGCTGCACCAGTTCTTCCATGCCTGTATCTGCAGCGCCTTCATAACCAGACAAGGTGCTGTGGCTGAGAGAAGGGCTACAGCGTGTCCTAGCTTCGCTCGCCAAACTGCTCAGAGGCCCAGAAGGTTGCGGCCAGAGCACGTGGCCAGTGAAGGACCTGTGGAAGACCCAAACAACCTGATGCTGCCTCGAGCATGCCAGGGCGATGCAGGCTCCGATGAGGCACAATAGAGGATGCCCCTGCTCCTGTCGGCATCTGTGTCCTGCCCTGCTGATACCAAGGTTTGCGAGGACGCGAACTATCCTTCAGCGTGTGACGGTGAGTGCCACTTAGGGGGTTGTTTGCTGCACCACACTTTGGCCTGACAAAGCTGAAAGTTGAAGGGCAAGCAAAGGTACCGGCCGTCCGGCTTGAGTGAGAGCCAGCAATGCCCCCACAAACTCGCCATCAATAATGTACAAACGCCTTGAGGGAGGCCAACTGTACATACCTCCTTCCAGAGCAAACTGGAACTGTGGCCATGTTCTTTCACCCTGCAGACTCGCTAGAGGCGGAAAGGGACCGGCACAGCTCACCATCTCCCATGGAGACCACGCTGTCCAAGAGAACTGAGACTAAAAGAGAGAGACCCCACTGCGCCTACCCACATTATCTACAGTGCAGGGAGTGCCTACCCCCTGGCCCAGGACAGTCAGTGGACGAATGGGAAGAGCACTGGGCCCATTTTCCCTTACAAGTGTGTAAAAATAGAATGTAATGATGCTCATCCTGGTGCATGAAATGTCCTTAGCAAGGACAGTAAAAGAAATCACTTAAACTCCGGCGTAAAACTGAGCTGGATTAAAAAAAGTGTGTGTAATGCCGTGCACAGCACAGAGCACGTCACTGGGCTATCCAGGGTAAGCATAGCGAGTAGTAATAAAGATAGCAGCAATAGACCTTAATAGAATATAATATGCTTCATTCAATAACTTATAAAAAACTACAGTTACCAATACCCAATTACTTTATTTGATCAATTTAAAACAAATTGTGCTTTCTGTCATAGGTTTTCTAAGCTACACTTTTCTGCAAGTGCCAGGTGGGTTAATGTCTGCTACAGGAAAGAACCCATTGCAGTCCTGCCCTTAGAGCCAGCCTCTTCCCCACATAGCCACCCTCCTGCACAGCATCCATGGCCCATCTCGGGGAGTGCCAGCAGGGGAGCTCCAGAGAACGGGGCGCTGACTTTCCACCTGGTACCCAGTTCGTGCCAGACTAGGATGCCCTGTGTGACGTGAAAGGGGACCAGGAGGGCCTCAGCACCTTGCTGCTTGGAGCCTAGCTATAGGATGGGCCGTGTTGACAGTGGTGAGTCGTCGTTTCTGGCTTTGGCGGGTACCTGTTTTTAACGCGCTGCAAACCGCCGATCTGCAGGAGTACACTCGTCGCTCTTCATGTAGGAAGAATTATAATTAGCCAGTTGACTGTTATGGAACAGTTCATTTATTGCGGTAGTCGTTGTCCCTCAGGAAAACTCTTCAATTCAGGCACTATTTAGGATTGCTTCCAGGTATAACCTCTGTTTTCCCACGCCTAGCAGCCTCTGTATTGCAGTGCCCATCATGCGCCATTGGCGCCGACCAGTATATCCCACAACTGGAAAGGGTTCACCTGTCTAAGCCCTATATATGTAGGCTCGACCCCAGAACATCACTATTTCCAAACATAACCTCTTACTGCCCAGGAGCTCATTGCACTTATGAACTCAAGCCTCCATGTGATTGATTGGGTGAATTATGGGGCAGGATTGACTAAATTACACGGCAAGAAAAGACAAATTATGCGGCACATCTGACTATAGTATTACTGCGTTATTTTGTCTTTTTCACATATTAAAGCTGTCTGGGCAAAGGTTCTTCATCAGAAACAGTTTAAGAGCCAAATGCAGCAATAGGCAGTTGAAAGATGACCAGTTGACTTATGCAAAGGGCCTTCCAATGCATGGTAACACGTGTTGCTGCATTTTTAGTAACCTTTCACCCGTTTGAGATTAAAAAAAAAAAGTGGTACAAAGTCTCCATATTATGCAACAGATGATGGATTATGTGGCAAATGCTGCAAGGCGCACAATTACAGTGGCTCTGCTTACAAACAAGCCCTGAGCAGGCCATCTCACCTTCTATGCGGAAATCATTATATTTACATTGGGGCACCTGCCCTTCGGGATCCTACATTTATCCACATGTGGTTCTGGCTCTAGTGACTGACTGTATAGCAAGGCTCTAGTTCTGGGATTCATTGCATCGCTCACTGGACTGGACACCTCCACCCTCCATGCAAAGTGAACTGGCCTTGCACACCAAGGTAAGCAGAAAGGAAAAGGGCTAAATTGCATTCTTGTGAGCTGCTGTGATAAGATTGCCTATATCTTTTACTTGTGCACCAAATTTAGAGCAAGCCTACAAACCCCCTGCGAGTGCTGTGACCAGTCCTATGCAAGGCACAAGGACTGAGGTTTTCCCACACTAAGGGACGGAGTCTAATCTATAGATCTGGTCACTCACCCATGTGTAGATGAGAAGGTATTATAGCAGTGACCCATCATGTCACCCACGCTCTCGCTTGCAAGACTTGTGTGTTATATAATGGGCTTGGAACCCGCCTGTTGCTTACCATTCGTTTGTAGCATTTGCACTCTTCTTTGCTGCCTTCTTATTGGACAGCGCTTTCCATGAGTCAATTCTTTTTTTCAGTGGTGCATGGACCAAGCACAGATTAGTTCAGTTTAGTTGGTGTCCCTCCGCTGACCATCCGCTGTGCACGCTGTGATGCAGGTACTATTTTGTATTTTTTTTTTTAAAAAGCTCTAACGCGGTCAATGCTCGTCGCTTTATGGCACTGTTTGTTTTTAACTGCCCCATTACCCTAACCCAATCCCCAATTATCCACCCCCACCCGTTTGCTTAGGTGTGACCTTTAGGCTTTGCCAATGCTTATGTCTCTGGTAGTCATTTTGGGAGATTATTTTGTTATGAATCTCCCTAATTTCTTGATTTACTGTAGTATCCTCAGTAGCAAATGCTTTCAGTTTTCCACTTCAATTCCATCTAGAGGGCATTCAGATGTGCCAGACTTTTGGCTTAAAGTCAGAATGTTAGCACTCTAGTTGCTCATTAGAACACAGTGGTAAAGGTGCTGATCACCAATGAGTTAACTGGCAGTCTGCTACTGGTGTTGAAAGTGCATGTTTTAGTCTGTATGTATGAATGTTTTAATGAAATAAAGTAAGATTATGGAGAACTCATTTAAAAAGTGTCCTAATTTTGCTTTCTCTATAAGAAAAAGTCACCCTTTCTAGCCAAAAGGGACTGGGTGGATTATACCATAAACAGGGATTTCCTTTTGTGCAAACCTATTCCATACGTGAACCCAAATTTATCTCCCAATTGTCCAGTAGGGGTGCACTAAATCCTGTATTACATCAATACTAATAATCCATAAAGTTATATATCACTCTGTCTCCGTGTTCAAAATATATGTTTATTCTTTCTATTTCAAAACAAGTACAATAATCTTTCACTATTCATATATTCAATGTAATCCACAATTTAAAACCTTAAGTTGTGTGTAACTCGCAAGGTCAAGTTTATAATGTATATCTCATACAATAATAATCATCCCAGATATCACATTGATAAGCACACTGTTTCTTATAAATTCCCTTCATATATTCCTCAGATACAACATAACCCACAACAATAAATACTCATTACAAAATAAAATCATCCTGGTTTCTAAAAGAAATGTTTTATTGGTCGACGCACCGTTTCGGCTGCTCTTATGACAGATTTCCAAGTCTTTTTCAGGACAAAATTATTAAAAAACTTATTTCATACAATAAAGCAATTCTTATCATTATTCATTTTCTACTTCCCAACAGGGATGGTGTTCCAATGATTATATTCCAGTGGATGGACCCAATACCTTCAGATATTTATGAAATGTAATATTCTGGTGTGTGCGTCGGGGGCTATTTCATAGGTCGTAATAGTTATGCAGACATGGTGTCTTTACCAAACATCTCCAATTCTTTCCAATACTGTTTCTCCCATCTTCTGATTAAATCTACATGCAGCCTTCCAACTGGTAGGGAATCCTTATCTTTTGTGGCTTTTTCTAATACTGTCCCACTGGTCATTTATGATCCAATCTGTACATGGCGGCTTGGTGTCCCGTCTTGAAATTTTCTTAAATTTTGCTTTCTACAGCACTAACCATACTTTATTTGACAAAATTAACCCCCTCATTTTGTTACTTTCTAAATTAAATATTTTAAGTTTTACCAGTTTGATTCAATCAAGATGGCTTCAGGTGTGCCACACTTTTGTCATAAGTAAGACTGTTCGCACTCTAGTTGTTCTTTAGAACACTCTGGGAGGCTGCAGTAGAACACAAGAGACTCAACTGACAGGCTGCTCCTCATGGAAGTACATGTTTTACTGAGAATGTCAGTCTCTATCATCACATGGCTGAGAAAGATAGTGTGAATTTACAGTAAATATGCTCTCATTTTATCTTCCGTAACCTCTATGAGAAAATTGTTTTCTCTCAAACATGATTCATAAAAACCCATCCGGTCTGTATTTTTCACTGGGTTAAATCGCCTTGGAAAACACCACCATTTCTTAAATTAGTATGGTACCACCAACAAATAATTTATACTGTAAATAAAATCTCTTATCACCATTTATGCATGCCCTTTTTTGTGACCCTCAAAACCTGCCATTTACTACAATGCATTTCAGTGGGTCCATGTCCCAGCATCCTGTAACTGCTTCCACAGCAGTCCCATTGGGACCCGCCCCCACCCTCACATGCCCATTGGGGTCTGGGTGTGCTCACTCTGCCCCTTACATATTTTTTTTTTGAAGATTTATTTACAGGACACACGGATCAAGTCCCTGAGTCTTGTAATGGCGTTTCGGAGTTGCGTCACTCCTTTCTCACGTATGAACTTTCTGCTACTCACCTGAGTTTTTACTTGCACTACAGATCCCAGAAGGCCACAGGAGTGGCCGCGCCCACTGGGGCTAGGATCAAGGTATTAATTGGTGCGAAAAACAGCTGTTTGTTCTTCGTTTGCAGTCCATAAGCCCAGGATAAAGTGCGCAGAGCACGAAACGCGTCGGCTGGACTTTGGCGAATTGTGTTGGGAAGTCTCCTTGAACTGCACAATAGTTGCCATTAAAGATCATTGCAACACTTTCCTGTGTGGGCTTCTTCTGTTGGAGGTAACTCTGTTGTGTGGATATATATATATATATATATATATATATATATATATATATATATATATATATATATATATATATATATATATATATATACATACATATACATATATATATATAATACACAAGCTGGGTTATGTAGATTTCTGGAGAGCAGCCACAACACCAGTGGTGCAGGGTAAAGGCAATGGCACTACATGCCATTTTAAATACTAAAATTCCCATTTCTCCATCACGAAGGGTCCTGCACGCTAGTCTCTGTCACAATCCATTTTATTTCAAAGGCAGTACTAGTAAAATATGAACGCGTTTCGGCTGTAAAAGCAGCCTTTGTCAACCATACAATGCCTCCGTGTCAGTTTAATTTAAATCCTTCCCACAGGTGTTGAAGCTTAAAGAAACTGTGAAAAGCAGCGAGTCTCCTGGGATCCCCAATGCTGCCCGGCGCAAAGTCACCTTTAATCCACTTTGGATTCACTATCTAAAATAACGAGGCAGGCGCTGGAAGCTGGAAGGCAAGAAAAAGGTTTATTACTCTTAGAGGAGACCACGTCAACTGCTGACACCAGGATGTCTTCAGGGAGGTGTTCTACTGGCAATGCTTCTGACTCTTCCTTTTATACAGTTTTACACAATGTATTTGTTTCTTTTATCATGGTTACAAGCTTGGAGTCTCCGCCCCGGGCAGGTTGTCACACAAGCCTGACATTGTTTTATCAACATGGTTACACAAGCCCAACATTAACTCTCCTCCCACCCAGGTCAAAAACAGACAATTTAATTGCAGCTGGACCTTGCTTCAGGGTCTAAAAACGAGTGAGACCGGCCAGATCTAAGAGTCCGTTCTGTTGATAAGAACAGGTCCCATTGTTGGCAAAAACCAGTCTTGCTGTGTGTAGTGCAATAAACCATGTTTGCAAGAGTCTGTTTGGTATTTGTAACCCGTTTGTGCAGGGATGAGAGGAAAGACGAGTTTGAGGCAGCAGGTGATGTTGATGTTTGTCGTGGAAATAGTTTATAGCCCCCAGCACACATATCAGGTTTGGTCAGAGAGTCAGAAGGCTGCTAGAGGACAGGGTGAAATGAAGGTGACCAACAGAGTACAAAATGGCTGTGGTAAATCAGAATGACTGTAGTTTATGTGCACGTAGGAACTTTCATCAGACAAGATGGCGCAGAATGTTCATGATTGTGTTTTGTTCTTAACAGTCGCCCCTTTGAACATAACTAGCCATCTTGTCAGTCTATTTCGATCTCCATAATGTCCTGTATTTCTTGTTCATACATTACTCTCATTTTTGTTAACTGAGTGTCCATAGTCTTAGGGCGCAAGGCACTTATGCAAAGAGAACACAAAGGTGGTATACAGTGTACACCCAAACAGCAACCACATATTGCCAATACTGGGACCAAGAGAAACATTGATATTTTCCAACCCCAGTCCTTTAAGATGCCCCAAAGCCAACTTCCAATTGTCCAAGTCTCTGATCCTTGATGAATTTCTGAAGACAGTCTGTGGAGATGTTCGATTGCTTCATAGACAGAGGGTGAATTATCAGGGATGTATATGCAGCAACTGGCACCAATGATGCGACATGCTCCTCCACGATCCGCTAGTACCACGTCCAGGACCATGCGGTTTTGTAGGGCCACCAGACGGACCGCTTGAAGCTCGGCAGTGTTGTTGGTGAGGATGCCAGCTGTGACGTTCAGGGCGGTTTCTACCGCTTGAGACAGATGTCTGATGGCTCGGCTGTTTGCCATCGGACCCCATAGCGGGACGAGCCCTTTTGCTGCGTCAACTAACTGTGATGCGGCAGAGTCTGCTTGATCAGTGTCTTTAGAACGCTTTTCTCGATGATGCTCTGCAGGGGCTGTGTAGGTCGGTGGCAAAACAAAGGCGATGTAGCACGTGCCCGCCCAGTTTCTTGGGAGCCAGGTGTAGGCTTTGGTTCCACAGACAAAGTACATATTGGGTGATGCAACAAATGCTGGAGGATTGGCAGTGTTCAAAGTCTTTACAATGTTACAAGTGCTGTGACCCACATTCTTAGTCCCACGGCCTTCAATGCATACAAGGTCAGAGACGTTCACCACAGATAGGGCCACAGTCAGTGTTGCAGCAGTTCTTTTCTTCAGGTAGGAAAATGTGGCTCTGACAGGATTATTGAACACTTGTATTTCCACTCGTTCTTTGGAGGGGACATTCATTGGGAATGTCGTATTGGAGGTGTGAGGGCAAAAGGGAGCTGCTGTTCTTCCTGTTTGGTTTAGCCAGAACTCGTTGTAGAACTGAGCGATTGTCCCATCGGAAGTGGCATTGTCTTTGTAACTTTCTTGTAGGAGCATCATCCAGGCAAGGCAAGATCCATGAACAGAAAAGGGTGAAGGGATGAAAGGGATGGAATGTTCAGTGGCATGTGGTAGCAGCCCACAGACCCAACAGTTAGTGGCATTGGTGGCAAGATTGTGCTGGTGCAGCATCTGTACGAAAGAATTATTCCAGAATTCTTTGCGTCGTTCTCGGAGATGTGGCGGTAGTGATACCAGGTAGTGTTCTTTCTTTGTGATTGGTTGCATGGTTGGTGACAATGTTCTGTATGCAGGTGCATTCTCTTCAATGATCCAGAGTGTGACCATTAGCAGGAGGCAGGTGAGAAATGCAGCTACAAGTGCAATTGTCTTTGTACTGTGCAGTTCAAAAGTCTTGGTGTCTTTGCGGTGGCTTTGCAGGTGTTCCGTTTCTTCCATCATCTTCGAGGAGCTCACCAACTGTTAGGACCACAGACTTTTGTCTGGTGTTTTTCCTGGTAGCGTCGTTTGGCTGTGCTACCGATCTGAGACTCTGACTCAGTTAGTGGCCTGGTTGTTGGAGCTCCCCCCTTTTCGTCGATCTTAGGTTGTACCCTTCCTTGGATGGCACCGTGGGGTCGGGAAATTCAGACAGTTGGAGGGTGTCTTCTTGTGGGTAGCAACTCGGAGCTGGTCGGTCTTTTGCGAGTACTTCCTCTTGCACCTCCACCTCTTCACAGGTTGCCAGCGTTGGAGGGACTTTCTTGCAGTGGTGGGCGTGCAGCCAATTTTTTTTTTCCTTCCACTCGGAGGGCAGTTCGAGTGGTGATCAAGACTTGCCAGGGGCCCGTCCACCTGGGCTCCAGATTCTTCGTTCTTTGGAAGTTGCGAACTAGGATGAAGTCCCCAGGCTTTATCACATGTCCTGGGCCCCTGGATATGTCAGGCAAGGCTTGCTGCACCTGTTGGTGGATAATTGTTAGCTCGTTTGTCAATTTATGCAGATAGTCTGACATTAATATGTTCGGGACATCGTTAATGGAGGTGGGTCTTGGTGCCGCCCAAATGTTCATAGGCCTGCCGAAGACCACTTCATACGGGGTCAGTCTGTGTTTGGTCGGGGTGGAGCGCATTGATAGCAATGCCAATGGAAGGGCGTCGGGCCATTTCAACCCGGTTGTGGCAACTATTTTGGCTAGCTTTAGTTTCAATGTTGCATTGTGTCTCTCTACCAGGCCCGCTGATTGGGGGTGGAAGACGGCATGGAATTTTTGTTTTACCCCCAACCCTTTCAGTATGTTCTGTATCACTTCGGCTACGAAGTGTGGGCCGTTGTCGCTCCATAAAATTCTGCAAAGGCCGTACCGGGGAAGAATTCTTTCAACAATACTTTTGCAGTGGCTATGGCAGTATTGTCGCGGGTGGGATATGCCTCCACCCATTTGCTAAAAGCGCACACAACCACCAGGACATATTTTAGACCATGGCATCTCTCTAGTTGGATGTAATCCATTTGAAGGACTTCAAAGGGGTGATCAGGGACTCCAAACCCTTCCCGTGGTACTACTGTCCCTTTCCCTGGGTTGTGTTGTAGGCATACTATACATTGTTGTACTAGGTGCTTTGCAGATTCTGTTATCTTGACATTATGCCATACTCTTGTGATTAGTTCAATCATGGGGGTGGAGCCTATGTGTGCTGGTAAATGTGCCATGTTCAATATGGGGATGAGGTAGGCATTGGGTAACAGCCATTTATTTCCGTCTTTAGTTCTCCAGCAATTTTCCTCGTCTTTTAGTCCCACCTTTTCCCACTCGGTCAATTCGTCTTGAGTGCCTGTAGTCTGTATGTCCCTTACAGTGGTCCTAGCATCAGTCCATTGTTCAGCTTGTGACCTGGTCACATACATTCGTGTCATGGTTCTGTCTTCTGCTGTGGCTCGGGCAGTAACGTCTGCTAGCGCATTTCCCTGTCCAATGAGATCTGTCACTTTCCTATGTGCTTGGCATTTTATCACTGCTAGCTTTTTGGGGAGGAGGACTGCTTCCGTCAAGGCGGAGACTAAATCTCCATGCAGGATGGGTGTACCGTGTGAAGTCAGGAACCCTCTTTCTTTCCATAGAATCCCGAAATGGTGAACCACCCCGAAGGCGTATTGGCTGTCGGTGTATATGTTAACTGTCGTGCCAGCTGCTAAAATACATGCTCGTGTGAGGGCAATGAGTTCTGCTGCCTGGGCGGAACGTTGGGCAATACGGGCTGTTTCTAGAATGGTTC
Source organism: Calotriton arnoldi (assembly GCA_963921515.1). Classification (NCBI taxonomy): domain Eukaryota; kingdom Metazoa; phylum Chordata; class Amphibia; order Caudata; family Salamandridae; genus Calotriton; species Calotriton arnoldi. Next base: position 1,758,924 of record CAWUFW010001667.1, read on the forward strand.
GGGCTGTGGTGACAGCGTATGCAGCTGAGGTGGTGCCGTCGGGGAGTTTGATGCACGAACCATCCACCCATAGTTCTCCATCTGGCTCTAGAAAGGCGGTGTCTCTGAGGTCTACTCTACTTTTTGTTTGTTCATCGGTTAGTGTCACACAGTCGTGTAGTGGAGCCACGTTAGAATCGTTCTCGGGTAGGGGTAACCGTGTGGCTGGATTGAGGGTGGTGCATCGCTTTAGGGTAATGTGCGGTGCTAGCAGGGTCAACTCATATCCTGTCAGTCGGGCGCTAGTCAAGTGTTGGGTTTTGGTCTGGTTCAGTAGTGTGTCGACTGCATGGGGTACTAAAACAGTGACTGGATTGGAGAGCACTATTCCTTCGCTCTGGCGTATTGATACCGCTGCAGCTGCCACAGCGTGCAGGCACGCTGGCAGTGCTCTGGCTACTGGATCGAGGGTGGCAGAAAAATATGCACAAGGGCGTTGTTTGTGACCAATTGATTGTGTTAGGACAGACAATGCACATCCCTCCCTTTCGTGTGTGTAGAGGAAGAATGGTTTGGAGTAATCTGGGGTTCCTAGGACTGGTGCTGAGCAAAGGGTATTGCGTAGTTCTTTAAAGGCTGTCTGGCATTCGGGGTCCAGGGGAGAGGTGAGGGGATGTCCTTAGCTAGGAGGGAGAGAAGGGGTTTGACAATGAGGCTAAAGTTCGGTAAGCACTGTCTGCAAAACGAGGTGAGGCCTATCAAAGAGCGGACTTGCTTCTGATTTTTGGGGACAGGGGTGTCTAGAATTGTCTGGATCCTGTCAGGCGTGAGTTTTCTCCCTTCTTTTGATAAAAGGTGACCCAAATAGGTCACTTGTGATTTACAGAACTGCAGTTTCTTTCGGGAGACCTTGTGACCATTCTCAGCAAGGAAATGGAGTAGTTTGATGGTGGCTGTGACGGCTATTGGTATGGTGTCTGCTGCTAGAAGTATGTCGTCTACATATTGTATTAGTGCCACTCCATCTGGCAATTGTATGGCGTCCAACTGTCTTTTAAGCGCCTGGCTATAGATACTTGGGCTCTCAGTGTACCCCTGAGGTGCTCTACAAAATCTATACGAACGGGAATTTAGGGTAAATCCAAAAAGATAGCGGCTGTCCTCGTGTATAGGTATGGAAAAGAAGGCGTTCTTGAGGTCGATCACAGTGAAGGTGGTGGCAGTGGAGGGGATTAAAGTCAAAATTGTCGTGATGTCGGAAACTACTGGGTATTGTGGTACTACGATTTTGTTTACCTCCCGCAGGTCAATGATGAAGCGGTAGGCTTTCCCATCTCCCTCTCCCTGTCTCTTTACAATCGGTAGTATGGGACTGTTACAAATGTTGCTCACTACTTCCTCTACCACCCCTGCCTCTACCAAAGAGTGTATGATCTCTGTTAGTGCTTTCTCACCCTCTGGCGATATTTTGTACTGCGGTACCTTCGGTAGGGTTGCGTCCTGTCGTATTGTTACGTGTACTGGGTCAATCATCATTCGTCCTACGTCTGAATCAGCCCTAGCCCATAAGTGTGATGGCAAAGTGTCCAGTAGGGATGTGTCAGTCTCAGAGATGGAAAACATGTGCTGAAAAGGGTTCTCTCTATGGCGTTGGGGGTTGTCATACAGGATGACACGCACTCCGTCTGGTGAACATCTGATAGTCGCATGGAAGTGTTTCAAAAGGTCGAGGCCCATAATGGCGTCTGGGGTGTTAGATGAGAAGAGGAATGTCGTTTCGACGCCATTGCTGTCAAGATTAAAAGGGATGGGTCGGGACAAAGGGTTGGTGGAGGGCGTACCGTCAAATCCTATTGAGGTCACGTGAGCCTGACAAGGGTGCCCTTGGAATCAGTCGTTTGGATAGTGCACTACGTGTTGCTCCTGTGTCTACCAAAAATGGCGACCTTGTGCCCAGGACCTCAGCGGTAACATAAGGGCCTTGCTGATCAACGCAGAGCTCGACTGGATCCCTCCCTTGCCCCTGGCTGTCCTATGCAAAGTCGTATGTATTGTCATCTGTCTGTTGGTACTGATTCTGTCTGGGATGGTCAAATGCGTTCACTCTTCCTGGCCTTTCCTCGCTTGCTTCACTCGCGTACCCTCTCCCACGTCCTCTTCCTCTCTGTCCACTTGCTATTTCCCTCGCCCCCTCTGCCCCTAGCAGCTCCTAACAAAGCCGGGCATTGGGATTTCCAGTGTCCATATTTTTTGCAAAATGCACATTGATCCTGTCCTAGGTCTTGGCGTCCTACATATGATGTAGATGGATTGTTCCTAGGTGGCTGTACTCTAGGGGTATTCTGCTGGTTTCCTCCCCTATATTGCTCCCCTCCTGTATTCGCCCCCTGGAGTTGTGCTATCATTACCCTTTCCTTCAAGTCCTTCTTTTTCCTTTCTGTAGCCCTGTCATTTTCGTTTTTCTGATGCTCGTAATACTGGGCCATTTGGAGAATGGCCGTCGGTTTAGATGCTGCCCAACTACTTTCGCTGGCTTGTAGTTTCTGGGATACATCTGGCAGTAATCCTTTGACGTAGTTCTGCACAAATAAGTGGTGTCCGGTTGCGGTGGACATGTCTTGTCCACTGTAATCAGAGAACACTGTTTCAAATCTGGAGACGTACTCTGAGACGTCCTCTTGTGGTTTCTGGCGGCATGCGGTTACTATGGACCAGTCTATCTTTTTCTCTGGGATCAGCGTTTTCACTTTCTGCACTATTTTGTCAGGGAGGTCTAATATTGCTTTAACTGGTTTTTGACCAGGGTTCCGCTGTTTATCTAGTGTGTCGAGTTGTTCCCAGGTATGACCAAACAGTTCGGTATGGTTTACTTTCTTAACCTGTTTCCACACATCTGCTGGCAAACATAACCCGAAGAACAAGTCTATGTCGGCAAGTGTCATTATTGTTGATCCCAGAGCGGTACCTAGCTCGGTGTAAAAGGCGGTGGGGTTCTTTCTTAAATCCGGCAAAGATTTACGGAAGGTCATGATGTCCTGTCTGTCCCATGGCTGATACACCCAATTGTAGACCACCCTTCCTCTAGCGTCTTGATGGTTTATATCGTCATTAGTCCCTTGTCCTCTAGGAGGTATCCAGTAAGGGGCAGCTTCTTTTATTGGCATCATGCTATCTGTTTTTTCCACTGGGGGTCCTGCTACCTTAGTTGTCCTGTCCCTATCTATCTGTCCTTGTTCTATGAGGTGTCGCAATACTTCTAGTGTGGATGAAAATAGTTCTGCAACATCGTTGTCGCCTTCATCTCCGATGTCTACCTTCCTGTAGAGAGCCACTAATCGCTCGGGCCCTACGTTTTGGTACTTCTCTTCATATGCAGTAAGGGTGTGGTAACAGAGACGTACAATAAAGTATCGTTTGCGGTTTTCAACATAGGAGTCGCATATGTCTGTTACGTGTTCTTCTGTTTCTTTCCTATCTATGAGGGTTTTAACTATTTTATCAATGCCTGGTCGCTCATTTTTACTTAATCGCGGGGCCCTGGGCGCTTCTATTTCCTTGGTTCCTACCTCTACTACTGCCTCCTTTGATGAGGCATTTGGTGTGGGTGGCTCGGTGGGAGCAGAGGTGGTGGAGACTGAGGCGATCGTGCCATCTCCAGCTATACTTTGGGGGTCCTGGCGTTGTACTACGGGATGAGTAGGGGCATAAGGGGGTGGCATGTATATCATTGGGGGACCTAACAATAAATCATCATCTACCCCCTGTTTTGCTGGTAACTCGGGGTAAAGAGTTAAGGGCGTTCTAACAGGGCATTGACCTGATATTTTTGATTCCTGTTCCTTTTTATCGATTTCCTTTTCTTTTAGTTCTTCTTCTAACTTTTTACAGGCTTGGTAAGCTGATTTTCGCGTTTCTTTATCTTGTCTAGCTTCGTCTCTTTTCTTTCGTTGAGCTGCTTCTTTTCGTCATAAACCAAAACTATCAAACATGGCTGGTCTAGCTTTCTTTTTGTGAAGAGCTAATTCTAACGTTTCTATTTTAGCGGGATCGAAAGATCCCGTCAGTGGCCACTGATTTACCCGGTCCTTCCTAGTGTACTTATGCCATAGTTTGCTATAAGCTACGGTGGCTAATCCATATTTTACGTACATGTCCTTGTTAGGGGTACCTTCCGGCGGTGCCGGATGACTGACCTCTAACAAACGGTCCGGTCCAAAACAATCAAACAATCTAGAGAAAACAGGCATGACGTATTTAGCGGTCAAAATGAATATCTCAATTAATGTTAGACAAAAGTCTGCACTACCTGTCCTTCGCTGTCTGCAAAGAGAGAATATTCCTATTCTACGTTGTTTGCAAGCAGGGAATGTCTCAAATAACTCAAAAAGGAATACTAGTATTTCTATCAATCAATCAATTTAAGTCATGTTTTCTCACGACCTTACCCGGACCGTATGGACAATTCTTCGTACTCCCCTTCCAGCGCCTGGTTGTCCTCTTACTCCAACAATCAATGCGGCGTTCCTGTAAGGTCCCAGTCAGGACCGCAGGTCACTCGAGAGAGGTCCGTTCGGAACCGGTGAAGTTCAGTCAATTGGCAGCCAGACGAGGGTCTCTTTCAGGCAGGTGCACTCCAATCATTTAGTCGTTCACTCCGTCGTTAGGACCTCTCTACTGGACCCACGTGTCTCTGATGGGCCCCCCGTTGGGTCGCCAATTTGTGAAAAGCAGCGAGTCTCCTGGGATCCCCAATGCTGCCCGGCGCAAAGTCACCTTTAATCCACTTTGGATTCACTATCTAAAATAACGAGGCAGGCGCTGGAAGCTGGAAGGCAAGAAAAAGGTTTATTACTCTTAGAGGAGACCACGTCAACTGCTGACACCAGGATGTCTTCAGGGAGGTGTTCTACTGGCAATGCTTCTGACTCTTCCTTTTATACAGTTTTACACAATGTATTTGTTTCTTTTATCATGGTTACAAGCTTGGAGTCTCCACCCCGGGCAGGTTGTCACACAAGCCTGACATTGTTTTATCAACATGGTTACACAAGCCCAACATTAACTCTCCTCCCACCCAGGTCAAAAACAGACAATTTAATTGCAGCTGGACCTTGCTTCAGGGTCTAAAACGAGTGAGACCGGCCAGATCTAAGAGTCCGTTCTGTTGATAAGAACAGGTCCCATTGTTGGCAAAAAACCAGTCTTGCTGTGTGTAGTGCAATAAACCATGTTTGCAAGAGTCTGTTTGGTATTTGTAACCCGTTTGTGCAGGGATGAGAGGAAAGACGAGTTTGAGGCAGCAGGTGATGTTGATGTTTGTCGTGGAAATAGTTTATAGCCCCCAGCACACATATCAGGTTTGGTCAGAGAGTCAGAAGGCTGCTAGAGGACAGGGTGAAATGAAGGTGACCAACAGAGTACAAAATGGCTGTGGTAAATCAGAATGACTGTAGTTTATGTGCACGTAGGAACTTTCATCAGACAAGATGGCGCAGAATGTTCATGATTGTGTTTTGTTCTTAACAAAACATGGAAGAGTTACTTCGTTTTTCTCATGTTTAAAACTATATGCAGTCTTTTAGCAATCACCTGTTGAAATATATGTTTCAAAATATTATCTTTCAGTTCAGCAGAATAGTAATAATGAAAACCATCTGTTTGAATTTTGTTTTACATTGTGCATGCTGCATGTTGTTCGTGGAAACTGTGACGGCAAATTACCATAAATCACTTTCCCTTTTCAAACGTGCTGGCAGTCTGTAACAAATGCATGTCTTATTTGCCAGTAAGTGTTCTTGATAAAGTTCACACTTCATGTTCTGCCACCTTCATTTGAGCTTGCAATACAAAACATGTTTGCTAATCCAGGGAGTTTATGCATCAGCGCTCACCATTTTATTTCTCGGTTTTAACTGCTGCAACCTGCATTTTCAACACAAGCGCTGTTTAAATTAAACTGAACGAGGCATGTATGGTTGAGAGAGGCTGATTTTACAGCCGAAACGCGTTCCATTTTACTAGTGCTGCCTTTGAAATAAAATGGATTATGACAGACTAGAGTGCAGGACCCTTCTTGATTGAGAAATGGGAATTTTTATATATGTATTTATATCACTATCTTTTCATCACTGTTGCAGAAATATCCAAACTCACATATGTCACAAATATGTTAGTGAATACAAAGCATATCGAAACCAAGGAGGTTAAGCAATCATGTGCATCACAGATGAACATCTGTCCAGGGATTATGGCCACCCTCCAAGCCAGATAAGCTAATTGAAGAGGTTGTCATCTAGCATAGCTGTGATCTCTCCAGCAGGACAGACATGGTGACTGTCTGCTACAATAGCAATGTTATTGACATGGAAGTGAGAACATTCCCAGGTATGACCCTCGACCTGCCTCTGTCCCAGGCGCCTCCCCTAGCAATTATCTCTTATATAAGGCACTATTGCTTATATAACAGACAAAAGTGAATTGAATGCATGTGCAGGAGGGTGACACACAGAATTATTTTTCCTTTCTCATGTGTGCGCATTTCATGGCATGCAGGTAGATTCTTTTAACAGGTATGCGTTGTTGTTTCTTTTGGTATTGGTATTTCACAGAAGGAAAGCACACAAATTGTCGCAAGTATTGGACAGAGGTCTTCGTTAGCTTTTGCTAAAATCTTCATGAGTTAAATTTAAAAAAAGGATTGTTGCCTTTCGTAGGTTTTTTTTGTATTTTTATTTTTTCCTGATGTTCACATCTGTTCCAGGTGCAGTCTTATTTAATACTTTTTAGCAATGAGTATTATTTGCTTGTATGTTGAAGTACTTAAATAGACAACATAAATTTGCATGTCTCATCCTGCTCCTACTTTTTTTCCCCATGCGATTTCATTTTGAATGATGACAGATTCTCTTTGAAATTAAATCACTTTAGTTGTTTGTCTGTTTGAAACTGGTTGAATAGGTAATTCTATTTAAGGCAATTGTTTTGTTTTAATATTGGGGTTACAATTCAAGTAGGCCCAGTTCAGCTATCGTAGTCGTATAACTGCCATACAAGACAGTCATTTTGAAAAGTATTGTATCATTTTATTGTTTATTCGATTAGGTCAAGTAAAAAATGACAGCGTAGTTTGTTGCACAAAGTGCAGAATCAACAAAAGTTGATCACTCTGAGCGATTAAATCAGTTCTTATCTTCTCTTTTATTGAAGTGTAAACGAATTTGGGCTTCTGGCTGCATCAGGGATAGACTTAACTTCCGGTTAACTGCTGGAATTTGTTGATTTAAAGTTGCAAAAACATGTACAGAATTTACCATTGTATGTAAAAGATAGTAAGGCTGTACTCCCCAAGTTTAAGGATTTTGTTTGGTCGGAGGACCTTTACTTTGTTACATTTGACGTGATTAGCCTTTACACTTGCATTCAAAGCACATTTTGGTATCATGGCAACAAGATCTTTTCTGGACACTGAAGGAGCGGAGTATTATGAACACAACAACATGATTCTTGACATGATGGAATTAATACTTGTGAAGAACTTTTTTCTTCATGAAGGCCAGTGGTACCGGCAGACATGCGGGACAGCTATGGGTTCCAGGTTTGCTCCCTCTTATGCCTGCCTTTTCATGGGCTGGTATGAGAGGGAGCATGCCTGGAGCCATCGTGCCTCCACCTGGACGCAATACATAGTGTTCTGGGGTAGGTACATTGATGATATTATCTGTTTATGGTCTGGTACTAGGGAAGCCCTCTCTGAATAGTTTCTATTTCTGAATGACAACCCATATAATGTAAGCTTACTATGGATTGTCACAAGGAAAAAATGGATTACTTGGACCTCCATTTTTACATCATGTTATATTCCATATAGGTACCCTATATAGGCGCAGGTAACATTGCAACCTTTCACCTATATTCTTCCCTACATTACAATCATAACGGTTCTTAGGGACTGACCTTTTACCCAGATACGACCCTGCATTCAGAACGCGGGTTTCCACCTAGTTCGAATCTCATACATTATGCATGAGGCTTCTTGGAAGCACAGCAGGACTAACATCTCCTGTATAATATCTCTGTATAAAGTTCAGGCCCGACGTCATCCTTTAGGCCGACACAGTAACACAGCAAGGTAGGACCCCTGCAGAGACCTAGGGGTATATATACATCACATCTTGCTTAGAAAAACAGAGGAGACTGAGACTTCCCAGCTGACACACTGACCAGAGACGCTGAGGTTCCTGCATGCAGACGCTCCAGCTCGCAGTGGTCTAACATCCCTCATGGGGTGTCCAACTCGAGACCAGGACGGGATCCCATATTCTCTCATTCTCAGGTAATGGGGTTGACTAGATCCTAGAGTGATTATTGGCATAACCCCTACACAGATGCTAGGTACATTTAGGTACTTCTAGTTAGGGAGACATTGTAGGAGTATGCACTTTTTATCATGTGATTTAGGTACTTGTATATATTCATGATTTCTGCAAGATGGTAGAACTATACCATCCCTTTACTTTCGTAATATTGCTAATCATATATCTCTGCTACTGTCTAATGGTTGTTGCAGCTCATCTATCCTACACTAGAATAACAACTGTTCAATAAATACTTATTGAAAACGCCCAGCCTGTTTATTCTGTGTAACTCTCTGACACAAACTAAGTAAGCACGAGTGACTGAGCGAAAGGTAGTATATTGTTTCCACGATTCTGAGGGATCAGGGTTGTCATGTTCTGAGGTTGCCAGAATCTATTCTCTTCTTGGTAAGAGGAGATTATAGTGGCACTGTGAGCTAGCTAATACAGACAGGCTAACGTATCCGGTGGGGGTGCACAGAATCAGTCTGCCACCAATCCCACAGTTTGTTATCCAAATGCGCAGATCCTGTATAGGTTATATAGGAACTACACGACATGGCGCCCAACGTTGGTTGGGTACTTATTTAACAGTGGAATCTGAGTAGTTCAGTTGTGCTATTCTCAGAAAACCCCTACTTGCAAAACACCAGAGACGTCTGGAGTGGGTGGGCACAAACTCCGCCACAGCTGAGTAGGCTAAAAAATCCTATTTATTGGCTGTTGGTTAATCAAGCTTGACGGACACAGTGTTCCTAAAATTGTGCAAAAACACCTTATCTTAGTTTCCTTGAAAACTACTTAGTGTTCTAAAAACAATGACTAACCAGGTCTTAGACCCACTGGAACAAGCTCTGCCCCACTCAGACGAGGAGGTAGATGCAGACGCAATACACATTGCACCAAATTTTAGAAATACGGTCACCCTGAGACTGCTAGAGCATGGTTTAACACCTAGGGGTGGTATTGTGGTATTCGTGATTGAGGCGCACGTATCAAACAGAATAGAGGTATTTTATTTGTGGGTTACATTCCCAGCAGCAAATGCAAGGACAAAAACATTTCACTCCTACACAGAAGGAGATGCACCAGCGGAATATTGTCCGTTTGAGGACATTGAGGTTCCGCTCACATACCAGGAAAACTTATACTGGTTTAAAGGCGCCCTACCCCATATAAGAAGAAGAGTGAGACTCAGCCCGCTCAGAAGAGAAGGGGCCACATGGCCTATATTAGCGGCTTATACACCATATCCTGACATTGAAACAATGCCACCAGGAGACTTACTCACACAACACAAAGAATTAATAAAAATCTACAGAAACTTGACGCAATTCATCATGAGGACACTTACAGTCCAACCAGCAATAGTTGCAACAAATGGAACTCAAGCTCAGAGTACAGCAACTAAAATCACACCACAAACATTACACGCGGTGATGGGTAAAATGCCCACAAAACGTGAACAAATGCCATTCTGGGTAGCTCAGAAAATAACACAGCTAGAGGCAGTATTCCCGAATACTACCCTGTATGAAAAACACAGAATGCTAACAATCTGCTTTCCCATGGGGATAACACCACAATTAGAGGATTGTACCACTCTGGGTACAGTCTTTGCTGCCATTTATACCAAAACTCATGGTATCCCGTCATTAGCAGTAGTACCAGACGTATTGAGACAGATACATAACGAGTACGGAGCAGAACCTGCTCTGAACTTAGGGATGAAGTTACTAGGTAACTATGCCCAGGTATCAGCCATAATATTAGCTAATATTAAAGGGGAAGCAGCTTCAGTGGCTATCCGCCAACGCCTAAGGGAGTTCAGTCCTTTAGAACAAGAACATGAACTACCGAAAATAATTGAAATTGCATATGCAGAATTGGGCAGAGACAGTTTGGGTGGGAAAGCTTTAAAACCACAACTGATGGGCAGTCCTGAAAAGGACACTTCCAAGCAGACACCTGCTTCAACTAAGAAGAAGTGGGACAATAAAAAAAACAAAAAAAACTTTAATGGAAATAGATCTCAATCCCGAGGTAGATCTCCTCCACAGGAGCCCTCCGAAAAGAGGTACAACCTTAGGAATAGGGATAATATTAGGAAACCTGACCGGTATCAGGATACTGATAAACGTTCCTCTCATTCCTTTCAGGGTTCATCGAAAAACTCCGAGAGGGAAGGACGGTCAGACAGACAAGAAGAGCGTACAAAGTCCAGAGACCAGCAACACGCTCAAGATTACACTTCTAAAAAAGAAGAGAAACCAAAGCAATAGCCACAGTTCAAAAAGAAGAAGGTTGCAGGTCTAAAGATCAGACATGTCCAGAATTCTGAGGACTTGACTACTGAACGGGGAATGGGCTCTGACGATGCTAAACAGTGCGGTCGAAGTAACAATAGCTCGCCAGAACCTGATGGAATTTCTGGTGACAGCGGACTTGAATGATTATATCACGGTAGAGACACCCGATACTAGGTTAAGTGTCCCACATAAGTTATATGAAATAACACTCCAAATGGAGGGGGACAAATGTAGGACAGTGAGAGGTCTCTTTTGGGAGAACTTGTCGTTTGGCTATGACATTTTGTTAGCTGAACAATATTGGCCGCCAGCATTCGTTATGGATTGCCCTAAAGGAGAAACAGTAATTTTACCAGCATTCTCAGACCATATTCCCAGGCACCTACAACACACATATGCGCAGGAGTGGGCGGTAGCCCAAGCACCTGCATTATACAAAAACCATGTTGGATAGGATGAGGATTCAACCCACCACATAATTCCTTTAAAAAATACTCCAACTGCACAGAGGCAGTATCCAATAAAGCAAGAAGCTAAAAAACAGGTCAGGGAGATCTTAGATCAACTTGAGTACCAAGGGGTGATCGAAAATTGCACCTTACCAATGAACACTCCTTTGTTTCCGGTCATGAAACCTGACCATTCATATTGTTTAGTTTTAGTTTATAGACATTTGAATACTTGCACTAAGACATTTGCAGTCCAAAATGCACACAGTGCCGCATTAATGAATAACATTGTGCGGAAAAAATATGAAACAACACTTGATATCTCAAATGGATTTTTCTGCCAAAATATAGCGCCTGAAAGCAGGTATCTAACAGCATTCTCAGCGCTAGGGTCCCAGCGTCAATTTTGTCGACTCCCCCAGGGGTATAAGAACAGCCCAGGGTTGTTTTCGGCCAGAGTAACTGAGTTACTTCAAAATTTGGATGAAGAGGCATTGTCCTATGTGGATGATATTTTTAACGGACGATGACCTAGAGCGGCACTTGAACAGAGTGAACACCATAATTTTGAGGTTTGCATCTAAGGGCTACAAATTCAACTTTAAAAAATCAAAAATTGCCCACCTCAGTGTCCTGTTTTGAGGATATGAGCTTTCAAGTGAAAGGAAAAGCTTAGCAGCCAATCTTTTAGAAAAATGCGCGCTGCTCCAACCTCAAAAATCATTGAAAAACTTACAATCAATCCTGGGATTCCTGAACTTTGGCAGAACATACATTTTGGATTACGCAGAAAGAGTAAAACCTTTCTACGATTTAATAAAAACGGATTTTTCAGTAAAACAATGGACACAGGAACACACAGATACACTTTGTTCCTTACAAGCTGACATGATAGCTTCCAAACACTTACAGACACGCGTAAACATACGCAATCTGGTGAGCCGTATAGTTGCGGGTCAATCTGGGTACACCTATCTAACATATAATGAAGGTGACAGGTACCAATTGCATATAAATCGCATTTGTACACAAATGCTGAGATGCGCTTCGCATCTACAGAAAAGATTCTGACAGCAGTACAAACTGCTGTAGTGAGAGAGAGCACTGGCTCAGGGGGAACGAATAATAGTAGTGGCTCTGGTTCCAGACTTAGAGGCTGCGACAAAGGCAAGCGTTCCTAACGCTAAAACCTTACATCCGAGATGGATACAATGGGCTAATTCTCTCACTGCAACAGATGTGGAATACAGGTACAACCCAAATTTAAAGACACAAGCATTTGTGCAATACAAACAAGAATATCCTCTACCAAACGAAATAATGCCTCTAGATCAGTATGAATATATAATTTACACAGACGGATCAGCTCAACCGGCCATAGGAAGTAAGCAACAATATAGCGCGGCATGCGCAATCGTTAAAGGTCGCATGCGGGATCGAAGGTTCCACCCAAGTTGCACAAAAACGCAATCTCTAGGAGACTGCACGGCACAGCTGGCAGAGTTGAAAGCCTTGATACTGGCACTAGTAAATACGGATCGAGAATTCCCCTCACTAATTGTGTGCGATTCCTTTTACTGTGTACAGTCATATAATGAATATTTGCAGCACTGGTTTCAAAACGGGTTCAAAGATGTAAAAGGTGGCACAATTAAGCATAAAATGCTATGGGAACAGGTAGTGGAGTTAAAAACCGAACTACCGAGAGCTCACGTGATCCATACACTGAGTCATCAGCGTGATAGCGTTCACGTTGAAGGGAATTCATTGGCTGATGAAGCCGCAAACGGGGCTGTACGCACGGCTTCCGTAGCTGCAATCACTCGTTCTAAAACGAGAATAGACGGTGAGATTATGGTAGCTATCAATGCTTGTCGCAAAAACAGCGGAGCAGTACCAAAAAGGTTTCCACTCAAGTACTCCTACAAGTTAGATGCCAATAACATTCCATTTGCTTAGATTCCTGGAGTGGGGGATGGAGTAATTCCAAACATGAATTGTAGGTTAGGTTTAATTCTAGCAGCACACGAAGGGATAAGTTCAGCACATGCAGGAGTTACGGCGACTGTTTCTTTATTGAAACAACGCTATTGGTGCGATATCTGTCAACAGATAAATGGGGCCACCATAGCTCGCCCAGTACAAATCCCATTATTAGCATCAGACTGTCCATTCGCGTGCATTTATCTGGACCACTGCGGCCCCTTAAAATGTGATGGGGCTTACAGGTATATCATGGTTGCAGTGGATTCCTGCACAAGATTCCTATGGGGGTGGCCCCAACGCTCGGCTGACGCTCGAACTGTTATAAAAGATTTGCGAGTCTTTATAGGGACATACGCAATTGGCACATTACATTCTGTCCAGGGCCCTGCGTTTAGCTCTCGGGCTTACAAGGAGGCCATGCGAGGATTGGGTGTAGCATTGCGATACTCCTCTCTGTACCATCCCGAGGGAAATTCGGTTGTGGAAAGGAAAAACCGAGACTTAAAGCAGTCTTTAACAGCGAGAGTATTAGGCACGGGTGAGAGTTGGATGAAACATCTGTATGGAGTACAGCGAGCATTGAACAATATGCCAAGAAGTTCTCTAGGGGGGTCACTCCATATGAGGTCCTATTTGGGACAAGAATGTGGGTACCTGATCTTGATTGTGAAGGCGCAGTGGCGGATGGAAAGCCTTTTGACATCCATGATCGTTTGGCTGTTTTACAGGATTTAAATGAATCCAGGACACAACAAAGTAATGTCCATAAGAAGCAGACCGCCACTGGGCAAGTCAAATCAGTCACGGCAAGACCTGTCCGGATCCCAAAAGTCGGGATCTGGTCAGAGAGAAAATAGCGGACAAGAAAGAATTTGGGCCATCATACAGAAAGCCTGTACAGGTCCTAGCAGTTGAAGGAACAAGAACTGTACTTCTACCGCCTCTTGCCGGGAAAAAAGGGCAAAAGATTTGTCTCAATCGACCTAATCAAACCACACTATGTGGCCGATACTGAGTAGTAGGCCACGTGGACTCCAAAGTAGCAGACTCCCTCCTCTCCCTACAATTCAAGAAGTTCAAACGGAAAGACTCATCACGTTCGAAGAGTCTCCTGCACGGAATGATGGACTATGCAACAATGCTATGGAACTCGTTCCCCTTAAACCTGAAGTTCAAATTCAGAACCAAAATGACAGACAAATTTCAATTCGACCAAATACAGATGTCTACATCAACATGCCTCGACAAGAGCCAACTACGATTTCTACAAATCCTTTTGCAATACCAACAATTGATCGAACTGCTTCTGGCTACTTCATAAACTTTGATACGTTTTCTTCGGATCCAAGTGAACCTGAAACGACGCTAGCCCAAAAATCACGCAAGCAGCAAGTTAAAGACTTTCTGAACTTTCTTAAAAAGACTTACCTGGTGTCACCTTGGGTAGAACTATGGGTAATCACCGGGATACTTTTCTTTCTTTTCTGGGTAGGCTTAGTAATAGTTTTTAGCATGCTTGTTAATGGAAAATACCTTCGACAAAGCTCTGCAGCCCAAAAGGTGAACTTAATTTTAAAACCACACCAATCATCTAATCGAGAACAAAGAGACTTGTCATCAGTGAACATTACAGCAGTTCCTATACCTGATGGTATAGTGTGGGACAAGGTGGATTTCGATATATTTAGTCCGACCGAAATTTTAAGAATTCCTCATTTATTTAAAATATCGTTGAGTGATATCATTACCTCAAGTACATTTTCCGATGATTGGGATTTTGAGACTGTAAATAACATGTCTGATTTGGAAAAATCTGCTGCATTTTCTAATAGTGAAACATTGGAAAGCACTTCAGATTTCGAAACAATGTATTGTTATCAACACTATGGTCATCACTTTCTGCATAAATCTGCAAATCCTAGAAATGTGTTCACTTCCCACCAGTGGGAACATTGTCCAACACCGCCGAAAGGCAGTTCAAAAACATTTACAGAAAAGTTTCCATATTTTTCAGGGTTTAATATGTCTGACCCAGCCTCATATTATAAGGTTGCACCAACATCAGCACAGAAAAATATGTTGACAAACACCAAACAGATTTACTCTGCTTCCTTTATTGCCCAGTTGTCTGAACAAGGTTTCGACTCATGGAAAGACACCATAGACTTAAAATCAGTCTGGGGTACTAGGCAAGTTCAGGGAACAGAAGCTTTGTTTAGAGCATGCCTTATACCTCAACAAATCATGTTTTTGAACGAGACAGTGCAACAGACGTCTTGCCTTGGACTAGCCAAGAACAGACTTGAACACACCTCGGCTGCCAACTCCATCACACACAGAGGGTAACATCACAGAAAGAGATTACGTTGAATGACATTATACAATACAACAGATCAGACCCCGATTGGAAGAAATGGTTGATTTGGCCCACAGGCACGAATAGTTGTCAGGCGAGATTCATGGGTAAAACCGAAGGTTTCGCTATCCATAGGCCAGATCCACGTTATGTACAGAGAGAACATCCAGGGGTAGTGACATCCTACAGTGTTGGGAAGTTGTGCCTTGATTGGCTAAAAACCTCAATACTCACACAGGTGAAACAACACTTATCATTACTGTCACAGGATGTGGATCTCAGGGATTTTTTACTAGGTCCCAGGAAGCCACGTCAGAAACGTTTCTATTATGCTGTTTTATAATGAAATATGGAAAATATCCCAACAAGAGGCTGCAGAGAGGTTACGTGAAATAGACCGTATAAATCTAGAAAAATCTCTAGCAGTGGTAGACAATGGGTTAACTACATTGACCTCCAGGATATATTCCTTAGGCAACATTGTATCTTCTGCGATAGACATCCTAGAACAAGATTTGGCCATATTACAACACGGGCAATCTCAATTGCATTCTATTATGTTATTAAGCTGGACACTGCAATCTTTGCGTGCAGGCTATGTGCCTTGGCGTTATATCAACAGTACGTCTCTGTTTTCTGAATACAATCTAACAGATAAACAGATAGAAATGGCACAAAGGGGAGCAAAATATACAATGCTGCATATCGAAAAACTGGATAGATTAGCATTCACAGTGGCAGAATCACCGTCCACAGAATGGCTAATCCATGGCCACATAACTCTACCGGTCACTACTTTTCAGTTTCAGTATTGCCTTGAACAAAAGCAGGCAGGCAGATATGAAGAAATGGGTAAGGAATACATTAAGGAATCATGGGTATTACCATACAGAATTCGATGCCGGAGTGGGGATCGAGAAGTATTTCTAAGCGGTACAAACTGTGAGAACGCTTTAAGTGGATCACTCATATGCCACGACATAATGCTGCACGGGGCTTGTAATGGTTCTGTGGTGAACCTGTCCTGCCATTTGAAGGGTGCCCCAGCTGCAGTGATTACTCCAGCATTCAGGCTACTTTCAAATGGGAGTTACTTGATGCTGAACAGTCAAGGCTGCTGCGGAATGCTCCCGGGCATCGCATATCTGGTAACCGTGAGCTCCAGGGTTACTTGTATGCAAATATTGTTTCCACCGACACATACAGTCAGGGAGACGCCGTTATGGCCTTCGCTGAATGTTTCTTTAATACGGTTTGATACTCTGAGCAGAATGAAAGCCATGCTTTTACAGAAGTCTGTGCCCTTAACCTCAGCTCGAGAGACTTTTGATCTCCAGATCGCAAGGTCTTCGGCAGAGATACAGGCGCTTATTCATACAAATTGCCCTTTCCATTTCACAGAAATGGTAAATCATATCTTTAACATGTCTGTTACGACAGACATTGTCCACCTATTTAAGACCATAGGTTCTGGACTTCTGAGCACCTTTCAGACGGTACTTGGAGTTATACCAAACTTAATACACTCCGTATTTGGAAGCATCTTTGGAGGATTTCCGCTAATCCGGTTTCTAGTAGCAGGTATCCTGATTGCTTTATATTTGCTACGCAATGGACGTCCCAGTCACCAAGGAGATGGAAAGAGCACTCCTGGAGCGTAAATACCGTGACCGCATGGTACAACATCTAGGCATGCCTCGCATAAGAGAACTAAGTGCATCTTGGTTCTTGTCATTTCGACCAGTCTGGATGGACTGCATCTTACCTGTCCTCCGATGCCTGTTTTGCGGAGAAGAATGTATGTTAGACCTTTGTTTGACACTCCCATCATGTGCGCAACCGGTCGTGAATGCTTTACTGGACCCGATAACGGCCCATGTTCTGCAGTGTCCTCGGCGTATTCCGATGTTGATGGCGGCATTCCTTGAGCCCCCACAGGTAGTAACAGCACATGTTGGTATGAACACCGGCTCCTCCTCTGACACCCAGGCTTTGGACGGCGCACAGGCTGCCCCAGCACCGGCTGCGGACAGTGTGGAACATCATCTGTGCTCAATTGACGTACTCTGCGAGGTGCTACAGGGGCCGTCTACTGCTAAAGCAAGCAACGAAGATGTTGCGTCTACCAGCCAGGAAACATAAACATTTGACTCATTTGACTCGTCGTGTGCTGGAAGAAATTCGCCCTTTTTTAAAACAAAGCTCAAATTTGGATCTCAAATCAAAAATTTACATTCCTTTCACTTATTGGGCATACATGGCTTTCTAATGCTTATAGTGCTTCGGACTATAACTAAGGACACTTAAGAGCTATGGCTTGCAATTTTTTTTTTTTTTAACAGTTTTAAGTTTTTGGAAATTTTGTAGAAGTTTTACAGATTTTTAGCTAAACAGATGTTTTTAAGCTTTGTGCGTACCAATATCTTGTTTGGCTAGTAATACGGTAATAAGTTACATATGTCGTCCAGTCGGAAGAGGAGTTGGTGTTCTATTCCATATAGGTACCCTATATAGGCGCAGGTAACATTGCAACTTTTCACCTATATTCTTCCCTTCATTACATACATAACAATTCTTAGGGACTGACCTTTTACCCAGATACAACACTGCATTCAGAACGCGGGTTTCCCCCTAGTTTGAATCTCATACATTATGCATGAGGCTTCTTGGAAGCACAGCAGGACTAATATCTTCTTTATAATATCTCTGTATAAAGTTCATCCCTGACGTCATCCTTTAGGCCGACACAGTAACACAGCAAGGTAGGACCCCTGGGGAGACCTATGGGTGTATATATACATCACATCTTGCTTAGAAAGACAGAGGAGACCGAGACTTCCTGGCTGACACACTGACCAGAGACGCTGAGGTTCCTGCTTGCAGACGCTCCAGCTCGCAGTGGTCTAACATCCCTTGCGGGGTGTCCAACTCGAGACCAGGACGGGATCCCATATTCTCTAATTCTCAGATAATGAGGTTGACTAGATCCTAGAGGGATTCTTGGCTTAACACCTACACAGATGCTAGGTACATTTAGGTACATCTAGTTAGGGAGGCATTGTAGGAGTACGCACTTTTTATCATGCGTTTTAGGTACTTGTATATATTCATGATTTCTGCAAGATGGTAGAACTATGCCATCCCTTTACTTTCGTAATATTGCTAATCATATATCTCTGCTACTGTCTAATGGTTGTTGCAGCTCATCTATCCTACACTAGAATAACAACTGTTCAATAAATACTTATTGAAAACGACCAGACTGTTTATTCTGTGTAACTCTCTGAGACAAACTAAGTAAGCATGAGTGACTGAGCGAAAGGTAGTATATTGTTTCCACGATTCTGAGGGATCAGGGTTGTCATGTTCTGAGGTTGCCAGAATCTATTCTCTCCTTGGTAAGAGGAGATTATAGTGGCACTGTGAGCTAGCTAATACAGACAGGCTAACCTATCCGGTGGGGGTGCACGGAATCAGTTGGCCACCAATCCCACAGTTCGTTATCCAAACGCGCAGATCCTGTATAGGTTATATAGGAACTACACGACATGGCGCCCAACGTTGGTTGGGTACTTATTTAACAGTAGAATCTGAGTAGTTCATTCG
The DNA here is from genome assembly GCA_963921515.1 of Calotriton arnoldi. Taxonomy (NCBI): domain Eukaryota; kingdom Metazoa; phylum Chordata; class Amphibia; order Caudata; family Salamandridae; genus Calotriton; species Calotriton arnoldi. The sequence goes on from CAWUFW010001667.1 coordinate 1,777,963, forward strand.
TGCTATTCTCAGAGACCCCTACTCACAAAACACCAGAGACGTCTGCAGTGGGTGGGCAAAAACTCCGCCACAGCTGAGTAGACTTAAAAAATCCTATTTATTGGCTGTTGGTTAATCAAGCTTGAAGGACACAGTGTTCCTAAAATTGTGCAAAAACACCTTCTTAGTTTACTTGAAAACTATTTAGTGTTCTAAAAACAATGACTAACCAGGTCTTAGACCCACTGCAACAAGCTCTGCCCCACTCAGACGAGGAGGTAGATGCAGACTCAATACACATAGCACCAAATTTTAGAAATACGGTCACCCTGAGACTGCAAGAGCATGGTTTAACACCTAGGGGTGGTATTGTGGTATTTGTGATTCAGGCGCACGAATCAAACAGAACAGAGGTATTTTATTCGTGGGTTACATTCCCAGCAGCAAATGCAAGAACAAAAACATTTCACTCCTACACAGGAGATTCACCAGCGGAATATTGTCCGTTTGAGGACATTGAAATTCCGCTCACATACCAGGAACACTTATACTGGTTTACTCACCAAGTTTAAGGATTTTGTTTGGTCGTAGGACCTTTACTTTGTTACATTTGGCGTGGTTAGCCTTTACACTTGCATTCAAAACACATTTGGTATCATGGCAACAAGATCTTTTCTGGACACTGAAGGAGCGGAGTATTATGAACACAACAACATGATTCTTGACATGATGGAATTAATACTTACGAAGAACTTTTTTCTTCATGATGGCCAGTGGTACCGGCAGACATGCGGGACAGCTATGGGTTCCAGGTTTGCTCCCTCTAATGCTTGTCTTTTCATGGGCTGGTATGAGAGGGAGCATAAGTGTGTGGGAATAATCAAGCAGGATAGCCTGACAGAACCGTGTGCACAACAATTGGATGTTACTCTAACTTTACATGGTTTGCATGAAACAATTCTTGCGATTTTATGGATACGTAAAGAATAACAACCGTATTAAAAAAAAGTCTTATTCAGTTTTCATTTTGATTTTCAAACATTGAAAAAGTCAACAAAACATAAATACAATTATATTTGTATCATAATTTCTGATACACGAATTGCAGTTGCAACACAAAAACATCAATTCAATGGTCCTGATTAGCGTTGCGCTTGATAACACCGTACCCAATGCATTTCGGGACCTAAAGTCCCTTCTTCAGGAGCCACTGTAATATAAGCAGAAACAATTTGTTGTTTATATGATTGTGGGAGCATTGATAGCAATCCAAATATCGCAATCTCATCAAACGACACCCACACAAGTGGAGGAGGTAAACCCGGAACGCCCAAAGAGGCCACCCGCTGAACAGAATGCTTACATGATACGAAGATTAACGTGAGAAGCGACAGTAACATGCAAAGATAGGTGTATTAAAAGACTGTGGAGCCCCACAGGCATGTTAGAGAGACTGAAATATCCCCTACCGTTAAGTGGTAGGACCAGTACACCCAAAGTCAACTAATAGCCATGAACCAATTTGTGACGAAGTCAAGATGTAAATATAAATATAAACACCCTCACCCAGAGGTGAAAACATGAGTGCAGCTGTAGAAACAGGGCACACTTACAGCCTACATGCATATGAACGATACCCGGACTGCTGCGTAATCCTAGAACAATAACGTATGCATCTGTAGATACATAAAAAAAAGACACCCGAGTGCACAGCTTGAACGAAAAACGCTAAGTACCTGACTGACAGTCCAATGTTTAAAAGCAAGCACCCTGCCAATACAAGAAGGACACTCAGGTCATTAACGGACTCCATAGGTGTAGAAAACAAGACGTACGTTAACTTCAGTAGTATATACCTGCATAGGAACGACATTTAGAATTTATCATGAGACGGGAACTGAACCAAAGGCTTCACGCTTCCACATTGATACAGTATCATAAACACCAACGTATCCCCAGAGGTTTGAGACTAGCCATCAAACCCCTACTCTTTCGATTGCAATTCAATAAATTGTTTATGGACAAGTGGTACGCTGTGCTTAATAAATGGTCCCTAGATTTAATTTGATTGATTGTGGAAGAATTATCCTAATCCATTGGTGAACTAGGAGAGGAAATTCACAATATCAAACTTGAACTATCTAACCGAATGGAGACCGAAGAATGGTCCAAAACACTGGAACAAATCAACACCAAGTTGGACAGCTATGGCAATGACTTGCAGGAGCGCAAACTAAGAAAGTTCAAAAGGGACACCATTGATTATCGCCTAAACGAGGTGTACACTTGTGCGGATATGTATTCACAGCGCAGACCAGCAAAAAGCCACATTCTTCATCCGAGGAAAGCGTGGTCTCTGATCGGGAACTGTTACCAACAAGAACTCCTGTAAACTCTGAGACATCGGGAGACGAACGAGCTTCAAGTAGCCGTGCCAGCTTTGATACTACCGAGAAGCGAGCCATGAGCCAAACGGAATCTTTTTTATCAAAAGGCCAACAGCTCACACAATCAGCAGACCTGCCATCTGCAAAGTCGAACGAAAGCGGCGCAAAACCAGAAGAGGAAAAGGACAAATTCAAAGAAAAAGGACGCCAGAATTTACGGAGTCAGAAGACATTGTCATAAACATCTCATCAAATATTTTATCACCGAAACAACTGCAATTCCTTAATAAAGGCACATCATTTGTACCGACGTACAATACCAACCTTCCTGAAACAGAGATTGCTTTTTACAGATTTATGCGTACCATCAAATTGAGGCATTTTTTCGACAATGTGTTGACTGACATGAGACCTCAAGAACACAAATTTTTGGAATTCAAACACACCCATACAGCACCGGTATCTCATAAAACCATTGATAAGTTTGAAACACTCGTATTACAAGATTTGAAGAAATTAGAGTTCAAACCACGAAAAACGGCCAACCTGACACAATCAGATCGAGCTATCTTCCAAACACTGTCTAAAGATAACGAATTGACGTTTCAGCAGGCTGACATAGGCGGTGCTCTCATAGTCATGGACAATAACTATTACCGCAATAAAGTTCTTGAACATCTGGCAGATGAGGCAACGTACCTGAAATTAGACCGGGACCCTACCAATGAGATAAAACAAACTCTAATTAAAATTCTTGATCATGCGGCCGATATGGATTGGATCTCGCACAAAACAAAAAGTTTTCTCATTAAACAATTCCCCAAGCGACCACATTTATATATGTTGCCTAAAATACACAAGGACCCAGTTGATCCTCCATTTAGAAGATCATTATTTGAACCTCTAGGCAAATATATTGATCAATTTCTGCAGCCCATTGTTTGTTCTTGGAAAACATACATATGAGACACCACAGATTTTTTTTAAAGAAGTAACAGAATTTGGATACCAACAATATAAAAGATTGGTTGCTTTGCACCATTGACGTTACCTCACTGTACACGTCCATTCCCCTACAAGAAGGAATGATGCTGTTGAATGCGCCCTATTATCAGCCACAGATCGGTGCGCACAAAGTGTTCCTGTTGGAACTTCTTTTATTTTGTTTACAACACAGTTATTTCCGGTGGGAGGATGATTTTTTTCTTCAGATCAGTGGGACCTCCATGGGTTTCGGGGGGGCTCCCACATATGCCAATATCTTTATGGCTGCTTTTGAAGAACAGCATATCTTCCAAGACACTGCATGGACCAAACATCTCACGATGTATTGTCGTTATATCAATGACATTTTTTTAATTTGGTCTCTCACTCAAGAAACCTTGGAAAACAACTTCAGGATACTGAACACCAAAAACCGCAGAATCCAATTTACACACAATATTAGCACTCAGCAATTCTCTTTTGGACGTACTGGTAGAAAGACATGATCAAGTGATCAACACCAGCGTATTTGGGAAACCAGCCGATCGCAACAATACACTGCTTTTTCAAAGTTTTCACTCACCACAGCTCATTAAGAATTTGCCATACTCTCAAATGCTTCGCATCAAAAGGATTTCCTCAACCCCAGAAAAATGCAACCAGGACATTAGTCGCATTAAAAACAGCTTTTTAAAGCGAGTTTACCCCGCAGAGATTATAACCAAAGCTGAAACACGAGTTCTGAATTTGGATCGCAATGACCTTTTAATTAGCAAACCTAAAACTACCAACAACCGAATCGTTTTTGTTTCTACATTTTCCACAAGATCAGGAAGCATAAAGAAAGTGGTTAACAAGAGATGGGAACTCTTACAAAATGAACCAGACTTTGGGAATACATTCAAGGAGCGTCCTCTATTCGCTTTCACAAGAAGCCTTAATCTCAAAGAATCTTTGACAGCCAAAAAAAACAGACCAAGCAGTACTGTATTAGGCATGAGAAAGTGTAATAATTGTATCAATTGCAACAACGTGATGCAACAAAACTTTGTCACCCACCCCAGAACCGGTGAAAAAATGAAGTTAAGACACACGTCTGATTGTAATACCACCAATGTTATTTACTGTATCAAGTGTCCGTGCGGGCTCTTGTATATAGGAAAAACTGAAAGAAAAATCAAAATCAGAATCGGAGAGCACAAAAGTATGATTCGTACAAAGAACACCAATTCTGACCTGGTTGTACATTTGCTAGAACAACGTCACAATATCTCTCAAATAAGATTTTTAGTGTTAGAAAAAGTGCAACCCAGAGAAGGGACTGATCCTAGTCAGTTATTATCTCAGAAAGAAGTGTTCTGGATCAAGAAATTTAACACCATGGAACTGCATGGGTTGAATGACAAATTAGACCTTAGTTGTTTTTTATAAACACTGGCACATATGGTACTACTCGAGTTATTTTCCTGTTCACCCGTTCATTTCATTTTTACATTGTTGAGTTGGGTTTACTTGATAATCTGTAATACAGGATGTATGCAGGACATGTTCATACGTTTCATTTACCAGTTGGTTATATTGCATTGATTTTGTCATCAGTACAATGTTGAGGAATGTATGACATAGAACTTTTCTATATCCAACATACATGTATTATTCATGTAATATTATGTTCTATCCATGTTTACTGGTTTTCTTATGGCAATGCATCTGAACAAACGTTTTCTGTTTTTCATTTTTATCTATATGTACATGCTTGTTGGCATTTGATGAGTACAGGTGGCGGTCTTTTCATCAGACGGCATCCCAGTAAACATGAGTCACGGAGCATCAACCACGGTTCCATTTTTCTAGTTGTTTTACTTTCAACCATCTCTCATTCCTATTTCGGTTCACGCACTTGTGTTTGTTTCAGTTTTTTTGTTTTTTTGTTCCTCTAGTTAATTATGTAGTTTGTACTTCTCCCAATATGGCCGATCGGTTTACCCTTGGAATATATTTATGTGCACTGTTATGTTAGCAGTTGTGGTGCCATTGTAGTGAGTTTCCGTGTTATACGCTCTATTTTGCGGATTTTCATTGTGCGGTTTTACACATGTTGTTCAGTTTTCCTGTTCCTCTACAGTCAGCTATGTTTCTTTTGCCCTTTCCAATATGGCCGATACAATTTCCTTTCTGGGAAGACCAGATTACGCACCTCACACGTGACCGGCCGCTGTTTTGGCGCGGTCTATTGAGCTTTTAATCCTCCTTCGGTACAGTCAGCGGTTATCGATCATCGTAGCTGTTGTGGTTTAAACTGCAGTACACTTCGTTCCTATGCAGGTATGTACTACTGAAGTTAACGTACGTCTTGTTTTATACACCTTCGGAGTCCGTTAATGACCTGAGTGTCCTTCTTGTATTGGCAGGGTGCTTGCTTTTAAACATTGGACTGTCAGTCAGGTACTTAGCGTTTTTTGTTCAAGCTATGCACTTGGGTGTCTTTGGTTTTTATGTATCTACAGATGCATATGTCATTGTTCTAGGAATACGCAGCAGTCCGGGTATCGTTCATATGCATGTAGGCTGTAAGTGTGCCCAGTTTCTACAGCTGCACTCATGTTTTCACCTCTGGGTGAGGGTGTTTATATTTATATTTACATCTTGACTTCGTCACAAATTGGATCATGGCTATCAGTTGACTTTGGGTGTACTGGTCCTACCACTTAACGGTAGGGGATATTTCAGTCTCTCTAACATGCCTGTGGGGCTCCACAGTCTTTTAATACACCTACCTTTGCATGTTACTGTCGCTTCTCACGTTAATCTTCGTATCATGTAAGCATTCTGTTCAGCCGGTGGCCTCTTTGGGCGTTCCGGGTTTACCTCCTCCGCTTGTGTGGGTGCCGTTTGATGAGATGGCGATATTTGGATGGCTATCAATGCTCCAACAATCATATAAACAACAAATTATTTCTGCTTATATTACAGTGGCCCCTGAAGAAGGGACTTTAGGTCCCGAAATGCATTGGGCCCGGTGTTATCAAGCTCAACGCTAATCAGGACCATTGAATTGATGTTTTTGTGTTGCAACTGCAATTCGTGTATCAGAAATTATGATACAATTATATTTGTATTTATGTTTTGTTGACTTTTTCAATGTTTGAAAATCAAAATAAACTGAATAAGACACTTTTTTTTTTTTAATACTGTTATTCTGTACTTATCCATAAAATCGCAAGAATTGTTTCATGCAAACCATGTGAAGTTAGAGTAACATCCAATTGTTGTGCACACAGTCCTGTCGGGCTATCCTGCTTGATTATTCCCACACACTTATGTCTAGATGAGGGACAGGCAGCCCTCAAATACTGTGTAGCACGCATTAGTAGGAAAATTTGATAACATTTCCTTCCAAATTTAAATAGTTTGGATCTACATTTTTGGTGTGCAGTTCTCATACAATTTTTTCATGAGAGGGAGCATGCCTGGAGCCATCGTGCCTCCACCTGGACGCAATACATAGTGTTCTGGGGGAGGTACATTGATGATCTTATCTGTTTATAGGCTGGTACTAGGGAAGCCCTCTCTGAATATTTTCTATTTCTGAATGACAACCCATATAATGTAAGCTTGCTATGGATTGTCACAAGGAAAAAATGGATTACTTGGACCTCCATTTTTACATCAAAGATGGGACAGTACACAGCACATTATTTAGCAAAGAGACTGCCTGTAATGGGGTTCTGCACGCTTCTATTGCACATGCCCAGTCTGTGATTAAAAATATCCCCTGTGGGGAAATGGTGAGGGTAAGGCGAAATTGCAGTGAAAATGACACATTTCAAGCCAATCTCTTGAAGACCAAAAAGCGATTTCAGGCGAGAGGTTATGACATGAAGGTTTTAAACAAGGCTGAGAATCGGATACATTAATTAGACAGGACAACAAGACTCGTGAGCAACCAAAGGGCCAAGAAGACTGATGTGCAGAATAGGGCTCTGAGATTTGTAACCAAGTACACAATCCATAGCGATATAATCTTAAATTGTTTTAAAAGGAACTGGCACCTACTGATGGAGGTTCCAAGCTTACACAACAGTCTGATGACAAATCCCTCCATTACGTACAGAAGGGGTAACACACTGAGGAATGAGCTGTGCCCCAGTTATGTGACGCCTACTAGACACAAAGATACGTGGCTACCACCCAAGCCCTGTGGATTCTTTACGTGCAATTACTGTAACATCTGGACGTACGGTATATACAAAATCAGAGAGTTTGGTTATAATAGCCAGCATAGATACAAATTAAACAATTTATCAACTGCAATTCAACTTTTGTTGTCTATGTGTTGGGATGTAGGTGTGATATGATATATGTGGGCAGTACAACACGATGTCTCAAACTCCGCATTCAGGAACACCGCAGAGCTATCATCAATGGTGATTCGAGATACCCTCTGGCAGACCATTTTAGACGGGTTCATGCAGACGATCACAGCTTTTGGTTTCATGGTATAGATCAAGTTAACATTGGTGCCAGAGGGGGTGACAGGGAGCTGTTGTTGAGACAAAGGGAGGCGAAATGGATTTGTCGACTTCGGGCTATTGCCCGCGGTCATCATACAGATAATGAAATGTATCACTTCCTTGGCTGATCGGCAATTTTTGGCTATGCGTTTCCCTTCACACTGATTCTTTGAGCTAGGCGTTGAATAACATACTGACTGACACCTTCCGTGCAGTGCTGCAGACCCGGATAATGATATGTATCACTTCCTTGGCTGATCGTCAATTTTTGGCTATGCGTTTCCCTTCACACTGATTCTTTGAGCTAGGCCTTGAATAACAATACTGACACCTTCCGTGCAGTGCTGCCGACCCAGATTTGCTTCAGGTTATCACTCCCCTTCCTCATATTTGATTAGGAACTACAAATATAATGAACTTAATGGCTGATTGTATCAATTAAGTTTGTACTGGGTGGATGGGTCAATACAGCCCCTCCTGTAATAAATTAGTCCAACACGAAGTATCCCACTCTCCCTACCATGGCGTTACGGTTTTGTTTGTTATAGCGTTACCACTTCCTTAGAGTAAAAAGACATTATTGGGCCAATATTTTGTTCTGATTCGGACTTGGAACTTGACGTCCTTGAGGGAAATACATAGAGAAATGTCAGCCAATTTCTCGATAACTGTGTATACTGTGTCATCAATTGGGGACAACTTTTTCTTTTGCGTTTGGATATATCAGAAGTTCATGTAGGATGGAGTATTTAGCTGTTTTAGAACAAGAGGCCCAGAGAGAGTGGCAGACTTAGGTCTCTCAAGATAATTGGGTTAATGCTATTGAGACTGGGATCACAATATTGACTTCACCAGCCAGCCGGCTAATTGTGGTTTGGATTTACCAATATGGCTACTAGGATCTTTGAGGGATAGCTAGACGGGGGCGTACTAACGCTAGTATTATAAATAGATGTGTTAATATGGCCGACACATTTTACTGGCATGAGTCACAGTAGTTTTGTCTGACTTATTGCTGTTAAGTCATCTGGTATGCTGGTTATCTTAACGGTGATTGGATACACCTCAAGTGTACGTGGGGTGGAGGTTTTTTTAAAATACATGGGGCGTTTTCAGCGCGCATTCGTACAGGATGACAGGAGACTAAGAAGTGTGTTACTCATCAGGGTAAGTGCGGGTTGTCTCTAACTATGTTTGAACAAGAGGCACAAAGAGAGAGTTACATTGGGGTGGTTTAAAATTATTGTGTCAATGCTATTCATATTGAGGAGCATGCCACTCACTTTGCTAGGTAGCCGGGCTAATGTGGGTTGAATGTATTAATGCGACAATTATATAGTTTGTTTGAGGGCTTTGCCGTTACCCCTTAATGCCAATATGCTATTTTCTGAGGTTCCCTCTTTGGGGATTGGTTATCAATGCCGATGGGGACTCGCAAAAGTCAAAACGATTATATGGCGAGAGGACTGACTGTTTGTTGTTTGGTAACACGATTGCGATGTAAGACGTGTGGCTAACATCTACATAGGGGTCGTTAAAGGGATGGCAAGATTTACTCCAAAGACGTTTAGGGTCATATTCGTTTGAAGCAACACACTTTGTTAAAGAGTAGCCCTATTTTGACATTGTCCTAAGATGCACGTTCTTTTTTAAGATATTACTACGATAAGCGTGACAGGGATTGCTGCTCGCCTTTTGTCCGACACATTTTCTCCCATATTGAGTTTCTTTGAACAATTATCGACATGTTAGCCAATATTGTCATTGTTTATATTGGGTATTATTCAGGGGGGCGTCGCGTTGCCCCTTGAGAAACCTTATTTGCGAGCTTACTCCGCGGGAATCATGATGTGAGGTCTAACTGGGATACTGCATGTTTTCACAAGATATTAAGGTGAGACAATTTGATGATACCACCGGGTGGATATATATTTATTGGTGCTTCTAAAGCTCTCTAGGTGTCGTATTGGCTATAACACCCATTGCCATTTGGTGATTTCCACGTGTATCTCTTCATAACTTGATTCCCTACATTATGTTTGGTTTTTTGGTTATTGGCCTGTCCTGTACTCCATTTCTCCTTAATATATGGGGGGGGGGCATACCTTTGGGACCTCTTGTGAACAATGCAGAAGTATTAAACATGGCTCTTTCATTTTTAACTTTCTCAAAGGATGTTGGCCCCTTGGTGCAAATGTTCTCTACTGTGTTTTTTAATAACACTTTTATCTGTATTTTTAATTGTTAGTTTGCGTCTTATATTTTTCGCATTTATTTTTGTTGTTTGAAGATATTTTCTTTTGTATGTGTTAATGTCAGGCATGTGTTCATCATTAATGTAGACTTGTTTTTTATCAGCAGACCAGAACAATTCAGTTTTTTTGTTATGGTTGTGTGTTTGTTTTGTGGTGTCTTGTGCTTCTTTCTTTACATGATTTTAATATTACCTGTTTTCAGCCTGATGAAGTTCCGATTGTTTATGGAACGAAACGCGTTGGCTGGACCATGTATGTGAAACGAGAAAAATTGATGGAGTAATAAAGACTTTGTCAAAATATACGTGAATGGTCTTCTTTACCTGGTGCACCTCCATATGCTTTGATAGACTTAACTTGAAATGATGAGAAAGAAGTTATTGCAAGATGTTCTTTTGTCTTTGTCAATGTGCAGTTTCTACATCCTATATTTATTTTCTAAACATTTAATTTATAATCTTTCAGGCATTGAACTGTGAGTACCATTGAGTTGGGTAACGCGAAACATCTGTTATTCAGCGCCAAGAAACCCTTGGGTGAACGTGCGCTTTACAAATACACCTTATGTTATTTTAGATCATGAAAGTCACAGTTCATGAATCGCTCTACAAATGCCTTTTATCTTCAATTAACCTCAGTTGTATATGTATATATTTGCAGTCTGAGGGCCCAAACATAGCTAGACTCACTGGAAATTTAAAAACCTGTGTATGAGCTTGATACGTATCCTGGTTCTATCTCAGTGCATGCCTCTAGCAGCACTTAAAAGATGGAATATGTAACAAAAGCAGCACAACTAAAGGACTTGGCATATCTGAAATATCGTCTGGGTAATGATAGTACCCTGTACCGATCAACATCCAGTGGAACATTTCTGGAATCAAATCAGATTGGTGGTTAGTGAACCTTGAGTCTGACAAATATCATGGGACGGGGATCAAATCATTATTGGGTGTCCTTGAAGCACATATATCTATAACTCCACTGGTTGTGAAGCGTGTTCCCTTGCTAAATAATTTACGCCTCCACTTTAATTGTAAGTGATCACAAGACTTAAGATTGAGTGTATCATTAGATGTCCTGAGGGAGGTGATGTTTTAACAGCAAGCCCTAAACAACATTTTCAAAGTTCTTTTTGTGTAACCATTTGTGTTATTCTTAGCACTGTTTTATTCTAGGCACTGCAATATATTTTGAGGAGATATGAGAATGTTTGAGTGGGAATGTGTGTACGCTATGAGTTGTAAGCACTTTTTGAGCCAATTGTCACAGTTGAATGTGCTGAGTCACGTGCATGATAAGTTGACAATTTTATTGAACTGTTCGTACTTTATTAAATGCAATGAATAACACACTTGGCGTCATCATTTCTTTTTAATTTCTTCATTCCATTTTCCCGTTCAGTTTGGTTTTGTATTTCTTGGGCTTGTAGGTACCTTTCTTTCCTTTTAAATAAGTTGATTAATTCACTTTGACTAGTATAGGTCAATATATGAAGAACATGTTATTTAAAATACATTTAGTATCTTGGGGATGCTTTCTTGTTATGGGAAACTGGAGGAAACCCTCCCAAATTACGTGAGGGCTCATACAAAGTGTAGCCTCTCCTGGGAGAAAAACAGAAAATGCCTATGAATAGATTTATAAGTATATACATAATATTGATAAATTGAAGTGAATGATATATGATATTTGCAAATTTGATGTATATGCAAATATGTAAAGTTCCTAAGCCGTTTAACTGTGTGAATATGATTACGCATTTGGGGACTTTGTAGATTATAACAAACAGGCTACCTGGCGGTCTCTTTTAGGAAGTCCTATGCAATGATAGAGTTTTTCCAGTTGAGACACCTATGTTTTTTGAAGCACAGAATTGTTTTACTGTGTAGTTTGATCAATGAAATTCATTCTTTTTAAGTCCCTCTAGAAAGTCTTATTTAGAGTGTGTTGAATGTATATTAAAATTATTCATAGACTGGGAAGCACTTAATCTTTTGGGGGATCTTTGTAGATGAGAGAATATGGTCAAGTCTTCTGTTTTTGCTTCATTGCGGTAATATCATGAACTACAAGCTTATAGGAGGCAAAATCCAGCTCCACATTCTCGATAGAGACTCAATTTGCAAAGGACACTGCAAAGCAGGTTATATTCCAGAAAGGTATATGATGTTCATAGGAGGGTGGGAATTGCTAACTAGGACTACACCACAGCTGCAAAGGCTAAAACATTGATTATTGGCAGGAATATCACAAAACAGAATGTTGTGCTGAATGCAAAATAAACTGTACCTGGGGAAAATGTGTATTTTCCCCTGCTTTGATGGACAGAAAATCTGGTTCTTATTAAAGACACCGAGGCTAATATTATTGCAATCTTCCTTTAATTGCTACCACTCAGCCACTTTAAAGGACTTAGAACACTTACAACAAAAAATTCAAATCTAATAAAAGGACAGAAACTTCTGACCTCTTCCTTCTTTTTTTGGCTGCCGATAAGTATAATGCATTTAGCTGGTTATGAATGTATGGTTTAGAGAATATTTTTAGCAAAATGATATTGTATTTTCAATGTTACAGCGGCACAGATTTTTAATTTTAATATTTTTAAATATGTTAAGTTAAACTAGAGCGTTTTCCTATAACTTTTTGATTTGTGTAGGATTGTTTACTTCTGAAATGGGGCAAGTCACAACCTTTTAGGAAGGTTCATGTGATTTACAGGAGATTATATAGAAATGATACGTGTACCGTGAATAAATGCGGCGGTTGGGTGTGTGGGCTCGGCAGCTCGAGGCCGTTGTTTTCTCTTATTGTCCGTGCGGTGCCTTTCTGCAGCCGCGCAGTATTTCCCTTGGCTCTGTATGCGGGAGGAGCCGACTCTCGCTGCGTGTGCTCAGTGCCTTCCGGTGGCTGCACAGTATCTGTTTTACACTCTGTGTGGGACGGAGTTTTGGAGGCCATTGAAGGCGCTTGTGGGCTGCCTGGGGGTGAACAGTTTGAATCCGCGGTCTCAGGCAGGCACAGATGTCGGCAGATCGGGCCTACTAAAGGTCATATCTCCATTTAGAAAACTATAGACCTAAAGAGAGGACTATTTTTGGCACGTCGTCTCACACACAACGTTGTGAACGAGCAGCTGCTTTAGAGGTTTAGGATACCTCTGTATTGCTTGTGGCTTAATACGCATTGACAGTTTGGAATCTTATCGGTTGGGATACAACAGTTTAGTGTGCTTAGTCAGTTACACTGACAGTTGCAGAGACACGACTAGAGGGTTTACTTGACAGCTGAGGAAATAGATAGCTGGTTTTCTTTGGAGTGACATTGGAATTTTTGGGGTATAAGAAGATGAGTGAGAAAAATAATTTAGGAAGCATGGATGTATCCCTGGACGATATATCTGGGAAGGTGCAGAAAGTTTTGCAGGATTTGGACGCAAGAATAGATAGGAAGTTGGAGAATTTGTTGCAAGAAAAGAAAGTTATATCTGAAGAAGAAAAGTATTGGTCAGCTGGAGAAGGGTCTCAATAAGAAAGGAGGAAGGTAAGCAGGAAACAAAATCATTTGGATTCTGTTGTTACACAATCTAAGAGAGGGAAGTTTACTTAGCCCAGGAATAAAATATGTGTAATTATTAAAATTGGTGTATTTGAGGACCCACAAGGGGACCAACGTAAGGGTCCAGAAAAAGGTAAACATGATAAAACCGCACGCAAACACTCAGTTGTGCAGTGTGATGATGACTCGGGGAGCGCTGAGGTTGCTCATCAGATTTTGATACAGATAAGGAAGAGGGAAATGTGACGAAAAAGATGGAGTTTTTGGGAAAAAGTGTTGATGAGCAGGATGGAGCATTAACTGATCCCTTTGGGGAATTCATGTTTGACCCCTTTTTGATAAAGCATCCGCTTCCACCAGAATGGTCACCAGCTGCACATGTCGCAGAGTATGTGCAGGCTTGGTTAAGAAAACATCCCTAAAGATGTTAGATTACGTCTCAGGTCAGAATGCCCAAGACCCAATTTAGCCAACAAAGTTATGGAAACTCCAGATTTGGAAGCCAAGATTTTGGCGTTCATCAGTAAGGGAGGACGAGATCCCAGAAAGGAACTAGATAAAGGCCTGTGGATGTGCCAGGACAGACTTTTGGACTTAATGGGTCCATTAACTAAGATTTTTGATATGGCGGAGGAGACTTATGTGGATAAAAAAATCAGTTAATGTGGAAGAACTGAGGGAATGGATTCAACGAGCAGTTTGTCTCTTAAGGAATGCGAATACCGCCATATCAGTTTGGCGTAGGAAAAGCATCCTACTTAAAATAGACCTTAAACTGGTTGAGCTAGCCAATAATGAGGAGGGGCTAGCAGTGAATGGTTTACTGTTTGGGGGCGCCTTTTATTAAGGAAATGTCTAAGTATGTAGGAGCTTATAGTTCATTACAAAAGTCTCAAAGATGGATTAAAAAGATATTCGACAGGCTTGTTTTTGGATGTGTTAAGAACAAAACACAATCATGAACATTCTGCGCCATCTTGTCTGATGAAAGTTCCTACGTGCACATAAACTACAGTCATTCTGATTTACCACAGCCATTTTGTACTCTGTTGGTCACCTTCATTTCACCCTGTCCTCTAGCAGCCTTCTGACTCTCTGACCAAACCTGATATGTGTGCTGGGGGCTATAAACTATTTCCACGACAAACATCAACATCACCTGCTGCCTCAAACTCGTCTTTCCTCTCATCCCTGCACAAACGGGTTACAAATACCAAACAGACTCTTGCAAACATGGTTTATTGCACTACACACAGCAAGACTGGTTTTTTGCCAACAATGGGACCTGTTCTTATCAACAGAACGGACTCTTAGATCTGGCCGGTCTCACTCGTTTTTAGACCCTGAAGCAAGGTCCAGCTGCAATTAAATTGTCTGTTTTTGACCTGGGTGGGAGGAGAGTTAATGTTGGGCTTGTGTAACCATGTTGATAAAACAATGTCAGGCTTGTGTGACAACCTGCCCGGGCGGAGACTCCAAGCTTGTAACCATGATAGAAGAAACAAATACATTGTGTAAAACTGTATAAAAGGAAGAGTCAGAAGCATTGCCAGTAGAACACCTCCCTGAAGACATCCTGGTGTCAGCAGTTGACGTGGTCTCCTCTAAGAGTAATAAACCTTTTTCTTGCCTTCCAGCTTCCAGCGCCTGCCTCGTTATTTTAGATAGTGAATCCAAAGTGGATTAAAGGTGACCTTGCGCCGGGCAGCATTGGGGATCTCAGGAGACTCGCTGCTTTTCACAAATTGGCGACCCAACGGGGGCCCATCAGAGACACGTGGGTCCAGTAGAGAGGTCCTAACGACGGAGTGAACGACTAAATGATTGGAGTGCACCTGCCTGAAAGAGACCCTCGTCTGGCTGCCAATTGACTGAACTTCACCAGTTCCGAACGGACCTCTCTCGAGTGACCTGCGGTCCTGACTGGGGCCTTACAGGAACGCCGCATTGATTGTTGGAGTAAGAGGACAACCAGGCGCTGGAAGGGGAATACGAAGAACTGTCCATACGGTCCGGGTAAGGTCGTGAGAAAACATGACTTAAATTGATTGATTGATAGAAATACTAGTATTCCTTTTTGAGTTATTTGAGACATTCCCTGCTTGCAAACAACGTAGAATAGGAATATTCTCTCTTTGCAGACAGCGAAGGACAGGTAGTGCAGACTTTTGTCTAACATTAATTGAGATATTCATTTTGACCGCTAAATACGTCATGCCTGTTTTCTCTAGATTGTTTGATTGTTTTGGACCGGACCGTTTGTTAGAGGTCAGTCATCCGGCACCGCCGGAAGGCACCCCTAACAAGTACATGTACGTAAAATATGGATTAGCCACCGTAGCTTATAGCAAACTATGGCATAAGTACACTAGGAAGGACCGGGTAAATCAGTGGCCACTGACGGGATCTTTCGATCCCGCTAAAATAGAAACGTTAGAATTAGCTCTCCACAAAAAGAAAGCTAGACCAGCCATGTTTGATAGTTTTGGTTTATGGCGAAAAGAAGCAGCTCAACGAAAGAAAAGAGACGAAGCTAGACAAGATAAAGAAACGCGAAAATCAGCTTACCAAGCCTGTAAAAAGTTAGAAGAAGAACTAAAAGAAAAGGAAATCGATAAAAAAGGAACAGGAATCAAAAATATCAGGTCAATGCCCTGTTAGAACGCCCTTAACTCTTTACCCCGAGTTACCAGCAAAACAGGGGGTAGATGATGATTTATTGTTAGGTCCCCCAATGATATACATGCCACCCCCTTATGCCCCTACTCATCCCGTAGTACAACGCCAGGACCCCCAAAGTATAGCTGGAGATGGCACGATCGCCTCAGTCTCCACCACCTCTGCTCCCACCGAGCCACCCACACCAAATGCCTCATCAAAGGAGGCAGTAGTAGAGGTAGGAACCAAGGAAATAGGAGCGCCCAGGGTCCCGCGATTAAGTAAAAATGAGCGAGCAGGCATTGATAAAATAGTTAAAACCCTCATAGATAGGAAAGAAACAGAAGAACACGTAACAGACATATGCGACTCCTATGTTGAAAACGGCAAACGATACTTTATTGTACGTCTCTGTTACCACACCCTTACTGCATATGAAGAGAAGTACCAAAACGTAGGGCCCGAGCGATTAGTGGCTCTCTACAGGAAGGTAGACATCGGAGATGAAGGCGACAACGATGTTGCAGAACTATTTTCATCCACACTAGAAGTATTGCGTCACCTCATAGAACAAGGACAGATAGATAGGGACAGGACAACTAAGGTAGCAGGATCCCCAGTAGAAAAAACAGATAGCATGATGCCAATAAAAGAAGCTGCCCCTTACTGGGTACCTCCTAGAGGACAAGGGACTAATGACGATATAAACCATCAAGACGCTAGAGGAAGGGTGGTCTACAATTGGGTGCATCAGCCATGGGACAGACAGGACATCCTGACCTTCCGTGAATCTTTGCCGGATTTACGAAAGAACCCCACCGCCTTTTACGCCGAGCTAGGTACCGCTCTGGGATCAACAATAATGACACTTGCCGACATAGACTTGTTCTTCGGGTTATGTTTGCCAGCAGATGTGTGGAAACAGGTTAAGAAAGTAAACCATACCGAACTGTTTGGTCATACCTGGGAACAACTCGACACACTAGATAAACAGCGGAACCCTGGTCAAAAACCAGTTAAAGCAATATTAGACCTTCCTGACAAAATAGTGCAGAAAGTGAAAACGCTGATCCCAGAGAAAAAGATAGACTGGTCCATAGTAACCGCATGCCGCCAGAAACCACAAGAGGACGTCTCAGAGTACTTCTCCAGATTTGAAACTGTGTTCTCTGATTACAGTGGACAAGAC
Organism: Calotriton arnoldi; assembly: GCA_963921515.1. Taxonomy (NCBI): domain Eukaryota; kingdom Metazoa; phylum Chordata; class Amphibia; order Caudata; family Salamandridae; genus Calotriton; species Calotriton arnoldi. The sequence goes on from CAWUFW010001667.1 coordinate 1,795,490, forward strand.
ATGTCCACCGCAACCGGACACCACTTATTTGTGCAGAACTACGTCAAAGGATTACTGCCAGATGTATCCCAGAAACTACAAGCCAGCGAAAGTAGTTGGGCAGCATCTAAACCGACGGCCATTCTCCAAATGGCCCAGTATTACGAGCATCAGAGAAACTAAAATGACAGGGCTACAGAAAGGAAAAAGAAGGACTTGAAGGAAAGGGTAATGATAGCACAACTCCAGGGGGCGAATACAGGAGGGGAGCAATATAGGGGAGGAAACCAGCAGAATACCCCTAGAGTACAGCCACCTAGGAACAATCCATCTACATCATATGTAGGACGCCAAGACCTAGGACAGGATCAATGTGCATTTTGCAAAAAATATGGACACTGGAAATCCCAATGCCCGGCCTTGTTAGGAGCTGCTAGGGGCAGAGGGGCGAGGGAAATAGCAAGTGGACAGAGAGGAAGAGGACGTGGGAGAGGGTACGCGAGTGAAGCAAGCGAGGAAAGGCCAGGAAGAGTGAACGCATTTGACCATCCCAGACAGAATCAGTACCAACAGACAGATTATGACAATACGTACGACTTTGCATAGGACAGCCAGGGGCAAGGGAGGGATCCAGTCGAGCTCTGCGTTGATCAGCAAGGCCCTTATGTTACCGCTGAGGTCCTGGGCACAAGGTCGCCATTTTTGGTAGACACAGGAGCAACACGTAGTGCACTATCCAAACGACTGATTCCAAGGGCACCCTTGTCAGGCTCAGATGTGACCTCAATAGGATTTGACGGTACGCCCTCCACCAACCCTTTGTCCCGACCCATCCCTTTTAATCTTGACAGCAATGGCGTCGAAACGACATTCCTCCTCTCCTCTAACACCCCAGACGCCATTATGGGCCTCGACCTTTTGAAACACTTCCATGCGACTATCAGATGCTCACCAGACTGAGTGCGTGTCATCCTGTATGACAACCCCCAACGCCATAGAGAGAACCCTTTTCAGCACATGTTTTCCATCTCTGAGACTGACAATCCCTACTGGACACTTTGCCATCACACTTATGGGCTAGGGCTGATTCATACGTAGGACGAATGATGATTGACCCAGTACACGTAACAATACGACAGGACGCAACCCTACCGAAGGTACCGCAGTACAAAATATCGCCAGAGGGTGAGAAAGCACTAACAGAGATCATACACTCTTTGGTAGAGGCAGGGGTGGTAGAGGAAGTAGTGAGCAACATTTGTAACAGTCCCATACTACCGATTGTAAAGAGACAGGGAGAGGGAGATGGGAAAGCCTACCGCTTCATCATTGACCTGCGGGAGGTAAACAAAATCGTAGTACCACAATACCCAGTAGTTTCCGACATCACGACAATTTTGACTTTAATCCCCTCCACTGCCACCACCTTCACTGTGATCGACCTCAAGAACGCCTTCTTTTCCATACCTATACACGAGGACAGCCGCTATCTTTTTGGATTTACCCTAAATTCCCGTTCGTATAGATTTTGTAGAGCACCTCAGGGGTACACTGAGAGCCCAAGTATCTATAGCCAGGCGCTTAAAAGACAGTTGGACGCCATACAATTGCCAGATGGAGTGGCACTAATACAATATGTAGACGACATCCTTCTAGCAGCAGACACCATACCAATAGCCGTCACAGCCACCATCAAACTACTCCATTTCCTTGCTGAGAATGGTCACAAGGTCTCCCGAAAGAAACTGCAGTTCTGTAAATCACAAGTGACCTATTTGGGTCACCTTTTATCAAAAGAAGGGAGAAACCTCACGCCTGACAGGATCCAGACAATTCTAGACACCCCTGTCCCCAAAAATCAGAAGCAAGTCCGCTCTTTGATAGGCCTCACCTCGTTTTGCAGACAGTGGTTACCGAACTTTAGCCTCATTGTCAAACCCCTTCTCTCCCTCCTAGCTAAGGACATCCCCTCACCTCTCCCCTGGACCCCCGAATGCCAGACAGCCTTTAAAGAACTACGCAATACCCTTTGCTCAGCACCAGTCCTAGGAACCCCAGATTACTCCAAACCATTCTTCCTCTACACACACGAAAGGGAGGGATGTGCATTGTCTGTCCTAACACAATCAATTGGTCACAAACAACGCCCTTGTGCATATTTTTCTGCCACCCTCGATCCAGTAGCCAGAGCACTGCCAGCGTGCCTGCGCGCTGTGGCAGCTGCAGCGGTATCAATACGCCAGAGCGAAGGAATAGTGCTCTCCAATCCAGTCACTGTTTTAGTACCCCATGCAGTCGACACACTACTGAACCAGACCAAAACCCAACACTTGACTAGCGCCCGACTGACAGGATATGAGTTGACCCTGCTAGCACCGCACATTACCCTAAAGCGATGCACCACCCTCAATCCAGCCACACTGTTACCCCTACCCGAGAACGATTCTATCGCGGCTCCACTACACGACTGTGTGACACTAACCGATGACAAACAAAAAGTAGAGTAGACCTCAGAGACACCGCCTTTCTAGAGCCAGATGGAGAACTATGGGTGGATTGTTCGTGCATCAAACTCCCCGACGGCACCACCTCAGCTGCATATGCTGTCACCACAGCCCGAACCATTCTAGAAACAGCCCGTATTGCCCAACGTTCCGCCCAGGCAGCAGAACTCATTGCCCTCACACGAGCATGTATTTTAGCAGCTGGCACGACAGTTAACATATACACCGACAGCCAATACGCCTTCGGGGTGGTTCACCATTTCGGGATTCTATGGAAAGAAAGAGGGTTCCTGACTTCACACGGTACACCCATCCTGCATGGAGATTTAGTCTCCGCCTTGACGGAAGCAGTCCTCCTCCCCAAAAAGCTAGCAGTGATAAAATGCCAAGCACATAGGAAAGTGACAGATCTCATTGGACAGGGAAATGCGCTAGCAGACGTTACTGCCCGAGCCACAGCAGAAGACAGAACCATGACACGAATGTATGTGACCAGGTCACAAGCTGAACAATGGACTGATGCTAGGACCACTGTAAGGGACATACAGACTACAGGCACTCAAGACGAATTGACCGAGTGGGAAAAGGTGGGACTAAAAGACGAGGAAAATTGCTGGAGAACTAAAGACGGAAATAAATGGCTGTTACCCAATGCCTACCTCATCCCCATATTGACCATGGCACATTTACCAGCACACATAGGCTCCACCCCCATGATTGAACTAATCACAAGAGTATGGCATAATGTCAAGATAACTGAATCTGCAAAGCGCCTAGTACAACAATGTATAGTATGCCTACAACACAACCCAGGGAAAGGGACAGTAGTACCACGGGGAGGGTTTGGAGTCCCTGATCACCCCTTTGAAGTCCTTCAAATGAATTACATCCAACTAGAGAGATGCCATGGTCTAAAATATGTCCTGGTGGTTGTGTGCGCTTTTAGCAAATGGGTGGAGGCATATCCCACCCGCGACAATACTGCCATAGCCACTGCAAAAGTATTGTTGAAAGAATTCTTCCCCGGTTCGGCCTTTGCAGAATTTTATGGAGCGACAACGGCCCACACTTCGTAGCCGAAGTGATACAGAACATACTGAAAGGGTTGGGGGTAAAACAAAAATGCCATGCCGTCTTCCACCCCCAATCAGCGGGCCTGGTAGAGAGACACAATGCAACATTGAAACTAAAGCTAGCCAAAATAGTTGCCACAACCGGGTTGAAATGGCCCGACGCCCTTCCATTGGCATTGCTATCAATGCGCTCCACCCCGACCAAACACAGACTGACCCCGTATGAAGTGGTCTTCGGCAGGCCTATGAACATTTGGGCGGCACCAAGACCCTCCTCCATTAACGATGTCCCGAACATATTAATGTCAGACTATCTGCATAAATTGACAAACGAGCTAACAATTATCCACCAACAGGTGCAGCAAGCCTTGCCTGACATATCCAGGGGCCCAGGACATGTGATAAAGCCTGGGGACTTCATCCTAGTTCGCAACTTCCAAAGAACGAAGAATCTGGAGCCCAGGTGGACGGGCCCCTGGCAAGTCTTGATCACCACTCGAACTGCCCTCCGAGTGGAAGGAAAAAAAATTGGCTGCACGCCCACCACTGCAAGAAAGTCCCTCCAACGCTGGCAACCTGTGAAGAGGTGGAGGTGCAAGAGGAAGTACTCGCAAAAGACCGACCAGCTCTGAGTTGCTACCCACAAGAAGACACCCTCCAACTGTCTGAATTTCCCGACCCCACGGTGCCATCCAAGGAAGGGTACAACCTAAGATCGACGAAAAGGGGAGCTCCAACAACCAGGCCACTAACTGAGTCAGAGTCTCAGATCGGTAGCACAGCCAAACGACGCTACCAGGAAAAACACCAGACAAAAGTCTGTGGTCCTAACAGTTGGTGAGCTCCTCGAAGATGATGGAAGAAACGGAACACCTGCAAAGCCACCGCAAAGACACCAAGACTTTTGAACTGCACAGTACAAAGACAATTGCACTTGTAGCTGCATTTCTCACCTGCCTCCTGCTAATGGTCACACTCTGGATCATTGAAGAGAATGCACCTGCATACAGAACATTGTCACCAACCATGCAACCAATCACAAAGAAAGAACACTACCTGGTATCACTACCGCCACATCTACGAGAACGACGCAAAGAATTCTGGAATAATTCTTTCGTACGGATGCTGCACCAGCACAATCTTGCCACCAATGCCACTAACTGTTGGGTCTGTGGGCTGCTACCACATGCCACTGAACATTCCATCCCTTTCATCCCTTCACCCTTTTCTGTTCATGGATCTTGCCTTGCCTGGATGATGCTCCTACAAGAAAGTTACAAAGACAATGCCACTTCCGATGGGACAATCGCTCAGTTCTACAACGAGTTCTGGCTAAACCAAACAGGAAGAACAGCAGCTCCCTTTTGCCCTCACACCTCCAATACGACATTCCCAATGAATGTCCCCTCCAAAGAACGAGTGGAAATACAAATGTTCAATAATCCTGTCAGAGCCACATTTTCCTACCTGAAGAAAAGAACTGCTGCAACACTGACTGTGGCCCTATCTGTGGTGAACGTCTCTGGCCTTGTATGCATTGAAGGCCGTGGGACTAAGAATGTGGGTCACAGCACTTGTAACATTGTAAAGACTTTGAACACTGCCAATCCTCCAGCATTTGTTGCATCACCCAATATGTACTTTGTCTGTGGAACCAAAGCCTACACCTGGCTCCCAAGAAACTGGGGGGCACGTGCTACATCGCCTTTGTTTTGCCACCGACCTACACAGCCCCTGCAGAGCATCATCGAGAAAAGCGTTCTAAAGACATTGATCAAGCAGACTCTGCCGCATCACAGTTCGTTGACGCAGCAAAGGGCTCGTCCCGCTATGGGGTCCGATGGCAAACAGCCGAGCCATCAGACATCTGTCTCAAGCGGTAGAAACCGCCCTGAATGTCACAGCTGGCATCCTCACCAACAACACTGCCGAGCTTCAAGCGGTCCGTCTGGTGGCCCTACAAAACCGCATGGTCCTGAACGTGGTACTAGCGGATCGTGGAGGAGCATGTCGCATCATTGGTGCCAGTTGCTGCATATACATCCCTGATAATTCACCCTCTGTCTATGAAGCAATCGAACATCTCCACAGACTGTCTTCAGAAAATCATCAAGGATCAGAGACTTGGACAATTGGAAGTTGGCTTTGGGGCATCTTAAAGGACTGGGGTTGGAAAATATCAATGTTTCTCTTGGTCCCAGTATTGGCAATATGTGGTTGCTGTTTGGGTGTACACTGTATACCACCTTTGTGTTCTCTTTGCATAAGTGCCTTGCGCCCTAAGACTATGGACACTCAGTTAACAAAAATGAGAGTAATGTATGAACAAGAAATACAGGACATTATGGAGATCGAAATAGACTGACAAGATGGCTAGTTATGTTCAAAGGGGCGACTGTTAAGAACAAAACACAATCATGAACATTCTGCGCCATCTTGTCTGATGAAAGTTCCTACGTGCACATAAACTACAGTCATTCTGATTTACCACAGCCATTTTGTACTATGTTGGTCACCTTCATTTCACCCTGTCCTCTAGAAGCCTTCTGACTCTCTGACCAAACCTGATATGTGTGCTTGGGGCTATAAACTATTTCCACGACAAACATCAACATCACCTGCTGCCTCAAACTCGTCTTTCCTCTCATCCCTGCACAAACGGGTTACAAATACCAAACAGACTCTTGCAAACATGGTTTATTGCACTACACACAGCAAGACTGGTTTTTGCCAACAATGGGACCTGTTCTTATCAACAGAACGGACTCTTAGATCTGGCCGGTCTCACTCGTTTTTAGACCCTGAAGCAAGGTCCAGCTGCAATTAAATTGTCTGTTTTTGACCTGGGTGGGAGGAGAGTTAATGTTGGGCTTGTGTAACCATGTTGATAAAACAATGTCAGGCTTGTGTGACAACCTGCCCGGGCGGAGACTCCAAGCTTGTAACCATGATAGAAGAAACAAATACATTGTGTAAAACTGTATAAAAGGAAGAGTCAGAAGCATTGCCAGTAGAACACCTCCCTGAAGACATCCTGGTGTCAGCAGTTGACGTGGTCTCCTCTAAGAGTAATAAACCTTTTTCTTGCCTTCCAGCTTCCAGCGCCTGCCTCGTTATTTTAGATAGTGAATCCAAAGTGGATTAAAGGTGACCTTGCGCCGGGCAGCATTGGGGATCTCAGGAGACTCGCTGCTTTTCACAGATGGGCCGGGTGAACGAGTGGTCTGTTCCCCGGCCGGGGTCAAGGTATTACAAGGACTTCGTTTTCTAGAGTATTTATACCTAGCCTATACCAAACCTTGTATCGGACTTGAGGGTTCTACCCTCAAACAGAGGGCTACAGGAAGAGGAATGAGTGGAGAACATTGTATTCGTGGATTAGGTAAGTCTAGATAGACCATTTTGTTATTCCAAACAAACTGGGTGGCAGACTTGCTCAGTTTTTCAAGAATTGGTTAAGGGTAACAGGAGATCCTTGGGTGTTGGAAACAGTGAAAGGATACCACATAGACTTTGTGGGAGATCCGTTCAGGTACAAGTACTAGGAGTGATAAGGTTCAATATAGAACTTACAAAATTGGTGAACAAGGAAGTGCGAGAATTGGTGGAGAAAGGGGCTATTGTAGAGATGAGGACTGCTCAAAAAAGGGTTGGTGAGCAATATGTTTTTGGTACAGAAAAAGGACAAAGTGATGAGGCCGGTGATAAATATGAAGCGTTTGAACGATTGGGTTGAATATCACCATTTCAAAATGGAAGGCTTGCATTTACTCAGGGATGTTTTGCAAGCAGGGGATTGGCTAACTAGATTAGATTTGTAGGATACATACCTGACGAGCCCCATTTGTGAGCCCCATCAAAAATAGCTTCAGTTCAGGTGGATGGAAGAATGTGGAAGTTTGTGTGCCTGCCTTTCGGCCTATCATCTGCCCCTTGGTGTTTCACCAGAGTTTTACAACTGGTGGCAGCATACCTGAGGAGCTGTACGTTTTAATTATTTATCTATACGACATCCTTTTAATGGATCACAAGAGGTCAAAGGTATTGGAACATGCTCTTATGGCATTATCTTTGTTGGAGGACCTGGGGTTTGTGGTTAACCGGCAGAAATCATGTCTAATTTTGGTCAGAAGGAGAAAGCAATTTGCACATAAATTGATTGGAACGTCTGGCAGGTTCTTTTGCGATAAAGAGCTCTACAAAGGACACAGCGAAGTGTTCGATTCTATGTCAGGACCGGAGGCTCCGATTATGCTTCTCATTTCTTTACTAGAAATGCTCAGCAGCCAATAAAAACACAGTAACAAAAAGTCACATGACCAACCATAGAGTCTCATGATATATAAGGACCCCACACAACCATAGTGTCCTCTTTCTTTGCTGCTCCGCAGCCAGTTAAGTGCCCTTTACTTATACTGCTTAATTGTCTGTGGTATTGCGCTATACTGCTAAAATTGGGCGCTTACGATCTGTGTATTTCAATTTGTATTTCAATTTGTATTGTATTGGTGAGCGTATGACTGATTTGGGGCTACGCCGCTTGTTGGAGAGTCAAATTGCCTTTATTTCATGGTTGATAGGCGTGTAGACTCACCTCCGCTTCGGCGGTGCACTCCGTTGTTCCGTTTTCGGCATCAGTGAGGCGCGGGTTGTCTCCGACAGCTATCGGAGCTCGCGGTTTCGTTGTGGAGCGGGAGGTCCCGGGGAGCGAGGACGCGCGTCTAGATGACGCGCGGTCCTCTTTCTATTTCTACGAGCGTCAGCCATCGCGCATGCGCGGCGGCCATTTTGCCCTTCCAAACTTCTCCCGGGCATTAAGTGAACGCCGGAGCAGCGTTTGGATGCTTCAGACCCTCGTGCTTCTGTAAAATAAAGCACACACGGCTCGTTTTTGCTCCCCTGACGCCCTACTTACCTATAACCTGGTAGGGCTGCATAATAACGCATAGGCTTTGCCTAGAGTGGTTATTAGGCAAGCTCTTCCTCCCTCCACGTTTGAATTACTATTCCACTGCTTGAGCTTGCCTGGGGTTACCACTCCCCCTGACCTCTTCTGCACATATATCTATAGTGCCCCAGCCTGTTCTTGATTGTTGCAGTCACAGGCAGTTCCCCTGGGTCGGTGAATACACACTTGGTGTGTTAAGATGGCTGAGTACTATGAGGAGGACTACTATTACTATGAGGAGGAACCCTCTGGGTCTATTGAACAAGACCTCGTTGAGGCTCTGGACGCAGGTGTCCAACATTCAGTAAATTCAGCGCTAGTAAGAGCAATTGCACCCCTTAAACGTCATCTCTGCTCCTATGCCAATCAACAAGGCTGGCTCCCCTCTACAGGTTCTCGTGCGAGGGCTGGGGGTAAAGGAAGGTCTAATCCACATGCTGCAGACTTCGCTAAATTGGCCAAAGCCATGGCAGATCCAGAACGCACTACCCCTATCAGAGAGGCCACGATCACTGAGGTCACTCAGGATGATGATGATGATCAGGACACCTCCTCGGACTCTTCCTCTGACCATGAGGAGGCTCCTCGACCTTCCAAGAAGGCACGAAAAGAGAAACACTCTGAGACGTCCCCGTCTCCTAGAGTCCTCAATTTTGAGCCGGCTGACATAATCCATCCTAATTCCACTGCCTGGCTCCCATCCCAAGAAGTGGCGGACTACGTCCAATCGCATCTACGCCAGGCGTTCGATAAGGAGGTACGGGCGCGACTGCGGTCGGAGTGCCCAAGGCCTGACCTGGCGGGTAAGGTCGCTGAGACCCCCGAGGTGGATCCCTCGATGCTGACTTACCTAAAGAAATATTCGAAAGACCCCAAGAAGGGCCTTGACAGGTCTTGGAGGTCCTGTCAAGACAAATTATTGGATATAGCTGGTCCCCTGACGAAAATTCTTGAACTTGGCTTTAGGGCCAAGGAGTCAGCTCTTGCCATTGATCCTGACGACCTAATTGGCTGGGCCCAGAGGGCAGTGTGTCAACTGGGCAATGCCAATTGTGTGCTTTCGACAGAACGTCGCCGTTCCATCCTTCTGAAACTGGACCCCAAGTTGGCAGAATTGTCCACATCGGAATCGGGCCCACTTGCCCAGGGTTTGTTATTTGGACAACCCTTTTTGAAGGAGCTAACCAAGTTTGTGGCTACCTTCAGCGGGCTAGACAAAGCCCAAGGTTCACTGAAGCGGGCTTTTCGCCCGGTTTTCGGCAGGGCCGGACGCTTTCGGGGGCGCTCGTTCGGCCGGGGTTTCAGTCAAGGCACCCCCCGCGGTCAACATAGAGGGGGTTATCAGGACAACAATTCAAATTCCTCCTCCTTCTACCCCACTCGCCGATCCCGGAACAGAAACCGAAGAGGCAGATTTGGCGGACAGTCCAGTGGTCAACAAGAGTCCGGAAGCTCAGGTGAGCCTGATTCCTTGTTCCGAAGTGATCTTGGGGGGAAGAATAATGTGTTTTCTCAAGAAATGGCGCGAGATCTCTCAAGATGCTTGGGTATTAGAAACGGTGCAGGGGTACAAACTAGAATTACGACTCCCCATTTCAAGACGCACGTCCGTCTCCAATGTCTTTTTCCCAACAAGATCAGAATTTTATCTCGGCAGAAATCGAATCCCTCCTGCGGAAAGGCGCCATAGTGATCTCCACTCTCCACCCTCGCGGTTTCCTCAGCAACGTCTTCCTTGTGGAGAAGAAAGGGGGTGGCTCCAGGCTTGTTCTAAACTTAAAGGATTTCAATTCCTGGATAGTTTACAGGCACTTCAAGATGGAAGGCATCCATCTATTGCGCGACCTCCTGCAGGAAGGGGACTGGATGGTCCGGCTGGACCTGAAGGATGCGTATTTGTCCATTCCCATTTTCGCCCCTCATCGCCGGGTCCTGCAATTTCTTTGGAAAGGGATTTGCTACGAGTACAAGGTTCTTCCGTTCGGCCTGTCGTCAGCACCGTGGTGCTTCACCAAGATTCTTCGCCCAGTGATAGAATCCCTAAGAGCCCGGGGGGTTCGCCTTATCGTCTATCTCGACGACATTATTATCATGGCGTCCTCTTCCCAGCTGGTGAGCCTACACCTCAATTGGGCAATCAATCTTTTACAGGACTTGGGTTTCGTGGTGAATCCACAAAAGTCGATTCTGATTCCCACTCAAACGATCGAGTTTCTGGGCTTCTTAGTCAATTCCCTGACTTGTCAACTCTTACTCCCGATGCCAAAGATCAGAGCTATCAAACTGGAGTTGAAATCCACACTTCACAAGCAGACGATCTCGCTGCGATCCTTAGCTCAAATAGTGGGCTTGTTGGCCTCGTCAATTCAAGCTATCTTCCCGGGCCCCCTTCACTACCGGGCCCTGCAGCGGCTCAAGATCCGTCATCTTCAAAAAGGCCTCGGTTACTCAGAACAAATTCCCCTCTCAGAGGAGGCGAGGCTAGAGATGATATGGTGGTTACACCGCATGGAGGCCTGGAACGGCCGAGCTCTGTTCGGATCCGCCCCGGATGTGATAATCTAATCCGATGCCAGCCGGTGGGGTTGGGGTGCCCGTTGCGGCCAGTTGTCCACGGGTGGTCGTTGGTCACCGGAAGAGCTGTGTTTACATATCAACTGCCTGGAACTGTTAGCCGGTTCATTTGCGATCCGCTGCTTGTCTCCCCAGAAGACAGATTGTTGTATCCTTCTTCGGATGGACAACATATCAGCGGTACGTTACGTCAACAAACTGGGCGGTACGAAGTCCAGAATGTTGGCGGAGATTGCCAAAGATTTCTGGCACTTCTGCCTTCAGAACAGGATCTCGGTAGTGGCAGAATATTTGCCGGGATACAGCAACGAGGTGGCAGACTGGAACTCCCGCCACCTCCAAGATTTCAGCGACTGGATGCTGCTTCCCCAGGTTTTTCAGAATTTGATCCGTCTGTGGGGTCCCTGTCAGATAGACCTATTTGCATCCCGTCTCAACAGACAAGTTCCCAAGTTTTTCAGCTGGCGGCTGGATCCGGAGGCCCTGGCCACGGACGCATTCCTACAAAGATGGCCGTCGTGTTACGCATTTCCCCCGTTCATGATGATTACCAGGGTTCTAGCACGAACCAGATCTTATCGGACGGAACTCATCCTAATCACTCCTTTATGGAGAGCGCAGGCATGGTTCCCGGTCCTTCTGGGAATGGCTTGCGCAGTTCCACTTATTCTACCTCGGGTAGGGAACTTGCTGCTGGATCCTCTACAGAATCCTCATCCATTAGTGCTATCGGGCCAACTTCCTCTGGTAGCTTGGCGAGTTTCAGGGACAGATGGAAAGTCCCAGGCCTTTCACGAGAGGCTGGCAGATTTATCGATGAAGCCTGGTCGGCCAACACCCATAAAAGATATGCTTCTTCTTGGAGAAGATGGTGTGATTGGTGCTCTCAACGGGAGGTGGATCCCTCTCAGGCACATGTCTCTTTAGTGGTTAACTTTCTGGCCTCAATGGCGTCGTCAGGTTTGGCTTACAGAACAGTCAACAACTTTCGGTCCGCCATCTCGGCGGGTCATATACCCATGGACGGCAAGCCCATTGGGGAACATCCATTGGTGTGTAAACTGCTTAGAGGCGTTCGGATGGTTAAGCCCCCGTGTCCCAAGTATTCACATTTATGGGACGTTTCCGTTGTCCTTAAATTTCTGGAAGCTTGGCCTTCTAATAAATATTTATCCAGGAAACAGCTTTCGGCTAAATTGACGATGTTATTGTGCTTAGTTTCATGTAAGCGAGTCTCCGATGTGCGGGCATTAGATTTAGCGGGGCGTAATTTTTCCCCGGAGGGTGTAACATTCTCCTTATCTAGAAGGACTAAATGTAACACAGCGTCTATTTCCTACCCAGCTTTTCCCAATAATCCTAAACTGTGTGTAGTGCAGTGTGTTAAAGATTACGAGGTAAGTACGGCAGAATTTCGTGCTGATATGCAAGGTCAATTGTTGATTGCTCTGCAGAAGCCCTTTCGCCCAGTGACTCCAGCTACATTGTTCCGATGGATGCGTTGGCTCATGGGCGAAGCGGGTATTGATATTTCCAAATTTGGGGCACACTCAACCCGTGGTGCTATGGCTTCTAAAGCCTATTCAGTGGGTGTCACTCTATCGGACATTATGAACGCCGCTGACTGGTCTACTGAAAGTACATTTAAGTCGTTTTATTACAAACCTATTGTGGATGTGGCTTCGGTGGTGGTGGCTAAGCTTTGAACAAGCATAATCGGAGCCTCCGGTCCTGACATAGAATTAAAAATTTGCGAACATTCGTGACAAGAATTTTCAATTCTATTAAGGACACGGAGGCGAGGATTATCCCACCCAATAAAATTAAAATGCATTGTATAACATGCTGTCTGATTAATCATGCTAGTTTTTACACTGTTTTATCTTGTTATCCCACCCCTTTTTTATGCATTATTGATGTTTTCACAGCGGGTGATGGTTAACTATTACGAGATACTTTCTTTTTACCCTTTCAGGTGCTGATAATAAATAAGGCCTGGATAATCGTGCAGCTGCTGCTAAATAGGATACAGTTTTTGTGTTTTCCACAATGATGGAGTTCCTGGGCCGTGTCCCATGTTGGAAGTTTAATCTTGTTGGGCCTTCAAGTTTGCTGGTTGGAAGATGTTCTCATCCGCTGGTTATTCTTCTAGAGCAGGTCGTGCTTGGACTTAACGGCTATGATTACAAAGAAAGAGGACACTATGGTTGTGTGGGGTCCTTATATATCATGAGACTCTATGGTTGGTCATGTGACTTTTTGTTACTGTGTTTTTATTGGCTGCTGAGCATTTCTAGTAAAGAAATGAGAAGCATAATCCTCGCCTCCGTGTCCTTAATAAAATTGAAAATTCTTGTCACGAATGTTCGCAAATTTTTAATTCTCTTACGGATAGACAATGTGTATGCTGTAAGATAATTGAACAAGTTAGGGGGCGGAAATCAAAAGATTTGGCAGATTTGGCCAAGGTGTTTTGGTAGTATTGTATGAGACAGAACATTGTAGTGCAGGCAGAACATATTCCAGGCTTGAGCAATGTGGAGGCAGATATGTTCTCAAGGAATCACAGGGATTCCAGCAATTGGACCCTGGACAGAGTGATTTTCTCGAAATTGATGCAACTTTGGGGCCCTTTACTGGTGGATTTGTTTGCAGACAAATTAAATACCCAGTTGAAGATGTTTTACAGTTTGCGCCCGGATCTGGAGTCTGTGGGGATAAATGCTTTGACAGGATTGGAGGGCTCTGAAAGGTTATGCTTTTCCTTCTTTTTTTACGATAACTCGGGTAGCTATGATGGTTCACAAATGGAAGGAGACTGTGTAGGTAACACCTCTTTGGAAATTTCAGGTGTGCTATGCAATATTGTTAGAAATGTTGGATTATCCGATTCTGTTGCCATTGTTTCCTTCCATAGATCTTAATGGGTCCAGCAGGGGAACTGCACAACTTGGGTCGGTTGAGGATGATGGCATGGAAAATCTCAGGCGAGTTTGGGAGGTGCCAGGACTTTCACAAAGGGGCATCAAATCTTATCAAGGAGTCCTGGGCACCTAGGACACGTAAAATATATAGATTGCAATGGTAACAAGCATTGGCATAGCCAATAGGTCTCGCCTTTGGGACCGCATAAGTGTTTAGCCGTGCAGCACATTATAGAGACAACTTTGCCAGGCGTACCCGCTCTGAAATCTTAACAGAAGTCTGTCTCAAAGGTACTCCGAGATGGAGGGCCGGAAGACAACACACAGAGACCAATTTGGGGCCATTTCACGAACAGGAGCGCAGAGGCAGAAGTGAATGGTGACCAGGCATCCCCGATTTGCAGGGTCAATCCCGATTCCGGCACAAAGAGGAGGAGTGGTGGGGGCGGGCACATCTTCTCTCGACGCTGGAGCCTTCTCTAGGTGAACCGTGACTCAGCCGGCCTGCTCGTGCTTACACGCTCAGGTCGCAATGCAAGAGTGAAAAAAGCCTCGCACAAGCGCTTCCTTGTAGCTGCGGGAACACATTGTTCCAGTAAGACTGATGTGTCAGTTTAATTGCCGCCTCAGAAGCCACTTTATTTCAAATTGACGCTCCCGCCATATTATACAGTTACAATTGAAATAATAAAATTTTCCTGACGTTTCTGAGAAACGAACACGGCTTCTAACCTTGATAATGATGTTTAAGATGGCATTGCGATAAGTTCACTTAGTGTTACCCACCAGGAAAGAAATTCTGAGACCGGATAATTATTTCGAATTTGAACGTTGCACTCTTACAGATGGACTTAATGACTTGGGTATACGTGACATCAATATTTGTTTCCTTGTAACGTCTTGCGTCATCGAGTGGCGCCGGCGCTGCTGCACTGCGATTTAGGATCTGCATTGCGCTGCAAAGTTGGTGCAGCTCACAGGGGAGGTGTAAGGAAGCCGATGGGCCCACGAAAGTAGGGGTGTTTATTGTCCTGGTGTGGATGCAGCATATAGTATTGTTGTAGGGCGCTGCGCCGAGGAGCGTTGAGAAAAGAAAACAAGCCCGGGAGTGTTGCGCGCGCGCTTGTGCCCGCCGCTGCACGCGAAAAACAGATGGCACACTGCGCGCTGCTGCGCGTAACAGCAAGCCGTAGGCGGCTACAATTCCTGGCAAAGGTGGGACATGCACCAGCCTTTGCCCAGTTGCATGCTGCCTTCGCACGCAAAGACCAATAGAAAGAAAGCACAAAAAAAAGCACACGCACGAGCGTGTGAAAAGTACAGATTGATTCCAAGAGGTCGTTTTCCTAGAGCAGCGCATGCACGCTGCGCTAGGCTCGACCTAAAAATGGATTTGCTGTTGGGTGGAATGGGTTTTGATCCTGTTTCAGTGAATATCGTGGGAGTAGTGAATTACTTGTCTGAGATGTTTGCAAAGATATTTTATTATAGAAGAATTAATGTTCACTAGTCGGCTATTGCTCCTGGTCAGTTTCTTATAATTGACATTTCAGTGGGTCAGGATGTCCTGGTGAAGAAACTTATGAGTAGTATAAGAATCTCAAAACCGCCGGTTTCAAGATATAATTCTGTTTGGGGTATGACCAAAGTGTTGAGGTATTTGGACAGTCTGGGTGCTAATTATTTATTGGATATGAAATAATAGTCTAAGAAATTGACAAATCTGTTATGTTTAGTACCTTTTAGATTAGTTTCAGACGTTAGAGCCTTAGAGGTTTCAAATAGGATTTTTTCACTGGAGCCAAGAACAAGATTTAAATGCCTGTTTACAGAAATCCAGTACTGGTGGAACAATACAGTAAATAGGGTTTGGGCAAAGGAAGGGACGAACTTAAACTGGATGCCTAAAACAAATAAAGCCAGCAAGTAGAAAGCAAACAAATGTGAGTTACAAACCACAAAACCAATAGTAGGCAATGGGTGGAATGCATTCCCAGGGAAGCTTTCTGAATGTCCCCAAGGTGGTGTTAGCAAACCAGACAGCTGCACTGTCTGGTAGGCTTCGACATAAAAATACCTATAAGGCAGAATCCTTTTTGGAGCGGTATTATGGCAGTAGGAAAAACCTCTAGCTGTTGCAAGTTTGTTTCGTAGATAATTGTAATTACGAGTAGGAGTAGCCTGTACTGGTCACTTATGGGAGTAAAAAAATGGGGTGATAGTGAAATACCGCTATTCAAAAATTGAAAATTAAAGTACGTATCAAAACTGCGACCCTACATGTGCACTATATATTATTAGTAGCAGCACCATCAGTTTACAAAGGAATAAGTAAATTGTTGAAACCATAGTGAAATTTCGATGCTTGATAAGCCTATTTCACGTTAGTGACTTGTTGGAAAAGGGAGTCAAATTTGTAGAATCGGTGTATTTGGTTAAAATATGGTGCACCCAAGAAGAGAGAATCCATATTATATATAGAGAAAAAAGGTGGGTCAATGCTAAGAAGTGTCTAAAGCAGAAAGCGGGAAGTATATGGCATACTTTAATTATTAATAAGTAGTTAGCAGAATGTATAATCGTAGTTCATAGAACTGATTTATAAATATCCTGAAAAATAAACATTCATGAAAGTACCAGTAGGAATAAAGGATGCCGCTGGTCAAACGTTGGTGCCAAGGTCCATTTAATGCCTTGCTCCAGAACGCTATTTTGAAAAGGACCAGCTGCCTTGTTACAGACTGCAAGGAGTCTTTAACAGTGATAACCCAAAATGGGCTTTGATCTAAAAATGTTTACCAGAGTTCACAATTCCAGAGAAAGTCATGACTAACTCCAGGGAGAAAACAAGCTCAGCACCAGTTAATACAAAAGGTTGGTCTCGCAGCAGAAATGAAAGCCTCAAATTAAATGCATGAAAGAATTTCAGACAGCGAGCGCACTGAAGAACAGAATACTCTGGGACAGAACAACAAAACAGGAGATATTGTGTGGAATGTAGGTGAATGATAGTTCCCTTTAATTAGTGACTTGCGAGTTGCTTCCCCTATGCTCCTCACTTAATTTTTTAGGTCTCGCCTACGCAGCGCGCATGCGCTTCACATAGGAGGAGACCTTTAGTAATCGATTCACTTTTTGGGCCAAAAACGTGCACGCATTGCATTGCTTTCAATGGCAACGCGTGCACGTTTGGCGATTCCATTGCGGGAGCGAGCTTCTAAACCATCTGTTTGTTATTAACAGATGGTTCCTGCTCGCTCCCGCAAGGGAAACCGGCGCAGGCCCCCTCCTCTCTCCACTCCCCCTCTCCTCGTCAAACTTGTTTTTTTTTAAAATTTTTTACTTTCAGCGCGAGGCACGCACTTGTTTTTATGATGTTACAATGCTTATTTAAAGTAAAGGGCAACAGTTGCGTGTGCAGAAAGTCGAACTCCATTTAAGGCAAATAAAGGTGGAGGCTGCACTTGCGAGAGAGTGGGGTTTTGTGTAATCACTTTTATGTTTTTTCGCTTGTATATTCTATTCTTCATTATGAAAAGTTAAGGTATTATAAGTAGTGCCTACCATATGCCTTGATTCTGAGGACCGTCCCGCAGCACTGGGACCGCCCCAAGTGCGTTACCATTACAATGGGACCGCCCTAAGCCCTCACCAGGAGGCAGGCTTTCCCGAGTCCTATACAGTATTGGTTTCCTCCCACCGCATCTCTCTTAGGGCCCTGCCTTCCCCACACGCCCCAAGTCTCACCCGAATGATGGCTGCAGCACAGCCCTCTCTCTCCAGATCCTCCCCCGAACAGCCCCGAAGCCGGCCCACCCGCTTCCCCTGGACACGCCCCCGGCGTGTTGGTGCTCGTTTCCTTGCAATGCTTTTACATACTGTCTCCGGCAAGCGGTCTCATGCTGCCGTCTTGTAGTGTAGTTCCTATTTCCCTAATAGGCTCTGCGCATTGGAATAATATAACCTATAGGCTTGACATAGGACTGAGGTCGGTATGTCCCTATCGAGTATATTAAACTTAATTACTTTTGTGCCAGCTAGCTCAGAGGCCACTAGAAACTCCTTGAGAACAAGGGAGTAGTTTCTGGCAACCGCATAAACATGACTACTTTGTTTCCCTTTAGAATCGGAACACGTCTCAGAATCGTGGAAACAATAGATAACAGTTTCACTCAGTCAATCGTGCATGCTTAGTTTCTACAGAGTTACACAGAAAGGAAAGACTGGCGTTTCAATAAAAGGGTTTTATTGAACAGTCTTGTTTCTCGTGTAAGAAATATGTGCTGTTATGATCACAAGACAGTATGAAAGATAAATAATGTACAGCGTAAGCAGTAGAAATAAATAATACTGTGCTAGCATTATCTTTTAGCATATATTCACGTACATAAATAACATGAGCTAAAAATGCGAGTACTCATACGATGCCTCTCTAAGCTAGTTCTGCCCCAATGTACCTAACCTAGTCTAGGTGTAGGGAAAGGTAAGAAGTAGGTGGAGTATTCTCTAGCATGGTATACTAAGAGTATGTTTAGTCTAGTATGCCAAGAGTCCCTCTAGGTTCTAGTCAGCTCCATACCTTGAGAATGAAAGAGGTGGGAATCTCTTGCCGGATCTGGAACTCTAACACCCCGCGAAGGGAGTCAGAACACTGGAAGCTGGATTCTTCTGTGAGCAGGAATGACAGCGTCTTCTCAGTGCGTCAGGCCGGAATACGGGCTCCTCTGAAGTTGAGGTCTCCTCTAACTTGCTTGGGCAAGGGAAGGTATATTTATACCTGATAGGTGCCTTGGAATGTTAGCATTGACTTGAAGTCGGACAGAGGAAGACGTCAGGAATGAACCCTTAAGGTATAACGGTTAATACATAATAGATGAGTTCTTGGAAAAATCAATAATCCTGTGCTAGGGGAACTCCCGAGAGCTTAAGGGTCTGGTTTCTAAGAACTCGTTGTGACGTTAGGGTGGACGGATGTCGGTGACCATGCCTGTATTTGGAGTGCACGGCTAATGCCTAAATAAGGACTGGGATTCTATGCCTATATAAGGGTAATGCGAATTGTGCCTATATAAGGACATGTTTCAGGAAAACCTATATACGGACACCTAAAGCGGAATACAATAGTCTGGACTCTGACCTCTTGGCGCTCATTCTCCAGCGGCTGCGGTGTGGTAAGGACAGCATGGGCCGCGTTCTGAACGCCATCGTGGCCGTGTGCCCGGGCATGGGTATCGGGAAAGACATTAGTCTACCGTGGCCTATACTAAGGTGAGCAATGCCAGTGGCGCTTGGGTGAAAGGATGGTTAATGATCTTTAAGATAGCGCCCTAGGCGAAATCAGATTTGGCTCTCATCTTCTCTCTCCCCGTGTTTTTCACTTTAAACCTTTTTGAAGCGCTGCAGCTAACAGGAGTTACACTTCTACTCGGTGCTTAACTTGCAAACAAAAACAGTTGGCTCAAGTTTTTATAAGGAGGTTGTGGCCCATTATTTCCACTCATGTTACCCACTTCCACCACTGGACCACCTTCGCCCTGCCCACCGTCTTCAGTGGTAGCAACAGTCCGGCTTGGAATCGTGAACAATGGGTGAACATAGTAAGTAGGTTCA
This sequence comes from Calotriton arnoldi, assembly GCA_963921515.1. NCBI lineage: Eukaryota > Metazoa > Chordata > Amphibia > Caudata > Salamandridae > Calotriton > Calotriton arnoldi. The sequence goes on from CAWUFW010001667.1 coordinate 1,815,102, forward strand.
AGTAAGGTGATATAACCCAGAAAAAAACTTTAAAAACAGCACCAGATGGTGAATGTTACAGAACAGTTGTCCGACAATAGGTCAATAAATTCAGAGGTTCTGAAAGGTTCTGTGTTATGTTTATTAAATGGAATTCCCCAAATTATGCCATTCCTCCACATCATGTTATTTTTCCGTCTGCTAAAAGAAAATCCTTTCAGGGGAGCAGCATGAATGAACAGAACACGAATGGCAGATGTTTGCGACATTTATGATTTAGTACTTTTTTTTTTTTAGCACTCTTAATTTTTTGCACAAAATGTGTCCACACGTCTAAAAAAACAAGCATTTGCATAGCCAATAGGTCTCGCCTTTGGTACCTTATAAGTGTTTAGCCATGCAACAGTTGATGTTGTTGCACCAAGGATGTTGTGCTGCATAACTGATTACTTATAAGGTCCCAAAAGCGAGACCTATTGGCTATGCCAATGCTTGTTTGTGTTGCTTTGAGTTGTACTTCAGCAACGATGGGTCTTGGCATTGTGTCTGCATGCACTGGAGAACCATAATCCCCACCTTTGGATAATAACCTGGTGACGCACCTGCCAGGAGCAACAAGGCCACAAAAGCTCCTGGGATAGGTGCCTTCTTGTGAAGTTAAGCAGTGTAGTCTGTCCCTCCTCAAAGGTTATGTGTCAACTCAATGTACAGGTTTCTGACCGGTAGATTCTTGGATCTGTGACGAGAGTTGGAGAAAGGGTCTCACATTGTATGATTGCGATAAGAATCCACCTTTTATTTTCCCTGTGCATCACATTCAGTTAAAATTTCACTCTTGGAATTGGTACTGCAAGAAATAGCCTGTCATTGGCCCTAATGACCGGATATTCCGAGTTTCATGACCTTTATTAGGACTACTTATTTTTTATTTAATAAAAGATCACCACTTTAACGAGATAACATTGTGTGTTGCTGCAATTTCGGTGTTGATTTTCTCCACCTGTTATGCAGCTCTCTTGATTTGATGTCATGCAGATAGCTAACATAATGATATTGTTGTTCATCAGTAAACAAGCTCCTCAGAATGGCAAAAACAATGGCAGTGTCAAATCTACATAGAACCATGCAAAACCAATCGCTCTTTATTGTGATTTACCAAGGTGCACAATTTAGGTAAATGAAGTCACATATAATAAATACACAGACAGTCGATGAACAGGTCAGTAGTTTAGCGTAATTAGCTAGGGAAAAAAATTTACCCGTGATAAACGCACCATGGTTTTTAGGTCTCACCCTGAAAGCCAGCGCTTCAGCGCTGGCTCTGGGCGAGACATTTTGTAGTGTGGGCTTCAGAAATGCGACCACAACTTTTGGCTGGCCTAGAGCATGCGAGAACGCGCACAGTAACGCGCTTTCCTCGCATGCTCCAGGCCATCTGCCTTTCCTGTCACGCTCTCCCAAGCGCCTCGCTCTGCCCCTCCCCCACCACAGAGCGAGCGCGTCCCTCACATTGGTCTGCTGCTGTGTGGGCATTGTGGACTGGTATGATGCTGTCTTGGCCAAATGTAAGCAGCAGCGGCAAAATCAAGAAGCAGTGTACTGGCTCGAGCATAGCTTGTGAGACAAACAGTGAGCTCGAATGATTAAAATGTTCCAGTTTGAAACATAACCATGCAGCTGTTTTTAACAGGACCCAATTTCCATTTGATACTTTGTGTCATATGTATTTTTTTTAATAAGGCTTGGCAATTGATGAGATTTCTTCAGCCTTTATTGCTGCTGCTAGTCCTAGTTATGGACTGTCGTTGAAACAGGATTGTCACAGCTCTCTCAGTGCACCTCAGATCTGTCCCTTATGGTGCACACATCTCTCCCAGTGCACTTGAGGTCTGTCCCTTACACTTCACGCAGCTCTTCCAGTACACCTCATAGCTGTTCCTTATGCTGCACACAGCTCTCCCAATGCACCTCAGATTTGTCCATCACGCCGCACACAGCTCTCCCACTGCATCTCAGATCTGTCCCTCACGCTGTACATAGCTCTCCCAATGCACCTCAGGTCTGTCCACACTGCACACACCTCTCCCAGTGCATCTCAGATCTGTCTCTCACGCTGCACACCGCTGTCCCACTGCATCCTAGATCTACCCCTCACGCTGCACACACCTCTGCCAATGCACCTCAGATCTGTCCCTTACGCCACACACAGCTCTCCCAGTGCACCTCAAATCTGTCCCTTACGCTGCACACACCTCGTTGTGCACCTCAAATTTGTTCCTCACGCTGCACACAGCTCTTCCAGTGCACTTCAGGTCTGTCCCTCACACTGCACACAGCTCTCCCAGAAAACACACAAAACAAACATTAGGAAATGGACACTAAACATCCTGGCATTTCATTTAAAACAAAGCACCACATAATTATATGCTACATAATTACACTCCACATAATACCACTCAGTGACATATAATTACACGCCACATACTTACACTCTACTCAATGCAACATAAATACACTCCACATAATACCACATAGTGCCACATGATTATATGCTACATAATTACACTGCACTCAATGCAACATACACTCCAAATACCACCCAGTGCCACATAATTACATGCCACATAATTACACTCTACTGAATGCTACATACACTCCACACAATACCACTCAGTGCCACATAATTATATGCTACATAATTACACTGCACTCAATGCAACATACACTACAAATAATACCACTCAATGCCACATAATTACACACCACATAATTACACTCCACTGAATACAACATACTCTCCCCATAATACCACTGTGCCACATAATTACACGCCACATAATTACACTGTACTCAATGCAACATAAATACACTCCACATACCACTCAGTGCCATATAATTACACGCCACATACTTACACTGTACTCAATACAACATTAATACACTCCACATAATAGCACACAGTGCCACATAATTATATGCTACATAATTACACTGCACTCAATGCAACATACACTCCAAATACCACATAATTACACACCACATAATTACACTCTACTGAATGCAACATACACTCCACACAATACCACTCAGTGCCACATAATTATATGCTATATAATTACACTGCACTCAATGCAACATACACTCCAAATAATACCACTCAGTGCCACATAATTACACACAACATAATTACACTCTACTGAATGCAACATACACTCCACACAATACCACTCAGTGCCACATAATTATATGCTACATAATTACACTGCACTCAATGCAACATACACTCCAAATACCACTCAGTGCCACATAATTACACACCACATAATTACATTGTACTGAATGCAACATAAATACACTCCACACAATACCACTCAGTGCCACATAATTATATGCTATATAATTACACTGCACTCAATGCAACATACACTCCAAATACCACTCAGTGCCACATAATTACACATCACATAATTACACCATAATTACACTCTACTGAATGCAACATACACTCCTCACAATAGCACTCAGTGCCACATAATTATATGCTACATAATTACACTGCACTCAATGCAACATACACTCCAAATAATACCACTCAGTGCCACATAATTACATGCCACATAATTACACTCTACTCAATCCAACATAAATACACTCCACATACCACACAGTGCCACATAATTATATGCTACATAATTACACTGCACTCAATGCAACATACTCTCCAAATACCACTCAGTGCCACATAATTACACACCACATAATTACTCTACTGAATGCAACATACACTCCACACAATACCACTCACTGCCACATAATTATATGCTACATAATTACACTGCACTCAATGCAACATACACTCCAAATACCACTCAGTGCCACATAATTACACGCCACAAAATTACTCTACTCAATCCAACATAAATACACTCCACATAATACCACTCAGTGCCATATAATTACACGCCACATACTTACACTCTACTCAATGCAACATAAATACACTCCACACACCACACAGTGCCATATAAGTATGCTACATACTTACACTGCACTCAATGCAACATACACTCCAAATACCACTCAGTGCCACATAATTACACACCACATAATTACACTCTACAGAATGCAACATACACTCCACACAATACCACTCAGTGCCACATAATTATATGCTATATAATTACACTGCACTCAATGCAACATACACTCCAAATAATACCACTCAATGCCACATAAATACACACCACATAATTACACTGTACTCAATGCAACATAAATGCTCTCCACATAATACCACTCACTGTGACATAGTTACACGCCACATAATTACACTCTACTCAGTGTAACAAATACACCCCACATACAACTCAGTACCACATAATTACAAGCCACATAATTACACTCTACTCAATGCAACATAAATACACTCCATTGAATACCACTCAGTGCCACATAATAACACTCTACTCAATGCAACATAAATACACTCCACATAATACCACTCAGTGCCACATAATTATACGCCACATAATTGCACTGTACTCAATGCAACATAAACACACTCCACATAAATGCACTCTATACTACATACCACCAATCAACATAAATGCACTCCACACCATGACACAATTTCACTAAGCATAATTTCACTCAACACCACAGTTACAGGCCACACGATTCAACTCCACACATTTCCAATACACACCGCATAATTACACACCAAACAACCTATTTCAACTCCACAATCCACAACGTACCTCCAATCCACCCCATATAGGGGCCGATTCCGATCTTGGCCGGTAGGGCTCCGAATCGGATTCGGCTTTACCGGATCCGATTCGGAGCCCTGTTTCCCGACCGAACCGTACGCGGGTCCGGCCGAGCGAGTACGATGCGAAATCGCCGACCGACTCGTCCGGGCGTCCCGACCGCTCCGACCGACTCGCTCCCGGCTCGAACCGCTCCGACCGACTCGCTCGGACTCGACTCGCACCGCGCAATGGAGACGTTTCCCGGCCGGGTAAGTACGATGCGCGCCGCGAGCAGTCCGACCGAGCCGCGCACTCCGGCTCGTAAGAGCTGTCGGAGCCGTACTTTGGGGCTCCGTGTCGGACCCCCTGTACGCGTAGCCGCGCGAGTCGCACACAGGGGGGGACCCATGGGTCCCACCCTGTACGCGTAGCCGCGCGAGTCGCACACAGGGGGGGACCCATGGGTCCCCCCTACCTGTGCGTGTACGGCGCGAATCGCTTCGCCGCGTACCCGCTGTAGGGGCGCCCTTGTCCGACTTCGCACCCATTGAGTCAATGGGAGCCCGCGTACGCGTTAGTACGACCGGCTCCCATTGACTTCAATGGGAGTCCGACCGACTCGAGTCCGATAACATACGGACGCATCGTACTGCGTTCGGTCGGACTGCACGGGTCCGATTCGGTCGGAAATCTCTCCGGGTCCGGCTCGGTCGGAGAAATTTCCGGCCCGAATCGGAATCGACCCCATAGTGTTACCACCTGAGCACCAAACATCATTAACCACCACCATTTTGCATCAGCGCACCACCTAAGCATCACGTCAGTCTGCCCTTGGAATCTGGCATCTGTTGATTCTCCCCTAGTGTCCGTCCGCTGCTCGTGTTCTAATTAAATTACTGTTTTACAACCTCCACTCCCCCGTTATTTATGTCCCGCTCCCCATAACAATTTTTTTAAAAACAAACAAGCATTAAAACAGGCAGGAAGAAGTTGCCAGCAGTGCAAGTACAAAACAAGCATTGGCATAGCCAATAGGTCTCGCCTTTGGGACCTTATAAGTATTTAGTTATGCAGCACAATATCCTTGGTGCAACAACATCAACTGTTGCATGGCTAAACACTTATAAGGTCCCAAAGGCGAGACCTATTGGCTATGCCAATGCTTGTTGTTGCATTGAAGCCTACAGTGCATTGGAACTGAGACTGTTTAGGTCGAGCCTCGAGTAGCGCGCAAGCGCTGCTCTGGCAAGACTTTAAGTTAGGGGTTTCAAAAAGCTGACCAGACGCTCGTGCGTCATGGCCTTTTCCCTGCGGTTACCCGCACGGCAGACATCTGTTTCCAATTATCGTGCCCAGACGCGGGCGCGATAGTTGGAAACACATGCCAGCCGTGCGGGTAATCTGCAGGCAAAGCCATGACGCACGAGCGTCTGTTCAGCTCAGCAGGCTGCCGCGCTCGCTCGCCCCGCTCCTCTCTTGTTTATTTTTACTTGTCGGCCTGCTGCTTTGCAGATCTTTACTGTGTAGTGATTAAGCTAGTTTTGTTGTTGACACCTCCGTGAGAACATTCTCTCGGCAGGCCTGGAGTCACCGGAGCCACGGGAGAGTGAAGTCCTGACAGCTGCTTCATATCCCCTTGCTTTTACTCATTTCACTCTGGAACGAGCCTCCGCCACAGCCCGTGATGTCTTACTCCCGAATGCACTGTCAACGCCACAAGCAAGACGATAAATTTCCCAGTTGGGTCACAGTACTCCCGTCCCCTTCACCACAGACTTGCAGACATGTGCAGGCTCCGCCTGAAACCCAACCCCGACATTCCAGGCGGGAAGATTCCTCGCGCTGATGGCGGGGTCATCTGGAACGCTCATCATCTTATCTGATTGGAATGGAAGCCGAGCATCTCGGTTGCACCACGAAAGGGCCGAGAAACCTCCCGAAAAATGAAATGTTCCGCCTCTTTGGAGTCACTCGAGCTTCGTTTTACAGAGGATCCGTAGTCCGTTGAAAATCAGATGTTTATTTTTTCCCCTGTCTAGCCAGTACTTAACGTTGATCAGTGCAGTAACACACCGTGATGGGGGCTTCTCAAGAGCATCGGAGTACACGACTCAGGCCGCGACCTGTCAGGAGACATTAGAAGAAAAGTCACCTCAATAAGACAGGCGTTTTTAAGTTTGAGCTATAAATTTGACTTTTCTTTTGCTAAACCCTGCTATCCTTACTATCACCCTTTGCTAATAAACAGAGTGCTTTTTTACTGTTATTCAGTTAGACATGGTACTAAATTTCCTTTCAAACTGTTATATATTAAAACTAATAATAGTAATAACAGAAATATAACTAATAGTAATAACAACAAGGACATTAACAATAATAACAATATTTGATAATGATTGTAGCTACATCACTTACAACAGAGTTGTATATTGGATCTCAGTGTAAAGAAATTGTATCTTCAAAATAAATATTAGTTTAAGTACTGAGTGTGAAAACACGAGGAATGCAGGAAACTGGTTTGGAGGAGAAATATTTTGCTGGAACTGAGAACCTAGATTGATGGCTGCGACCACGTGACTTGTGCTAGCTGCCAACTTTTTCCAGTTTGTTGATGTGTGACAGGATGATGTTGCCCAGGACACCGCAGGTAAGGGGGCTGGAGTAATGGGGCAAAACTACAACGCGCTTGATACATTTAAGGTAATACTACCAGTACGGTCGGTACTGCAGCCTTGGAGCGCCTGGCAAAGGGCTCCCAGAATTGTTCTTAGCCTAAACTCTTGAAATTGTATTTTTTAATAATTTTTTAATGTTTAAGGCATTCGACGCTCAAAATCGCTTTTTAAAACAAAATCTGTATCACCACTTACTTGTCACGTTGTACACCTTGCGTGCTTCCCCGGCCCACCGCTGATTATTCAGTTTGTGTGGAGGGAATTGACGCACACACCGGAAGTGCTTCTCACTCACTTCTGGAAACAACACCGAGGTCAGCAGACTAGCAGATGATCAACTTGACTATAAAATACACATGCCTCTCGCAACGCGCAGCGGATGTGCGCAGCCACACTTCTCTACAGCACAGCTTGAAGACATTGGCAAAGTCAATAGCTCTGGCTAAACACTTATAAGGCCCCAAAGGCGAGACCTATTGGCTATGCCAATGCTTGTTTTGCCATTGAGTCTGGAAGTGTAAAGGTATGCACTGGTATTAAAACAAGCATTTGCAATGCAATAGGTCTCGCGTTTACGCAAGTTTAAGCTATTGGCATTGTAAATGATAATACCTTTTTTTTTTTCGTTTTAAAACAAATAAAAGGCATTCTCATTTACAATGCCAATAGCTTAAAGTCGCGTAAATGCGAGACCTATTGCATTGCAAATGCTTGTTTCTTTTTATATCCTCGTTTAGGTTGGCAGCTACTTATCAGTTCTTGAAAACCGCCAGTTCTTGAGAGACAGCAGTCCTCGCGATACATTTAATTTTTTTTAGAAATAGGTAATGTTCATAAAAACTGAAGGAACGAAAATATACATCGCTCGCTCCATTCCAGAAACACCCAGCTCGTTTTTGGAGCTGGCTGCAAAGACGGGTGACAATTTTCTTTGGGGCGTTGTTTGTGTAAGAGGCGATGGCCCCTGACTGATAAAATGGTCAGGAGCCATTCTTAATTCTTTTTCTGTTTGATAGTTCGCCTCAAATGTAAATCCGCTCACCTTTATATTTCCGCCCTTTGCCTAGCTCTACTTCTCTTCTGTAATGGAAATTAAACACATATTTGATGGATCCTCTGATTTCATTAAAAAAATGTTTAGGCATGTTTTTGTTAATATCATCGATTTTTTTTCATCAGTGATTAACGAACAACAGTCTTTCGTTTATTTATGTTTGTTTAGTTCTTGATGACTTGCGGGTACGAAGTGAATTGTGAACATCCAACCAGTTCTGTTGCTAAACTAGTAAAAAAGTCCTCTAAGGCATGCTTAGATACTGTTTAGTACAAGCAAGTGTCAACTTGCATGTCGATCGGTACCTTTTTGTTGTTGTTAAAGCACAGTTTGAAACTGTAAGAAGTGTAATTTCCTTCCGGTCTGTTTTCAGATGTATAAGTTGGTGTAGTGAATCCCTACTCCGATAATGACAGGTTAAGAGGTACAGTGCATACTTAGCAGAGGGCACAATTCACAATTAAATGAAGGTTTAGGTTATATTTGCCTCCGAATTTACTGGAGTTAAAAACAATTGCTCACCATCATTTCTTTGAAAAACAGTCTCTCAGCCACCAACCACTTTAATGAGAGTTCACTTTTATAGTTGGTTTATCCATTCAGGGCCATCCTGCACAATTTATAGGTTCGTCCTGGTCTCAGGGGAAAATTGGTTTGGTGTAGAAGAGTTGTATAAACTGTAGGCCCACAAAAGATACAGACTTCCGCCGTCTACCTTGCAAGAGCACTGGTTGGTGGACAGAAGGGAAGACCATACTCCCTACTGGCCGTCTCTTTATTTTCCAATGTTTTGACTTTCCCAGCAAAACAGTCGGCTCTTAAATGTGTACATTAAGTACTGCTTAATGGATAGTGGAGGGAAGTGTGGTATTGTGATGAAAGAGGCCACATTGGATGGGGGAAACACTTGGATTGGGTCTATTGAAAGAAAAATGGACGGATGAGTGGCTAAAATGTGACAAAGAGAATGGTTTAGGGCAGGGTTGTTGAACAATGGTGCTTGTTAGACTGAGCCATGCAGGATTTTCAGGATAGCCAGTGACGTTCATTTAATTAATTTCCATTTAGATTAATGGTATGAAACTACATTTCACATGGATATCCTGAAAATCTATATACTTCTAGTCCATTTGGACCAAGGTTGGCACCTCTAGTACACAGCATACTACCAACTTTGAACATAGTCATCTACATTGCTTTTCCTTAAACAGTTCACCTTGCTATGAGTCTTGAGTAAACTTTGAAATGTGTAGCCCTAAAGCTGCTATGTTGGAATAACCATTATTTTTTACCGTGGCAAACGTATGTTTTGAGTATGGCACTTATTATTATTATTATTTTTTTTACATTTCTTTCCCTTTGGTGTGCTCGAAGGTTAATTTTATTTTCGATTCCAAGACAAGTGGCCTCATATTGTGCAGAGCGCTTTTAAATTGAAAACCTTCCATGATAAAACTGCAGCTCGTAACGTTTGTGGGAGAGTATATAAACAATGGAACTGGGAGTTCAGAAATAGAATAACAGATCTTGGCAGTTTATAGGAGTGAGCCTTCCCAAATTGTTTATCATTAATTTTTGCTGCTTTCTCAGTGTTTTTTTTTTTTATCATCACAGCTAGGTTTCGTTGCCCAAGGAATATGTGATTTCTTTGAACTGTTCTTGTTAATTTTTTTTAATTTTCTTTTGCAGAAAGGTATCATTTTGCATTCCCTGTACGTGAATTTCAATGAATTCTTTTGTCTTTGCAGTTAATTTTAGCTTTTGCCTATAATTTCTTCCTCTGTTTATTGGTTGATGTCAGTTGTGGAGTATTTCCATGTCTCCGCTTGCTTGTGTTTGCCTTTCTCTATCACAGATGTGGTCGTGGCTTGAGGCCAGTGATCTGCGCCAGCCATTGTTAATGCTGTGTGAATGGCTTTTCCAACCTGAACTATCTCCCCGCGTCAACACGGGTTCTGATAATTTCTCTTGGTAATTACAGTACCAACTGACCTAGTATACTTTCTCTCGAGTAATACAGGGGACAAGGCATTTTTTAGAGATATTTTTTCTAATGTGAATTGAGCCGTAAACACGAATATCCAAAATATTTCCTCTTGTAGGAAAGTTGCTTGTATACTAACTTATGTGAACCCTATGGCTCTCTATTAAATTATTCTATTGAGAGCATGGGAGGCCTGGCATTACTTACTTACTTTAAGTCTTCCCAGTAATTTGCCACTATCTCTGATATGAATACTCCACTATTTCATGGTAGTTAGTAGGATTATTTTTTACTTTAATGTGAGTGTTCACTATTAGTTGTGTGAATTGTGATTCATTTGGATATTTTATTTGATACTGTGCAGTAACAGTTCACAAACCAGCTACCCCAAAAATCAGCTTTATGGATCAATTTTCTTTATTGTCTTAAAAAAAAAATAGTGATATAGTGCCTACGAACCAGAGGCTGGCAGATGTTGTCGGATGTTAATATCCCACCTGTACCAACAACTACTTAAAAATGACCAAAGACTGCTGTGTAAAAGAAAAAAACAAGTACAACAGCTGCCATATCTTTTTATTGTGGTCACATAACATTTACTTAACAGTTACATTATCTGTTCAGAAAGATTGGAAAGCTGCAAAGCAGAAAAGGATCAAAAAGCTGAAAAAAGACACACACCACCTACCCACCCACCATCCCCTTTTGAACTTTCAGTTTAATTTTATACAGTAAACTATCCTTAAACATCTGTCAACAGGCCTAGTTAAATTGCTTACCTTACCATTTCAAGATGGCTGATCAACTTCTTAAACCTGACACTGTATTGTCCACCATTTTAATCCCCATCACAGTGTCCATTGTGGTTAGGTCCAGGTCGCATTGTAGATGTTAAGATTAGAAATGGGTCATGTCCGACCAATATCCATTTAATTGCAGACAGCTGCAAACATTTGAATTATACCAGCAGCTTGTAGTCTACATCTTCGACACCCTTTCTTATTATCCCATTTAGCTATCTTTTCTCGAGTATAATAGAGCACACGCGGTTTTGAACTACTGTAGCTTCAAATTGACATAGGTGATCAGTGAATGTTATTTTAAGAGCTGCTTCCACATCAGTTGATTCAATTCCATGCCCAATTTTAGTACTCCATTAATGTGCTAAATTAGTCACATCATCTTCCATGTTCCCGTTCATTATTTTATAAAAATCTTTTAATCAATATCCTCTCTTTGGTGGAATATGAATGCAACAAGAACCTGCTCTATTCGAGACTTAAGCCATGTAATCTAAGGCCTTTATAGAGCGTTTAGCATGATGATTCATAGTGTTATATTTATACCTCAGAATGCAATTAATATTTCCTAGTACAGTCAGCTCACCAGTCCACCATGCCAAATCCAGGTTTAAAATGTCGAATATCCAGAGGTCATTGTTATTTAGACCATATAACGCATATAAAGTATACAATTTATTATTTGACATTAATCTGAGCACTTGCTCATCTGTCACGTTGATCGGAGGCTTTTTGGATAACTTTTAAGTTTGCGAACTTCAAGCTTAAGATAGCCACCCCCTTATTGATACCTGCTTTGAGGTAAATACAGTTAGGTTATATCCCATCTGTTGCAGAAGTGATCGGTCTTTATAGGCTTAATGGATTTCAACGAGGCATACTATCTGCAGTTTATATATCCCTATCTCTTCTTATACCAGCCATTGCTTCACGGGACGATTTACACCTACGACATGTGAACTCATTCTTTTTAACTTAATCATCTTTAAATTTCTCATATATCAAGTAAATTTCTTTCTTAATCTTGCTTAACTTTCTTTGTGATGCATAATTTACTTCAAATGAGTATATTCGCTGTCAGCTGCCCTTGACAAATCCACTGTAACCCCCATTCCACCTCACTTTTCCAGTGATTATAGACCATCTTGGTTCTGCTACTTAACTGCAGACAAGCAAACTTGAGCCTCCCTTAAAAAGATCTGAATTATTTTAGAAGCGTTTTTTTTTTTTAACTCCAATTCACTGGCTTACTGCTCACAGCTCCTCCTATATTATATCCACCGTTTTTACGCCATTGTTTCAAGATGGCTGCAGCATCGTCTTCTGTCAGGTAGAGCTGGGTTTTACAATTTCTCAAAATTTTAAGTTGTGTTGGTTCCTTTAGAAACACCTGGGCCCCTTCTGCCTTCAGGGGATCAATCATTTGACGCTGTCGCCTTCTGCGATCTACAGTTGACTTGCAATAATCTGAATGCACAAAAAAGGAAACTGTGTCAATTGTTAATAGTGAAGGGATGTGCTTTTGGATAAATTGTCTGATTCAGCAAAAGGTTCCCTATAAAAATCGAAATTGCATGTGTTCTGTTGCTTACAAGAATAGTCTTTCCGCCAGCATACATAGGGATTATGTGAGGCTGCCAAATCCAACATGCTAAATCCCAATCTGATAACTCCAGGAACACTAGTTGAGATAGGCTGATAATATATTGACGAGGATCACACCCTCCTTTCCTACCAGGATCCTCGGAACCCTTAGATTGTTCCACTGTTGCCGATTTTCCAAATCCTCGAACTTTTGTTATGCAAACAAAATCTGTATATTATCTTCTTTTACCCTTTCAGTTGTATAGGCAGGTGTCTCTTATGTATCGGCTACCTGCTTTTACAGGTCATAGATCTGGGTGACTATTGTGTCTATTTTCCCAGCAACCTCAGCTAGTGACTGTTGCATGCGAAGGTTGTCTGCCTTAACCTCTGCATAATGTGTTGATGTCTCTTATCAAGGAACGTGAATCCACTGTTAAATGGTTGCTAGGAAGGATTTTCGTCTCGACATTCATGCAATCTACGAGCCCGTATCTCCTTGCAGCCTGAGCATGATCCTTCTACTCCGTAGTGGCATTAGCAGAAATGGTGCTTAAATGAGATTGCAGCGCTCCTCAACTTCTAGGTTCCTGGCTCACTACAGGTTCATCAGTGCCGATACGAGATTTTAAGGATCTTATCTCATTGAAGCTTCCACATTCTTGGCCCTCATTATCACTGAGCCCTGTTTGGGGAGGCCAGAGTGTTTAAAGATAATCTTTTGTTTATTGTATCCCTTAGCAGTGCTCTTCTTATGGGGTAGTTTTATCGCTCATTGCTCTAATGAAGTTTCCTTGGGTCTAGCCTCTTGTGGTAAAGCTTTAAACTTGAGCACATTAACTTGGCTCTTGTCCTTAATCAGTTTGATCCCCCTTTTCAGTGCCTCTATCCACTGCCACTTTGTTCTGTAACCTCCTGTTATCACTAGCATTATGGATGATCTTTTGGGAGGAAATGGGATTCATTGTCAATTTAGTAGAAGAGTTGCTTATCTATTTCTTTGCAACTGGCACTTTCACATTAACCACATTAGAAAAGCCTGGGGGAAATTCTGTATCTTTAGCAGCAAGGATACAATTGGATTCGAGCTTGCCTGCAACATTGTTTCCTTCCATCTCACTTTTGTTGATTGAGTTCGCTGGGTCCACAGACTCTGCTCTATAAGGAGTCATTGTCATCACACTCTGGAGATGCTGTTTGTTTTCTGGGTGAATCCATTAGCTCTGTGGTTGGAAAAGAGGCCTGTAGAAGCTGTGCAGAAGGTTCACTATCCCGGACAGAGTCTATCAGCATCCCTGCAGTGGGTGATACTGCAGCAGACTGGACCGCTTCAAGCCTGTTAAGTATGCTGGTCTGGCTTGCCAAGTATTTTAGCACTGGTTTGCCTATCCGCGAGTTTGCAGACCTTCTCTTGGTGCCTCTTCAATCTGTAGTCCAGCAGCTCCTTCCCTTGTTAGATATTCCACTTGTACAGAGTGTGATCCTTATCCTCTGCTGCTACGACCTATGTTTGCTCTTGAATGTGCCATAACAGTGACAGTTTTAACCATGATAAATCTTGTGGTGGCAAATTTTATGACAGCTAGCAGACTGAGCATTAAAGACATTTAAACATTGAGCAGCAGAGTGTCTGCATTAACTCTAACTCCTATGCAACGGAGGCCAAAACTAGCCGCAGTCTCAGCCCGCTGCCAATCTTTTTCCCCTTCCCAAAATCCAGCATGAGTTGTGTCAGAGTCCGCTTGGTACAACCTGAATTAAATAATTCCATTAGGTGTTGTTGCTTGATGGTGCATGTAAGATGTGCAGTACTTTCAAATAGTGAGGGTAGGAGAGCCCTTTGAATTTTGTGGGGAGATATGTAAGGAAAGGGGCCCACATCACCCAAAAATCTTTCTGTGGAGACCAGCGACATAGTCCGCTTCTCCTTAAGCATCAACTTCCACATTCAGTGAAGCTATTGGTTCCCCTAGTGAGATAGAATTGTTAGATTTGCTGCACATAACACCTGTGCTATTTTTGTGCTTTTATTCGAGTAAAGTGGATAAGTTTGTTTGTTGGAAAGGCCTATTATAACATACAATGGGAAACACAGGATTTCGCGGCTGTAACTTGTTAGCTTGAGACCATGCCAGACAAGGTGAATAAGCAACCAACCCGGAGTTCCCGCAACCCCTTCTTTAGCAGAGCTCTGATCTTTGGGGGAAACCATTTATGTAACTGGACAGGGGTGTAGTACCAGTGTTTTGTTATCTTTGTCATTGTTTCTCTACCAGCTGAGGAGCGTGCCGTTGTATGTGTTCAGTGAATCACTTCCTTCTACTCTCAGTGAGACTATGACCTATTTCCTCTGCCCATCTTATCTGGGCTGAGGAGTTTGGCTGTTTAGTTGCCGATTCCAGAAGGGAGTATACATTTGAGAGTATTTGTTTCTCACTAAGTTTGGCCAGCAGCCATTTCTCGAATGTGGTTGGTGTTCTGCTTGCCACCGCTTTTATCACCCTATTGGATATCCTTTTACATGATTTGTGTGTAGGGCAGCCGCTCCTTGCCACGCAGACCATAGTTTGCTTTGATTTGCTCAAAAGGGATCACTCCCTAACTGTTTACCAAGTCCCTCATGCTTTTGCAGTCTGCCCCTTGCCAGGCTTGGAAGTGGCCTCCCTTGAGTGCTGGGGTGAACTTAGTTTGAAATTATTGGTGTAAGTGGGGAGGGAAACATCTATCTCCGAGTCTTTCACCAAAATTGTCGACTTAATTCCTGGTGAGGAATAGAGGCCCCATGTCTCCTGCGCAGCCACTGAAGTTTCCAGATATGGATCCCTGCTACTTGCTGGTCCATGAGCACCAGTGCTTTTCTGTCAATTCTCTGCACCATTCCACTATGTGCTTATGTTGAGCTGCTTACGAACACTGTAATCTTGGGGATTCCCAAATCTCCTTCTAGAGGATGTTGATATTAAAGTGAGAGTGATGTGTGGCGTCTTGCACTCCAAAACAAAGGTATTTATTTTCCATTGCAGCGTTTGTAAAGTTTTTGGAGGAGTTTGCAGTGGGAGTGCTCGAAACATGAACAGTATCCTGGGAAGGGCTGCCATTTTGATGGCTGCAACTCTGCCTAGCCAGGAAAGCCTGTGCCTCGACTATGTCTGCTGATCCCCATGGATGTCTGTGATCTTAATAGTTGAATTTCACCATGGCCGGCAGGGTGCCAGTTATATCCCTAAGTATTTAATATGCTTGGTGGCCCAAAGAATTGAGAAGATGGTGCGTAGGGTCTCTTGCTGTTGAATCTGGATTGAAAGGCTAAAGACCTGAGATTTCTTTAAGTTCACTTTGAACCCTGAAACTTCTCCAAAGTTCTGTATCTCCTCTACTGCAGCGAGGAGGGTGATAGTGGGGCCTGTCAGGGAGAGAATCGCGTTGTTGGTGTACGTGCTGATCTTGTGCATCTCCGCCTAGAATGGGATACTTTTAATAGAGGAGTGTTGCCTAACTATTTATAGTAGTAAATCCCTGACGGGTCCCTAGTTGGACAAGGAAAGGATCGGATAACACCATTCACCTGTATTTGACCTTCCGGGCTAAAACACTCACATTGTACTTGCTGCCAAAACCTATACCTGCAGCAGAACTCTGAGCGTTTCCATGAGATGTCCAATATGCTGTATGGAACGCTTTTTCTGCATCAATAGCTAGGAATAAGGTGGTAGCTGTAAATCTGTGGACCTTCTGGAATCCTCTTAGTGTTGTCTGAGTGTTTTCTCTCTGGTATAAATCCTTACTCATCGTGATTGATCAGACCCTGCATGTAAGGGTTGAGCGTAACTAAGTGCTTGTGAATAATTTGGCATCCACGTTGGTAACGGATATAGGCCTGTAGGAATCACATTGTGAGGTAGCCTTAGCAGGTTTGGGTATGACTGCTGTGGTTGCTGTAAGCTTAGAGGGATCAGGGCAAATGTATCTACAAAGGAATTGAACAGATCCACAAGGCTAGGGTACAGTCTTTGACTAAAAGCTTTATTAAAGTACAGATTAGCCAAATGGCCCTGGAGCTTTGTTAGGTTTCAGTCTAGCAATGTCTGATATGACTTCTTCCTTCTTTATAAGTTCTTCTAAGCTTTCTGTCTGGATACCTGACAGCTTAGGTAGTTTTTCCTGGATGATATAAGGGTTAATATTCTTGGATTTTAGGTCTTGCGCTATGCAAAGGGATTCATAGAATTCTCTGAACTTGGTTGCTGTATGGTGGTCTCCTGATATTTTATGACCTTTTATATTTATCAGGTAGTCTGCTCTTTCTTTGTTCATTTTCACCTCTAGATTGTGTGCTAGGTGTTTTTGGTTTTGTTTCCACCCAGTTAGTATTAGTGTTTGAGATGAATTAAAGTGTATTCTGCCCTGGTCAAGGAGGCATAACTGTGCTCAAGTGGCGGCTAGAAATCTCCAATCTGTAGGTGGTCCTGTGCGTTTTATGTATCTGTTTATGTATCTGTTCTATCTCCTTGGCTGTGTGTTGAAGTTCTGCCATGTTGTCCCTTTGTGTCTTATTTTCATTGGCTGCTATAGCTACTATCATGAGGCCTCTGATTACTGCCTTCAAGGTATCCCTTAATGTGCTGTGGCTAACTTCCCCCTTATTGATCTTGGCTAAGAAATGAATGGAAAATTATTTTAAGTTCTCTTGAATTATGGCATCTCTAAGTGTCGATGGCCTGGTAATCGTATGGACTTCAGGGAAGTACAAGTCAGTGGAGATTAAGTGAAAGTGCTACTGATTGACCAGATCTATGTGACGATCTATCCTGCTCATTATTCCTGACCATATTCAGGTGGCCCCCAATCAATATCTCGGAGTCTGTAGGATATCTGTGATTGTTTCTATTAAGAAAGCTTCCTGACTTGTGTTAGGGGGTGTACATTAGCCACTGTAAAACTCTTTCCACCCAGTCTTAGTCTGAAAGCGAGCCCCCTTCCCCAGTGTTCGGTCACCTTAGCATCAATCTCCCATGTGAATCTTTTCAATATCACAATACCCATCCTCTCCATTTTGACAGGGCCTGATGAGCGGAACAGTCTGGGATACCACTTGAATTTGAGTCTATGCATGTCCTTGGATAAAAGATGTCTCTTGTATCAAGCATATATACTAGTTAGTCTTGTGCAGCATTCAGTGCACCACTAGATCTTTCCCGGGGTTATTCAAGCCCCTAGTGTTTAAGCTGACAACTTTAACCTGCATCATAGATGCTATCACTTGGTGGCTTATGTGGCTTTCTCGCTAAGATGTGCTTAGTACTGGCTAAAGTGTGTGTTTCGTTTAATACAAGTGTCGCTGCTGTGAGTCCAGTGTGCATGTGGTCATGTGTGTTCACCCCAATGAAAATGAGTAACCTAAATATAAAAAATACGAAGACAAGAACAAGTGTCAGACCAGATCTGTTGCCTAGTCCAGTACTGCCAGGTAGGAGCATGCATCCTGAGTAGATTGTAGTCCCTATTGGGGCAAATGTCAGTCTTTGAGAAACTATCCTGGTTTCACTACCCCCAACAGCCCCTCCTACCTTCTGCTCATCTGCTTTTTCAGATCATTGGCATTCCCTTTGATAATGCCCTGCCAAGGGATTTCCGATGTCAAAACCCCACGTGCGAGAGTGGCTTTTGTGGTGGGGGGGTGTAGTTTTGTGCGCTTCAGTAAGAGAACGCAGCTGGTGTAGACTGTCTTGCCGTTAGAAGATAATTGTAAAGAGGTGTCCCGATCTGTATTTAATCTTCTTTTCTTTAAGAAAGTTGGTGATTAGTTTGAAGTCTCTGTACCATTGAAGTGTAAAAACCAAGCAGTCAGGTAAAAGGGCGTTCTGTATTTGGAATTCAATAGACCCTTTTTCTCTCGAAGCTCGTATCCTTTTGCGGTAAAATGGTGTATGCATGCTAGTATGTCTGGTGCTCTAGAGCCCGCTGCGTCAGTGTGTCCAATTCTATGTGCCCTGTCTATCTTGGTCACTGGAGCTATCTAAGGATAGAATGTGTTGGTAGACATTCTACATGTATTGGGAGATATTTGAGCCCTCTTCGTTTTGTGAGACCCCCTTTATCCTTATTTTTAACCTCCATGAGCAATCCTCCAGATCGTCGGCATGCCCCCGGAGAGCCATGTGTTGATCCTTTAGGAGGGGTATTTCTTGTTGTAACATCTCAGCCTCCTCCTTGTGTGCCGGGGCAGTGTCCTCCAGATCGGTGTCGACAAAGTCTTGCTTTACTTCTCCGAGTTCCTTAGTGAGATCTTGTTTTTCCGCTTGTAGGTCTGCTCTGGGTGTACTGAAGAGGGACTCCTTGAAGGCCTTGGTAAGACGCTCCATGTCGGCTGAATATTGGGAATTCTGCACACTTTGCGGCGGTTACTCTTTGCAAGCTGCTTCTGGTTTTGGTTGCGTCAATCTGGTTAGCATATTTCTGGCATTGGCATCTTTTTTGCCTTTCACTAATGCCATGTCGTAGCTGGATGAGGGCCGCCATGGTCAATTGTCTACCCTTCCAGGAGCTCTGTGTAGCTTGTTGCTTTTGGGGGTGACTTCGCAGTAGCTTTGGGGTTTCTCGGAGACCCCTCACTGTTTTCTACCTCTATGGGGCAATGTCTAGCTGCCGTAGTGCAAAGATGCGGTCTGCACTAGTCTACTCCTGCATGTGAGGCACGAATCCTGCCCTACCTTGGTCGGTTAGTTGTTCTTGATCCTCCCTGCCTGCTGGGTTGGTCTTTTCAAGGGACCGTGATCACCCCCCATGCGCCCTAGAACATGCGTTTGTTTGTCTTCCCCCCCCATGGAAACTGCATTGGCCTGTTTGTCTTCTATGCACTGGACCTCCAATGTGTGGCACTTCTGACTAACTATTAGTAGCATCAGTGAGTGGGCCTTGTCCTGTCCTGAAGGCGCTCCCTTCTAGGAGCACAGAAGTCTTTGGAACTTTAAAAGGGCCTAGGCCTTGCCTATTGCCTAGATGTTGACAGCTGAGGAGGTCTACCTCCTCCACTCCACTGGCAGTCTTCCCTCAAGTCACCATTGCGATCCGGACCGACCTTCCTCTTTGTCAGAGACTTCCCGTCCTCTTCGCTGGCTGCATGCCCACCATGCTCTCCTTTCTGGCCATTCAGATGGCTTTGCCCCCTCCGCCACTGCTCTGAGTTGAACACTGCGATGGGCTCTGGGCAGCAGTGTTCTCGTCTTCTGGGGTCTTTCGGCTCCAGACAGGTCGTCCATGCCCCCACATCATATCTCTCCTAGGCTTCTGCCTATCTGAGGAACAGGGTCTACCGGGTAGCTGCCATTCTGTTCGCCAGGGCCACCTGCTCTCCACTCATTTTCTAGCTAAGGTGGGAATTGTTCGCCTCACTACTGCTCTCTGGGCTCTTGCCCCTGTCTTCTACCGTTCATATCTCTGTTCCTGGGACCGGCAGACACCTGTAAACGTATTTTAGGCTGGTGACTGGAAAAAGAGCAGGAGGCAATGTCCTACCTGTCTTCCATTTTGGCCACACTCCCAAAAGTCACTTTAAGACAAAGAGCTGAAGGCAATATCAGAGGTAACAGGGGCTCTCCAAAAGCAGACAGCGGAGATGGAGGACAGGAACCGCAGAGGGAACATACGCATACTCTGGATCCCAGAAGGGGCGGAGGACGCGGCGGGGTCCTGCTCAACATTCCTTGAAGACCTGATCCCCAAACTCACCAATCTAAAGTTCACCCGCCAATTCGAGCTAGACAAAGCCTATAGAATCCCCGCTTTCAAATCCTCAGCGTCCCAGACCGCTCGGCCTATCATATGTAAACCCCTGAGATCACAACACACCGAGGACATTTTTAACTATGCACGCAAAAACCACCAGATCAACTGGAAGGGCCACAAGATCATCCTCACGCAGGACTATTCTAAACCCACGTTCGACTCCAGGAAAGGCTTCCTAGCCCTACGCCAAAGACTTAGGAGTAAAAACATTCAATTCTCGTTTGTAGCTCCCGCAAAGTTTAAGATAATAGACAAGGGAAAAAATCACCTTTTCACCGACCCAAAAGACCTGATCCGCTACCTAGACGGCCCAGCAGCTCAGACCATGGACACCTCACAGCACGGCTCAGCGAACAGAGGACCCTCGCCGGAACCGAACACCGGGGAGGCAGGCTCCTGAAATTTACGGCCTGGATAAAGAGGCGTCAATGCCACCACAACATATCTACCTCACAGATGCTAGGAACTACCTCAAAACAAGGCTTACCTCGTAAAGACATAACAACTACCTCACACCTGCGGGCGATACTAACCAACTTCTAACGCCTAACTCGCCTAAACAACAAAACAGAGCGGAAGATCACAGCAGATAAAAGGAACACTCAGGGAAGACAGCGTATCCTTTTACTTTGGTTTCCTCGAACATAACACCGAGTATACAATTGTCAGTGCTACTGTACAAGGCTACAATGGAGTTTGCAAGTTGACTTACCCGACAACAATTCTCCGGGAGGCGGAATGGCGATCCTGCCGTCGCACCTCCTACATAAGGGGGGGAGGGGGCAGAAGGGGGGGGGAGCCGCACTAGTATCTCTCAGATGTCTGTCCTCTTTATTTTCCAGTCTTTTCTTCTTTTCACACCTTATATGCCACTGCACACGTCTGTTGTCAAAACATGCAAATCAGTACATAATGGTAGGGGCCAACATAGCGTTACCAAAATACAGGCGACACCGGTGTACCTTGAGTGTTGGGCACACAGAACCACCGCACCACACTACACCAGATGGCTATTAACAAAACACTCACACTGACCGCAGACCTCAATATAATATCCCTCAATGTCAAGGGCCTAAACCATCCCATTAAACGCAGGAAGATAGTGGACTACCTAGCAAAGACCAAAGGCGATATAATAATACTACTACAGGAAACCAAATTAGCAGAGGAAGATGCCAAACTATTCAGAGCCAACTGGATAGCGCAGCTTGCATGCTCACCAGCAGACAAAAAGAAGCGGGGGGTTCCTGACCCTAGTAGCCAAGAGATCGAAGATCTCAATAGACTCCCATTCCCACGACAAGGAGGGCAGACTCCTAATAACAAACCTGACAAGAGGGGAGGAGCGGTTCCACGTTGCGAACACAGACGACCCTAACACAGACGACCCTAACACAGACGACCCTAACACAGACGACCCTAACACAGACGACCCTAACACAGACGACCCTAACACAGACGACCCTAACACAGACGACCCTAACACAGACGACCCTAACACAGACGACCCTAACACAGACGACCCTAACACAGACGACCCTAACACAGACGACCCTAACACAGACGACCCTAACACAGACGACCCTAACACAGACGACCCTACATTCTGGGCTGGAGTGTCAGACACACTAGACAAACTCCCTCAGGACGAACTCACGATTGTAGCAGGGGATTTCAACATCCCACTAGATCACATAATAGACAGACAGTCCTCTTGCCAATATCATCCCACCAACTCTCACGCCGCACTTCAAAACATCTGTACCAAATTCAACCTCAAAGATGCATGGAGACTACAACATCCTGAGACTAGAGACTACACCTTTTACTCCAACCCACATAACTCGTACACCAGGATAGACTACATTTTAATATCGGGGGGACACACACACTTGATAGAACATTCCGAGATTGCACCAAGACTAGTCTCAGACCACTCAGCCATTAGTCTAAAACTAAGCGGCTGCCACAACGAAGCGATCCCAAGAAGATGGCGCTTTAACAGTGAAACTAGTTCAGACCCAGGAAACAAAAAAGAAATCGAGGAAGCCATAACGGACTACCTAACCCACAATGATTCCCCAGAGACTAGCGTCGGCACACTGTGGGAGGCCTTAAAAGCAACGATCGGGGGTAAATTAATTGGAATTAAGGCAAGAATAAATATAAAGACGAACCTGAGAATAAACCAACTCGAGGAAGAGATAAAAAAGTTAGAACTTGACCATGTAAAAGCCACAAATGACAACGCACTCCTAACTACACTAACACAGCACAAGTATGAATACAATAAAATCTTGAGCGAAAGGGCAGGGCTGTGGTTCAACAAGTGCAAAGCACTTAACCTCTGCGAAGCAAACAGAGCGGGGAAACTACTGGCATCATACTTGAAACACAAACGCAACCAAGTTGCGATCTCATCAATCACAGACTCAAACAATAAAACACACACAAGACACAAGGAAATCCTCAATACATTCCAGGAGTTCTACTCAGAACTATACAGGACAGAGCAGGCACTTAACCAAGAAGAATGCACAAGATACCTAGACAGATTAGGGCTCCCAAAGTTAGACTCCGCAGACACAGCAAGGCTAGATCAGGAAATCAACCGCACGGAAATCGAAATGGCAGTCAAGTCACTAAAAAAAAATAAGGCCCACGGGCCAGACGGATACACTGCGGATTTCTATAATACCTTTCTAACCCAATTAATCCCAACCATGAAAAGGGTCTTTAACCAGGCTGCAACTACAGGGGTAGTACCACAATCCATGACAGAAGCGACCATAATAGTCATCCCAAAGGAGGGCAAAGACCACCAATTGCCAAAAAACTATAGACTCATATCCCTCATCAATGTGGACTGTAAAATCTACGTCAAAATCCTGGCGGTCAGACTAAACACGGTCCTACCCAAATTAATAAGTAACGCCCAAGTCGGGTTCATGCGCAACCGTATGTCTAGCGACAATACACGGCTTTTCTGCCATATATTAGAACAAATCTCCACGAAACCAGAGCCGGCAGTAGCTATTGCATTAGACACAGAGAAGGCCTTCGATAAGGTCTCCTGGGCTTTCCTAGAGCAATGCATGCAGGCCTTCAACCTAGGGGAGGCTTACATTCGGATGATCATGGCCCTGTACCAGACCCCTTCAGCCCGCATTGCAGTTAACGGCTCACTCTCGGACCCCTTCAAACTGCAACAAGGAACCAGACAAGGATGCCCACTCTCGCCGGCACTCTTTCTTCTGGCCCTTGAACCCCTCATCCAAGACATAAAACTAAACGACACCATAAAAGGGGTTGACATCAAGGGTACCGTAGTAAAACTTGCCGCCTACGCGGATGATATTCTGATAATCACAGAGCAACCAAAGCCCTCGATAAAGGCTCTGATGACCACAATAGCAGAATACTCCAAACTATCAGGGTATAAACTAAATAACGAAAAATCAGAATGTAAACCATTAAACATCTACTGCACGAGAGACACTCTAGGGGACTCGGGGTTAACCTGGCAGACGATACATCAAATACTTAGGAATATACTTTGGTACCGACCTGATAAACACTCTACGTCACAATGAAAAATCCCTACTATAAAAAGTTAAGAACCTATTAGAGACCTGGTCCCCGAAATTCATAACATGGTGGGGACGAATTGAAACGTTAAAAATGATGATCACGCCGCTGATAAACTACCTGATAAACATGCTCCCACTCCTTCTCACAGACGATTTCCACCGGAAAATCGATAGCATGCTCACCAAATTCCTCTGGCGCGGCAAGAAGGCAAGGATTAGTATTAAGAAACTGAGACTAACGAAATCCCAGGGAGGGGTGAACCTAGCAGACTTCAAGGTTTTCCAACTAGCCTTCCTAGCTAAACAGGGAACGCAATGGGTGGCCCCGACACCCGACTACACACCGGTATGGTTACAGGTAGAGAGAGCCATTCTGAACAACCTGAGCCCACTAGCCCTACTAACGGCAAACACATACTCATACACATCTAAACCGATCTTTAAAAACACTAAAATAGCGCTCCTAAAAGTCGACAAGAAAATGGAGGTCAGCATCAAAGGGTCCAAGTCAGAATCGCTGTGGGCAAATAGCAGGATCAAATATAAAGGGAAAAGTCTTAACTACGAGACATGGATAGAAAAAGGTATATGCTACCCACACCAACTTGAGAAGGGGGTATCCCCCATTACGTTCTCCGACCTGAAAGCAATCCACCAATTGGAAGACATAGACCTATACAGATTCCTAAAGATAAAAGCAGCCTTGACAAAGACAAGCCTAGCCAGCACCCAACCCTCGATCTTCCGCTATGTAGCAAACATCAACAAACTAGGTCATCAAGTCTCGCAAATATACAAGCTACTACGCCCGAAAACCACCAAACTTAATGCAAAAACAACTGAATACTGGGATAAACAGATCCATCCCCCGCTAAACGACCATGAGTGGAAAACTCTGTGGGCCTCGGCCACGCGAAATAAGATCACCCCAGTCTTAGCACAAACAAAATTCTGGCTACTCCACAAAACTTTCTGGACCCCAGACCGTCTACACACACTAGGCCTCAGGGAAGACTCCCTCTGCTGGAACTGCAACATAGAGAAGGGAGACCTAGCGCACCTTATCTTCCACTGCCCAGCACTCAAGGTGTTCTGGGGAAGGGTATTTGATTTCATAGACAATGTGTTTAAATGCAAACTAACGAGGGATTTTGCCTCCCTCACCACGGCGTTTATGCGAACTGATCTCTCCTCTGAGAGAGAGAGAGAGAGAGAGAAGGAACTAATGGACCTACTACTGACAGCTGCGGTTAAACTTGTACTAACCAACTGGAAAGACACTAGCAAAACTAGCTACAAAGGTTGGATCAACTGGGTCACTCACCTCAGAGGAGCGGACCGCATGGCTCTGCAGCACTCCCCCTGGAAAGCGTCATCAAGGGGGCTGTGGTATGTTCTGGACAGGTCCCTAGACCCCTACGAGCCTCCATAGACAACCGACCCTAACTCCTACTGTAACGACCCACGGCCCAAGACACAGCACAAGTATGAACCGGGTGAACTCGAAGACGTGCTCAATAACCTCGAGTTATGATATACGAAATGCAGTTGATATAACCGGCGCTAATGTTAAGCCAAGAATGTATACCTCTCTACTTGCCACACTGTCCTATCCTCTTTCTCTCTCTCATTTCTAACTTTTCTGTCCTTTTCTCCTGACATATACTTCTCTATCAAAATCTAACCAGCAAGAGGGTAACCGCATAAACAGCACTGTACTAATGTTCTAAGCCAGTTGTGGCTAACCCTGCAGAAGTATTTGTGATTGTATACAGTATATAAAAATAATAAATAAGACTTCATCCTTGCCTTTGACCCTGTCCAAAGCTCCACTGCCTTTGGCTAGGCTCTTTAAAACACACCGTGCATACAAAATCTCTTAATTAACAGAACTAATATTATATAAGTAAATATAATGTGTATTTCAGTAACGACTGATTAGTACAACAAAACTGAAGCTCAAGATAAAAACAGATAGCAGGCAACCATGTTATTACATAAGTTCACTATTCCTGGAATGGAGAAGCCGCTGAAGGAACCAAACAGGATTGATTTTGAGGTAATATCAACTGAAGTCATCTTTCTTCTCATGCATATGCTTAAAGCAGATATACAGTTTTGATTTACATTTGAAGCTAGTGATTTTGTTCACTAGCCTTAGGTCTTTGGAGAGATTGTTTGTGTATCACATCTGCTATTTTGAATGTTTTGCTTCTGAATTTGGAGCAGTACCATGTTTGGACGAACAGTTTCCATTTCAATCGGGTGCAAAAGGAGTCTGATTGGTTGATTCAAATATGAGAGTTGTGGTAAGCATTTTGATACTTTGCCAATGATCGGTTTACAAGCCAGCCTCAGAACTGTGGATTTGGTGATCCATTGTCATCCAAGTCACATGCGATCTCATTACTGGATTCATCTTCATTTTTCCTCAGACTGTAGATGAGGCAAGTGGCTCTGTTTTGGGCCAATTGTGGTTTATGAGCAGATAATGTTTTTTTGGGAGACATTAATGATATGTGGCCATACAGCATTTCAATCTGGATGTAACTTGTGGCAGTATTAGTTATTCCTTATGTTCGATAATTAACATTGGGTAAGCTTTTAGTAAAGTATTTAAATTTAAATTGGCACATAACGTGGCTTGTAGCTGTGGATCAAAAGATAGGTCGAAATGAACATACCAATTCTGTGCCACTTTTAAAAGGGCAGGTGGTTGACCTAAGTAGGCTCATTATTGTGTCATCACTATTTAAATATGGCACTACAGAGCTTTTTTGGTTTGTGCGCCCTTGTCATAAAGGTCTTCGATTTTCATTGATTGGCTGTGTGTGTATTTTGTCGTGTTTCATGGTAATTTGATAAATGTCTAGTATGATAATCATTAATGTTTGTTAATATGGAAGTTAAGAGTTTGATCCAGATAAAGATCTGTGTAGTGTGTAAAGATCGTGGGTGGGTGATGTGGGAATGTACTTGCAGAGTGCAATCAATATTTGTCTTAAAATATGTGCCCCTCTTCCAATATCAGCAATGAATCAGATGATGCTGTGTACAAAATACAGTTTGTCTCCAAATAAATTGTCCTACATCTCAGCAGAATACAGAAGGGTGTTTTCATTCTTATGTTTTTCAAACTGCCACCAACATAAGTTGCTCTTTCACATCCACAACCACAGCACTGTTTATGAAAGGTGACTACTTCCAAGGCTTTTACATGGTGCTGGAAAATAAATGAATCTCATCAGCTGCTGTCATTAAGTAGCTCAACTTGAAAGATTTTCATCACTTGAAAGATTTAAACATATTCATGTAGTTTTCAAGCAAATATTTTCACTTAGTCAAACAGGATATAGGATTGAGGCTACTTTTTTTTCTCACGTCTGGATTTTCTGACTCTAGGTGATAGTGATTTTGCTCATATCTGGACACCATAGCATTCTTTTCCCATGGTAGACCAATGCCGCCTTCACTGCACTCAAAATCTTCTGAAGAGTGTCATTCCCTGCAGGGGTTGTAGGTATTTTGTTGCATTGCTTTTATAATGCTCATTGCGTCTTTTTCGGTTTTCCTGCTGCTTTATTCAGTGTCGGGGGATTCATGAGAATTGGGATGGTGTCTTGAAAGATGACAACATGAGGAACTTGGCAAGGTCAGGTTCGTTGTCTCCTGGGATCCATCCTAGCACTCTGATGGTCTGAACTAGTGCAGATTTTCCAAGTGCACCATTTGTTCTTCAAGGTAGACTGAGATTTGTGCACAGGATGGAAACATGGAGGTCTTATATGACCTTTCTCTCTTTTCGATTATTCTTTTGGCCATTACCAGCACCAGATCCAGAAATCTATAACCAACCCCTTTAGGTCTAGGACGTTGGAATAATCCTCACAGACATGCTTCGGGTTTATAGAGGTCCTTCCTTCACAGAGTGGTCTCAAGGCATTGGATGACCTGTTCCCAGTATGTGATACATAAGAGGAATCTCCACATCATATGGAAGAAATCAGCTGAAGGCAGTGGTTAATTTGTGAAAATAAAAAGTGCTTGGGTTCTCGCCAGGAGGCAGCCCATTTCTCCTGTTAGCGCCACCTAATATAGAACTAACTACTAACTGTGTGGGGAGATGATGTGGCGTAATGGCCAGAGCTGCTAACTTCAGCGCTAGGGAACCAGGTTCGAGTCTCTGCGTCAGCTTAACATCCTGTAATTCTGGGCAAATTGATTAATCTCTCCATGTCTACCATAAATTAATGTGTCATTAACTGGTGCTCAGCTCATGAAAAGCGCTGGTGTTGATGATTAAGTGCCATTGTCGAGCACCGGAAACCACCTGCTCAAATGAAGCACTGGCTGAAGGGGATTTACAACTAGGATATAAGTTGGAATCTCCCCCAAACATCATATTAGCTTTACTGGCAAATAAGTGTGCCTGATGGAGAGAATTACAGCGTGCTAAATTTAAATCTAGTGTTCCTGGATACTCTGAGTGCATACAAAAGTGCGTACATTTTCTTGCTCATTCCCTAAGTTAAATTCCCAGCATGTTCTGGCTCTGCAGAATCTAGGTCGTATCTTGTTCAATGTTCTTTAAAACCATTTAACCAGTTTACAGCCTGCCCTCATTATAAATACGAGCTGTAGGGGATTGTGGCACCGGTGTACAGGAACCCTCCCATTACAATGATCCCAAAACATACATATCAAAGCCCCATGCAT
Source organism: Calotriton arnoldi (assembly GCA_963921515.1). Taxonomy (NCBI): domain Eukaryota; kingdom Metazoa; phylum Chordata; class Amphibia; order Caudata; family Salamandridae; genus Calotriton; species Calotriton arnoldi. The sequence goes on from CAWUFW010001667.1 coordinate 1,844,020, forward strand.
TAAGAACTAATCTAGTGGTAAACCATACGCTCCAATCATTGTCTCCAAAGAAATTGCCTTGCCTGTCCGAGTAACAGTCCCCCCTCATGGACAGTTCAAATGTCAGTCCACTGTCGCATGTGTTTGGTGGTTAAAAAGTCATGAGAGTCTCACCACAGTCCTAGGGCTTTTTTTATTGCTTTTGTCCATGAAAGGATCTTCTTGGCTAGGAGATTCATATCACTTTTGTTTTACACATGTCTTTGTTGGCCATGGAATCTACCCTCTCCTGGGAAGTTCCCATTGAGAGTTTTGAACTTCAAACATACACACAGACATAAGAGTTTGATTGTGAAATAATTTGTAGCAGCCCCCCTGAATGTGCTGTTTGGTCGTATTTGGACCAGAAGACGTGGAGAAAGCTGCTGGATTTTAATGATCATTTCATAACTCACATATTTGTTAATCTAAGTTACAAGGAGAAGTTGATAATCGATTACTTAAATTCTGCTACCTCATGTTGATCTCTACAAACCAATGTGTTGCTCCTAATCTCTGCTGATGGACATTTGAAAGTGGGGTCTGAACCAATGCATCTCTGTAAAACTGTCAGGGAAGTTCCTAAGTCTCTTCAAAGTTCTTAAACATTCCTTACACATACAGCAGCTACCCACAATCCAATAATCTCTAGGTTGAAAGCAATATTTTTCCAATTTTCATGGTGCATTTCCTGTTCTGGGTCATAAGCTTACCCACCAAAGTGGTGTACTTTTTTAATTGGGAGAAGTGTGGGAATGCTGGGTTGTAGGACTTTGGTCAATTTTCACTGATTCTGGAACCTTACCTCACAGAAATGTAAACAGCCAAAGTTTGCCATTTGTAGAATGTTCGCGGATATAGGCAGTAGTGGGATTGACGCAAGCCAAATCACCCTTTGCTCAGCTAGGTGGATCTTGCTACAAAAAATGTTTTATTGATACCAGTTTTAGTAAAAATAGTTCTTGCACAGCACTTTACTCCATTTGTTGGGAAAAAAACAATTTGCCTCTTTTTGATTATTTTCTTTGTTTAGTCCAGGGGAAGCCACAACAACTGGGGTACTTTTCCAAAATGTGGAGAAACAGAAATATTTGGGCTGGACATCTTTTGTGGAAAATAAAGTCATGAAGGCTTAAGTGCAAACTGCCCCAAATATTGAAAAAGGGATCAGCATTGGGGGCGTGGTGGAAAGCAGAAATCCTCTGCACTTAGGAGGTTATTTGGGTTGTTGAAATTCTTTTATTGTTTAAGTTGCTTGATAAAGGAGGTATGAGAAGATCTTGCTGGATCTAGTCACCTCCATTAAGGGAATCTACATCTTCGTGCAAGTATGAACATCTAATTTGGTCAAGACTCACTTTGTAAATATAGTTTCCATGATAGTTAAGCTATTGAGTTTGCAAACAGCCTTTTTTAGTAGCCCTAATTTTGGTTAATCGATTTGTCAGTACCAGACCTTGATCTCTGCTATCTTTTGTTTTTTAAAGCTCTTTATTATTCTTTTTACTTTTTTACTGGGGAAAATAACACATAAGCCGTGATTGACAGTGCCCCCTAGAGGTTTGGCATAGTTATAGTATCTGACTAAATATGATACCCTGTGGAACATAAAGTATTTGTTCTGGTAATATTAAAATGGCAAGTAACATGCAGATTTTGGTGCTTTCTGCACCAAAATCAGAATTGCAGTCAGTGAATGGTTTTACTGACTCAAACTCGTGCTATATACATATATACCATTTTTTCCACATAACATTTTTTCCACATAACATATGTACAGTTAATGAAACACCATTTTATATAATTGGTATGATTGCTTGATTTGAGATGCAGATGAAAACCGTGGGAAAAAAGGACCCAAATCTAAAATGGTTTCCATGCACACTTTTAACCCTGATGAGCCATTTTCACCCTTGATACCTCGTATTTTAATCTTTCCTGATCTGCTGTTGCTACTGCCCAGACATCCTAATGCATAAGGTTTACAAGGTTAAACATAATGCCCTGTTGCAGTTTTTGTGTGGCCACCTTCAGGGCTGAAAATTCCTCAACTTGGTTTCCTGCACCTTCATCTGGAGGAGGAGCAACATAAGGCCAAACATGATCTGGATTATTCATGTCTTCCCTGACTATATCAGACGAGAACAAACCCTGAGGAAATCATTCAACACTGTAAAACATCTCGGTGAATCTAGCACAAAATGCATGTTCTTCTTCCTGACAAAGTTCCGAATATTAAAGGAGCGAAGTCTTACTTTTTTTTCTTCTCCTCGGAGATAGCTTAGGACTGGATAGATGGCTGGGAGAGACCGCATTGGTCACAAAGAAAACAGTCAACTGATGCCCAGAATACAGAGACAACAGTAAACCTGAGTGAGACCAATTCCTCAGCTGTAAGCAGCCAGCTGAATGAAGGACCGTTATAAAAGGGTGATCTTGAACGGTCATCAAGATGGCACATTGGTCTTGAGCTGATGAGAAGTGGTCTATATCTGCCGATACTTGATCAAATAGTTCTGTACCACCTGTGCCCTTGACTCCATATATGGAAGGGTTTGCAAAGAGATTTGTATACTTCTCACTCCCCTCATGACTATGAATTGTGGCTGGGAGCGACACCTAAGCCTTATGATTGCCCCTCCAATGCACAGTGCACACACAACCTTGATGAAGTAGTTTTGGGAGACGGGTGATGTCAGGGTGTGATGAAACTTAAAGATGTACAAATTCTTGTTTTACTCCTTCCCACTAGGTTTCCATAGCAGAATAGATCACGTGTATATTATTGAGACATGATGGACTTCTGTGAGGGACCCTAATACCTGGGTCGAACGGTGTCCGACCATTCCCCTATCACCATGACATACTCATTGTCATGAAACCGACCTCAAAGCCAATGTGGCAACTCAGAGCTGTACCACTGGTAGGGAATTTAGACGACTGGTGGGTGAGGAACTAAGTAGCTACTTTTAAACAAACCACGCAAACAAATGAATCCAATGCTATTATGGTGATTCTGAGAGATGTGTATTGGAAAAGGTCATAACAAAGGTGGAAAATGATACTGTACGAATAGAAAACGAGGTGATGAGTTCCCCTGAAGCAATGACAGAACTTCTTGCCTTAAAGTGCAAATGAGGAGAAACATATGCTTCCCTGGATAAGTACTTCCATTCCTCATACAGATAGAGAATGCACAGGCCAGGGGGGACATAGCAGGTAGACTATTGTCGTTGTTGTTGGTTAAAAAAATAAAAAAAATAATTATGATGGAAAAGGAGACTATCCAACAGATTGGAGCACCCCCAGGGTCGACTCTGTTACACTCAACCGACCACAGTTCGGTCTGTCATGAGCACCTTTGACAACTATTCTTACAGCCCTATCCACCAGAGCCACTTAAGATTCTAGAGTTATTGATGAGGATAGAGCTCCTCATTTGACAGAAGATCAGAGACAGAAATTAGAGACGCACCTAGAGAGACGTGAATTGTTGGAGGTCCTCGAGATGATAAGGAATAAGACCTATGGATTAGACAGTAACCCATGGGGAAATATATAAATTATAGCCATAAATGTTTGAGGTGCAAGGCAATTTGCGGCGATCTCTGTTATATGCATAAATGCTGTGAAGTATAGTCTACTGCCCATTGGGGGATGGATGAGGAAACTTGAGCCTACAATGACAACTTGAAGGCCTTAAATACTTGGATATTCACATTGCCTACCACTCCTAGCGATATGCAGGAATTGAATATACATAGTCTTTAGACGAGTGAGAGGCTTGATGCAGTTCTGGGCCTTCATACAGCTATTAATGATGGGCAAAATAGTCCTAATTCATAAGATAGTATTGTCAAGTTATTGTATGTCTTTCATGGGTGCTGCTGCAAAATCCAGAAGGGTATTTTTAAGGAATGGAACAACATGACCACATCCTTTATATGGAAGAGCAAAAGGCAAGAGTTAAACAGGAGACCCTAAAATTACCCTAAGAACAGGGAGGACTCAACCTACCCGTTTTGGAGAACTATGATGTAGCAGCCCAGCTGCAGAATTTGGTATTCTTGTTAGATAAGGATAATCGTGATAAACAGTTATTGAACTTACAAATCAATCATAGGTTGTTAGATCAGTTTGTCTAAATCACGGACCGTGATAGGCCTCACCTACTTAGTGGTACAAATGATCGACATGTGGTACTGGGGTTCACGCAGGATACTTAAGTCCACATCATTGCATGCGGAGATGCCATTGCGGTAGTATTTGGAACTTAGAGAGCTGAAGCTAGATCAGGAAAAGATAGAATGAATCCAAAAAAGGTCCACTAGATTAAGAGACTTGAACAACAATTAGCAGCTGCCAGAGTTTGAGGCATCTAGAGGGGCATTTCAGGTTCTGGTGGGGGAATTTCTCTTCTATGCCAGTCTGACCAGAAAGTTTCATTTACTACAGCCCTCTTTCTTAGGCAGACCCCCGGAACCAAAGCTACTCCGAGACCAGGTCTAACTAATTTGGCGGATGGGGTTAGAATGATTTCCACTATGTATGTTGCACTCGGGAGAGCATGGCTGAATGACCTATTGAAAGTCAGAGAGAAATGGGAGGCAGACCTTTAAAAGGACTTGACTGAAGCTCCTAGTACAGGACTTTGGGGTACACTACTGAGTATGCTACCAGTACTAGATTTAGATGCATTAAATGGAAGAGAGGAGGACCTGTAAACATAGAGCCAGAGACTGAGGCTTCACTCAGTGCCCGAATAAAGTGGTGGAGGTGGGGAGAGAGGATATGAAAGCCAGGAGAAAATGGAGGATCTAAGTTAAATAAAGGACTATGGGATAGAGTGGAACTAGTCATGCTTTATTGTGGTCATGTTTGTTTTGGAAATTTGAAGACCAAAAATGAAGGATTTTACACTTACATATTCATGACGAAACAAACTGCTGTGTTGTATTTGTTATTCATGTTTAGAAACAATAACATTAAAAAAGCATTATAAAATCAGCTGCAGCAAAAGTGTCTGGTACATGCTTGAAGCACAGGTAAAAGGGGATGTGGTGACTACTGCATAGGGAATGTGTGTCCTGTGCTGTGGGATGGGTAATTTAAGCATAGCATCTATACTGCCTAGATACCATGATAGTTTATGTATCTCTGAAATTCAAATACCAATCTGTTACTACTTTGGGAGGGCACCAGGTTTCAACGGAGACGCAAATACTCTGTGTGCCCCCTAAGGCAAAAACATTTTGAAAAAGCCTTTAGGATGGTGAATCTCCAGAATCCTTTCTTAAACAATTTGCACCAAGAGTCTTGCACTTCTTCCCAGGAAGCCTAGAAATCAGAGTTTCAGACAATCTCTCTATCGGTTTAAATTTCACACAGGCCAGTCACTCTGTACTTCCCTCTGTGCAGTAGGCACAAATCAGTGTTTATTCTGAGGGTTTCGGTGAAGGAGAGCAGTTCAGTTACTTAATGAGCAGGTTTGTAACGCATCAGAGTGCTTTGTCCGTGATGTTCATCCACCTCGTAGTATTGAAGAAAACCTCCCCAATGCAGCTGCCCTGATCTCGTCTTTCAGCCAGAAGGACTGCTTTCTGTATCAGTCAGGGCTTTTTCTGTCTTGGGTGCGGCCAAACTGTGCGCCAGACCTTGAACTGTGCTTTGGACTCTCTTCTGGGTGGAGGCTGTGGAGATTAGGGGCCGCATGCTACGATCACCACCAGGAGCAGGGCCTGGAGTCGACCTCCTTTTGGCTCTTGCTTCAGAGCATGCCACTGCTCCAAGCGCGTCACTATGCCTCTGGTGGGATCTCCACCTCACATCAGGCCCCCTGCCTCTTCTATGAGTCTTCTATCTACTTGGCGTCCACGCAGCATCTCAATGAGAGTGCTGGGTATCATCTTGCTTCCTCCTCTTGAACTCTGGCTGCTCCCCTCAAGTTTCGTGGTCTTCATTTGACTAGGTAGTCTCAGATGTCGACTCAAATGGTCAGCAGGTTGTTACCACATCCATGGTAAGTAGAATTCAGGTTGTTGTAGTGCCATTCCATACAGGATGTTTAGAAGGAGGAAGCAACTCTGAGAATTCACATTATCACCATTTTGTCCGCTAAGCCCACAATTTTATCATGCATGACAATCTCAAGATACCCTTTATCGGGGAGAATTCACTCACTCACTTTAACCCCTGCCTATTCCTCATATTTATATAATCTCACAGCAACACTGAAATCTGTGGAGCCTCATGGTCAGCAAGAGTCTTTATGCAATTAGTATACTCCAACATAGTTCATCTACTTTGATTGTCTATTCTCTAGACTGTTGCTTACAAACACATTGCACATCGAATCAGGCTCCCAGTTCCAGTAAACACTTAAGGGACGATTTAGAGTTTGGCAGACAGGGTACTTAGTATCAAACTGTCTGCCAAAATGATGGTCTGCGCGTCCTATTTAGTCAATCAACAGAATACTTCCTACAACAGCCCAATCAAGTAGGGGACTCAGAGGAAGGACTTTAGACTATCCACCCTATTTACGGCAGGCGTTGTAAAAGCTTTTTAGGTGCTCGCTCTGCGATACTGCTGTAGTAGAGTATGGGAGAGAAGCTGCGCCCACTCTCCTCCCATATTTTTCATTGGCTTGTCATTGTCTTTCGTAAATGCTGCCTTCGGATTCGTTAATAGGCTTGTTAGTCCCTCCTTAGTATGGCCTTGTCTTCATTTGTACCCTCCCATTGCGACTGGCCCTTTTACTTCAGTTGTTACACGGGACCTGTTTTTTAAGGTGCACGGCCGCCCCCGTAACACGGGCGCCCGCTTTCAATCACTTTAACCCAGCATTATCTTGTGTCTGTTTCAAGCCCCCAAGTAAAATGGATTTAGAAATGATTAGCAAATTAAGTCATGTGAATTCCAGGTAGCACATAATCGTGTGCTAATGGGCTGAAGCTGACAACAGCACATCTGTGTTACATGTCATCTGTACGAAAGCCACCTGACGGGTTGTTTTCAAAAGCCTGTTTTATTAACAACAACACCACCACCACCAATACCACCACCAATACCACCACCACCTCCAATACCACCACCACCTCCAATACCACCACCACCTCCAATACCACCACCACCACCTCCAATACCACCACCACCTCCAATACCACCACCACCTCCTCTAATACCACCACCTCCTCCAATACCACCACCTCCTCCAATACCACCACCACCGCCAATACCACCCCCACCACCACCGCCAATACCACCACCGCCAATACCACCACCGCCAATACCACCACCACCACCACTACCACCACCACCACCACCACCACCACCACCGCCGCCAATAACACAAACACCAATACCACCAACGCCAATAACACAAACACCAATACCATCATCACCACCAATAACACAAACACCACCACCACTACCACCACCAATACCATATACCACCACAACCACCACCATCAATACCACCACCACCACCACCAATACCACCACCAGCAATACCACCACCACCAATACCACCAGCAATACCACCAGCAATACCACCACCACCAATACCACCACCAATACCACCACCACCACCAATACCACCACCACTAACACCACCAATACCACCACCACCAATACCACCACCACCAATATCACCACCACCAATATCACCACCACCAATATCACCACCACCAATATCACCACCACCAATATCACCACCACCAATATCACCACCACCAATATCCCCACCACCAATATCCCCACCACCAATATCCCCACCACCAATATCCCCACCACCAATATCCCCACCACCAATGCCACCACCACCAATGCCACCACCAATGCCACCACCAGTACCAATGCCACCACCAATGCCACCACCAGTACCAATACCACCACTACCACCACCAATACCGCCACCAATAATACCAATACCACCACCACCACAACCAATAACACCACCACAACCAATAACGCCACCACCAATACCACCACCACCACCACCGCCAATACCACCACCTCCGCGCCTCTCGCTCACTAGTAATAGCAGGGGCACTGTACGAGGCCGGAGCTGCAGCCGAGACCATCACTCCCTCCCTCCATGCCTGCCATAAAGCACAGTCCGCCCTGCACCAGGAGGTGAAGCCAGGGCCCTACTACAGCTGGAGTGTTTTTTATTAGGCCAAACATAGCGATGACATTACGCAATGCCACACTGCACACTAAAATCATGGAGAGGGCAGGAAATAGCCCCCCCCCCCCGCTCTTCCTCCTGAGCCGTGACAGTGTAATCACAGAGCGAAAAGTGTTGGAGCGCTTTGTTAGTGTTTATAGCTCTGATCATATGTAACTCTCACTTCACACTTTGTGTCTGTGTAATTTACAACACTTACACATCTTCTTCACTGCACTATTTATCACTACTTTGAAGACATCGCAGGCCGGTCTCTTCCTCTGATATTTACAAGTGGTCGAGAAGGCCCTTTATTGCAATGCACTAGGTCTCGTATTTGCGAGAGTTTATGCTATTAGTATTGTAAATGACAATGCCTTTTATTTATGTTTTAAAACCCAAAACATAAATAAAAGGCATTGTCATTTACAATGCCAATAGCTCAAACTCGCGTGAATGCGAAACCTATTGCATTTCAAATGCTTGTTTATTTTTCCTGACCGTCACTGCGAGGCATTGAAGGACAGGAATAAAAAATATTTAGGACCACACCATAGGAAAAAGCTCACAGGTTGTGGGGGGCATTTTAAAAAGTTTGATGGCCAGTTGTCATGGGTGACAGTACCATCCGTCAAACTTTTCATATATTGACAGGATCCACCATAACAGCAGTTCCTATCAATGTACAGATTTGCCCGCAGAGTCTGCGGACTATTTTAAATTTGACAGCAGTTCGAGATGGCCGAGGTAATGCCCTCTGCCATCCCGATGGAGTATTCTCTGTCTGCCAAACTCTAAATCAGGCCCTGAATCAAGCACTTTGAACTACTATTCTCGGTCACTACTTCTTACATACTTATGCCTCCCAGGAACCCCATCACCAAGGCCATGTGTCAACAATGTTTTGCTCATCTTAACCTTCATTCATCTCCACTTCCATACCTGCTACATCGTCTTACTTTAGAGACCACAACCGGTGTCTCGTCACCTCTGCTCTGCCTCCCTTGTCTTTCATAGGCTAATTTACCCTGAACTGTCTGATATTTGACTCTCCCTTTTGCTATTACGACTCATTAAACTTGTGCTTTCTATAACCATTAACTCCTTTACTGCGGTAACCCAAGGCATAATAAGTAACTTTGCCCTTTAAAATATTTACCCCAGAACACTCCTCTTGTCACCTAGTCTGAGTTCCTTGCTCACTACTATCATGTACACTCGTGCCTCATTCTCTCCTACTCTGAATGCACCCAAAAGGGTCAACGGTACTTATCCTGCTCCCTGGTTACTCCGGAACAGATTGCAACTAAAAGTTCTAATGTTCGTATATAAAAATATTGAATATAAAAATCTTGATCTGCAACTATATAGAGGCTAATATACCGACGTGCTCAATATTGTCAAGGGTAGCATACACATGGAAGTGTACGTTTACTATTTTACCCTGACGATTCTGTGTGTCGGTATCTTGTAGTCGATACTGTTGCACATTCAAATTTAAAAGGCAAAATTCTGGTACAGCATTGATCTAGCCGCACATTTTAAAAGACCCGGTGAATATAGCATTCACCATCTGTGCATGAATATCTCACAACATGCATGCATACCAGCAATCAATACCTCACAACTCAGCAAGTGCCACAACTCTCTTGAAGGCCAACGCATAAACTAAGCACTGTTCCAGCCTGTAAAGCAATGTAGCAGCTCTCTTCCAGTCACAGCCACCCAGTACACACATCTGCTGAGATTAATATATATTAGTACTCCATCAAAAAGATGAAATCTCCATGGCATTGATATCTATCTCAATCACACACAATACAAAAAGGCACCTCTATCCTACGCCTCATGCCTTCCTCTGTGGCATGCCTTCCTCCCTTTACTATCAAGTCACTGGCCAACATCGTACATATATTCAAAACTACTTCTTGAGATGCTAATTTGTTCGACTTCTCCATCATCCATTCCTTACCATCCGAGGCCCTTACTCCCCTGCATTCATCAATATACCACACTGTTTTATGTGAGAGAAACGCACTCCCTCAAGGTTAACAATCCAGGATGAGGGAGACAGGTGGATGAAGATTTTACCTAGTCGCAATTGTAAATAAATGGAACAACGTGGTTCATTTTGCAAAACTGTTTAAATGAAAATTGTCTAAAATGCCATGGGTTTAACCAGGTGCTCTGAAGTTGCGCTCATGAAGTATTGCAATACTTTAATCGTGTGCTGATCAAGCCTAGTATGTTTTTGGATGGTATGTGGGCAGATGGGGTTGGGAATGAGCGAGAGAGCGCTCCCAGATAAATAGAAACTTATTTTTTTATCACAACATCCCTGAAATACTAGCTACAATTTTCAGAGTTTTGACTGACAGTTTAAATAATCTGAGTCTGTGGAAGATCCCAGCGAGCTGCCAAGCCAGAAGGCTGCGGCTCCTGATTGCTGGGAAATAGTCTTCATAATGTTACTGATAACTGCTGTGTTATGAAAGGCATTTTGCTAAATAAAAGCCACTGAAAGGGATTTGCATAACATCAACGTTGTAAAGACGCAAGTAACTAGCTAGCCACCCAGTGATGGCTAGCTCCTGCATCTAGGATCTTTTGATACCCTCGGGTCTAGCCAGCGCTAAAGAAAACTCTTTAAATAAATACAATGTTTGGCAGAGCTATACCCACGAGATGTGGCCGGCACTCTACATGGTGTCTGGTTGGCAGGCAGGGGTAGCTGCTGAGGCCTTGATATAGTGTGCCCTGCTGGCAGAGGAGACATAGTGTGCCCTGCTGGCAGAGGAGAAAGGCTGATAGTCTGATGCAGAGCTGACGAGTAGATTTGAAATAAGGGACTTGCATGTAGCCCCCAGTTGAAAGGAGTGTTTTGGGAGATTCTCTTTGTTGGTTAAATGTTGGCTTCCACTGCTGAACTTAACAGAAACACTGAAAAGCAGATTCAGTAAAGGGGTGATGATGCCTGTTCTTCAGAGCCTGTGTTAGCTTGCTTTCTGCTTGTGACCCTTCCCTAGCACCTGCTCTTAGTGTGGTATGACGTGGGTTCACAGCCGCTGTTGTAGACCTACAGCAGTTGGAGCATTTCAAGTTTCCCAAGCGAGAGGGGCACTGGCGTCTATTTTAGAGTGCTCCCTCCCTCCATGTCAATGGACAGAGATGAGCTAGTTAACTAGAGCTCATAACGGCTAAGCTGCCATTGTCCGTAATCTTACGTGAAAATGAGTGATGAAGTATCAGTAACGGGGATTGAAAATATACTGCCAAAGATACAGTAATGCAAGTTAAATAACATTTAAAATACAAACATTAATTCGCTAAGCTGACTGACGACCAGGAAGAATCTGGAATCTGATTCTCCAACTTTTAGGCTGACAGTATACAATTGGACTAAGTGTTCTGATTAGGGAAATTAAGTTGAGCCTAGCTACAGTTGATATTATGGTTCACTTCCTCACCCTGTGACTAGGCCAAAAGGAAAACAGAATGAACAAATCTACAACCAGGCTTGACATGGCCAACAGGTGGATTTCAGATGGAGATAACAGTAAACATCAAATGAGATATTAAAATAGAAACGGGTTGGAGATCATACGTGCTAAGGATGAGGGCTGTTCCTGTCGCAGTAATAGGAGTTATTGGGAAGATGGTTATGTTATGGGGGATCAGTTCAAACCAGAGAGTTCGAGGCCTTCTATGCAATTATTATGGTGGAACCATCATTCAAGGCAGGTACACAGCAGCCCTCACACAATCTGTCCATACTCATTAATCACTCAGTTGATGACCTATAAAGACAAACAGTGTTGAGTTTAGCGAGGGAAAGGGCAACTTGGAATGCAAAGGCTTAAAAAAAAAAAAAAGTCCACATATCCAGATTTCATTGCAGAGTCAGAAGAAACAGGATGCTCTTTTTTAGCATATTTTTAGTAAGGTTTACACATTCTATAGTAGGCTACCAGTTACAACTTGGTCCAGACATTTTTAACGTCAAGCCACACCCAATAATAAATCACTTCAGAGTTCTAGTCTGAGACCCGTTCTTCATCAATCAGCGAGCTGAGTTCTCTAATTCGTCTCCTGTTCCCCATTGACACTTCTCGTGGGCTAGTGCAGATTCCCCCCATAGTTGTTCCATTTTCCCCTGATAAAATCCCACTTTTTTGGGCATGGATGCTCTTTCTTTGTTGAAAAAAGCATCTGTCAATCGGAGATTAAATAGGCTGTGCTCTATTGTGCTAAAACCAGTAGTGAATATAACGGTGAAGCCCACTTATTCAGCGTTAGATTTCCTGGATACGCACTTGTAGACCTGGCATCATTGGCGTGGGTTTCCCCTGTATTTTTGCCTTTGCCTCCTGTGTTTTTGCTGTGTGTTGGACTTCGTTTTGCTGGTCTAGATGCTTTGGGCACTTTGCCACTGCTGTTCAGTGCCAACGTGCAAGTGCTCCCTTGGTAAGTTATTGTTATGGATTGGTGATTCCAGGATTGGCATATTTGATTTACTAGTCAGTCCCTAGTACAGTGCACTGTGTGTGCCCAGGGCCTGTAAATCAAATGCTGCTAGTAGGCTTGCAGCACTGATTGTGCCACCAACACAATCAGCCTTGCAACAAGGTCTCAGGCCTGCCATTGCAGAGCCTGTGTGCAGTCTGGTACTGCCATGCCGACTTGGCAAATGCACCCACTTGTCAAGCCCTAACCTTCCCTTTTCTTACATGTTAGTCACCCCTAAGGTAGGCCCAAGGTACCCCTATGGGCAGGGTGCAGTGTATGTGAAAGGTAGGACATGCCTTGGTGTGTGTGGCATGTCCTGATAGTGAAATACTGCCAATTTCGTTTTTCACTATTGCAAGGCTACCTGTTCCCATAGGATAGAATGGGGAGTTTGCTTATAACATCTTATAAACATAACTACCCCTGGAAACAAGGTAGGAAAATAAAGTTTAGTATACCTGAACTCAGAATATTAAAATGCATCTTTTAGTGAGGGTTATTTTTGCATTCTGTGTTTGAAAATACCATTTTTAGAGGAGGTGCAGTGGCTCCAGGGAGTCTGGATGAGTCTGGGCTGGGCTGAATAGACATGGGCTGCATTTAGAGTAGGGGGAGATTTCCTTTCACCTGAATGGGCCTGGTCTGCCTTCCACAATGCTGTCTCCACCTCCTGCGAAGAAGCTGCACCAGAGAGGACAGAACTGGTTTTGACTGAGCACAGGACTTCTCTACCACCAGAGAACAAAGGAATTTGCTGTATAAAAAGTGGGACCCAGACTTTCAGATCACTTCTGGGAAATCGAGAGGAACCTTTGCCAAGGAGAAGAGCTGGAGAAACTGAGGAGGAATACTGCCTCTGTGCTGTTTGCTGTCTGGGGTTGGCCTGCATTGGCTACTTTCTGCCAAGGAAAGGGAAAAGGACTTTGCTGTGTGCTGTGTCCCCTGCTTGAGGAAGATCTCCAAGGGCTTGAAGAAGAGCTTGCCTCACGTTCTAAAGTCTCAAGGACACAAAGACTTCACCCCCAGCTCCCATGAACTCGCTTGCTGGGAGTTCTGACCTGCCAAGAGGTGCCTGTAGCTGTTCTGTGCCTCTGGAGGTTGTTCTGGCTGTTGGGAGATGGAAAAGCGACTCAACAATAAGAAGCGTGACGCATCCGTGCCTGTTTCCGATGCATCGCTGAAGACACCAACGCAGCGCCTGCCGGCGGCTCGAGAAATCGCCGCATCGAGTGCACCGGTCTCCGAAGCCCGAGATCACCACACCGATTCCGACGCAAGCCCTGCTGTGCGGCTGCCAGAATCCACGCATCGTTCCGGATCGTCGCATCGAGGCGCCAAGCCTGTCGCATCGTTGGGGGATGCAGTAAGAAACCGACGCATCGCCTCCCCACGCAGTAAGAGACCGACGCATCACCTCCTCTCCGGTAAGGAACCGTACCCATCACCTCCCCTGCATAGCAGTAAGGAACCGATGCATAACCTCCCCGGGAGCAAGGAACCGACGCATCACCTTCTCTGGTACCCTTTTTGTTTGTGTGCGTGACGCATCAAAGGTACTTTGTGTTAAGTGTCGCATCTGCAATTTGCTTTGAACTGAACTATTTCTACCATTTGGAAGTCATATTTTTATTACCGTTTTGTGGTTTTTTGTCGTTTTGGTCCTGTTTGGTTTAGATAAATATTACTTATTTTTCTAAACTGGTGTGGTGTCCATTTGTAGTGTTTTCACTGTGTTACTGTATGTGTTCACAAATGCTTTACACTCTGCCTACGAGATAAGCCTGTCTGTTCATGCCAAGCTACCAAGGGGGTGAGCAGGGGTTATTTTAGGAGTGTATCCCCCCTTGCCCAGACTAGGAAGAAGGGTCCTTACTTGGACAAAGGTACCTACCTCTGCCAACTAGAAACCACCATTTCTGACACGCACTACAAAGGAAATTGATTAACCTTAGAAGCAAGGAGGAGATATGCTGATTGATAATGGCCAGTGTCATTGAACACTATATAACTGGATGTTTCTACCCACACACATTTTTTGTAGGAGACTGCTGATTTGTATGTCCATAGTATGACTAGCTATTAATATTAATGCACTGAGGTTACAAGAGACTAACACAGATGATTACAAATTTGCTACTTGTTATCGAAATGCAGTAAGCTCCCTCTGCTGTAAATACTGGCACTCTTTTTATGTGAGAGCTGAGGGGGATTCTGTTTCATCCCCACTCTATGAGGTGGTGCCTACTCCTAACTTTTCTTACTTGTTAACACTAGACCAGCTGGGTTGGGTTCATGCCAGGCATCATGGCTTTCCGTATGTGAATCGCCTAGCTTAGCAACATCTGTCTCTTCATAGGGTGGTTGACAGATCCATTTGCTTGGGGAGAGTTCCCCTGATTGGGAAGGGGCGCAGGAGGGTTTTCAGTATGTGTTAGGGAAGAGTGGTTGTTGATGCATTTTACTTTAAAGTTTCTGCAAAGTATGGCTCGGTATCTATTGGTTTTGCTAATTTGGTACCTATGGTTAATGTCTTGTACCATACCTTGGTGGTTCATGGCTCTGCAAGAGAGGGATATAGTAGGTTTAAAACTTAAACCCCTGAGCTGAAATGTGTGAAGTCTAATAAGGTCAGACCTTTTTTAGCCTATTTAGAAAGACTGATCAGAACTCTAGTGTTGTTGCTCAGAGCCGAAAAAGTTACGGCTCCCAAGGACCCCTTTACTAACCATATTATGGATATATATATGCCTCTAACACAGACTCTACGATCTTCTCAATATTTGGAGCAGCTTAGTTGGATGTGGTGTGATTAAATTACAGAGCAACGTAATTCTTACATTTTGGGGTGGATGGCCTCTTCGTCAAATTTAGACTTGATTCAAACTTTAGTTACACTGTTGCACAATTTTTTTTAAATTTTGGCTTACTTGAAATGCGCAAAAATGTTCAGAATTTTCATAATGTGAAACTTTGTGATTCCATCACCCACCCCCATGGGAGACTGGTTTGAGTAGAAAATGTCTCACCGAGAGACATTTCTCTTCAAACTAGCTTCCTACTATTATTTTGCTTGACTTTTCTGTGTGAGGTATGCCCTCAATAGGTAAAGTTACTTGAGGTACCGGCAAAATGCATTTCACACAAAATGCGTACTGTTAAAAAATTATGCTAACGTGTCACAAGTTAGTAAATTATGACAGGTGGGTTTGTGAGATGGCAAAGTATTATTGAGTTTTTGTGCAGTCCTAGCCTAAAGATCCCCACAGATTCATTTTTTAGCTAATCAAAGTTATCTGCTTGGTTGATGTGTCCAGATCCTATCCTTAAAATATTTTGGCTGTGTGCGCAGTAAATCTTGACTCGTACACATGCATTTACATTTTATTTCATTATAGACAGCAAGTCATTGAAAGTTTTTTTAGGGTTCCTGAGACATTGTTTCCCCAAACAGTTGTGATGCAGAAAGTTGTTCTAGTTTCAGCTTTCTAGACATTTTTCGGAAATCCCCAATATTATAGTATTCTCATGATCTATTTAGCATTCCCAGAGAAGTAAGTCAATCGTGATACATTGGAGCAAGGGTGGGATAAAATGAATAGTCACCTGCCCTGTAGACATATTTTATCGTCAAGAGGTTTCCAAGTTTCTTCACCTTGTTCATTGGTTTAATATGTGTTAAAAAACATAAATAGCTAAGAATGAATTATTTGGAACTTGTTGAGTTTGTTTTTTATGGGTCAACTAAAGATTCTTCCGCCATGCTTTTGAAAATATTAAAATAATTTTTCAAGTTAACTACTAGGTATTGCAAAGTAAAGGGGCCCCCTGATACTGGTGAGAAGTACACCTAGACAGGGAAATACATATATGTAAGTACTCTAGGGCTACTTCAAACAATTAGTTCCCTCAAACCATTATAAGGAACAGGACAATAGTGACACAATTAATTAGAAAGATATACAAATTATTTATTAAACATAATAGACATTCTAATAAATATAAAACACACCTTAAGGAGAAAAAGGGGTCCTACAGAGACTAATAATTAAACAACATTCTGACCACATTCATTCATGACCACAAACATACTACATACACATAATCTTATTCATATTGATATATATGATCTCCTGAACAATTATAATTTGATTTGTAATAGATGTAGCAAAACAACAACAAGTTGATGAACAAATGATTCTTTTGGGTGGTTTCCAAAATGACTCTACGCGCGTTTCGACAGACAACTGCCTTCATCAGGAGTTCCACCACCGAATGTTGCGCTCCGGGTGTTTAAACAAGGTCCATCAGTTGAGGATAAAAGATGCACGCTCTCCGAAACTACATTCATATAAACAAGACGTAAATGCTCAGGATCTTAGACTGTTCTGATGTCAGAGAGAGCTATGGTGTATCTTGGGTCATCAAAGGAATAGCTATCACTCGAAATACTTATAGAGAGAGCCTTTTGTGATTTAGACCATATCTGAAAGATGGTTAATTTTCTTGCCACTTCCTATTGCTGAAAGAAGAGTTAACCTGCTCGTAAATAATTCCGGCAGGACGGATGAGCTGCTAGTCCTTTAAGCGATTGAAGCTGATGCGATTTGGATGTTTGAAAAAGACGGGCAGCTCATGTCTCAGAATAGCAACCAGCCGATGTTGATGGAGAGAACTAATTGTTTGAAGTAGCCCTAGAGTACTTACATATAACTACTAGGTATTGCCACACTTCTGTTGTAGAGTCAGCTGAGTATTGTTAGGTTTGAATTGAAATGGAAGGCCATACGAGCTGGAGATACCAGACTTGGCCCTCATCGAGCGGGCCCTCTTGGGGGCAGCGGATGGTCTCCGGTCGTATACAATAATTCGGCCAGCCCACAAACAACCCAGAACCCCATACAGCAGAACTCTATCCAGCATTGGAAGCGCTAGCCTAAGGAGCTCGCACACAATGGATTCTTCCACCTGGAAGTGCTGCTGTGGTACAATGCTGCACTACAGATTGACGGGCGGATCTTCTTCTGGGAGGACTGGGCCTCTAGAGTAATCCTAGTACTTCAACAGCTCTTTATGGACAATACCACATAGGAGTTCACGGCGCTATAGGAGGAATATGACCTCCAAGACAACCAGTCATGGAAATATCGACAACTGCGGAACTGCTTTATGAAAAAACTGGGAGGTCCTAGACAAAGTCCCCCTGATTCCTTTATCCATGTCTGTTTGTTGAATTGGGGCGTGTACAAAAATCTTATTTTTTGCTTGTTTTTTCTAATCATTAATGAACTACATTTGAAACAGACAAAGGACTACTTACAGAACCTATGGTGCTGAAGATGTCAAATTGATTTTGAGGAGGATGAGTGGTCTAACCTCCTCTGGCTACATAGTAAGACCCTTTGCGAAGTTTGCTTGCAATTAAGTTATTCTAAATTATGTCACGATTGGCACTGGTTTCCTTACAAACTTCACCAAGCCAGATTGGCCCCTATCTCAAACTGCTGGCTCTGTGATCAGCCAGGAGGCGATATCCTTAATATATCATGGTCCTGCCCCCTTCTTGATAACTACTGGACAGATGTCTGCCACATGTTGTGACCGGTCCGGGCCTACCCTTACCAATCGTCGTTGGACCTGATTATGCTGGAACATGGCCCCACTAGATATTACAGCTCATGAGAGGCAATGGTTGCCTTCTTCTTTGGTGATGGCCAAGATGTGCATCCTCAGGAAATAGAAAACACACATCCATCCTCGACTCACTGACCGATCTGACGCTATGATCATTCTGCCACTTATCAAGAAAACATACAATTGCAGTGACCAGCTGTATGACTGCGAGCACACCCGGGTCCCTTTCTTTGTATTTTGGCTTAGTGATTTCAAGTTTGACTGTAGTAGATGAACAGTCTAAAAATATATTGGGAGGCCATGTACCCTAATAGGAGTTTTTAATGTATAAGTTAACACATGGAAAAAGAAAGGAGCCCCACGGAGCCACAAAATATCAATCACTAGGTATAGAGCAGAGTTGACCTAACCTTAAACATGTGCTGTCCTTTATGAAAGATATAATTGAAATCTGAACCAGTTCTTTTTGCCTGCAACCTTAACTAATCTCTGAATTAGGGTTATATGTTCCATAGTGCCAAATGTTGCAGAGTTACAGCAAGGCTGGCTGTCAGTCATTGCTCTGTGCCCTTTATATCTGATTCTACCCCTTGTTTTAGTCAGAATCTTGATGTACAGGAATTCAGCAGATCGTACTGGTCTAATTGCTTCAAAAGATAGGTGGGCATAGCCTTCCCCGAAATAATATTGGTAGACTGGCATGCGGAGCAGGAGCAGCTTGTTTTGTGTGGGCTTATCCCTTGCTTCTTAAGGAGTGGTCTAATTATGGCTCATCTGAAGGTTGGAACGACTACTCTTTTGCCTAATAAGTAATTAATGAGGTCCGACATTCTTTTTGGCAAAAATATCACTTTCTTGAGGGATATCAGCCGCGTAATTGAGAGAGGTAGTCTGATGCATCTATCAGCCTTTGGCTTTTCTAGGTCAACATTCTAGTTCGCTTTCAGTTCAGATGCATTTGTTCCTGCTGTTGAAATGTCTTTGACCAAGTGTGATTTATGTTGGAGGTAGGAGTTCTAATTGGGGCTACTGTATCTGTACACCTGAAACGCCAGAGATTTAGGCATTCATCAGTGTCTTCAAGATTACCGTTACCACGCCAGAAATACAGGTTTTAAATTCCATACACATATCAAGTAGAATCAAAAGGTACTTGAAAATGTGGACCTTCATGAGCTAAATTTCCAGTTTTCTCCCATACACCTTATGCTTTTTAAGATCAAGCACTGTAAAACAATGTATATAGGATACCTGCTCTCAAGTGGAGCTAATAGAACTAGAAAGAGATCTCTTTGCTTGGTTGAGTGTTCCATAAAACTCTTGATGTTGTGAGATGCTTGCTGTAATCCTCGATTAGGATGTCGGTGTTTGTTCCATTAAATCTTAGGTAGCATCTGTGACTTTCGGGAGATTTGATGCAATTTAGTTCCACAGACAACCATGACAGCTGCTTCACATCTGCTTCCACTGCAACCATGACAGCTGCTTCACATCTGCCAGTACTGCTTGCTTTTGAAGCACTACTTTTTTTCTTTTGTGTTAATCACTCCATGAAAGTGCATGTTTTCTTGCGCTGTCTCCCTTGTGACTTCTTCCACCTGCTATCTGTAATGCTTTCTATTGCCCATATGCTTCTCCCCTCCTTGTGGTTTTCCCCATTCATTCTCCTACCCATGTCCTCCCCCTCTCTTCTTGTTCTTCCCCCACCATACGCACCCTCAGTTACTTCCCCCAACACGTGTTGCTTCTGTGTCACACCCGTTCCTCCCCATGTTGCTACTGCGTCCCCACTGCAGTCCTCTGCTGCGTTGCTTCCACCCTGATGCTTTCACTCCCCTCCATCTGCTTTAAAAAAAAACAAAAAAACAAAAACTGTTTTGCTCCTTTTTAGGTCTCGGCTAGGCAGCGCATGCGCTGTCTCGTCGATAGATGCTGTATACAGTATAGTGGGGGAAGCTCCGCCCACTTTCCAGCCTTATTTTTCATTGGCATGAATTATAATTTCGGCATTCGGATTGGTGCTTGGCAGTCCCGCCTCCTGACGGGCATGTCGTCATTTTTTTCATTCTGAGGCTATCTGCCCCTTTACTGTAAAAACAGTTTGGATCCCCTGCCTTTCCCCGTTCCCTCCCGTAGTCCGTGACTTTTCCAACCACCATCACCACCCCTCCCACCCGTGCCTTCTTTGATGCCAGCACTTCCGTTTAAAATGCAATAGGGCTCGCGTAAATACGAGTACTATTGCATTTTAAATGCTTGTTTGTCCTCTGATTGGTGGGTACATTCGCATTTTAGGTCTCGGCCTGCACCAGCGCTTGCGCTGGTCTGGCCGAGAGTTTTAGTAAGCGGGTTTTGGAAGTGCAAACACTGGCTTTCGGCTGGCGACCAGCTTGAGTTCACGATGGCGTGCACGCGCAGCTGGCATCTGGGTTTCCTATCTCTTCCTCATTTCCTCGTCATGGCTCATTAACTCTCTGGACTCTGATGTTTCAATCGCAGCAGCAGCTCACATTACCAACTGAGGGCCCTGGACTACAGTCACATGAAAAACAACAGCGATTAGCATTGAAATGCAAGCTTTTTTTTGTCTAGTTAGAAATATTGCTTCGGTGGGTTGATTTCACCTTATATCGCTATTTGTTTTATATTGGGAGTCCCAGCCTAATTACCAGTATTTTTGTCTCTCACTGGTTTTTTTTTATATTTATTCGCGCAAAGCACAAAGCTATATTTAAGGTTACTTTTTCCGCGTCACTTCTTCACTCTATTTAAACTCCACACCCCCCACTCTTATTGTCTCTCTCCTTCTCTCTCTCGCCCTCTCTAATTCTCTCTCTACTTAATTAACTCGCCCTCTCTATCTTTTTTAGCCTTTCATTCTCTCTCACCCCTTTATCTGTTTCTCTTTCAAACTCCTTCATTCACTCTCTCTCCCCTTCTTTCTCTCTCTCTATCCCGCTCCACTCTTTATTCTATGTACACCCTGTCTCTCTCTTTCTCTCTCACCACCCTCTCTAATTGGGCATTATATCTTCACTCTATCTCTCACTCGGCAACACCACAGCATCACTCAGCGCAACCACAGCATCAATCAGAGCCAGCACAGCATCAATCAGAGCCAGCACAGCATCAATCAGAGCCAGCACAGCATCAATCAGAGCCAGCACAGCATCACTCAGCACCAACACAACATCTCTCAACGCCAACACAACATCTCTCAACGCCATCACAGCATCTCTCAACGCCATCACAGCATCACTCAGTGCAACCACAGCATCACTCAGTGCAACCACAGCATCACTCAGTGTAACCACAGCATCACTCAGTGCAACCACAGCATCACTCAGTGCAACCACAGCATCACTCAGTGCAACCACAGCATCACTCAGCGCAACCACAGCATTACTTAGCGCCACAACAGCATCACTCAGCGCCACCACAACATCACTCCGCGCCACCACAGCATCACTACCATAGCTTTACTCAGCGACACCACATCATCACTCAGGGCCAACACTGCATCACTCAGCACCACCACAGGATGACTCGGCACCACCACAGGATGACTCGGCACCACCACAGGATGACTCAGCACCACCACAGGATGACTCAGCACCACCACAGGATGACTCAGCACCACCACAGGATGACTCAGCACCACCACAGGATGACTCAGCACCACCACAGGATGACTCAGCACCACCACAGTATCGCTCAGCACCACCACAGTATCGCTCAGCGCCACCACAGCATCGCTCAGCGCCACCACAGCATCGCTCAGCGCCACCACAGCATCGCTCAGCGCCACCACAGCATCGCTCAGCGCCACCACAGCATCGCTCAGCGCCGCCACAGCATCGCTCAGCGCCGCCACAGCATCGCTCAGCGCCGCCACA
This sequence comes from Calotriton arnoldi, assembly GCA_963921515.1. Classification (NCBI taxonomy): domain Eukaryota; kingdom Metazoa; phylum Chordata; class Amphibia; order Caudata; family Salamandridae; genus Calotriton; species Calotriton arnoldi. Next base: position 1,866,241 of record CAWUFW010001667.1, read on the forward strand.
GCATCGCTCAGCGCCGCCACAGCATCGCTCACCACCACCACCACAGCATCACTCAGCGCCAAGACAATATCACTCAGCACCACAGCAGCATCACTCAGCACCACAGCAGCATCACTCAGCACCACAGCAGTATCACTCAGCACCACAGCAGTATCACTCAGCACCACAGCAGTATCACTCAGCAACACCGGAGTATCATTCAGCATCACCTCAGCATCGTCTCCGCAACAGTCACCACCACCACCACCACCTCAGCATCACTCAGCACCACCTCAGCCTGCTCTCGGAATCTGGCATCTGTTGATTCTCCCCTAGCGTCTGGCCGCTGCTAGTGTTATAATACAGATACTAGTTCCCAACCTTCACCCTCCGATTGTTTATGCCCCCTCAAAAAAAAAGCTTTAACAAACAACCATTGCAATAGGCAGAAACAAGTTGCCAGCATTGCAAGAACAAAAGAAAACTGAGGACATTTTTTATTTTAAATACTTTTTTTAATATGGTCGTTCAGTTTTACATAATGCCTTCTTGGTCATATATAAAGTAACAAAAATGCTTCTGACACTTTTTTATTATAACTTTTCAGCATGCTGCACAGCAGCCACACTTCTCTACAGCACAGCTTGAAGACATTGGCAAAGTCAATAGCTCTGGCTAAACACTTATAAGGCCCCAAAGGCGAGACCTATTGGCTATGCCAATGCTTGTTGGTTTCACAAGCGCGTGATACCTCTGGGGCTGCGCCCGCGCCCAACACACCGTATGCCATGATTTGGAAGGAGACCCGGGAGGAGAGCGTTGTCCGCGCATTAGCCCAACTTAGCGTGATGAGAGGCAGTTGCGAAAAACTCAGAGCAGCCAACTTGCTTTCGTTCAGTCTTCCCCCGTTCATGCCTCATCGCCCCACGCAGTGTGGGAACCTCTCGCTGACCCCGCCCCAAACCTGAGCCCCGGGAGCTGCTCGTGAACCAGCCTGTAACACCCGGAGAGACGGAAGCGGCGAGGGCAAGAGAACGGAATACAAACCCGTCAGCCAGCAGGACCCAAAACCAAACTGGACCAAGCAAGTTAGCCCTCCGCTGCAAATGCTTGTTTTAATTCTTGTTAACTACTTAGCATTATACAGTAATATAACGAGATAAAGTCTGAACATTTCCAAACAAATTCACGTTTGTTGCGGATGTTGTCCGTCCTACCAGTAGTCAGACGTGTGTTTTTTTCTATTTTCTTTTGAATGTGCTTATTACGAGTTGACCGGGTCATCGGGCGCCAGAAGTTTACGAGCCAGAGTCCCGTAAATGGACACTAAGTATGCGGGCCTGGGAATAACGGGTGAAAATCCGCATGTCTGACCTGCAGCCCCTGGCCCCTGCATTGCAGGTTTACTGGGTGATGATCCGCCCCCAGTAAAACCAGAGCTGCCGGACCCAGTGTTCACGGTTCCGGTAACACCGGAGGACTCCTAGTACGATGGAGAGTAACCTGCCGGAGACTGCTCCGTCATTCATAAGGAGGGCATTATTGTCACGGCTGTGACAGTGTTACGATGACAGAACCATCCTCGAGTGCAAAACGGATTGTCGATCTTTGATGCCCAGCTAGTTTTGAGAGAGTATTGGGCTCCGAAAACTCACACTAACGAGCCTTTGGAGTCCGTGTACCAGAAACAAGTTCATGAAACCCGTGCTACACATTAACGCGGTCAATAAAGCACATGTCCAGTAAATCCCCACTCCAAATGCTCAGTTCGAAAAAGATCAGTATTTGCCAGGACTTAACTGTGCTTCGAGAGCTAGTTTTGACCTTCCTTCCATGTAGGAGCCATCCTGAGACCCTCAGAAGCCAAATCCTTTCTAGCTTCCCCTTATTTTTGGCACGTGGACACTGTAGTAACACTGTTGTATCTTAGGAAAACACAAAAACATACATATGTGTCCTTCGACCTGCAATCCTTAAAACTGCCTTAAATCCAAGTTTTGGTATAGTTAACAAATGCCAAAGCAAACTAGTGTCTGCAAACCCAGCTCTCCGGCAGTCAGTTACTGGGCAGATTACAAACAGTGGCCACAAGTGAGGCTGGATTATTAACAAAACTCAAACAGAAGTCACTTGTCTATCAGTGCTTCATTTGAGCTAGTGGTTGGAGTCAAGGACGCGGGCGCTCATTTTTTGTGACCGACTTATTTTTCCTCAACAAACTGATCCAGAACAAAGAGAAAACACAAGTGAGAAAAGAAAGCCTTAAAAACAGCGAAATAGGGAGAAAGCAGGGGTGGGAAGGGAAAATTAAGGAGTGAGATAAAGATGGAGGGAGTGTCTGGTGCCTGGAATAAAGAGGCCTGAGGTAGAGTCCGGACTAAGCAGGCAGCCTGGCCTTCGACAGCGCCTACCGGGGCGTTGTCAATAAAGTTTTGGGCCCGGCACTTATTTTATTTATTTACATACAAATTAAGCACTGCTTATATCGCATGAGAAAAAGTTAAACACTGCCAGACATGTATGATTACATGTAAGAGCAAAGCCAGACGGGTACAGAAAAAAGGGAACACTAAAAACCGACTAATTCAACTTCATTAAGCAACATAGCTATGCTTTTCATAAAGTTATACCTAAAACCACACAGATCGATATGCATTCTAGCCTTTTATTCCTGGGTCACGTGTCGTTGCTGTTTTGTCTCCTGGACGTTTCTATAGACAAATTTGGCTTCGTTGTTCGTCTGCAGTTCTTTGCAATAAAATATATTTTGGAATTTGTGTGTGTTATAGCTGGGAGTAACACAGAGGGGACCTGAGCCCCACCCATTCATCTTGTCTCTGCACTCTATTTTTAGGTCTCGGCCTGCACCAGCGCTTGCGCTGGTCTGGCCGAGAGTTTTAGTAAGTGGGTTTTGGAAGTGCAAACACTGGCTTTCGGCTGGCGACCAGCTTGAGTTCACGATGGCGTGCACGCGCAGCTGCCATCTGTTGTTTCCTATCTCTTCCTCATTTCCTCGTCATGGCTCATTAACTCTCTGGACTCTGATGTTTCAATCGCAGCAGCAGCTCACATTACCAACTGAGGGCCCTGGACTACAGTCACATGAAAAACAACAGCGATTAGCATTGAAATGCAAGCTTTTTTTTGGCTAGTTAGAAATATTGCTTCGGTGGGTTGATTTCACCTTATATCGTTATTTGTTTTATATTGGGAGTCTCAGCCTAATTACCAGTATTTTTGTCTCTCACTGTTTTTTTTTTTATATTTATTAGCGCAAAGCACAAAGCTATATTTAAAGTTACTTTTCCGCGTCACTTCTTCACTCTATTTAAACTCCACACCCCCACTCTTATTGTCTCTCTCCTTCTCTCTCTCCCCTCTCTAATTCTCTCTCTACTTAATTAACTCTCCCCTCTCTATCTTTTTTAGCCTTTCATTCTCTCTCACCCCTTTATCTGTTTCTCTTTCAAACTCCTTCATTCACTCTCTCCCCTTCTTTCTCTCTCTCTCTATCCCGCTCCACTCTTTATTCTATGTACACCCTTTCTCTCTCTCTCTCTCTCTCTCACCACCCTCTCTATTTGGGCATTATATCTTCACTCTATCTCTCACTCGGCAACACCACAGCATCACTCAGCGCAACCACAGCATCAATCAGAGCCAGCACAGCATCACTCAGCACCAACACACCACTCAGCACCACCACAGCATCACTCAGCACCACCACTCAGCACCACCACTCAGCACCACCACAGCATCTCTCAACAGCACCACCACAGCATCTCTCAACAGCACCACCACAGCATCACTCAGCACCACCACAGCATCACTCGGCACCACCACAGCATCACTCGGCATCACCACAGCATCACTCGGCACCACCACAGCATCACTCGGCACCACCACAGCATCACTCGGCACCACCACAGCATCACTCAGCACCACCACAGCATCACTCAGCACCACCACAGCATCACTCAGCACCACCACAGCATCACTCAGCACCACCACAGCATCACTCAGCACCACCACAGCATCACTCAGCACCACCACAGCATCACTCAGCACCACAACAGCATCACTCAGCACCACCACAGCATCACTCAGCACCACCACAGCACCACTCAGCACCACCACAGCACCACTCAGCAAATAGCTCTAATGCGCTATACAAATGCACATTATATGTGCCGATTTTACCTTATTTAGAATTTTATACCAGTGTGCTTTCAGAGCAGCAGATATAGCAGAGAATGCATGTACAAAAGGCTCCTATGGCTCGTAAACAAAATTCTTAAGTATCACACAGTTAGTACCATTACTTTTGGAAAATACATTAAAGATTTTGACAGGTTTATGGTGTAGCAGATGTGATTTCCGAGCGTGATGGCTCTTCCACAGTAGCAGAAGCTATGTGAGTTCGAATGTGGTTTTTGAGGATGGGGTATGGGTGTGAAGTAGGACACCTAAACCTTCAAGGATACCACAAAAATTGTATTTATGAGTAGAGGCAGGTACTGATGTTCACCACCTCTATTCTGAGTAAAGAAGTCTGATTTCTATTGGATCTTAAGCATGGTTCCTTAATTACCGAAGCAGCTTTCTTTAGAGTTCTCTGACCATACACCAGGCTACCATCTAGGGGAGCTAACCAGGATTTAAATAGGTTCTGTAGTTTTATGTGGTGGTTTCATATCCACAACACTTGATTTAATCTAGCAACTGGCCAGTGAGCATCCTGGATGACATTACCATGGCGAATGGTTGAAAGATACCAGAATTGACAGAGTGCCAATCATTTCACTGCTTCTGAACTTCAAGCAGCCTGTCAAACTGTCAGAGGCCCAGACTGGTGTGACAAACCACATCCCACCCTTTCAGGCCTACAACTGGTCAAGCTTTCTACTCGAGGTGGCTAAAGGTAATCAGTGTTCATTTTACATGCATTTCGTAGAATGTTAATTAAGAGCTGTGAAGGTAAGCACTTGCAAAGCTAATAGGTTTAGCCTATGCAAAATCTATTAGCTCCGACACTGTTTTTGCATGTTGCACAGCAGTTGAGCTGCTGTGGAACATGGCTTGAAGTAAATAAAAAACACTATAATGCGGTCAAAGTTGGCTATGACATATTGCTTTAAAAAAATTAACTTTAAGCCAAACGTTACCGCGCTAAACTATTCAGTAAAGCGCGTTCCTAGCACTTACATTCTACTATCATAGTGTTTCATTCCCTATGCGCACTTGCGATGCCGGCATTCTTTTTTTAAAATAAAATTGTAATCGAACTTCACGGCGCCTCTCTCTCTACCTCCCTCTACCTTTCTCTACCTCTCTCTCTCTCTACCTTTCTACCTCGCTCTCTCTACCTCTCTGCCTCTCTCTATCTCTCTCTCTCTCTACACCTCTCTCTCTACCTCTCAACCTCTCTCTCTACACCTACCTTTACCTCTCTCTCTACACCTCTCTACCTCTCTCAAAGATGGCTGCAGCGTCTATGTGGGATGCGGTGGACTAAGTGGCAGCTGGAGCCTGATAGCACTGCTTGTCCTTTTAAAAAAAAACAAGTTTGGCATAGCCAATAGGTCTCCCCTTTGGGACCTCATAAGTGTTTAGTTATCCAGTACAATATCTTTGGTGCAACAACATCAAGTGTTGCATGGCTAAACACTTATAAGGTCCCAAAGGCGAGACCTATTGGCTATGCCAATGCTTGTTTTAATATGGTCGTTCAGTTTTACATAATGCCTTCTTGGTCATATATAAAGTAACAAAAATGCTTCTGACACTTTTTTATTATAACTTTTCAGCATGCCGCACAGCAGCCACACTTCTACAGCACAGCTTGAAGACATTGGCAAAGTCAATAGCTCTGGCTAAACACTTATAAGGCCCCAAAGGCGAGACCTATTGGCTATGCCAATGCTTGTTTCACTTTGAAGTGTAAATATATGCATTATTGGGGGCATGTTGATCTTTCCACATATATGCAGTGCTTTCCAGTGCTCCCTTCTGGCACATGCACCATACAAAAGTCAAAACCGTTATCTGTTAATTACTTTGCAAGCTTTCAATTGGCCATAGTTAATGTATACAAAAGTGCAGGTAATTAAACCAAAGGCTGGTGCTAATCATACCTTTTGGAACGAAATTTGCATTTTCAGTTCGTGGTGAAAATGTGCATACTTTAGTATTTATTTGTGCACCTTTAGTTGAATGAAAATGTTTCAACTGCTAGGGCGTCTTTACAGTTTCTTGAAGATGGCAAATAAGGGTTTCAACTTACTCTTAAGTTTAATCGTACATTTGGGAAGACAGGTTGATGGCTAAATCACATCTTCAGCACAATCAGACTGTAACGTGAACACTTTCCAGTGTTTGCACCTCTAGTTTGATAACAATCCACAGGCCTCTTCCCTATTTCATCTCTCAATACCTTGCATTGTTTTCTCACTTATTCTTTCTTGTTTTTATAAATGATTCAGTATGGGTTTGTGTTTGCTGGCCTTACAACTCAACAGCTGAGGAGGTGCTCATCCGTCTCATCACGTTCCTTGTTCTGGAGGCTGCGTTTCTGACACAGTAACTTCACTCCGGGACATTTTGCCACTATCTGCCAACTCTTCACCAGTATTTACAGTTTCTGATAAAACTGAAAGTCCACGTTTAAAATAATATCCATTTTGCTTTATCAGTTTAATATTAGAATTTATCTTATCTGTTGTCAAACTTATTTTTCTCACTATTGCTTCACAGCATTTCAGTTCTCCCTCCACGTTTCACCCTCTTTCTACTCTCATGCTTTTTTTTTTCTCTCTCCTAACATGCCTGATCTTTTTTAGCCAGTTTCTCCAACTCTCTAAATCTCTCACACATACCTGGTTTGTCCTGCCTCCCATCGCAGTCACGGTCATTGTTTCTCGACCTTTGTCTGTCCTCTCTCCGCTGCAGTGTTTCGCTCATTTTCTTCATCTTTTATTCCACCACCCCTCTCTTTCTCTTACCCCGTGTATCCCCTCCCTCACATGTCTCAGGTCGTCTTTATCCCTTGTCACTTTCACCCCACAACCCTATCTCTCCCCTTAGCATGTCTTTTCTCCGCTCTTGCTCCTTATTTCATTCTCCCCGTCGCCACCTTCCTCTTGTTCCTTTTCTCAACCTCTCTTCAATCGCTCTTCATCTTTTTTTTCTAGCCTTCTTTTTCTTCTTGTCCATTACACATTTTCTCTCCCTTTATTCTATTTTTACTCCCCCCGTCCCTTTTACTAACATTCTTTCCTTTCATCTCTCATCACCCCTCCCTGGTCTGTACTTTTGTAACTGTTTGTATTTCTTCCTGTTTGTGGCCATCTGTCCGTGTGTGTGTGGGAAACACAAAGTTGCCGTGGGTCTACTTATGTGCACTAGCCTGTGTATCTGGGTGTGCTTAAGCGAGAGAGAATGAGAAACTGTTGTGTGTGTGTTCTTCCGTTTGTTGATGTTTCTACATTTGTTATTTGCGTTTCACTGGTTTTCTGATTGTGTTTGTTTTCCTCCCTATTTTTTGCGGTGTGTGTCTTATTTGTCTGCCTGTGAGTGTCTGCTTTGCTGAACGTGTTTGCATGTATGTGTGTGTAGAGCTGCGTGTTTTGCTGAGAGTTTGTATATGTTTGTTGGTTTGTTTGTTCACCCTGCTTTAAGTGTGTGTTTTTGTGAGGGGTGGCCTCTTTTAATATACGTTGTCATCTACAGACCAAAAATTGGACGCTTGAGGCCCAGACACTTAAGATTCCAGCATACTGCTGGAATCCCATCAGACTTGGCCAGGTAACCTGAATGTTAGTGGTTTGCTTGGTTAACAGCAATACTATTTACATAGGTTACAAAGAGTAATGAGAACCCGGACACGTGGTGTCTTGTCAACCATGCAGCAAAAATAATTATTCCGGGAGTGAAAACAACCATTGGGGTTAAAATGCAATTTCTATTACGATGGCAGTCCTTCTAATGGTTTGTGCTCAAATACGCATAGTTGCAACATTTGTGCCCCAAAAGAGGTTTGTTTATGCAGGCTAGCAAATTAATTATGACATCCCCGAAATTGATATCACATGAACAGACATGACTTTAGAGATTATTAATATGTCATCACCAGGCCAACACGTAGCGTTGTCACGGCTGGTGATGCAGTCATTAATAGTCCTTATTAGCAGTTGGCAAGCATGAACAAAACCAGCCTCGTTGCAATAATGTACAATAATGTGGTGCATCGCTAAATACTTATAAGGTCCCAAAGGCGAGACCGAATGCATTGCAAATGCTTGTTTTTTTCTATTACTAATTCGACTCTGATCAGTAACTTAAAAGAAAAAAAATGCAGGTGCATCATTTTGTAGATGCGTGCATGTGTGGTGCGTTCAAAATTATGCGGGTGGCAGCATCAATTTCTTTTCCTCCGGTAAATTCTAGCCATGCTACACAGCTTTGGGATGGTTCTGTGCCATGGCTAAACACCATGTGCAAAGCCAATAGGTCACAAAGACATGGATTTTTGGCTTTGCCAATGCTTGCTTTAAATACATTATACATAAACACACTTCTGGAGGAGGGAGAATTGAGAAAAATATTGGAATTCATTCTTTTAAGTGTACCCAGGCTTTTACGTGTCAGGAATTTGGCTGCAAAGAAGGTTGCATTTGTGTTGGATGCATTCTTGATTCAACCAGAGGATTGTGAGCAAGTTCAGTTAAGCCACGTGTTTTGATGAGTTGTAATAGGCATCTTGGGGAAGGAAGAAATGGAAGCAGGCACAGTTCTTGTAGTACAGCAAGAAGGAAGAATGTCCAAGAATTACTTTTCCATTTGAGGGAAAACAAAAGACCAATTTTAAAGGAAGTTAAACTGCCATTGAGAAAGGAAAGCTTGGACATTGCCCAAAGTTATCTGCATCAGTGGGGAAGCTGCCAGGCCTAAGAAAATAGTACAATGGCTCTTAATAAAGTGAGTAAATGTGGGGACCGCTCTGGCTCATTTTCTTTACACTGATTCCCCTTCAAAGTCAGGCCTTCCTTGGCTACAAACCAATGCATCACGTGTAGAAAGCAACCCAACATTTTCAGAGTGCCCAGAGTCTGTACAGCATAGTGGATCTCCAGTTAGAAACCATGACTATCACGGAATAGATGCTCAGATTTGGTGTCACCCCTTCAAAATAGAGTGTTACCTTTTGTATATGTATAATTAGCCAATATAATTTGGCATGGCAGTCTTCTGGCCTTTTTGTTTGTGGGCCTCTGCATACATGTGCATGCCACTGAACCATGCATCTCCTTCATATCCATCTTGTGTAATAGGGGCACTGTTAGTAATCTTTGGGCAAAACATTAATTGTATTCTAGCAACACTTTGTACTGAATGTGCCTTTTTTCCCTTCTAAGTGTGCAACTGCCCCCCCTCCACCCCCAGAGAGACTCTTAATGTTTTCCAAGTATAGAACCTGGTGGTGTTAACAAACAAAAGTGTAATCAGTGGGTATCCTTGATGTATAATCCATCCCCTTGAAGCAATAGGAGACTTAAGGTTATAAGCTCTAGTTTGTGGGAGGAGCGGTGTGCGAATGGAACATGATCTTTGTGGGAAGTGTCATGCATGTATAGCGGAGGCTGTGCATATCATCTCACTGGGAGGGTATAGCTGCACTTAAGCATGGAGAGAAGTGACGGGGAGCTCATATGCGTCTGCCTGCCATCCTGAGGACTGTTTTTCTTCAGAGTAGAGACATCCACAAGGAGGGTTACAAACAAGAGTTGTCATGTGGATTTGCAGTTAAGAAATACTTGTTGGAAAAAATGTATGTTGGCCTGTGTACCCCATATAACACAAGTTTGACTACTGAAAAATTAATATCTGCATCACTATTTTCTGATTCCAGAATCCCTGAAAAAATAAGGGTGGAGGGAAATAGAGGTTGTGAATGATATAGAAAAGTGAGCACGTGTAAGGAATGGTTAGAAAAAGATTGTGTTCACATGGACAAATTTCTGAGAGTTATGAAGTCTAGGTGGATGAGAAAAGTTGAATATGTTTACAGACGTCTGTAGAATGGGTGATAAGGCTGTGTTGTTAATGAAAGTGGAAAATATGAAATGCTGGAGTTTGCATCGGGTAGTTAAAGGAAGAGATATGAACAGAAGTGGTGATAAAGTCATATTTTTGGGTGAAGTTCCTGCTTTCGGTGTACCTGGTGATGAGTCGACTCCTCCTGAGTCTACAGAAGGAACTGAAGCAGCAGAGTTTAATAGTGTGGTGGTGGGAAAGGTCGGTAAAGATCCTTCATTAATGAGGACCAGTGTACAGACCAGTTGGCCTTGAAGATTTGTTTTCTTTTCTGGCACAATTATAAAGTGGAAGATGTGTAGTAATGAGTAGACTGTTTTAATATATAATTTTATGTAAACCTTTGTGTAATTTTGAGTGTTAGTCCAAGGCTACAGATGACTTGTGTCTGCACTTGTAAATTCTGTTATCTTCCATTCTCAACCTGTTTGCCACAGACTGTTATCCAGCTCTCCATTGGGGTAACTGGCTGCTGCGAGGCTTTGTTAAATAAAGTTACTCTTCTTCTTTGTGTTGTCATTCTTCCATCCTAATGTCAAAGTAGAATGTCTGTGGGTAAAAATATCTGGTCCTCTTTGTCTTCAGTGTCACTGTGTACCTGGTAATCTATTTGACTTGTAAGCTCTTATCCATTAAGCTCAGGTTGGCCCATGTGAATGTCTGTCTGACCAGTTGTTGGCATAAGCGTCCCAGACCTTTGCCATCAGAGATGTTCCTGATCTCTGCAACACCACCCTCTGATGCAGTTAGATGTCTTATCGAACACCATCCAGTGGACATGGGCAGTTCATCAGCTCCTCATAATAAGTTTAAGGAGCCCATCCCCATCTCCCCACCTGCCGACTTCATGGTAATGAACTAGATAAGAGTAGAGAACCACCCGTAAGTGTAGAGACTTGTCACTGTGCATATTCATGTGCTCATCCTGGTGCTTAGGACGTCACATTGAATGTCCATTACAGATTTATCTTGTGGCCATGTTTGACTGATGCATGTGGACAATGTTGCTGAGCTGATTGTGACATGTGGGTAAGCTGGAAGCACTTCATTTTTCTGCTGTCAACAGATGATCCTCATGCAATGAGAAACCTAAGGGACTAAGACAGCAGCATTTATAATCAAGCTGCCACCTGCCATCTGGGCCTGGAGCACACACCTAAATGATAAAGAAGAAATTGAAAAAGCTAGGTAGGGTGTTGTGAGTGGCTACAGTTGGTCAGACCTTTTTTCCCCACGGTTGCTTGAGAAATGTAGTACTTTGCCTATCGTGCATCAGTGTGAAACTCCAAACTGTGCTGACGCAACAGAAGTTTCTTTTGAGAGCATATTGGAACAAACCTAAAATGTATAAATTGGACTTCAAATAAAATTATATATGTTGATAATGCCAAAAACCCCACCTGGGATCCAAACACATGCATGTAGACTGCCCACTAATGCTAGATTAGTGGAAAGAAGTGGCAGATAGACTAAGCATTAACATGTTGACAAATACGAAAATTACAGATAAACTCATCCTGTTCACTGAATTTAAAGAAAGTGGTTCATTATCAAAGAGTTAAAGACTATGAATTCAATAAGGATGGTCCTTAAGAATGGCAAGCCTAGCCCAGTTAAATAGTGATGTATTAACGGAGTAACCAAATGGACATTTTTGTGAATCTGAAGGTCTTTCTAGAGCTTTGATTGTTCCATCCTCGAAAGTTTAGGCCTGAACTGCTTTTAAATATTTCACTTAACATTCTACCTCCTTACTGTTTCTACATTTGATTGTCAATGAAGACACCTCTCACTATGTCGACTTAAAATATTTTCTATCATCTTAATTGTTCACCTTGATAAACACTGTTAATCCCAAATGCACAGTTAAATTAACTCGAAGATTTATTATTGAGTGTTTATACTGTATTCCCAGGTCATGTCATAACGTGCATCTTGTATGCTTAGACTTGCTACGTTTATCTTCTACAACAAGAACATTGTTTAAGAAAATGATGGTGTAAATAAAGATGTAGTATTTTGATACTTAATATTGCTCCTGATTTTAGTCAAGTTAATTGGAAAATGTAATCCAAAACATTAATGCTTGTCCTAGAATCCATCTTGTATAAGCAGAATGTTGAATATAACAGCTATAAGCTGACGTATCAGAAAAGTCTCACCCATGATCAGTGTGGGCAGCTAGGAATACTTAAGAGCAATATGAATTTAAGGAATGTTGTTCATTGGGAATGGGGAATAGACTAATGGAAATGATCATGAGGAGCAGGACGTAACCAATTTTCTACCTGTTCAAAATTTATTGGAATTAACCTTTCATAGATTAGTTCGCTACAGTGCCATTTTGTATCAGAAAGATGGTGGATTATCTTATTCCCGGTCTGCGGCCCTCAAGGCCGAGACGCCTGGGCGTCACAGCTCACCCGAGCGACCGATGGTTTTAAATATCTCGGGATATATATCTCTGCATGCCCCAAGACCTCGTGGCTACACAACATCACCCCTCTATTAGCCGGTCTCCAGACCGAGACCGCGGTCTGGGCCTCTCTACCACTGTCTCTTTACGGCCGCTCAGCAATTTTTAAAATGGTCTCTTTACCGCGCCTTCTCTACCGTCTCCAAAACTTCCCATACCCGATTCCGCGCTCCTGGTTTGCGCAAGTTAATGCCGTACAGAACAAATTCCTTTGGAATAATGGGGCGATCAGAGTCGCTCTCCGCACTTGTGTGCAATCCACATATTGTGGGGGCATCGCAGCAGCAGATATATATGCGTATTATGTGGCATCCCACATTCTAGTAATAAATGAGTGGTGGTATGGCTCCCTTGTCGACCCGGCATACGCTGTCGAGCAGGTCGTCCTGGCGCGAACCCCCCTCCTACATCTCCTATATAGCGCGACGCGAATGGATGCACTACCTCCGGCGGGCAGAGTGGTGATCTCGCTGTGGCGGGCGACGGTGAGGCAGATGGGTTGGGGTGGTAGGCTTACCCAGGCGACCCCACTATGGCAGGGAACATACCTTCGCCCGGTGGCGGCCCTGCAGGGTTTTCAGGGCTGGGACACGGTGGGGATATCAACCCTGGGCGATGTGATGCATGGCATTACCCTAAAATCGTATCAGCCGCTGCAGACCGAGTTCCAGCTTCACAAATCGCAATTTTTTAGATTCCTTCAACTTCGCCATGCACTCACCCCCCTCATTCACTCTCTGGACGCCCTCCCTGAGTTCCACCCCTTAGAGGGACGGCTACTGATGGGTGACCTAGGCCAACATAAAATCAGGCAAATCTACCAGACCCTCATTACTCACGCCACGACGACGCTCAACAAGACACGTGCGGCCTGGGTGACCGACATCCCTGAGTTGACGGACGATGACTGGGCCGAAGCCATGGCTAGCCCACGGGGGGCGGTGGTCTCTACCAGATATCGCCTGATACAGTTTAAGTACCTACACCGGGCTTATTTTACGCGAGTCTGGCTGTGGAAGATGGGTGTCATTCAGTCCCCTCTGTGTCTACGGTGCGATCGCGCCGAAGGGACCTTCATACACACGGTGTGGAGCTGCGTTGCGCTGCAGCCCTACTGGCGCAGGGTTAGGTCTTGCCTCCAGGAGGTATTGGCGTGGGAACTCCCCTTAGACCCGCGACTCTTTCTCTTACATGCCACAGAGGACATAGGGGGAAGTAAATATAAGCAACATTTGCTATTCTTGGCACTGGCGGTCGCTAAACGGGACATAGCGCAGGGTTGGAAGGGAACATCACCCCCGCCGATTGGTAAATGGAAACGGGAACTCGACACTTGTATGGGTGCAGAGATGGCGGTCTTTGTAGCCCGAGGTTGCCCCAAGAAACACAGGAAGATTAGGACCCGATGGGCCACGTACCGTGGCATAGAGCTCCCCCCGTTGCCACCCGAAGACCCGTAAACGTGCTCATGCTTGCTTTTTGCAGTTATGGGATGCCCCCCCTACAGGTGGGAAATAGATGCCCAGCCAAATGGTGTCATGTGAACCAACCGTGGGATATTGTGATGTCTGCTGTGTTGTATTGTTGTTTGTCCTGCATTGTTCGCAGGCGTTTATATATGCAAAAAATGAGGATTTAAAGAGTATATGTATACCTCTTGCATTTATTGGTACTACGGGGCTAATCGCCCAGATTTCTCTTGAAAATCAAATAAAATTTGTTATTAAAAAAAGAAAGATGGTGGATATGCTTCCCAAATATTTATTTATAAAATTGTCAATTAAGAAAATAGTACGGAATAGTCAGATTTATATCTACAACATGTCCCTGAAGCTCGTATTGCCATAGTTCTAGTCTAAAGCATATACGAATGCCATAAAACAAGCTTCTTTTTAGTTACAAACCTGTCTCCCCTGTATCCTTTTCTTCAACAAGTGTTTTACAGTGGAACTTTAAGGGTTGTTCTGACCCTTTTGTACCTTGAAATCTGATGACAACTAAAAACTACCTTTCAATAATAATAGATATCGTATGATTTTGAAAGAACATTGCAAACTATTTTAAAAAGTGACTGTAAAAAATAAAAAAATAAAAAATACCACCAATTACCATTGAAACCACTACTTGTATTTGTCTGCCTATCATTAAGTATCACTGACATACACTGAATTAAAAATGTAATTCTAGGCCCCCCTGTTGATTCTTTAACATTTGCTGAAGGTAGGCTATTCCTCCTAAAAGGAAGGCTATTTAAAATTATTTTGGTGTGCCTTGGTGGAAATGGAGACCGGAATGAAAAAGACTGTGGTTATCTCCCACCGATTACTGTACGTATGTTTTAGGGTGCCATCTGCTGAAGGTTTGATGATATATTTGGCAAGTGGGTCCCCAATAGGAGTCCAAGTCATTGGTAGCGCCGGGGGTGGGGGGAGGGGGAAATGATGCTTTAAGGAAATGTTTGTAATAGATTCAACTGAAAACATGTCAAGATCACTTCCACTGTCAGTTTTTGTGGACTACCTCCCGAATCGTTCTGTGAGTGGTTTGTGTATGGAAAATGAATATTTAGTTTTTTATTTTTTACCCTAGAAAAGATCATATTGCCCTTCAGCACTGAAGGCCGGTGTGTTAGAGATGGAAGCACTTTAATGATACATTTCCATTTGGCGTTTTGGATCCGAAAAGAGCTGGCATGTGTATTGAACTCTGGTGATCAGGTCTCAAGGGTAGTTTGCACCACTGATGGTTTCCTCGATACTAAAAATCGTCACATTTCAACTTTAGTTACTTAAATTCTCAAGCCGCAGGGAATACTTTTTAGGTCTCGCCTGAGCCAGCGCATGCGGTGCTCTGGCGAGAGTTTTAGTAAGCGGGTTTTGGAAGTGCAAACAGCAGTGGCTTTTGCTGGCGACCAGCTTGCGTTCACGCGAGCGTGCACGCGCGATGAGGCGCCATATGGCTTCCCTTGCCATCTGGCTTCCCTCGCGATTACTTTCACTTTCGCGGCCGCGCGGCCGTGTCAGTTTCCCCGCCGCGCGGCAAATGCTTGTTGTTTCTTTCTAATCAGGCAATCCTTAAGAGTGCATGTCTTTGTAGGCTCTGTCTACCCCTCTTAAACCTTCCCACCCCTCTCCTTCTTTGTTTATGTTGAGACGGAGCAGTCATTGAAGGAAGTCTGGTGCTGCTGAATGATTTGTGCTGCCGATGTTTATTACCGCATTTTAGTATATTTTTACATACTTTGAGACTTAGTTTTGCATTTTGGTGAATCGATGTCACTGAAAAATGTACACCAATAAACATGTTTTGTGTATAAAGAGCCCTCCACCCCCACACTTTCATTTCATTGATGTCACTGAAAAGGTACATCACCAGTGAACGTGTTTTGTGTATAAAGAGCCGTCCTCTCCGACACTTTCATTTATCCACTGCCACGTGCATAACGCCCATGGGAGGAAGCGTCAGTCCCTCGATGCTTCCCTCTCTTGATAATGCTGAATGAAACCTCTCTCTTCTAGGTATATATCGGGAATGGGATCTCTGGGAGAAGCTACCCTTGCTGCTCAGAGTTCCCTAGTCCTAGGACGTGACCCATGCAGACACAGGCTCTTTCTGTTGCCTCAAAGAAGCAATTTGATGGCTGCCGCCAATGGACTATTTGCATGGCTGAGCCGCGAGGGGCAGTCAAGGAAGACAATTAATGTGTTTTTTTCTGTGTGGATATGTTTTAATTTGTATTTTCTTTTTGGAACATTAGCAAACTGTTATCTTCTGATCTGTAAACAGTCCGCAAAAAAGGCATCTGGTTTATCTTTACAGCCCACGTCCCCTACCTCCCTGTTGCTGCCGCAGCTCCCACGTTTGTCTTCTTAAATAATCTTTACAGCCCCCACCCAGCTCCTCCCATGCACCCCGCCCCCTCTTGCATTCCTATAGATGACATGCTAGTTTCAGAACAGACTGCTGAAAACGAAGGCAACCTTACAACTTCAGAAAACAAGCATTGGCATAGCCAATAGGTCTCGCCTTTGGGACCTTATAAGTGTTTAGCCATGCAACAGTTGATGTTGTTGCACCAAGGATATTGTGCTGTATAACTAAACACTTATAAGGTCCCAAAGGCGAGACCTATTGGCTATGCCAATGCTTGTTAATTGTGTTAGTCGTTTGACATTTATTTTTCATTGTGAAATTAAACACTTAGCACTGTTTACTTATCATTTAAATAAACTGTGTAAGCATTCAACAGAGATAATGTAAGCATTACTGCTTATTTTAGCTTCAGGAAAGAAACCGCACTATGATAAACACGGACTCGTTTTTTTTTCTCATGTTAAGGTATTTAATACGCCCTAATTTAATTCACTTTAAGGACTCTTTTTGTTGCTTTACCTATTAAAATGTAAGTAAAGCCTATGATTATGAATTGTTACGTTATCAAAGTTTGGTTTGGGGTCCTGTACAAGTGTGCTCTTATTACTTGTACTTTTAGGAAGGGGACTTAAATGTATTTCATGGAATATCTTATCCTATGGTTTTGTGCTTGTGTTTGTTAAACATTTGGCAAATGTATTTTGTTTAACCTTTTTTAGATCAAAGCTGTTGACTGAAGTTACTTGATATAGTTCTTTGATAATAGCACCTTTTAAGTAGCGATGTACGTATGATCCAAAAATTGTACGTTGTTGTGTTCAATCCAGATTGTGTATTTTGAGATTTGCAAAGTCTAAATATAACATCCTATTAGAGTGCAAGGTAAAGAATACCTAAAGATTGAAATTGCTTAAAGTGTTTAGGGTTATGCATCTTTAGTGCAAAGCAGATAATGATGGTTCTCCTGCACCAACACCTCTTTTGCGTTACTGGCTTGCCATCAAACATTAAACTGGTAAACTCCTAAACTTAGCTCATTTTAGACTGCTACCAAAGTTATACTTTCACATAATTTTGTGTGTGTCTAACTCTACTTTTAAATGTGGCTTCTAAGGAAATAAAATGAGCTTTCAGTCAGCATTGTGATGTGTAGAGAGTCTTACATATATATATGTTCTGTTTTTCTTGTGTTTGTTGGGTGTGCATTCTCTTGTTGGAACAAGCAGGGTAATATGTTTAAAATTTAATCATTCTGCAGTGAGGTGGTAACATTTCCTGAAGCTTCGCAACGCTGTTTTCTCATCCATGCAGAACGATGACGTATGTGCCACAAATTTGCTATGCATTGTTGTTCTTGCTGTTGTTGTTATTTTGAGGTTTATATAGCGCTAACTTGACGCGAAGGTATCCAAGCGCTTTACATGTTATATGATAACGTTTACAAGAGGTACATGATACCACTCATGTAACACTTCTGTACACATGGGCACTGCTGTAAGAGGGATTGCTTCACAGCTGAAGTAGAGACCTCCATTTTTTTTGACAGCCCAGGCTGTCTGCCTTAAGGTCGTATTATGAACCCCCCAGCCTTTAATACTACTGCATCTTGTTCCTTTCTTATTGATCACCCGTGATAACCTGTGTATTCTGCATCTGATGTGCCAGTCTTCCCTCAAAATTACCATCAGCTACTGTGGATCTGTGTAAAAGCCTCCACTTGCGACAGTACTCTGACCTTCTTCCTTGTTCCACCTGGTGCCAGCTGTCAATCGGCAAACACACAGCCAGTGAACCCTCAGGATAACAAAGTTAGTATTACTCATTGATAATTGTGAGAGCCCCTATGGTGAAGTACCTTGAACTTTGTGTAAGTGGATCTCACTGCAAGCTATGGCCATCTTGTATTGGTGCTTACCACACACTGATTACAGTATTTGGCAGACAATTACATAGACCAGTACCTATATAGGGAACACAGGAAACATACCACTACAGATTGCTTGCAAAGCACAAATCTTCAATGACTGAAATCGTAATTGTATTTATAAAGTATATTGCACTTACTACCCCTGATGAGATGTTGAAGTTCTTTACAGCGAGTAGCACACTACTCCGGAACCCAAGGTTAGTGGTTAATCCAGTGGTTCTTGTGATTAGTCATGTGCTCCCAAGAAAAACATTGTATGCATTTACTCCAGTTACTTTGTGATAGAATTATATTGATACCCTTAAGGTGTGATCATTAGTGGGGGCTACGTGGTTTCAGGTGAATTGTTTGTGAGGTAAGCTGGCAGAGATTAGTTGGTGTAGGTTGCAGGAATAGGGTTTTAAAGAGGAAAGGTTGTAATCTATGAAATGAGGTACCAGGCTATTGCAGAATTGCAATATGAAGGATTACGGCAGGCAGGACTGAGGAGGCTATATATATGTTCAGAAATAGAAGGCATGCGGAAGGTAAGAAGAGGGTCACTCTGGAAAAAGATAGAAGGAAAGGAGCTTTATCAAGCTGAGGTAAGTCAAGGTACATTATTCATGTAGGGTTTTACGAGTATAGTGGGAGAAGTCTTTCTGACATAACAAGCAATCTGAGGACGTAAGCTGTGGAAGTAAACAACATTATACATAGTGCTCCATATGTGAGGCAGACAGCTTAAACCTTCGATTCCTTGCATTGTCCCCAATTCTTAATAAGCGGGACATTTTCTACGGCCTATTTGGCCCAGTAACATTGCTAGTTACTCACTGTGGCAAATTCAGATAATATCCTGACCCTCATGCCCCAGAACATCCTTGAAATTGCTCTGAGCCTGGACAGTGGGCACTCAAGAGGCCCACACCACAAAGATGCACAGTTTACAGTTCCTCCATGGAGGCTCACAGATAAATGATGACAGAATTCCACCATATTGGCTGAATGGGTTAGGCCTCTCAAGGATATTAAATCAAAAGATATAGATAACAAATCTCCATGGCATCTGAAAGATGATGTTCGCCAGCCACAAACTTGCACGGTGATACCACCTTGACTTCGAAATTTCCTCGACACAATGTATCTGAGTCAGTTTTCTTCTAAGTGATCCTTTCTTGCACACACATGCGGCTCATGCCAACTTGGCACTCTTCACGGTTGTCAGTTGACCCTGATTGGATACACCTTCTGCCTGATGGTTGTGGGACTGTTATCCCGTTTTCCCCAAGTCACCAGATCGCATCAATACATGATGTTGATGCTCTCTTCAACTCCAATCATGCTATATCACTTAATGGGGTTCACTTGTCCTGTTCTGCCAGAGATACCTCTTTTGTAGCAATCGTAAGAAACTTTCCTGATTACATGTTATTAACAATTGCGCTAATGACCCTTGTATCCTGTTGTCTCAATGTACTAAGTTGTGCTTCCCTGACAAGGCTCCCCTTTCGTTCTCACCTGTACATGGTCTCCAAACACCAATATGACCATTTTCGCTATAATGGAAAAGCGAGTTCCACACCACCTCTCACTCCTCTGCTCTATTTCCTAGACCTAACACTGTTTCGTATATTTATCCCTGAGTTGTTATAGATACATTTTGCTCTCCCCTCTATAGTAAATTTGTTTGACACCCTCTTGATAGTATAATATGCCTGTACATTGCTTTGTTGTCATATACCAGTTACTGGTTTCTCCTTCCTCTGCTGTTGATCCATGGCAGTTTGACTGTCAGCCCAAACACTTGTAACTGTTTTTTTTTTTTTTTTTATAAATTATTTTTCCATTGAGTTTTGAACAGAAGAGTGTTACAAGTATAGGCAGTAATTCAATCTCATTACAAGAAAAATTGACCATATACTTGGAAAATGCACTTGTTATCCAAGGATTTTATATGATTGGTCTAGCATATCCTTCAGTGCTGTATCAGCAGACAGCCCAAACACTAGTAACTGATTACATAATTTGTCATGGTATCTCTCAGGTTGCACTTTAAAGCTGTCTTCAGTGTTCTTTCACATTACAGTAAGAGGAAGAAAATGTTCACTTAACGGGTTGCGAGATCCCTAGGCATCATCCTGCCGGAGGAAGTTCTTCTATCGTTCACAGAATCAGAAAAGCCGGATGGGGAAGACTTTTTGAGCAACTTGGTTGGATAGTATTTTGTTATGCCCCTCGACTACAGAAGTGGTGGCGTAGCTATCTTGTTCCACAAATCTCTTCCTACACATATCCTAAATCATTGGTTTACCATATGGGCTGCTCCTTACACAGAAAAAAATGCATACCAAGACACAATTCTGATCATCTGTTATGTCCGCGGTCCCAATGGTGTTTTATGTGACTTCCTTGCCAACTTTCGACGATGCTTACTGAATGTCAGGAAAAGAACTGTAGTGACAACTGAAAATGACGAGAGATCCTACCATTGAAAGAAACCAATGTTTCTGATAGCCTTGACAGGGGAAAGGTTTAAGACTTGATATTGGATTATGCTCAGGTTGCTCCCTGGAGCAGTCTGACCACTGAGGCAGAGAATGCACATTCCTCTCATATGTGCAGGACATTAGTTCACAGATTGACTACAGCTCCCTTCTAGATGACGTTCGAGACTGCTCCATACTGTAAGCATGTCAGTGGGGTCACCTCCTTTTGCTTATGTGGTGTGTCCTGGGCAACGTGTGGCCTCCCTTGAAGGGTTGGCACAAGAATACTATCAAATGTAAGTGTACAGAGAAAAAAAAGTTGTTTCAAAGGAACCTTTATACCTACTTGAAAAACGGTGAAGGCTCAATGACTTTGGGCAGTCGGAAAATCCTTTCTAGGAAGGACCATTATAAGAAAAACTCTGATCCTCCAGAAAAAAAGCCACGGATGATCCAGCAAATCTATAGAGTAATATTCAAGCCCTTACTAGGCACTATCTTGAAAAGCCCTTGTCAGATCTACTTAATGAACCTGAGCTGGAAAGATTAGACCGTAACACCATTTTTAACGCCAACGTAGACTACTGAAAGGCTTCTTTATGATTGCATAGTTAGTGCTCATTACCTTTCTATTCACCACTTCATTCTAGCGACAGTCCAAGACACTATTGAGATAATGTCGCATGGAATGGTGTAAAAGCACATGCCATAGTACTTCCTCCTATGATATCCATGCTTGAATGAGAGGGGGCCCACACTTTTGCTGGTAAATAAAGAGTTGAGCTTATGTAGACATTTGAATTCAAGCTTTTGTCTCTGTTCTGTTTCTCCAGTGCCCAGTAGAAGCCTCTATCCTTTGGGTTCCCCATAAAGTAATAAACACCGGGTGGAGCTCATAGGCAAGCAACCATAAGTCCGCCAAGCCTCACCATTGATCTTATCTAAGCTGTGGCATTTTTACAGTGTTACAGAACGTTCTTCCAAAATATTGTCTTTGCGTGCAACCGTGTTTACTTTTATGGTGGCCCATTGATTCACATCAAAAGTACCAGAGATTTGAAGTTCGTGCCTGTTATTTAACTGTTAAAGAGGTTATTAAAGGCTTGATAGCATGTTAAATATGCATGTCATTTAAGTGTGCTTTGAGGAGTCTCGGGGAGCCCTGTTTTAAATTCACTCCCCCAAAGCTACAACAGCGTCTAACTTCCATAATTTTCTTTGTCAGTACAGCAAGATTGCCTTTCTCTGAGGGTTTCTCCTTAGCATTTCTGTCAGCCCGAGTTCAGCCAAGGCATTATGACACTTTCCTCCTTATCTTGTAGGACTTATATGGCATGAAATAATGTCCATATTTTAGCAGGTCGATTCATTTGTTTTCAACAGTGGCCTACAAATGGTCACACAATGATAAATGTTTATCAAAGCAAGATATAATCGTTTACTGTAACATTTAAACAGAGAATTACTTTTAAAAATGCTCATGTGAAAGGCCTTGAGAACGAAACCAATCTAAAACTAACAATGTTGTTTTGCTATTGTGATACATTAAACCCCCTGGAGTTATCTCTGAAAAGAACTGCATATTTATTTAACACAGAATTTGTTTTTAAATTGTGACTTTTTGAAATTCACTCATTTGGATTTGATAATCAGTTGTTACTGTACTTTAGCAGTCTAGGTAAAACTAAATGTTTAATACAGCTGACAAAGCAAGATTTTTTGTGAATCGATCAAAAAGACAGCAAGGAAGAAACACTGCCAATTGTTTCGTTTACTTTTTGACTGTTGTGAATACACGTTTAAATACAGGGAAAAATCACTCTAGCATTCGTACTGTTGAATGCTGTCATCACCTTTATTTTTTGATCAGTGTATTGCAGCTTCCGTTTCGAAGTGTTGTAACTAGTGCCCAATTTGTTTAATCGACCTAGAAGGCTATAGAGAGCTGAGGTGCCCTTAGTGGGATTTGAATACTGACCTACAGATCAGTGGCGATGTCAGTGTCTAGAGTTTAACTCGCTGAGCCGTCTTGCTTTCAGTACCATAGACTGAGCTGTAATTGGATCCCTAAAGCAACAAGATACCTGTCTAAAAAAAATCAAAATCGCAATAAACTTAAGCGCAACACGATTTTTCGTTTTCACTTTGATGGATCGTACTTTAAAGCCGTTGTAAGAACTGAGAATCGACTTTTATTTGGATTCGTTTTGTAGAATGCAGGCTAAATTGACACAGGAAAGTTATGAAAGCGTGTTTTGTTGAATCCCAGTTTACACTGTGACATATATTATGCTTATGCAATGTTTGAATTGCGTGCTGAGTTTCTCTTTTCCTGCATCCACCCGTGCACACCCATAAAGCTGCACCCAGTGTGAGTGAGTCGCAGAAGGCTAAAAACTGCCGCCAGGGAATGTACTTGCATTCCTTAGGCTCGAGTCTTTGGGCACGAGGGAAGGTCAGAAGTGGAGTAATGCTTGAGTCAGTTCATCCGAATTTCTTGAGCATTGAAACTCAGTTTTTTAGAAGAGATGTTACCTTGTGGTGCTGAAGAGTGAATATCTAGGCTAATTGTTTTGAAAGGTTCGTGTGCTATTACCTGTTATGCAGAGCACAGCTGCAGTTCATCTGACACGTCAAAGACTGGGTGACTCCTCCGGTGCTCGGTTCAAGCTCTAGAAGGATAGCATTGGAAAATGATCTTCTCGTTTGACTGTTGCAAAACGGAATGATGTTCATTTCTCTTCCAATAAGTGACCGAATGATAATGGTAGTGTTAATGAGCTTGGTACAGAGTATAGCATGTCTTCCTAATCCTTCATTTAAATGTTCTGATCTTTTATAAGCATCAACTTATTTCATCAACAAAAAGGCTACTTTCTAATTACTTGAAGTCCAGTGTGTTTAGTTTTAACAATGTACCCAAGTCCTGGCTCTTGGCTATTCTAAAGGCCTGGAGTCTGCATCACTACTACCTTCTGATGGGATGAATTAATGCACCAGGCCCCATGCAAGCCTTTGTGCCCTGTACATGCCAACGAACCCCTACCTGATCCTTGTGAGTGCCCTTGTCTATTCTCTTTTCACGTAGTTATTTTGGTGGATTAAAACTAGCACCCAGTGCAGTCGCACATTTGCATTGTGGGGCTCACTTTTCTCAGTCTCAAGTCCCCTCATGTTTAGGCTTTGATAGTTTATGCCTCAACATTCTGGTTTTAAGCTTTGAGTGTCATGCCATCAGTCTATTGTAGCAGCTCTTTATATCTCCGTTTTGGACACTTAGTACTATTCTTGATACGAGGTACCTCAGAAATAGTCTGGAGTACAGGAAGAACAAAGATTCCGCAGTAGACTTATCTAATCATCGAGGCACGTTGGAGAGGTGAGTATAGGTACTCGGAAACCAAATGTTGTATTGAGAGCCCTTCCTGCTCCAGAAACTCATTTGCACTGACTCGCCGATTTGTAATTCTGATCAGGGTTTAGATGTCCCCACATAGCACTATGGCATTACGCAATACTCCACTTCGGGTGTGGTGGTGATGACTTGTTGCCCTAAGATATCACCCACGCCATGTTCCCTATGTGTGATTTATGGGACTGGGTCTCAATCTGCTCCTTTGACTCCAAGTGGGGGATACACTGAGAGAAAGCACCTTGTAGTCCTGTGATTCCTTATGTTGCTGTCTCATCCTGACTAGGTGTATTTCACAAATGACTCCCATCCCAGGCTTATGATTAAGTGCTGATCCTGCTTAATGCAGAAAGTTAGTATGAAAAACTCAATTAATGAATGGACGGCTTTGCTTCTTGTTTTTCTTGTCCTAGTAAGAAATAAGCATCTCTCCCATCGTTTCTGTATATATGGAAATAGTATCCAGCTAGATCATTTTTGAGATATGTCAGTGGTCTAGTCTACCTCCACTGCTTTCTAAAGTTATCATCCACCGTTTTTTAAACAATCTTCATTGATATGTACCAGGTAAAAAGAACTGACATGTAAGTATGCAGTACTAAGTGAACACACTTGGGTGTGCTGTTTTGAATTCATTAAACTTTTGACATAATCAGTACATGGTATACATGTGTGCAGTATTAAAACAACATAGACAATAATTGAACATTCATGTGTAGGTTTTTTCTCAATGTCTTAGAAGATTTCTGGATTCAAACCATGCGGCACCTGCCATTGCGCTGTAGTGTAGTTCCTATTTCCCTAATGGGCTCTACGCATTGGAATAATATAACCTATAGGTTTGACATAGGACTAAGGTCGGTATGTCCCTATCGATTATATTAAACTTAATTACCTGTACCAGCTAGCTCAGATGCCACTAGAAACTGCTTGAGAACAAGAAGGGAGTATTTTCTGGCAACCTAAAAACATGACAACTTCGTTTCCCTTCAGAAGCGGATACGTCTCAGAATCGTGGAAACAATAGATAAGTTTCACTTATTCAATCGTGCATGCTTAGTTTCTACAGAGTTACACAGAAAGGAAAGATGGGCGTTTCAATAAAAAGGGTTTTATTGAACAGTCTTGTTTCTCGTGTAAGAGATATGTGCTGTTATGATCACAAGACAGTATGCAAGATAAATAATGTACAGCGTAAGCAGTAGAAATAAATAATATTGCGCTAGCATTATCTTTTAGCATATATTCACGTACATAAATAACATGAGCTAAGAATGCGAGTACTCATACGATGCGATGCGTCTCTAAGCTAGTTCTACCCCAATGTACCTAACCTATTCTAGGTGTAGGGAAAGGTAGAAGTAGGTGGAGTATTCTCTAATATGGTAGACTAAGAGTATGTTAAGTCTAGTATGCGAAGTATGGTATGCCAAGAGTCCCTCTAGGTTCTAGTCCGCTCCATACCTTGAGAATGAGAGAGGTGGGAATCTCCTGCCGGATCTGGAACTCTAACGCCCCACGAAGGGAGTCCGAACACTGGAAGCTGGATTCGTCTCCGTGCAGGAATGACAACATCTTCTCAGTGCGTCAGGCCGGGATACGGGCTCCTCTGAAGTCGAGGTCTCCTCTAACTTGCTTGGGCAAGGGAAGGTATATTTATACCTGGTAGGTGTCTTGGAATGTTAGCATTGACGTGAAGTCGGACAGAGGAAGACGTCAGGAATGAACCCTTAAGGTATAACGGTTCATACATAATAGATGAGTTCTTGGAAAAATCAATAGTCCTGTGCTAGGGGAACTCCCGAAGGTTAAGGGTCTGGTTTCTAAGAACTCGTTGTGACGTTAGGGTGGACGGATGTCGGTGACCATGCCTGTATTTGGAGTGCATGGCTAATGCCTAAATAAGGACAGGGAATCTATGCCTATATAAGGGCAAGGCGAATTGTGCCTATATAAGGACATGATTCAGGAAAACCTATATACGGACCCCTAAAGCGAAATACAACACCCACTCCATCTTCGATTGAACGATAATACTAAATGCTAAACATAAAATTGAGTACCACATATTACTAAAAACATTTCTAAAAGCATTTTAAAAGAAGCTCAAAACTGTTGAAATGCCATAGGTACTGTACATTAAAAGCATTGTTTTCATTCTAAGCATATAACGGAAGTGGAATGCAACGGGAATGAAACAGTAATATATACATATAATGATATGGTCGATAAGTTCTTACAATCAAAGCCATGGCATACCATGGAAGTAAATGAAATGTTAGACAAGTAAGGTGACAATGTGTCCCTGGAAGTATTCAAAGAAGTCAGTTTTACAAGACTAGTTCTACTGTAAGCAGATTGTTCTTTTGCCATGTCATTTCAAAGATTAAAAGAAAAAGTTCAATTTCTGGGAAAAGTTCCAAGTTTTGAAAATATGAAGGCCAAATTTCATTGTTGCCCTGGTACACTGTGAGCCGAATCAAAGTCAGTGTATGGGTCTGGCGTAAACATTAGATCATCTATTTCCGTAGCCAAAATATCGTCCACCGAAGTCGGCGACATTTGGAACACCTCGCTCAGAAGGTTAATTGCACAGAGATGAGAAACATCGCCTTCAGCAGAAGATGCAATGTTCGCGTCCGTTGTTACCTGTGTGCCCGTTGATCCATCTCGTACCTCAGCAGCAGCCGGAAGAGTCTGTGAGATCTCAATGAATGCCGCCATCAGGATTGGAAGCCTCTGGGGACAACACACAACATGGGACGTTATCGGGTCCAGCAGAGTATCGATATCCGTTGGCATGACTGATGGGAGTGTTAGACAGGTGTCTAGCACGCATTCTTCACTGCAAAACAGGCAGCGTAGAACAGGTAAGATGCAATCTTGCCAGATTGGTCTGAATGACAGGAACCACGTTGTATTAAGTTCCCGTAGACGAGGCATGCCCAAAAGCTGTACTATCCGCTCACGGCATTTCCGTTCAAGGAAGTGATGTTGGCGAAGAGGCTTGCCATAGCGTAGTAGGAGGAGTGGAAACAGAATTCCTGCAACAAGTGCTAGAATTAACGGCACACCACCACACACCGAATGTGCGAAGTTTGGGATGATTCCGAGGACAGCCTGGAAAGGTGCTAATAGTCCGGAACAGATGGTCTTAAATACATGTACAATTCCGCTTGTATCAGACATGTTAAAGATACGTCCTATCATTTCTACGAAATGTATAGGGCAGTTTGTACGAATTAAAGCTTGTATCTCAGCCGAAGTCCTTGCAACTTGTAGATCATAGGTTTCTTTGGCCGAGGTCAAAGGCACTGATTGTTGTATAAGCATGGCTTTCATTCTGCTTAAAGTATCACATCGTATAAAAGAGACATTCAACGAAGGCCATAGAGGCGACTCCTGACTGTGTCTATTGGGGCAAACAATACTTGCATACAGCAAGTGACCCTGGAGTTGACCGTTACTAGATATGGGATGCCTGGCAACATGCCACAGCAACTCTGATCATTCAACATGAGGTAACTCCCAGTGGAAAGTTGTCCAAACGTTGGATTAATCACAGCAGCTGGTGTACCCTGCTGGTGGCAGGACAAATTTGCCACAGAACCATTACAAGCCCGCGTAAAGAAATGTCCTGACAAATCAGTGAACCGCTCAGTGCACTTTCACAGTGTGTACCGCTCAAACACTTCACGATCCCCACTCCAACATCTATAGGTGTAAGGTAAATTCCAGGATGTCTTAATGTATTCTTTACCCAACCTTTCATATTTGCCTGCTTGCATCTGTCTAAGGCAATACTGAAACTGGAAAGTAGTCCCAGGTAGACTAATTTTGCCACGAATAAGCCATTCTGTAGCTGGTTTTTCTGCCACTGTGAATGGTAATTTGTCAAGTTTTTCAATGCTCAGTACTGTAAACTTCGCTCCCCTTTGTGCCAGTTCGATCTGTTTATCAGTTAGATTGTATTCTGCAAACAGAGCCGTCGTGTTGATAAAACGCCAAGGCATATAGCCCGCACGCAAAGATTGCAGCGTCCAGCTTAATAACATAATAGAACGTAACTGAGACTGGCCTTGCTGTAACATGGCTAAATCTTGTTCCAGTATGTCGATAGCAGAGGATACAATACTGTCCAATGAATAAATTCTGGAGGACAAAGTTGTTAACCCATTGTCGACCACAGAGAGAGTTTTCTCTAAATTAATACGATCAAGTTCACGTATTCGTTCTGCGGCCTCCATCTGTGACACCTTCCATGCTTCATTATAAGCAGCATAAATGCCGGCATATATGAAAACGTCTTTTGACGCGGTTTTCTTGGTCCAAGCAAGAATTCCCTAAGGTCTGCGTCGTCTTTAAGTAAAGATAAGTGTTTTCACATCCTTAAGTGTAGATTTTTGCAGCCAATCGAGGCATAATTTTCCTACACTGTATGTTGTTACTACCCCCGGATGCTGTCTTTGGACGTATCGTGGGTCTGGCCTATGAATAGTAAACCCCTGTGTTTTATTCAGGAATCTCTCTTGACAGTTGTTTGTGTCTGTGGGCCAGATCAACCATTTTCTTCAATCAGGATTTGTTCTGTTGAGTTGTAGTATGGTGTCAACTGTAACCGCTGCCTGTGTATTGTTATTACTGGCAGGTGTTGGTACAGAAGGAGTTTTCATGTCTTTGATCTTGGCTAACCCAAGGCAAGACGTTTGTTGGACCGTGTCATTCAAAAACATTATTTGTTGAGGGACGATACAGGCTCTAAACAAAGCTTCTATCCCCTGCACTTGCCAATCTTTAGTACCCCAGATAGATTTTGTGTCTTTCCATAAGTCGAAACCCTGTCGAGACAATTGGGCAATAAAAGCTGCAGATTAAATCTGTTTTGTATTTGTTAGCATAATTTTCAGTCCTGTTTTGTTTACATTTTTATAGTAAAATGTTTCTGGATCTGATATATTGTATCCTAAAAAATATGGAAACTTTTTAGCAAATGTTTTTGAACTACCTTTTGGTGGTGTAGGACAATGCTCCCATTGGTTAAACATAAACACATTTCTAGGTGTTGCAGATTTATGCAAAAAATGATGACCATAGTGGTTATAGCAATACAGCTGTTCATAGTCTGATGAACCCTCTAAATATTCATTATTAGAAAATGCAGCAGATTTTTCTAGGTCAAACATCATATTATTTACAGTTTCAAAGTCCCAATCATCAGAAAAGGTACTGGATGAAACAAAATCACTTAGTGAGATCTTAAATAAATGTGGAATGTTCAAATGTTCCGTCGGGCCAAAAATATCAAAATCAGTTTCGTCCCACACTATACCATCCTGTATAGGAACAGCTGTGATGTTCACTGCAGACAAGTCTCTTGTTTCACGATGGGATGATTTGTGAGGTTTCAAAAGTAAGTTCAATTCTTTTCTTTCAATGTCCAAATGGATGTATCTCCCATTTATAAGCACGCTCATAGTCATAACCAAAGCTATCCAAAGCAGGAAGAAAAATATTCCAGAAATAACCCAAAGTTCAATCCATGGTGAAACTAGATAAGTCTTTTTCAAAAAATGCAAAAAGTCTTGTACTTGCTGTTCAAAAGTTTTTGATGCTGGCGACGTCTCGGGCTCACTCGGATCCTCAGAAAACGTATCAAAGTTAATGAAGTAGCCAGAAGCAGTTCTGTCAATTGTTTGAATTGCATCAGGATTTGTAGAAATCACTGGAACCAGTTGATCACCTGTTACATTGGTGTAGACAGGTGTATTTGGACGAACTGTTACTTGAGTTTCAAGAGGGATGAGTTCCATAGCATTATTGCTCAGTCCTTCATCTGTTACTGCTGAATTCTCGATGGTTATCAGTCTTTCAGTCTGAACCTCTTGGATAGTAGCGAGAGGAGTGTGTCTGCTACTAGGTCGGAGTCCACGAGGCCTACTATTTAGTATTGGCCACATACTGTGGTTTGATGAGGTCGATGGACACAAATCTTTTCTCCTTTTTTCCAGCAAGGGGCGGCAGAAGTACTGTTCTTGTTCCGTGTATGGCCAGGACAGGTACTGGTTGTCTATAAGACGGTCCAAATTCCTTCTTGTCCGCAATTTTCTCTCTGACTAGATCACCAACTTTTGGAAACCAGACAGGCCTTGCTGGGACCGCCGGTTTTTCCCCAGTGGTGGTTGGCTGCAGGAATACGTTGCTTTGTTTCGTTCTTAGTTAATTTAGGTCCTGTAAAACAGCCAAACGATCTTTGATATCAAAGGGTTTATTTTCCACCACTGTGCCTCTACATTCCAGATCGGGCACCCACATTCTTGTCCCAAATAGGACCTCATACGGAGTGACCCCCCCTAGAGAACTTCTTGGCAAGTTGTTTAATGAGCGTTGGACCCCATAAAGATGTTTGACCCACCCATCACCCGAACCTAATACCCTAGCTGTTATAGACTGCTTTATGTCCCGGTTTTTCCTTTCCACAACAGAATTTCCCTCAGGATGAAAAGGAGAGGAGTACCGCAATGCAACGCCCAGACTGGCCATGGCGTCTTTGTAAGCCCGAGAGCTAAACGCAGGGCCCTGGTCAGAATGTAGCGTGCCTATTGCGTATGTGCCGATAAAGACTCGCAAATCTTTTATAACAGTTCGAGCGTCAGCCGAGCGCTGAGGCCATATCCATAGGAACCTTGACTTAGTATTTGTGGGATTGCAGTTGTCCACGAGGACGCCTGCGCATAGATAGTCTAATGCTGTCTAACAATGGTGTCTGTACTGGGCAGCTACATTCGTAGCATGGTGTCTGGTGGCTTTCTCGCTGTAATTTACAGTCTATGCAGTTATTGATGAATATGTGTATTTCTGTATTCATTCCAGGCCACCAGTACATCTCTTTTAATGTCAATATTGTTTTAGAGATCCCTTGATGTGACAGACCCTCCCCAGATGTGTTTCATAAATCAAAGCTGCTCTACGTTCCATGTTTGGAATTACCCTATCCCCCACTCCAGGGATTCGAGCAAAAGGAACGTTGTTCGCATCAATTACATAAGAGTACTTGAGTGGAAACTTTTTTGGTAACGCTGCACCACTGCCTTTGCTCGTAGCATTGACAGCCAACATTATCTCACTGTCTATTTTCGTTTTTGAACAAGTGATCGCAGCTACGGAAGCTGTCTGAACAGCCCCCTTTGCGGCTTCGTCAGCCAATGAATTCCCTGCAACATGAACGCCATCACGTTGATGACTAGGTGTATGGATCACGTGAGCCTTTGGTAGTTCGCTTTTTAACTGAACAACTTGTTCCCAAAGCGTTTTATGCTTTATTGTGCCACCTTTTGCATCTTTGAACCCGTTTTCAAGCCAAGTTTGTATATATTCATTATACGACTGCACACAGTAGAAAGAATCGCACACTATTAGTGTGGGGAATTCTCGATCTGTACTTTCAAGTGCCAGTTTGAATGCTTGTAGTTCAGCTCGCTGAGCTGTGCAATCTCCTAGAGACTGGGTTTTTGTGACCATAGGTCTGAAGTTGCCTTCGCGCATGCGACCTTTAACGATTGCACACGCTGTATGGAAGCTTGCTTACTCCCTGTTGCGGGTTGTGCGGATCTGTCAGTGTAAATTATGAATTCGTACTGATCGAGAGGCAGAATCTCAGTAGGCAGAGGACATTCATGTTCATATTGCAGGAACGCTTGCGTTTTTAAATCGGTATCAAAAACATATTCAACATCTGTTGCAGCAAGAGAATTAACCCATTGTATCCATCTTGGATGTAATGCTTTAGCATTTGGAATGCTCGCTTTAGTTACCGCCTCTAAGGCCGGAACTGGGGTTACGACAATAATGCGTTTCCCTTGGGCTAGAGCTCTTTCTTTTGCTACAGCGGTTTGAACTGCTGTCAGAATTTTTTCTGTTGAAGTGAAGCGCATTTCTGCTTGTGTATACAAGTGTGATTTGTATGCAATTGGTACTTTTTCACCCTCATTAAATGTTAAGTAGGTGAATCCGCATTGACCCGAAATTATTCGGATCACTAGATTGCGTTTACTTACGCGTGTTTGTAAGTGATTTGTTGCTAACATGTTAGCCTGGAGTGAACTCAAGATTTCTGTGTATTCCTGTGTCCAGTTTTTGATTGAAAAATCAGGTTTGATTAGTGCGTAGAGGTTTAACCCTTTCTGCGTAATTTAGAATGTAAGTTCTTCCAAAATTTAGGAAACCTAGGATGGATTGTAAATTTTTAAGCATCTTAGGAGGTTGGCGCAGCGCACACCTTTCTGAAAAGTTGGCTGCCAAGCTCTTGCCTTCACTTGAAAGCTCATATCCTAGAAACAGGACATTGAGATGGGCAATTCTGGACTTTTTGAAGTTGAATTTGTAGCCCTCAGAGGCGAAGCCCAGTATAATGGTGCTCACCCTGTTCAAGTGTTTGTCCAGGTCATCGTCTGTCAGATAGAGGTCATCGACATATGACAATGCCTCATTATCATAAATTTGTAGTAACTCCGTTACCCTCGCTGAGAATAACCCCCGGCTGTTCTTGAACCCTTGTGGGAGTCGACAAAATTGACGCTGGGTCCCCATTATTGAGAAAGCTGTTAGGTACCTGCTTTCAGGTGCCATGTTTTGACAAAAGAAACCATTTGAGATGTCCAATGTGGTTTTGTATTTTTTACGCACATGTTATTCATTAATGCTGTACTATGTGCATTTTGCACTGCAAATGTTTTGGAACAAGTGTTCAAGTGTCTGTAATCCAAAACTAGACGATATGTATTGTCTGGTTTGGAGACAGGAAACAAAGGATTGTTCATTGAAGAGGTGCATGTTTCAATCACCCCTTGGTATTCAAGTTGATCTAAGATCTCCCTGACCTGTTTTTTAGCTTCTTGCTTTATTGGGTACTGCCTTTGTGCATTAGGTTCATTTTTTAGATGTATTTTGTGGTGAGGTGAGTCCTCATCCCATCCTACATGATTTTTGTATAATGCTGGGGCCTGGGCAACTGCCCATTTCCTGGCATAAGTATATTTTAGATGAATTGGAATATGGTTAGAGAAGGCAGGCATAATAATGTCCTCGCCATGTGGGCACTCCCTGACAAATTGTGGTGGCCAGTCTTTTTCTGCTGGAAGTAGGTCATAGCACTTTTTTGGGAAAAACTTTCAAGGGGCTTTCACCTGTCTAGGTATGTCTCCCTCCATCCGGAGTGTTATTTCCATATAACTTTTGTGGAGTACTAACCCTGGTGTCTACAGTCTCAACTGTAATGTACTCATTCAAGTCCACTATCTCCAGAAGTTCCTTCAGGTTCTGGCGAGCTATTGTGACTTCTGCTGCACTGTCCAGCATTGTCTGAGCCCATTCTCCGTTCTTGAGTTGTGTTCTCAGTATCCTCGGCATGTCTGAACTTCAGACCTGCTACCTTCTTCTTTGAGAATTGAGGTTTTTATTTACTTTTCGGAACGTGTTTGTCGTCTTTCGATTTCACACATTCTTCTCTATGTTCTGACCGTCCTCTTCTTTCCGATGTCTGTGACGAGATCTGAAAGGTACGAGAGGAACGTGTATCAGTATCTTGATACCTGTCAGGCTTTTTTAAATTATCCCTATTCCTGAGGTTATACCTCCTTTCAGAGGGCTCCTTTTGAGGAGACCTACCTCGGGATTGAGAACGTTTATCTGAATTATTTTTATTAGTTTCCCACTTCTTTTGAGAAGATATAGGAGTTTGTTTAATAGAGTCCTTCTCAGGACTTTCAGATAGTTTTGGCTTCACTGGTCTTCCACCCAAACTATCTCTGCCTAATTCTGCATATGATTGTTCTATTATTCTGGGTAGCTCAGTTTGATGTTCTGTAACATCGAATTCCCTTAATCGTTGGCGGATCGCCACTGCTGCTGCCTCCCCTTTAATATTAGATAATATGATTGTTGAGACCTGGTCGAAATTTTTCAGTAATTTCATACCTAAATTTAGAGCAGGCTCTGCCCCGTATTCGTTTTGAATTTGTTTCACGACATCTGGTATTACTGCAATTGACGGAATACCATGTGTTTTAGTATAGATGGCAGCAAAGACTGAGCCCCAAGTGGTACAGTCTTCCAGTTGTGGTGTGATCCCCATTGGTAAACAGATGGTTAGGATTCTGTGTTTCTCATATGGGCTAGTATTTGGAAATACTGCTTCGATTTGAGTAATTTTTTGATTTATCCAGAATGGAATTTGCTCACGTTTTGTGGGTATTTTTCCCATGACTGCGTATAGAGTCTGTGGTGTAATTTTTAGTGTATTCCCCTGTTGAGGAGTTTGATTTGGAAGTGTCAATGGTGGTTGGACTGTGAAAGTCCGCATGACATATTGGACTAGTTGTCTGTAGATTTTTATTAACTCTGTAAGTTGAGTAAGTAGTTCCTTGTCTGACATTATTTCGATGTCCGGATGAGGAGTGTAGCTGGCTAGAATCGGCCATGTTGCTCCTGGTCTACCTAGTGGACCGAGCCTGGTAATGTTTTTGTGATGTTTTAGGGCGCCTTTAAACCAGAGCTGATGCTCCTGGTATGTTAGTGGAATTTCAATATCCTTGAAAGGAATATATTCCTCTGGTGGTTCATCTTCTTTGTAGAAGTGAAACAGTCTTGTTACTGAATTTGATTCAGGAAATATTACCCATGAATAGAATACCTCTGTCTGAAAGGATTCGTGTGCCTCTATCACGTAAACTGCTCTACCTCCTCTTGGTGGTAGGCCGTGTTTTATAAGTTTTAGAGTGATGGCTCTTCTTAAGTTTGGAGCGATGTCTATAACACCCTCCTCAGGTTCATTTAAACCTGTAAAGTTAAAAACTGTTATGGCTGGGTCAGCCGCAGCTCCACCGGTTTCGGTCATTTTGTTTTTTGAAAATGTAGAACAAGTTTCAAGGAAACAAAAAGATAAGGTGCACAATATTTTGGAACACTGTATCCTTCAACGTTGAACAAACCAAACAACTAATATATAGGGTGCTTCCCTATTTAGTTATGGCGGACATTTAACCCTACCCACTCTGGACGTCTTATGGAGTATGTGAGTAGGGGTCTCTGAGAAAAGCACGAATGAGTTACTCAGTATCTAGCGTTAAATTTCTGCCTTACCAAACCGTTGGGCGCCATGTAGTGTTGTTCCTATTTCCCTAATAGGCTCTGCGCATTGGAATAATATAACCTATAGGTTTGACATAGGACTAAGGTCGGTATGTCCCTATCGATTATATTAAACTTAATTACCTGTGCCAGCTAGCTCAGAGGCCACTAGAAACTCATTGAGAACAAGAAGAGAGTAGTTTCTAGCAACCAAAACTTTGTTTCCCTTTAGAAGCGGAACACGTCTCAGAATCGTGGAAACAATAGATAACAGTTTCACTCATTCAATCGTGCATGCTTAGTTTCTACAGAGTTACACAGAAAGGAAAGACGGGCGTTTCAATAAAAAGGTTTTTATTGAACAGTCTTGTTTCTCGTGTAAGAGATATGTGCTGTTATGATCACAAGACAGTATGCAAGATAAATAATGTACAGCGTAAGCAGTAGAAGTAAATAATACTGCGCTAGCATTATCTTTTAGCATATATTCACGTACATAAATAACATGAGCTAAGAATGCGAGTACTCCTACGATGCGTCTCTAAGCTAGTTCTACCCCAATGTACCTAACCTAGTCTAGGTGTAGGGAAAGGTAGAAGTAGGTGGAGTATTCTCTAGTATGGTAGACTAAGAGTATGTTAAGTCTAGTATGCCAAGTATGGTATGCCAAGAGTCCCTCTAGGTTCTAGTCAGCTCCATACCTTGAGAATGAGAGAGGTGGGAATCTCCTGCCGGATCGGGAACTCTAACGCCCCGCGAAGGGAGTCCGAACACTGGAAGCTGGATTCGTCTGCGTGCAGGAATGATAGTCTTCTCAGTGCGTCAGGCCGGGATACGGGCTCCTCTGAAGTCGAGGTCTCCTCTAACTTGCTTGGGCAAGGGAAGGTATATTTATACCTGGTAGGTGTCTTGGAATGTTAGCATTGACGTGAAGTCGGACAGAGGAAGACGTCCGGAATGAACCCTTAAGGTATAACGGTTCATACATAATAGATGAGTTCTTGGAGAAATCAATAGTCCTGTGCTAGGGGAACTCCCCAAGCTTAAGGGTCTGGTTTCTCAGAACTCGTTGTGACGTTAGGGTGGACGGATGTCGGTGACCATGCCTGTATTTGGAGTGCCCGGCTAATGCCTAAATAAGGACAGGGATTCTATGCCTATATAAGGGCAAGGCGAATTGTGCTTATATAAGATCATGATTGAGGAAAACCTATATACGGACCCCTAAAGCGGAATACAACAGCGCCATGTCGGTGATGGATCCACACTTAATTTATCTCTGGTGCCTGGAGCGCGAATCAAAGTCGTGCTCCTACTGCCGGGCAATAGCTCTGAAGGCTTTGAGGGAGCGATCTCTAAAGTTGCTTGTGGTCCGACGTTCGACTCCACGCCTTTCGCCCCGGAGGTCTTGTTCCCTGTCTGTCGAGAGGAGGGTCTGGGCAGAGCTCCGGGAGTCCTAAGTCCTCGTCCTCCCACTCAAATTCGTCGGGTCGGTCAGGTCAGAGACATAAGGAACACAAGAAGTTGAAGCATGCTTCAACCTATCCCTGTTCGTTGGCCGACATGACGGAGGAGTCTCGACCCTCTAGGCCTCGTTCTGCGGAACCTGCACCTGGGTTATCTTCGCGCTTCCCTGCCTTTCCAGGATCCGGAGCGACCCCAGTCCAGCTTAAAGAAGATGACGCCATGCACCTCCTATTTGGATGATCTCATCCTCCTTGCAAGCCCATTGGGTTCCATGCTGGCGGCTCCAGCCGATGCCCCCAGTGGATCCGTTGGTTGATCCGGAGCGACACCCGCCGTGCCACTGCAACCTTCCCCAGTGCCGGCCCTCGCGCCGCAACTCCTGATGCCACCAGCCCCATTCTTATCCTCGATGGGCCTGATTGGGGCCCATCGACGGTGATGCCGACGGGACCCTGGGGTCCTGGGCCAGTCCATCTGCCTTATTTCGAGGGGCTCAGAATGGAAGAAGATTTGGAGGGGTCACTGGACCATTTAAATTAAAAAAGAACAACTGATAGACTGAATGCTGAACAATGTCAAACATTCACCCCAGTACAGAGATCTGAGCCTAACGTCATAGTTTTTTGCTCCCCATGCCATTCCAGTTTAAACCCAGCCATATGCATATCAGTCTTGACCCTGCTCCTCATGGGAACAGTCCAGCCCGAACTGCCAAAGCAGGTCCTTCCTGGACCAGATACAGGCATCCTGGGACCGGTTTCGGGGCATCACCCCTTATCAGCCAGGCTAGCTTGAATCCAGTGGCGTAGTGAGCACGGGACCCACGTCTGGTCATACCCTTCTCGATGCCACTGGAGTCAAGCTAGCCTGGCTGATAAGGGGTGATGCCCCGAACCCGGTCCCAGGATGATTGTTTCTGGTCTAGAGACAACTTGGCCATTCATTTTGTTAAAAAAGACTGTATCATTTATTACTTATACGACTAGTTCATAAAACAAATTATGCGATACAAAAGGGGATGATGGACGGAATGTTTGAGCCAATCAAACACTCACCCCCAGTCAACTGATCTGGGTTTAATCCATCATCATTCTTTAGCTCACTCCACCACCCCAGTTCAGACACGGCCATATGCAAATCAGTCTGACCCTGTGCCTCATGGGAACAGTCCAGCCCGAACTGCCAAGCCATGTCTTCCCTGGACCGGAAACAAGCATCCTTTGACCGGTTTCTGGCATTCCAGCCGTCATCAGCCAGGCTTGCTTGAATCCAGTGGCAAAGTGAGCAAGGGACCAACGTCTGGGCATACCCCTGCCAACTTAGGGCGAACAAAGCGATACAAAAGGGGATGATGGACGGAATGTTTGAGCCAATCAAACACTCACCCCCAGTCAACTGATCTGGGTTTAATCCATCATCATTCTTTAGCTCACTCCACCACCCCAGTTCAGACACGGCCATATGCAAATCAGTCTGACCCTGTGCCTCATGGGAACAGTCCAGCCCGAACTGAAAAGCCATGTCTTCCCTGGACCGGAAACAAGCATCCTAGGACCGGTTTCTGGCATTCCAGCCGTCATCAGCCAGGCTTGCTTGAATCCAGTGGCAAAGTGAGCAAGGGACCCACGTCTGGGCATACCCCCGCCAACTTAGGGCGAACAAAGCGATACAAAAGGGGATGATGGACGGAATGTTTGAGCCAATCAAACACTCACCCCCAGTCAACTGATCTGGGTTTAATCCATCATCATTCTTTAGCTCACTCCACCACCCCAGTTCAGACATGGCCATATGCAAATCAGTCTGACCCTGTGCCTCATGGGAACAGTCCAGCCCGAACTGCCAAGCCATGTCTTCCCTGGACTGGAAACAAGCATCCTAGGACCGGTTTCTGGCATTCCAGCCGTCATCAGCCAGGCTTGCTTGAATCCAGTGGCAAAGTGAGCAAGGGACCCACGTCTGGGCATACCCCCGCCAACTTAGGGCGAACAAAGCGATACAAAAGGGGATGATGGACGGAATGTTTGAGCCAATCAAACACTCACCCCCAGTCAACTGATCTGGGTTTAATCCATCATCATTCTTTAGCTCACTCCACCACCCCAGTTCAGACACGGCCATATGCAAATCAGTCTGACCCTGTGCCTCATGGGAACAGTCCAGCCCGAACTGCCAAGCCATGTCTTCCCTGGACCGGAAACAAGCATCCTAGGACAAATTATATCACAAAATTGTACGGCAAGAATCACAGTTCAGTTTTATCAGTCCACAGTATCAAAACAGTTATTGTAATTAAACGATTAAAATTCTGCACATAAAACAAGGTTATTGCATAGTGATAACACTAAACACATCAAATCTATAATTTCATTAATACAAATCATGTAATTCATGAACAATACAATGAATATTTCATAAAGATGAATATACAACAAACCGCGAGCTCCTGCGGAACTGGCTGGCTCAAAAAAAGAGTTGACGCAGCGTTTCGGTGAGACAGACAATATTCATCACCTTCTTCAGGACAAATTCTATTTAAAACTTTAACTAGGACAAGAGGAAAAAAGCACTGTAAATAAAATGTGGTAAAAGATAGCTGAATCAATACATGACGTACATTGTTACTTTATTACTTTTTGTTCACTCATTTGTGCCTAATACTAACAGGAATAAAAGTCTAGTTGCTTAAATTGGATAAAGTGCTATATTCTTGCTTAAAATGTATTTTGATAGTGTAAAATCTATTTTAAAAATTGAGGATAAATATATACCTCCACCCATCATTTGTTTAGTTGAAAAAATTGGGGTATTCAGCATATCGGCTATAGATATCTTCTCTATTAATCCGAAGGGC
This sequence comes from Calotriton arnoldi, assembly GCA_963921515.1. NCBI lineage: Eukaryota > Metazoa > Chordata > Amphibia > Caudata > Salamandridae > Calotriton > Calotriton arnoldi. Next base: position 1,905,913 of record CAWUFW010001667.1, read on the forward strand.
AGTAAAAGCGTAGGGAAAGGGTACTCCCAAAAATGGCGATGAGAATCATAAGGAGTCACTCCATCTTACCTAAAGTGTCAATTCAATTAGGGTTTTAAGGAATCCGAATTATCATAGATAGGACATCCAGGTGGTGAACCTTTGATGAAATGTTGTCTTTAAGAAACTTTAAAAAAAAGACCCAAGATGTGATGAATCTGAAAATAAATCACAGAATACAATAATTAAATTGTAGAGTACGCTGTGAGCACCTATGGATAAATCTCAAGATACAGTCTCCCACTTACTGGTAAAGTAATATGTAGAGTGTCTGGGAAGAATCCACTCGTAGGGCGTATAAATTGCCCGTAATCGAAACGGAAAAGTGTATCCCTCTGGTTGCACGGAACCCGATCTAACGAGGCCTGATAGAGGAATACATATTCATTTAAATTAAATTAGGCTCAACAGGATAAGTGTCCTGGTCGTAAATATATCCAGCGGGAAATAAAAGAACTCACCAAAATTGTAATGATACGAAGAATTCAAATAATAATTCTCATCACTTCAAAGCCGGGTACATGAGTATCACTGGATGTCAAGGGGGTCGATCGATAGTCTGCTCTCTATTGAGGAAGGAAATGAAACCTTCAAAATGTGTATAAAATACATCTTATTTGTTAGCTGTCTAGGGCTAGATTGTCTTCAGATACAGAGGACTTATTAGTAAATTTTCTGACAGGGGAATATATAGAATAACCGATCTCTTGTTTAACATTATAGGTGATGATAAATATATACATTAACTTCTGGTGTCTCTAAAAGAAACCGAGGTCAATAAAGGGGAAGAATATATGTTTATATGCACTGAAACAAACAAAGCTACGAAGATACTATATATTTCCTATTTATTCTCTGTTTTGCATGAAGCGTGGCATTAATCTTGTTTATTAGCAGGTGCGTTGAAGGCCAGAGTACAGTTGTTAAAGGAACTTTTGAAAAACGTTGTGCGCTAAGCTTGGGTTGAGGAGAGCCAAGCTTTATGCAGAATGTCACCACTTCACCTTTCTTTCTGTCGTCTCCAGGTGAACCTATTTTTAAGTGGAAGAAATGAAAAAAAGTTTGAATGTTATGCTAGAGTATGTGATCATCTTTAAGGTCACAGAGAAAAACAGCTTTACTTCTACACTGTTTGTCGCCTGACTGTCAAGAAGCTTTTGACCTTCTCCCTGATTTGTCAGAGGCTGATACCTTAAATTTAAATGACTATGAATGATATGGATAGTCATTATCTTCCCAAGGCGAGTACTTTTTAGAAAGGTACCACTTTGGGAAGAAGTTGCAAAGAGATGGAGAAACAATTGAAAGTGAAGTAACAGATCTGCATATGCTAGTTTAATCTTCATCAAATGTAATAGCACAGCGGATGAAAGAATATGAGACCAATTGATGCTTGAGTGTAATATAGGAAATTGTAAATCTGAATTGTGGCAAAAGGATAACTCAACCTTAAAGGTTTGGGGTATTGTAAAAAAAACACATCTATCGCGTGTAGTGGTCATTAGAAATTATTGTAGGGAAATGTTTTGTTTTTTTCAGGTTCACCCCAACATTTTGCTCCCACTCTTTGTTGACCTCTGTGCTAGTTTTTTGACTCCCCTCAAAAAGTGTATGTGGAATTGGCTAATCTCTGATTGGCATAGTTAACTTGCAAATTAGACCCTAGTATATGGTACTCTGGGTACCCAGGGCTGTGCCACCCCTGTTATGACAAAGTGAAAACATGGCTCTAGGTCTGCCATCACAGCCTAGTTGGGCAGCTCTAATCTGCTGACTGGTAATGGCAAAATAACTCTTTTGCATGGTCACAAACATCCTTTCTAATATTTGTCACCCCCTAATGAAGGCCTTCTAAGCCTATGATGCAGGGCGCTGATGTATATATTTTTTTACATTTGTTATATTGGTTTTCCATTTAAAACAAATACAAACCATACAGTGAAAGAGTCACGAGATCACAGATGTAAGTCCTCAGGCAGCGAGAGATACAAAAGTCCAGAAGCGAGCGACACAGCACACATTCCAGAAAAGGCATCATTTAAGAGAACCACACCATGAATATCAGACTCTAATACATAAACCAAGCCATATTACCCAATCATAGTGCGATGTACTGGACATTAACACAGTTGGTTGTTACATTAATCATGAAAGAACAGAATAGTTAAATAAGGCAGCGTTCAATTTCAGTGCTAACATCAGAAGCTGAATCATCATCATTATTAAATTGGTCAAGAAGTTGTCTCCATGCCAGTATCTCCTCCACTGCCCCTTTTCTGTACATGCCAGACACATATGCCCTTCCCCTGCTGCTACCCACTCCAGGAGATCTCTAAACCAGTGGTCTCCTAGACCCCAACTACCCTATGGCTACTCAGTTTGGTCAACAGAAGGGAGAGGTGTTGTGCGAGTCTGTAGGGGATCTTCTGACCTTTACGTCGGGTCACTACTCCCAACAGGCAAGCCGTCAGAGTAATCACCAACCAGGTGACCTCCTCTATCCTGGGGTCTACCACCCTCAAAAACTGTTGAACCCCGACACGTAACCAAGCTAAATGTAGGAAGGTGGCATCATCCTCCTCATCACATCGCATATCTTGAACTCCCATAGAGGGATCCTTTCTGTTTAATTTGTGAGGAGTCACATAGGTGCGATGCAGAAAATTAAAATGTAACAGGTTAAACTGGTTATTGCAAGAGGCAGTATGCACCAATTCTAAGGCATGTGACCACCGCCGCACAGGGTTTTTCCAAGATGTCTCTACTGAGGGCCTTATAACACAGGGTAATCAAGTGCTGCCCTCCCCCCCCCCCACCGAACCAGGCTCCCCAGCACCTCCGACACCTGTGGTGCGGGCCGGAAAGTCACACCACACCTCCCTTGTAACACTCTTCAGTTTAGCATAGTGCAGAAAGTGATCTGAGCCTTATACAAAAGAAGCCTGAGCCTCCTGAAATGAAATGAAAAGCTCCCCGGGATACAGATCGCCCGCCATTTGACAGTCGCCCACTCTCCATTGCTCCATAGACCTATTGTTACCAATACCCCAAAACGGGGCAAGATCCCAAAGTTGCAATTCCCTAACAAAGGGAGCCAGATGAAGCACCTAACTCACCACCTGTCCCCACCAACAATAGTTGAGCTAATGTGTCCACACCAAGCATGCCCCGAAAGAGCCGCTTCTCCCATGTATCTGTCTGTCAGCCACCTCGTGGCATGCTGTAAATGTGCTGCATAATAGTATAATTTGATATCCGGAATTGCCAGTCCTCCAAATCCCTTCGGAGCGTAGATAACACCACCCTACTGCGGCGCCCAGCCCAAATCAAGGAGACAGTCTGTCCAGGCTAGAAAAAAGCAGCGGTGCCAGTGGGAACAACGAATTCTGGACTAGATACACACAACGCTGGAGGAAGACCATTTTTGCAATGGCATCCCTACCCATCATGGAGAGGAGCAGTCTATTTCAAAACAGAACCGAGCTTTCAAGGCCTGACACCACCCCATCTACATTTAGGTACCGCTGAGCTGTCTCGGTGTGTGTGACCCAGATACCTAAATATCGGAACCCCTCAGTTTCCCAACGTAGATCGACTTCCGGCAGCTGATCTATCGACAAACCGCAGATTCCAGGGAGCTGATATTAAAAAGGACATGTCAAATTCATACCTTACATGCCCCCGCAGGGGGGGGTCGAGTTAGCGAGAAGCAGCGCTCCCGCTTTCGTTACAGGGGGCCCATATTGCAGCACTGCATTACATGGTGAGGCATCGTAACCACGCCCCATCTTCGTTTACTTTCCTACAAGGATAATAAGTTAGTGGACAAAGTACAGATGGTTAAAGGGTGGTTCCATAATCCTGAGAGAATTTTTTTCCTGGGATATTTGTTACATTGTGGTAACAAAGGCCTCTTAGTGAATAATAAGGATTGTCTAGTGTGGAAAAGTGGGTGTAAATCTTGTAGGAAGAAACGCATTTTCACAAGTTTTGCAAATGAAGGCAGTGAAAAGTAAAATTTAGGAATTGGGCATAGAAGTATGCAAATCTGACACTGATTTGGAATGTGTTCAAATAGTTGCAAGTGAATATTGTTGCAAGCCAAATTCCCATAGATGGGATAAGGGTGGAAGGAAAGGTAACACAAGTTTTGTTTGACTCTGGAGTGAAGATTACACTAATTTCTAAAAAGTTCTTTGAGGAACAATTATGTGAGATTGTAAACTTATTAAACCTGACAGACCGTATAACCACGGGGGCGAGCCCATCAATCCGGAAGGATACTTAAACAGGTTCATTGAGTTTATAGGGAGGTTAGCTAGTGGCAAGATTTGTTTCTTCCATAGGTGATAGTATTCCGAGTTGATTTCACCAAAGAAACTTGGGTGTTATGTTCGAGCCCAATAGTGGTCCTCCAAGACTACTAAAGGAATTGAGCAATAATGTAAATAAAGTGGGTAGGAGGTTTCTAAAGAGGAGTTCATACAACAGATTCATAGAGAATTACCTTCCTTTTTTAAAATTGTTTTTTAAATGGGTTGTGTTATGTGCACAGCAGACGTTTGGTTATGGGGGCATCGCCAAAGTGCTGCAAAGTACAGGGTGTTCCGTTTGGGATTCAACAAGAAATACAGGCGGAGTTGCACAGGCTGGAGAGTGAAGACATCGTAGAAGAGATGGATGGCACAGAAGGTTGTCCCCCTATGTTGCAGCTTTGAAGGCCAGTGGAGAGCTAAGATTAGGTATAGACTTGAGAGAATGAAATAAGAGTATTGTGGTAGACCGGTATCCCAGTGAGGGAAGTTCTCAAGAGACCCAATGAGGTAAATATTATAATAAAATATACAAAGTGCAAATTTGCTAAAATCTCCATTGAAAATCTGGGGCATGGAATTTCAGGTAGTAGGATTAAACCTGAAGGCGAGCTAATAAACACCATTCAGCAACTCCAATAAGAAAGAATTGATGTGATTTTCTAGGAATAGCATAATATTTTTGTTAAAGGGGTTTGTGAAGAGTAGGAAAATGAGAATCTTTTTGAGGCAAGGTGTGGATTTTGTTTACGATTAGTCAGTTTACCAATATAAGGGAACAACTCATCTCAGCCCCTAATTTAAAAATGTTTGCTCCCGCAGTAAAATCTACATTCATCACAGGCGCTAGTCTGAAAGGGTTAGGTGCAGTCTTGGTACAGGTGATGGCAAGGTGGAAGAACAATATTGTTTGTGTCACAGACTTTAAAACGACCAGAAACATGCTACTCAGTTATTGAGAGAGGGGTGCTAGCAATTTTTCTGGGCAGTCAGGAAGCTTAAAAAGTTCTAGTGGGGAGGTGAGTTCCGAATTGAAACGGATCATAATTTTCTTGAGGAAATTTTCAACCAAAAAAGGGATAGATGCCAATTCAAGTAGGGTATCTAATGGGCGATATCCTTACAAGAGTTTAAGTTTGATGTTCAGTAAGTATTGGTAGTTAAAAATCACATAACAGATGCTTTGTCAATAATATTGCCATGTGTACTTGATAATCCATTGGGAGGAGAATTGGAGGAAGATGAGGACAATTAAGTGTGTGAAATTGAGGGAAGCGTCATTTCTGAAGAAAAGTGGTGATACTTCATGATAAATGGATGGGGTAACAGGAGAGAAAGCAGTGAACAGTGTAAGAAAAAGAGTTTGTAAAATATTAGTTGGCAGAAAGGCTATGGTTCATATACAAGGGTACTAGATTGGTTCCGATGAAGTCACTCATGGAAGAGCTAATTGATTTGAATCATGAGAAATACCAAGGTATGTCTAAAATAAGAGATTGAGGTTGACTTATTGACAGCCAGATATGGAAGTGTCGGTGGAAAGGGTGATAAGGGATTGCTTGCAGAGTGTAGGTAGTGATAACCAATGATTATTAGAAAGTTTCCTGTGTCTCAATAGGGTGGTTGCAGTAGACATTCTGGGTCTTAATCATAATGAATTAAGGCAAGTGTATGTTGTTGTACTCTGAGACGTACTCGAGATGGCTGAGGTGTTTTAGGTGAGTTGGATTGAGACAAGATGTATTGTAGTGTCTATTCTGCAAGGAAGGCTTCCCCAACACCATATTGACAGACAATAATGTGCAACTAGTTTCCAGAGATATTGAAACACTTCTTGAGAAAAAATAGACTAAAGCATAAAAAGTGTGGATTGTACCATCTTGAAGCTAGTGGCATGGTCAAGCGAATCAACAGCTTAATTAAAACATTCAGATGGAAATAGAAAATGGCAAAGAATGTCATGGAATGGAAAGATGAAGTAAACAGAAGGGTGGTGGTGAATAGGCTGACCCCACATTCAGTACTAAGAAAACGCATTTTGGATTGTTTAGAGGAAGGAAGGGCAGTTCCACTGTGACTCCATCATAGGTGGATAAGGACTGTAGCTTAAATGTGGTTCAACTGGCTTGGAGAAAAAGAGAGATGGTGAAGGCTAGAGAAAGGAAAGCATGGTTTGATAAGAGAGCTGTTAACGGTTGCGAAGGTAGATGATTGGTTTTGTATAAAGATACCCTTAAGCAGCAAACACAGTTCAACGTTTTCAGAGCCCTTGAAGTAATTAAGTTGTTTAATAATGCAGTGAAGACAGAGGATTCACAAGTATGGAGTCTGAACTGAATTGTTTTGTTCGGACTACAAAAGAGGAGAAGGGTCTAAGAAAAAGCTTAGAGATTAGTGGTGAGAAGGTTGAGAAAGTCAACGGAGGCCAAGAAGAGAGGACCCAGAAGGTGTAGCTGAGTGAAAAGGTCCCTTAACACCTTGCTGTTTTGTAATATGTGGTGTTGCTTAGTATCTCTTGCACGCTGTTTCTGTTGCATGTGTGGTGTGAAAGTAGATTTGGATGTATTATATTAGAGTAATTGGAGTAACACTGTATACAATGAAACTGAGACAGTTTTTGGAGTTATTAAAATTATACTTTTGTATATTAAAATTATAGTTTTCTGTTTGCTAGCAAAGTGGTCCTTCTGCCAGTAACTAAGTGACACAAGTAACAGCTTGAAAGTTAGGTTTATTCCCCAATAGGTGTCACAGCCAGCTAACTGCTCTTGCACACCAGCTTCTCTGATCTCCCATCAATTCTTGTATTCTAGTTCTAAATGTTTAATCTCCATCCCACATACCATCTGTCTGCATAAGGCAAACCATCCTAAGATACTGCACATCTCTCTGTACATTACACTGTAAAACAACAATATTAACTTAACTACATAACTGCAAAATAAAACCGTAACCATGATGTCAACGATCCTAAGTAACCTCATAATTAATTGGCATGGTATTGGACTGCTACAGTTGTATCCTAGAGTGCTTTTATTTTGAGCTGTAATCTATAGAAAGTGCAAACTATTGTGGAATTACTCTATTGCGAATAAAAGCGACAGAGAAAAAAATAACCTGCTGAGTCCCCAATTTACCCCTTACCCTATGAAGTAAAGGTTTAATTTTCGGCCCTTAATTTTGTCAGTAATCTCTCTGTCTGTAAAACAAAATTCAGGAAAATTTGAAACTCTGTTTAAAAGGAAAAAGATTGGCAGAACCCACGGAAAACACAATCGTTTTCAACACAGCAATCCTAGAGTAATGCGTTTGTGTAGTATTTCAAAATATTTCAAAGTGTCTCATCGTGTACATCAGTATATTACTCTTTAGATAGCCATTCAGCTCAACATTTTTTCATGAAATGACCATGAATACATTTAACAAAGTCTGAGTGATGTGATGTACTGCTTCCAGCTTTGATTATGGATGCTATGTAATGGAAATATGAATTATGTTTTTGCACCGACTGCTGGCTTAGCTTTGAAAAATGATTCTAGTTCAAAGTCCCCACCACATTCCCACCATTAGTTACAATTGATGTCAATTACCAGAGCCCATACATACCTCGTAATCAGTGGGTCTGTTGTGACCACAATCTGCCATGAGGTACACGTAGTGTTATTTGTCAGAACCAATATTACATCTGTAGTGGCACTGTTGTGCTCAACGTAATATTTGGAATGCTTTAGACTCTGATGTACATTCTGTTAAATCTTATTGTTGAGCAGACTGCTCTCCATCACCTCACATCATCCCCTATTTTCATTTTTCTTAGTTCATAGCTCTTCAAACATGGCTAATTCTGGTAGCTTTTTGCAGTATTTTGTTAAATGCTTCAATTCAGTACTTTTCTGCCTCAGGAGTTGTAGAAAGTGTATTTCTTAATAAAAGGCATAAATAATGCAAATGGTGGAATACCTATTTTTCTTCACCTATCACTGTAGAAAGGTTTCTCAAAACTGGGATGAGGTTGTGTAGAGGGGTTTTTCCCTTGACTTTGTTTTCATGTGGACACAGCAGACTGATTTGCTGTTAACATTTGGAACATCCATGAGCCCAATGTCCAAGAAATGGTACAAACTTGGCTTAACAGCTTCTTGTACCAAATATAATGCGTTTATTCTGTAACTTTTCATTCTTTTCTCTCAATACATTGATGTAAAAAACGTTTTTGTTTTTTTCCAGTTTTATCTACAAGACACTAAAAGTAGTAACGGAACCTTTATAAACAGTCAACGATTGAGTCGTGGCTCTGAGGAAAGTCCACCATGCGAAGTCCTCTCTGGTGATATCATACAATTTGGGGTAGATGTGACTGAGAATACCCGGAAAGGTAAGCAAGTGAATCGGTTTTGTGTAATCATGTAATTTGGTATGTTTATATAATCTGGAAATAATGCACCTATCAAAAGCTTTTGTTAATAATATTACCTACGATATAAAGGAGGCTGGGTTATGGTGGTATCAGAGGCTGGACATGAAGCAGATTTTGTAGTAGAAATGAGTACTCGCACTGCAGTGCAACATTCAGATTATCAAGCGTGTCTAAGGCTTGAGCTTCGTATGGTCCAGTAGGCTTATCGATTACCGCTACCACTGTGTAGCTCTTGGTGGGTGCCTCTCTTTTTATAGACTGACTTCATTTTCTTTTTTCAGAGAATGCAGTGAAGCAAGGGATATCCCCTTTGGTCAGCTAAAATTATCTGATACAGGCTTTGTATCCTACTTTCTTCCCAGGGTCATAAGTGACAGCTGCACAATCTTGGTGTTTTCGATTTGACAACCATTTGACACACGAGAGTTCCCCATCATTGGATGTTTCATAGGTTCACATGCTTGAATCTTTTCGTGTTTTCAGACAGTCATGGTAACATCACACACATCAGTAAGAGCAGCATTAACATGCATGCTTTTTAGTATGGTAATGTCTGTGTTGCAGCACATGTTCCTCATTTTGATTCCAAACTTCAGCCAGTAAGTTGACACTGAACTCCATACATGCAAGTTGCCACCATAGCGAAAATTCCTAATGCATGTTTTGTTAGCTGCTACCTTTCCAGAATTCTATCAAAAGCAGGTTCACCATATGAGTAATTTCAACATTAATGACATTCAAACCCTACACTAAACTGTAGGTGCAAGCCTTAACTGGAGCCTGTGGCTAGGTCCTGAGCAAGGGGAAAAATAATTTCAGTACCTTTTCCATTCTGTCATTGATAATGGAGGAAGCATCTGAAGTAAAAAGGCAGCCTTCAGACCCTGCACTTCTAGCAACCTAAATAGGTTTCAGTTGACAATTCTGTTTACAGAATTAATGAATCACCTCGAGCCACACCATATACCAAAAGGTAGCTCCATTTGCCAGTCTTTCTTCTATAAGACTCTTAAGGACAGGTGAAGGAGCACTTGTTTATGCATTTAACAGAGGGCCCCTCCTTAGTAGCTAATTTTATCAGGATACCCCTCTTGCTGTAAAAACCAGAAGGATTAACAAATTGATGTTAAGTAAATGAACATTTTCTTCTTCTAAAGCGGATTCTGATGAGGTATATTATTCCATTCATTGTAGCCTAAAAGTTGCTCACAAAAACCTCTGAAACCTTCTTGGACTCTTAAAATGCCATCTTCTTCGACTGATGCACTGAAGGTGATCATTGTAAATGGAATGATTATGATTCCGGGGGAAGGTGCAATGGCTCCAACACCAAGATATTCCCTCCTAGAGGGCACTTCCTGTTTACATGCACTAATAGAAGGATCTTCTAAAGAGTTATGTTTACTTATTATTTCTAAGCAGACGCACTGCTATGTGATTTTAAGGGGCACACCAGTTGCTCTGTGAAGCTGAAACCCATCCTAAAGCTTATATTGAAAAAGAGGTAACATCTTCTCAATCACAATGTTCACTCCTGTCAAGGGGGTAACCAGAAAATGGTAGCATTCCCCACTTTGAAATAAAAGCTCTGACGCAAAACAAGTGAGCTGACCCCCTCCCTAGAAGAACTCCCCCTATCTCTTCTACCCGAGCATCTATCTATTCATCCCTTCACTCTTCCATTCACCAGTTAATATCCATTATTTTATCTTTATATTCTTACATGCATTCATTTTTTCGTCCATCATTCAATCTTTCTCCATTCCATCAATCCATCCATGATGCCCCTGACTCCTTTCATTGCGACAAAGCTTGTGAATAAGTGTAAAGTGACAAATTTGGACAAGCATACCAAAGAGATCAACCAAATTCTGACTTTTTTAATAATGTCTTTTAATAAAGAAACTGCATAGGAATCCTGTGGTGCCATCTACCATCATACTGGACAAAAGTGTCGAACTCTGAGTATCTTTGGGAAGAGGATCAACTTAATGCAAGCAAACACTATGAAACTAGTGAATGCCCTACCCACAGTGTTTCATTATAGTAATCATAGGTGGCATGGAACCTCACCATTCACGGAGCTCACTTAAGAGGAAAAGAAGACTGAAGGCAAAAGTGTACTAAGAGAGGGGAAGTAACATTTCTGGAATTGATTCCATAATTGACTCCATTGCAGTATTCTGTCACCTGTTGAGTGCATCAAACAGAACAAAAAGTGTGGGGTGGAGTACTTGCAAATAGTCTAAGCACTGGCAATCATTAGGGGCAGCATTTCTACCCATCGTTTTTCACCCCCTGTGCCACTCTAGAAAGAGCTCCATTACGTGCAGTCATGTAACACAGGCAAGGGTGGCTCTGTACCTATGAAGGTGCACAGAAAAATCTTGGATTTGCCCAACAACATAAAAATTATTTTTGGAAAGTGTGTTATGACTGGAGGCAGATTTGATCAGTTACTTTCAGTCTGTGCCATTTCTTTGTAAGGACAAACGTACTCTTAAGAGGAGATGCCTGGCTCCTGAACCGCACCTGGCGGTCATCATTAGGGGCTGTGGCCCGTTTTTGTTTTTAGTGTTTCTCATATTTTATGTACTTTGACTTTGGTTACCAGTAGTTGCGCTTCCCACAGGAGCTTGTGGAGTGTAATGGGGGTTGCTGGGTCTATTTCTCCCACACGGTTTCCCCTTGCACAAGCGACGTATAGCGCTGACTGCCATGTTCCCCGATCCCGGGCTACAAAAAGTGCTCTACAGCGAGTCCTCGCCGATGTCGTGCTGAAGGCGCAACGGAGGCAAGCCCGTCCGCGCTCGGACCCCGCTCAGCGACGGCCCCCCCTGCCGGTTCTACCTCACAACCCAGCTAAATAATTCTCTACTTAGAGAATTAACTCCTTGGATTAAATCCCATAGGTAAGTGCTGCCCTGGCCCATCCCTTAGCTGTAACAGTGGTGAGGCCCCGCAGAGTTGACCCTGGTGTAATCTTTCCTTAACCAACTTTAAGGTGAGAACAATGCAACCTCCCATGCTCCCCACGTCTGATTTAATAGACAAATCACATATTTGGTACTGCATGTTAATCAGCGCTCGTTCACTTGTAAAAAAACAAATACGAGGTTGCAGAATTCCTGGAAGCCCACACACTTGAGGGAAGAGGTGTGGCGCCGCGGCCAGGGCGACTGACGCTGGAATCTGGGGCTCACGGTTCGATCCCCGGCACCGGCAGCAGGTCAGCCCAGCACCATGTGACTCTGGGCAATAGCTTGCTTAATCTTCCCGACGGCCCCCAGCGCCGGGACACCACTTCGGAGGTAGCTGTGCGCTTTACAAATACTGGATTTTACTTGACATTGCCTTCGTAACAGAGACATGGGCTGATGCTTAGTCTAGCAAGATTTGGTCTCTGCAGTTCCGGGCGGTTTTTCCATTGCCAGGCAGGACCGTGAGGGGAAAAGAGGCAGAGGTCTAGTGATTGTTTACTGCGACCATTTTAGGTCGACCTTTTCCGCACTTCCACCTACATTCGAAAGCGAAGCATTTTCCTTCAAAATTGAACTTAGCATTAATGACTCTTTTAATGGTCTCCTTATTTACTGCCCTCTGGCCCCAGAGCTTCACCCAAGCTATTTGTCAACTTATGGAATCAAAGGTTAATTTCTCAGACTACTCCTTTCTTGGAGATTTTAACTTTCACAATATCTTAGACAAGGATTCGAATTATCTCATAGACCTAATGAACAGTATAGGCCTTGAACAGTTACCAAGGGCCCTACCCACGCAGCAGGACACCTGCTCCATGGCGTTTTCACAGATAATTTTGGCACCCTGTCAGCTCACTTCAACTCTCATGGTCCGACCATTTGGCAGTTATGTTTAACCTAATACTACCTACTGCATCTTTTATGCCAAATTCACCTTTAGAGGAAAACTTGTGACACCTTTGGCATACCATTGACACTGTCTAATGTAACACTTCCTTAGAGTACAATAGGCCCATTATTGGCAGCGATCCAGAGACCTCCACCTCTGACTATCATGCCTAGATCGATTCTGTAGTAAACATCCTAGTGCCTGTAAAAACCTGCAGTAATCGCATAGTTACCCCCTCCGAGCCTTGGTTCTCAGAAGAACTCGGACTCAAAAAACCATCTGCCATCGGCAAAAACGGAGGTGGAGACGATGATACCTCAGAGAAAGAGGCAAACACAAGGAGATGATGGACGGAGTGCTTAAACTTTTCAAACACTCGCCCCCAGTCACAGATCTGGGTTGAATCCATCATCATTCTTTAGCTCACTTTGCCACCCCAGTACAGACACAGCTATATGCAAATCAGTCTTGACCCTGTGCCTCATGGGAACAGTCCAGACGGAACTGCCAAGCCATGTCTTCCGTGGACCGGAATCAAGCATCCTGGGACCGGTTTCAGGCTAACAGCCCTCATCAGCCAGACTAGCTTGAATCCAGTGCCAAAGTGAGCAAGAGACCCACGTCTAGGCATACCTTGCCAACTTAGGGCGAACAAAGCAAACACAAGGAGAAAGAAACATGCAGACGAATGAGAACATATAAAGAGCTAAATTTAAGTACCGAAAGTCCGCATAAAATACTCTCAAAGAATTATTTGCCACAGTTTAGAAACTAGCTAAACTCCAGGATAAAAAGAACTCATCCGTCGATCAAGTGTTCTGTAATCTATTAGCTTCCTTCTTTCAGGATAAAGTTTGCGACATCTACGACACCTTCTCAGTGAATCAAAATATGAGGATTGTCTTTAAACACTGATAACCTGTCTACCTTTGGCGATCGCATCAACAGCAATCTGCGCCCTCTAAAGTGCGTCGCCTAAGCCAACTCTGCCACCTTTTCTTCCTTCTTGCCTATTACGCCAGAACAAGTTCTCAAATTTCTTCTTGCGGCAAAGTGTGGCTTGCTGTCAGATCAATGCCCACCAAGAACAATTCACTTGGCTCCTCAGATCATAGCCCGACATCTTACCAACTTCTTTAATCTCATTTTTAAAACAAAAGCCTTTTTCCATTTCTTGTGAAATTCTCTCATCCTTCTGCTCTTGAAAAAATCTAACCTCGATACCTCCCAATCCTAGTAACTACCGCCCCATTTCCAGTCTCCCATTCCTGTAAAAAATAATTAAGAAGGTAATGAATCAAGAACTCACCAACTTCATCAATGAAAATCAACCTCTGGACCCGACTCAGTACTGTTTCAAGAGTGAGCACAGCACGGAGCTGGCTCTGATCACCGCCACTGAGGAGATCAGATGCACGGTTGATAAAGGAGGTACACTGCATTAATTCTATTAGACCTCTCTGCGGCTTTCGACATGGTCAACCATAGCTTATTGATTGACAGTCTCCACCTGTTGGGTATGACTGTCTCCACCTGTTGGGTATCGGAGGTTTAGCTCTCTTTTCTGAAATCTTTCCTACTGGAACGAGAGCAGTCCGTTAAACTTGGCAAATTTGCTTCACTTCCCTTTCACTTACCCTGTGTTTTCCTCAGGGTTCTTCGGTCAGCCCTTCCATTTTTAACTTGTTTGTTACCCACCTGGCAAGCCTCATTAAGTCTTTCGGCTTTGCTATGGTGTCCTATGCAGACGACCAGTCACATTCAGGATACAGCAGCCAGATTTCATAACTGTATGCAACACGTCAGGAGGATGATGTTGGACAACTGCCTGAAATTGAACTCGTGTAATACAGAGGTCCTTCTCTTTGACCCGAACACCTCTTTTTCGTCACCTAATTGGTGGCCCCACAAATTTAGCATGCTCCCAACACCTGTCACCAAAGCAAATAACCTGGGAATAATCTTCAAGTCTGCTCTATCGTTTAAGCACCAGGCTAATGCCACCACTTCCTCCACCTTTTACACCCTAAAAATGCTCAGGAAAGTCTTCCCATTTATACCTAATGATCTCCAAAAACAGTGGTCTCCTTTCTAAATTAGCCTATTGCACTGACCAGGTTTTTCTGAATGCTGCGGCTCTACTTTTGGTAGGGACTCCCAGGTATCAGTCTGCCAAACAGTCACTTGTCTCCCTCTACTGGTTCCCTATGAAGAAGCTGATATATTTTAAAGCCTTGTGTAGTGCGTTCAGGGCCTGAGTACTTAAAAACACGGTTCCACTGGTATGCTCCATCTAGAACTCTTCGCTCCTCTACCATCAACCTTGTCGAAGTTCCTAGATTTCGGTTATCAAACTGGGGAGGCAGATGTTTTATTACCACTACCGCTAAATTGTGGAACACCCTTCCAGCACATTTAAAAATTCCTCCTAACTGCTCCCATTCAGGAAGGCCCTCAAAACATGGCTTTTTACTCTATAGGTACTTATCTGTAATATGTTATTGGATTTTGTATCTGTAACTCCTTTCGGTCAAAACACCTCTCCTATCAGGCTGTTAGCACCTGGACGTCTCTTGGCAGTAGTTTGCACTTTACACTTTTTTACAACAAATTTTATTGGGTTTTTGCAAACAATCAACACTGTCGTCATGTTATTCGTGCACATTCCAGAAGTTACTGGTAATGGAGCGTCTCATCAGAACACAGAGGACAACAAACAATTCCCACCCCCTCAAGAGTCAACACATAGTTACATAGTTGTAAGAACAGAATGTTGTAGCTGAGTACACTAAGGTGGGGGACTGGGCAGTGGGTGAACATCTCTGCAGGATCTTTGCATCTAAAGTCAGACAGCATAAAACGTCCGATATGTATAGGAGGCCGCAATTTGTCTCCGCTCGGAGGCAGTCTGGGTGATAGTGCCAGAGAAGCCATGGGAGTGTCTGGCTCTGGGGTGGAGAAGCTATACACCTGTGCTTCCCAAGCACGGGTTATGTCTACAGTGCCTATCCCACGTCTAGCCTCTCTCAGGAGTAATCTCTTTTTGCAACCCGCCAACCTCTCCATTTCCCTTTTCCATGTAATTATATGCGGTCCCTCTACAACTTCCAATTTCTGGTGATCTCCTGCTTGGCCAGGATAAACGCCAAGTCCTGAAATTTACTCAGGACTGGTTTTGGACGTGCGAGGAAACCAACCCAGGAGACAGTGGCTCAGTGAGTAATTAATTTCTTTCTCAATGGCTGCTTCAATGGTAGTTATCACCTCCTCTTAAAAAGTGCGCAGTGAGTGGCAGAACCAAAACATATGTAGGATATGAGCTCTCCTCTTCCCCCCACCGTTGACAGGCCGCATATGCCTCATGGAAATAGCTACCCATCCATTCCGGGGTAAGATGTGCCCTATGGAGGACATAATTGATTAATTTAAAGCGTGCTTTCCTGGAGACCTTCTCTCTAGAATACTGTCCCAGTCCTTGGCAGTAACAGGCATTCCCAGATTCTCTTCCCATCGTGATCTCAGGTGTTCTAGTGGTTGTTGGATGTCCCCTCTTATTGCTCTATATAGGCATGAGACCGTCCTAAAGGTACCCGTAGAGGTTGCTATATATTGGCAGTACTCAAGTGTGTGGGGTTCAGAGGAGCCAGTACCCCAATGTTTCCTTAGTGCCCCTGTGACCGCCCTATGTAGGAGAAAATGTCACTGCAGCAGATCGAATTCTGCTCGGAACTCATAGGGGAAGCGGCTCCGATTCCCAAAAGAGGTCCCCCATCGTTGTCGCCCCGCTTCAGTCCAACTGTCGAGTCCCCCCTTCCACCCCGCACACCCCCGTTCAGGTCATAGGGCAGGTCTTTCAGTAGAGAGAGGTAGTTCAGGAGAGTATGGTACTTTGCTAGGTGTTGGAATAGGTTTTCGCAAAAAACAGATGACCATCACCTGAAATTCCTGGGTATCGCTGGTAGAGGAGTGTTTTACTCTCAGCAACACCTTAGTGAGGCAGGAAAGTGTCGCTGCAAAGAGGCCTAGCTTCTTAGTCGGGTCCCGTCTGCTCGCCAGCCACTGGAGGAGCCATTGTAGCTTGGCCACCACATAAGTCTCAAAGTCAGGGGCTGCTAGCCCTCCCGTCACTGATGAGCACTGCATCGTAGTCAGTGCTCCTTGTCTACATCCCGCACCCCATATAAAGGCAGTAATAAAAGAGTCCAGGTTTCTGAATATTGCTTGTGGTATCCATACTGGGAGTGTGTCAAAGAAGTAGAGGAGGTGGGGAAGAGCCACCATCTTTAGAAGTACTATTCAGCCTGCTACAGAGAGCGGCAGGCGTTTCCAAAAATCCACATGGGAGCGGAGGGATCGTACGGCCTGTCCCACATTGCCATCCAAAAGATCAGCACGTTCATGGTAAATCTTGACCCCCAGGTAAGCCAAACAGCGGGTTGCCACTGCAGCTGAATGAAGCCCTCCGGTGGGTCTCTGTGAGGTACAGTGGGGAATAACCTGAATTTCTGCCAGTTTACTTTTAAGCCAGATAGAAGTTCAGAGTCGCCCAACATGGCTCTGGCTCCGTCCAAATCCTCCCCTATATTATGTAGGAAGATTAGTAGGTAATCTGCAGAGTGCGCTATGCGATGATGGTACCTCCCGATTTGTAATCCCCGGGAGACCCATCCTAATCTTACAAAGGCAGCCAAAGGCTCCAGACCCAGCACAAAGAACAGGGGAGACGGGGGGCATCCTTGTCGTGTCCCACTAAATATCTCGCAGATATGACCCTCCCCATACGGACTTGAGCAGTCGGATCCGTATAAAGCAGTCTTGTCCATGCGAGAAAGTTTCCGCCCAGATCCATCTGTAGTGTTTCTTCATATAGGTAGTGCCATTCCAAGCTGTCGAACGCCTTTTCCATGTCGACAGCGAACACTGCAGCACTTGCTCGATCGTAGTCTCCGGCTGCTAGTATGGCCAGTAGTCTTCGGATATTGACAGCTGTATTTCGTACTGGTATGAATCCCGATTGATCTGGATAAATCAATTTGGGCATTGAGGGTAAAAGTCTGGTCGCCAGTATCCTACTTAAGATCTTATAATCGACGTTTAACATCCAAAGTGGCCTATATGTTGTGTTATCATTTGCCAGTTTCCCTGGTTTGAGGATGGAGACTGAGCACCACCCTAGTGGTGTCTGGCTGACACCCGGAGTTCTTGGCCACAGCCTGCACATTACCAGTCTGGGTGTTAATTCCGCAGACTAGGTAGCATAAAACTCAGCTGGGAATCCAGCTGTTCCCGGGGTCTTGTTGCATGCCATGTTAATGGCACACTGTATTTATCTCTTGTGGAGTAATGTCACCGCCCAACTCCTCTGCCGCCTCCTTCAAGGCGCGGAAGGTGCCGTGCCCCAAGGAATGCCTCTGTCGCCGTGATGTCAGGCATTGTGACACTTTTGTACAGGGTCGAGCAATATTGGTTAAAGAGGTAATTAATTTCATCCTGGTATATATGCAGTCCCTTCCCCTGCTGTCAAGTTCCACTATGGGTGAGCTGTGTTTTATCGGGTTAGCTAGCCAGGCCATAAGAGAACCCGACTTGTCACGCTCAGCATACGTCCTATCCATATATTGTTTAAAGTCGAAGCATTGAAGCCGTAATATCTGAGTCGCTACCTTTTCCTTAGCCTCTAGGAGAGCATGTTGTAGTTCTGGGTGCCTTGGTCTCCGGCTTTCTACTTCCCTCCGGTCATGGTCAGCAGTCAAAACGTCTGCCAATAGGGTGTCTCTGATCCCCTTCGACTCTGCCAGGCACTGGCCACAGAGGACTGCCTTAAAGGCAACCCACTCCAGTTGGGGTGAGGAGGCCATACCAGCATTGCCAGTAAAATACTGGAGTATTTTGACTGTCTGTTTCCCAAAATACTTGTTACTCTAACGACTCTGGTTTTAGCTACCAGGTAGGGATAGTAGGTCTAGTGTGGGCCCAACGTAATTGTAGAATATTAGGATTATGGCCTGACATAGTGCGTGCTAGATATTCAACTGTTAGTTTGTGCTTTATAAATAAAAAAAAAGTCAAAATCATATTTACGCCTTTAGAGGGCACCTTTATTAGCGACTGCCTGTTGCAGGCATGGTGTCAACTATATGAGCAACAAGGCTGCAGTTTGAAAGTCCACCATAAAAAAACAGTCATAGCAGTAGTCCTATAGGCATCCCTCAGTACTGATCGCAGGTAAAGACGAAGACAGCCTGATTTGCACTGACTTTACCCCATATTTTATCCACACATGCGAGGGTGAATAAGGATGGGTTGGTGGCTGGGAGTAAGGGATGTCAGACTAATGCAGCATCTGCATGCACAGGTCAAAATTACGTGAGAAATGTGGGTGTTGGATATCATTTGCAAGAGTGCAAAGAGTTGATCTGAAAAGCCATCACCCTGTCTCTTCCCCTCCCCCCCCCCTCCCCCCCCCCCCAAACAAATCATACAGGATTGGCACCAACTTATCGGACTGCTCAGCAGCTCAATCTTTAACTTGGCAACCCTTCTGGACATCATCATCCGTCTAAAATATAGATCGTAGCTTGTCTCCGACTCGAGAATGATTACTATTGTAAATTACTTTCCTTACAAGCCTGTACGTAAAGAAGGAAGCTTTATTCAACAGCTCTCCAGTGTGGCCTTCCATAAAACTGACAACACCTTGAAACAACATTTCATACATTCCAGATAGAATGCACAATAAGAACATTCTGTGTAACATATCCTCCTGTCACAACATTTCAGATTGCATAAAGAATTACAGTTTAAAACAAATATGCATATGTACATAACATATTGGCCATTACCAAAAGGTTTGTCTATTACATAATCTCTGTATCTACTTGGCAATTGTATCTTCCTTTTCTTGTTATGGGTACCTTCTTCGTTAGCTGAATACTCTATCTCATTGTCATCACTCATGTTGACCTTCCATTCTTCTATTCCATTGATGACCACTCTATCATTATCACAAACCACAACTCCACTCTTATTCCACACAGTGCCATTTTCCACCTTAACATAGCTCAATTCTACCTTTGTTACTTTCATGCTTTCAGAAACTTTGGAGCTCTCCTTGCTTACATTTCTTGGATATTTTAGTTTAACAATTTGGCCCACAGTAATCACCATTTCTCTGACAATTGTCTTTTTGTCAAATCATTTCTTACATTAACTTTGGTTCTTTCAATTTGAATTCCATTTTTGCTTTGTCTGCTTGACTACTCAAGTCCATACTACTCCACATTAGTAATCTTTTGGATTTCCTTCCTTTCATTAGTTTAAAGGGAATATGTCCAGTAACTTCATTAACAGTAGTTCTATTAGATCATACCATCTGATACACGCTTCCAACAGTCAGTCTTCCATTGGCCACAACCATTTGAATACTCTCCCTAAGTCTTTCTAGTAGGCCCTTTGCGCTGAGATTGTACACTGCTGTCTTCTTATGTCTAATGTTGCGAACTTTAAGATTCTTTTCCGTCTCAAGTGAAAACAACTGTCTCTCATTGTCTGTAATCAACTCCTGAGGATTTCCTTCACACATGAAGACTCTTTCCATAAACTTCAAAATGTTGACCGTCGGCACTTCCTTAATAAATTCTCTTCACACAATTTGAAAAAATAGTCCTCTCCATAACCACTAACAATTTCTCCTGGACTCCCATCCTATCTATGGGACCAATGATATATGCTGCCACCTTTGCCCATGGACTCATTGGAAATGTTACAGCTTGTAACAGGTGAAGTTGTGTCTTATACACCTTGTCGCTTATTGCACACAAATTATTCTTCAACTTAATTTCCACCTCTTTGTCCATGCCTGGCCACCAAAATAACTCTAATTCGCTTTTAGTCCTACTCTCACCCGTTTGTCCTTGATGAGCTACTTCGGTTATTTTCAACTTCTATTTCCTAGGAGTGATTAATTTACTGCCCCTCCATATTCCCCAAATATCCTCACTCAACACTTACATAATACATTTAAAACTCTCTAAGCCCTGGAAACTCTTTGGCCAAAATAATCACAAATCAATTTAGCCAAGATATTCAATTCTTCATCATCTTTGTATGCCTAATACTATTCATATTCAGTAATTGCTCCTAACTCTGCGGAGCCAACCGACCTTCATTCTCTGCTTGTTCCATGTTGGGGCCATATTCATGTCTCTTTAACATCTTAATTCTCAGTAAACTGTTTGCATATCCATTATCTTTCCCTTCAGCAAATTTAACTACATAATTACATTAATCTGTATACGATGCCCATCTGGCAGTTCGTTGTGATGCATGCCCAAATACTTTTGTAGTCAATAAATGTACCAAAAGTTTGTGATCATTGCAGGATTTTAAATGGTATTCCCCATACATGTGTGATGAAATATCTTACACCCCATAAAACAGTCAATGTTTCTTTCTGTCACTGAATAATGTCTTGGAGTATCATTTAATGTATGTAATGCAAAATGTATAATCAATCACTAATAAAAGCCAATAATACCTAGTATTTGACTTGGCACCGCACCTAAACAAAAGCAGTCGCATCAGTTGTCAATATAGTTTAACATTCACACCCAGTGGCAGAGCATTCTTGATTTCATCCTTAAAATTGTCAAATTCTAATTGACTTATTTCATTACATGCAAATTGATTATTTTTTCTTTAACAGCACATGAACATCGTTTTGACAGAATTTGTTTTTGTGAATTTCAACTGAAATATGACAATTTCCAGAAATGCCCTCATTTCCCCTTTATCAGGAATTTCAGCCTTTAGTATGTTGTTTTTTTAAATTCTGTTTTTAACAATAGATAGCATCATTACATTATGTCCAGCATAGTAGCTCATATACTTATATTCTGTTTGTTTTTCTCTATACATCTATGTCTCAGATGGTGCATATACATCAAATTGTTCACATGGGTGCAGTGCTATCTGCTGCATACATTTTGGTGCGGGGAAGTAGTCTGAGCAACCATACATATGTTGGACTGAACTGAGGCTCTCACGTCCGGTCTATTATCCGTCAACATATCATAGGGAAAGGAAGAAGAAACAGAATAAAAACATGCATTTTTGGCCTATACCGTAGTCCTCTTCTAGCCTTTTCTATATTGTTAACTAGTTTGTCCTTTGCTAGAACTCCTGTCCTGTCTATGTTATGTCCTATGCAAGTGACACTATCCACTTTTATTCCTCACTTCTTGGCCTTGACTGTTAATCCCTTCTATTGTAATATTGTCAAGACTTTGTTTAATTGATCTGTATTTCCTTGCACCAATATGTCATCTTGAAAGTAACTAATACATGGTATACCATCAAATAAAAATATTAATTGTTCGTTGAATCACAGCACTGGCAGATGCCAAATCGAATGACATTCGTTTAAGATGATTAGCGCCAAATGACATGACGATGGATGTAAATTAGTTTGATGGTACTTCGATGATAAATCAATGGTTTCAAACCATTTGACGTGGCCTAACATGGATATCATTTCGTTTAGGTTAGGGACAGGGTGTGTGTTAACCTAGATGGCATTGCTAAAAAAAAATGCAGAGGTCGCCACACATTCTTAATGAGAGATCTTGTTTTTGAACCACCACGATAGGTGCCAACAATTCTGATGAATCTCTTTCTGCTATAACCTTTCATTCATAACATTTTTATAAAATTTCTTGTTCAACCTGATTCTAATGTCAAAGGGAATATTCCTCGCTTTATATACTTCGGGTTTCAACATTACTACGAAGGATAATTTTATTGTTGAAACCCACTAATTTTCCCAATTCATAATTGAATACCTTAGGATAATTACCAATCCAACAATCCATTTTTCTCAGAGTTGTAGCTAACATAATTTGTTCCTCCGCGCCTGATCTCGGTTACATTACCAATGCTGCCTGGTGTATCCAACCTATAACTTGTGCCCCTTTCTTTGCTACACACACACACACACTTTGCCTTGAACTTTCCTACTTTTGAAAGCAATACTGTTTCAAAATGAACATGTCATTTTGAGAAAACAATTTCGCCAACATACTTCCCTTTTGGGTGACTTGAACTTCTCAAACATCCCAAGCTCTAAAAAGACACCTTCCTCAACCTCATTGACGCACTCCATGCAGTAGAGCAAGTCAACCCATCAACTAGCTCCAGATGACACATCCTCAACTTTGTCTTCTTAACATCTCTTATCAATCCAATGTAAACCACCCATGACCCTGGATTTGATTGACCACATCACCACGCTGATCTCCCTGCTCAGTGGCCTACCAACAAACCGAGGTCAACCCAAAAGAGAAGACCAAACCTTCATATCCTTCAAAGATTTCCGCATCAACAGCTTAATGCTTTAAATCACCTCTCACCCTGTCAATTCCACGTACAACGCTAGCACCCTTCTAAATATGCAACATATTGGCTCCAACTTAAACACACAAGTGCAAGACAAGATCGTGAGCACTCTGGTACTCTAAAGACATCAATGACAATGAGCACTCAATCTGCAAACAAGCAAGAAAATTGAAGGAAAACGGGACGCCTGATGACCTCATGAAATTCTAGTCCCTCCGCAACATGCAGACAGTTTATCACACCAGCCTAAGCAAAGTACTAGACCAGCACAATCAGTGAAGCCATTAACAGAAGCTGAATGCTCTTCAAGACGATTGAGCACTGCACTGCATCAATTCCCTACCTGCCCTCCTATCCCACAGACAAGCGCTTTTTCAGTTAAAATAAAATTGCAGATAGACAGCACATAAACAACACCAAGCCTGCTTCTCCTATTACACCCACCTATTCTCGAAGACTCCCGCAATGGTCATCCCTATTTCTCGCATATTTAGCCGACTTGCTTAACGCCACTTCCTACGAAGATAATGTCTTACTCTTATCCTTCATCCAAGCTCTCACCCCTACTCACTAGTCAACACCTCTCTTACTCAAGGCATCCTCCCAGAAGCTCTCAATGCAGATCCTCCCTCCTAAACCTAAAAAAGCCTACTTTAAAACCAGATGACCTTGCCAAGTGCTCGCCCATCACTCACCTAGCCTTCATCGGCAAGAGCATCGAAAAAGCAGTCTGCGCTCAACTCCAAGATCAAATAGCGGCTTCCAAACCTCTGCAGACCACTAACATACACATTGTACATGAAGTGCTTCTGGCCGCAGATGAAGATGACCCCTGCTTCCGCATATTGCTAGATCTCTCATCTGCGTATGACAGTCTACCATCCCATCTATTTTCTGGAGCTGTTAATGGGATTCACGGGTAACGTCCTTAAGTAATCCTCCTCCTTTCTTTACAACTGACACCAGTTCCTTCACATGGGTACCTCCTGGTCCTAAAAAATCCCTGTCACCTGCAGAGTCCCTCAGGGCTCCATACTGTCTCCTGTAATCTTCAACCCTTTCATGGTGCCTCTTCGGTCTCTGCTTACAGATGACATAAAAGTTGCCCACAGTGCTGATGATATGCTGCTCTTCTTGAAAGTTACCTCCACTTCAGACAGCCAACATCTCAAACATTGCCTGCGCCTCATACAGTCCAGTGGCTACGCCACCAAGGCTGACTTCTTTTTATTTGCCAAAAACAAGAAGCACACAATAGTACTGCTACTCAAGCCCTCATATTCTCTTGTGGCTGGTGGTAATGCCCTGCTCTGTGGGGTCCCAGATTTTACATTGGCCGTCTGTTTCACAGCATGTCTCATTCAGGGCCTGAAAAAATATGACTACATAGCCCCATCTTCATGGAACTCCATTGTCTCCTCCTGCTGGCATGCACTATCTTCAAAACCAACTCCATTTACAAAGCCACCAGGGCCAGCACCTGCCCATATCTTGCAAACAAGCTCACCATCTTTTGACACACCGGCAGGTAGGATACCTTCAGACTGAAGACTAAGAAGTGTAAAATATTTAAAAAACAAGGCAGCAGGCCTTTTACATCTATGCACCTGGAACGTCATCCATGTGTCCTTCAGGACCGTCCTAACACTGCTCCAGTTTAGGAAGGAGTTGAAGACTTGCCTCTTAAAAGAATACTGCATTACAGTTCAGTAACAGTACACTTCTGCTACCTGAACCAGCCAGCCCCCCGCCCCTTCCCAATTCTCTCCTTGACTATATGCTTGACCCTGTACAGCACTCTGCTGCCTTTTGGCTAGGCTCACAATATACAACATAACATGCATATTTCTTTCTCTATGCTTAATGTTATATTCCTATAGATGAAGTTGTTGCAGTGTAACAAGTAAGCAAAATAGCCATTCCATAATCCCCCCCCCCCCCCCTCCACAATGTGGGTGTGTTGTTCTTATACATACTCATTGACGCTAGCTTCTATTCAGCTAGATGCAATCCCAGACTACAGAAATCACCAAAGGCTTCTGGGAACGTGCTTTGTCCAATAACTCAAAGTTTTGATTTTCCATTCACTTAAGTTAAGCTATTGTTACCATGGTTAAAGATGACAAGTGTTCTCCATCGGTATTGCAACTATGATATGGTTTACAGTGGAACAACACTGTAGATTTGTTCCAGTTATAGCAAATGCGTTAGAGTAGTACTGCACAATTTATTAGGCAGAGATATATATATATATATATATATATCTTTTGCCAAAACTTGCTGATCTTAATAGCCAGGTAACACTAGTACCAGAATTTTCTATTAGTATCTAGGAAGCTGTTAATTGGCAAACAATTAACCTTCACAGTTAAATTTAGCTTGAACTGTGCCCATGTAAACGTTGCAAGGACATAGTGCAAGCCATCTAAAATTAGGCTTACTTTACACTTGTCCTTCCATTCGTGTTTCCAATGTGTGTAAAATCATTTTATCAAACATATATCCAATGTTATTGAGTTTAACTTTGTGATGCGCTGCAACACCATCTTCCTGTTAGTTTGTATTTATGTATTTGGTAATTATATAGAGAAAACCTTGCTAGGGAGGAATGGAGTGCTGTACATAATGTGGGTTGTCAGAAAATGATTAATATTGCGTGAATTAAGTGCAAGTTAATTACATACAATTTTTAATTAAAAAAGGTTAAATAAATTAACACTAACGGCAATAATAATATGCTGCATCTTGTGAGTGTAACTTTTAACATGGATCAAGCGTAGTAAATCCAATCTTATTTATTTAGTTTCATGCACATACAACTTAGTCCACATTCTCTATCAAAGTATCTGTTTTTTCGATTTTATTTCAGTCTTTCTCGAATGCCTGAATGCTTTTGCCTGCTTAGTCACCTTATCGTGAATACCACCATATTTCTCATCGGACTTGTTTTGTGCTGTACTACTAATATGAATTCCACTGATAAGATCCATGATTAATCTTTTGATATTGGTGAAATAGGAAACCTCTTGTGGGACTCATGGATTTTTGTACATTTTTTCCCTCCTGCAGTGACTCATGGGTGTATAGTGTCCACTATAAAACTGTTTTTGCCAGATGGACTGGAAGCTCGAAGACGGTCGGAGTAAGTGTAACTTAATCTTGTCTACCTATTATTGTTTTTTAAAACGCTTTAGGTTGATATAAGTAATAATTGTTTCCTAAATAATTTTATCTGTCCATCAAAATCTTTTGTTGCAGAAATACTTGTAATATTTTTGCCTGAAAATGCATTTGCAAACAAACCCGTACTTTGAAAGCATTCTGAAATAATGTGAGGGCATTTTTTTTTTAATTGAGCAGTGGTGGGAAGGAGTAGGGTTTGAAGGGCTGAGAAAAGTGGCAGCCGCTTGAAGACAGTTGCTGGAGGATTTAAACTAAATTATTCCCATCCCTCCTTCAATATGGCACCTCTGTCTATCACCTGGTGCAAGGCTACTGGAGGAGTTGGAGCGGTGAAGGTGCTGGCACAGTCTGTATCTGGCATTCATGAGAGTTGGGTCCAGTCTGACCTGTCTATTGCTGCTTCAGGTGCAGTGCAGGGACTGAGGCTGACCCATGATTGGCTGCTCATTACTTGTCTGACTTGCCAACTTCATCTTGACTTGGAAGGAGGTGAGTGGAAGGGGGCAAGCTGTAATGCAAGAGAGTGAGCTGGAGTTGAAACAAGAATTGAAACATTTTAAGATAACCAAGAGTGAGACTACAGCATAGAGAGCTTCTTCTGATATGAAAAACATTAATGGCAATTACATAGGCAGTGGTAAACAATGATAGACCGATATAATAGCACAAAGTGAAACCAGATCTAGTGGTCCTATTATGAAAGGACCACTGACATTTTTAAAGAAAAGGTCAATCTCTACTTCCTGAGTAGACTTACTCCCAAACTGTCATTTGTACTGGGGCACCTCCTACACTATGGTGGTAAACTGAAGCAAATTCCACCACATACCCAGGCAAAATGAAATGATGCTTCTTTTCCATCCCCTCTTCAAGATGGCGGCACTGGTAATACATCCTTTTGCACCCCAGGTACTGAGACGCGCCCTAATTTTTAAGTATGTTTGACATACTGTGAAGGCTGCTATGAGCTTCTGTGCGCTGTAAGCAGTGAAGTTTTCAACAAGACTATTTTAAACAGCAGTTTATGGATCTGGAAGGGGGGGGTCCTAAGATCCTAATCTAAAGTTTGAACAATGTTGGATTGAGTCTGCTTAGAGTAGGGAGGAACAACACATATAAAATAAAGAATTCCCAATCGATGCAGCTTTGCTGACTGGTACAGGCTCCATGGGGTCACATAGCAGTTCTTGCATTGGTGGGTGCTGTCCCCCCAAACTTCCACTAGTAAGTCCTCTTTGTCCAAATGACAAAGTTTACTTTCAATAGACAACCACCCTGGCTCCTTGAGCTGCTTTTGCAGTACTATATCCGTCCACCCACTAGCCAGGTCTCTTACACTAGCTCCCTTCTGGGTGCTTGTCACTTCAGTGTCCAGCAGGGGGATACTGAAATGTTGCTTTGAAAGGCTGCTACAGCAGTTAATCGCTATTGTTAGTTAATGTATTGGGGGTGTTCAAGGGCATCTAGATTTGAAAATCACTGATTTCTGTTTTAAATATCTAGGGGTTCTGAGTGGAATGGTAAACCTTGTGGCAGATTGATATATATATATATATATATATATATATATATATATATATATAGGAAATATTCTTCTCTGGGAGCTTTTTACAATATGGGTTGAAAGGTCATACCAATTTGTATCACAGGTGTGTGCCCTCGTGTTAGAGTGGACTTCTGCCATGTTCTAGTTAGTACATATAGTGATTGAGACAATTGATTTTGCCCTCTCTGTTCTGGATAATAGGGTCAACAAAAATTCCAAACTGTAGAGACACTCCCAAGTTTCACACTTGCTCTTCAGGGACACGCTTCTGACATAACCCCAACCTGTATAGTAACATAGAAGGTGAGGGGTTTAATCCTTACCATGAAACTGAGGGCTGCCATAACTCATTAAAAATCAGATAATCTGCAGGTAGTTGAACTGTTTTTCCATATAGAGATCATGGGGTTCTTCTACATTTGTTAGCCAATTTTCACCTACCACTCAGTCTGTCATGGGGTAGCTATAATATGTGGGAGATATACGTTGACCAAAAGTACTAAGACAGATGAGCTATTGCCAGTTAAACTACTGGTGAGCATTACATGCATTTATCAAGACAAATTTGGGCTATTCTCCAGTAGGCATTGTCTGTGACATCCTTAAGGCAGTGGTCCTTATATGCCTCTCAGCTTCACAGTTACACAGGGCAAGGTGGCTACTAAAGAGTTTGTAACACTCTGGGTTGGAGGGCAAGCATGGTTCATCCCTGGGAAGGATAAAATATCCCATATGAATATGGCTATCAATGTTGTTGATATGGTGGCCACTCCTGGCAGTAAAATCAGGCTGATCCTGTTGGATGCACAGAAGGTCTTCAACAAGGACTCCTGGCTCTTTTTATGGATTACTTTGGCGAAAAGGGACTATAGCCCAAACTGTCTGAATCAGATTTGCTTGTTGGACTAAAATCCACTTTCCCATATTATTCGCTTCAGGTTACAATCTTAATGCTTTAGAAAATCCTGGCAGTGGTTCGGGATGCCCGCTGTCATCCCTGCTTATTGTGCTCTGTTTTGAGATGTTCAGATGTTCAGATGTTTGATGCAGTTTAGGCCTTTCTTCCTGTAATCCTTAATGGATGCGAGTAGAAGCTTGCTGCCTATATAAATTGTATTGCTATCTTTTTTGCGAATCCTGTCTCTGCCTTACAAGCGATTGAAATTGAAGCAGACTTTTTGGGGCGGTGTCTAGGAAATTACTTAACACGCATGTAAGTGTGCATATGTTAAACTTTGAGGTTAACTACTTGGCTGCATATGGGGTATAATTATAAAGTTCTTAGGTCTGCCTGCTGTGTATCCTGTGGTTCCGGTCAGTCCTGATGTAGTATGCTCATGTTCATTTATGTGCACCTCTTGAAAATATCCCTCGTACAAATGGGATAGAGTCCAGTATGGTTTATTGAACAATGCAGTAAAGTTAATGATACGCACATCCTTGTCATAATTTGGTTCTATCCCTTTACAGACTCCCTCATTTTTTATTTGCTTCTGTTCTCCTATCGTTAGTTCTATATCTGGGTATAGAAATTCTAGGCAGGCTATTCGGTAGTTATATTTGGTGTGTAGTTCCTACCTGTTTTCAAAGATTATTGTTCGGGGGGGGGTCTCGGACTACCGGAATTGATGGGAAATAAAGAACTATGGCTTATTTTGGCTTTTAGAACCATACTACTTTAGAAAAGTGCAATTTAAGACTGACTGTCTTTGCGATTACATGGAAGGTGTGGCTTAAATTGTTTGGTGTCTCTAAATACACTAAGTATACACTACTCAGGGATACTACTATCCTCTCAAAGATTTTTGGTGGATTGCAGGTGCACAGTCTGGTGCAGATCGACAGTGCAACATGTACGGCAGCTTTATATGGACAGTATATTACATGCTACAGTGATAAACAGCAGGAATTTGGCATTCCAGATTTGGGTTTTTAAAATCTCTCCAGATCTAGGTTTTTTTTGGGGCACATCAGTTTGGGGTTATTAACGTAGAAGTTCTCCCTGTTGATGGAAAAGAAGGCAGTTACTATTACAACCTTGTATTCTATGTTTATAGCCATAATTATTGACAATTTTACTCTCTATGGAATTAAATACATAGTGGCTTCATAGGGTGAGATTGTGGATATGGTCATGGTATCAGTCCTGAGGCGTGGTATAAAGAGGCGGTAACAGGTATTGAATTTTAATCTTAAATTACAACACTTTAAGGTTATAGGATTTATATTGTACTCACAAGACGTTACATGAATGGGGCTGCCGCCGCATACGCATTGTTTTCGTTTGAGTGTAGTTATCACTGACTTGGTGTACATATTCGCTCAGTGTAGGACACAGAGGGAATTTTGGCAGGCCAACTTTCATGAAATTATGATATATATCTTAAATCTAGGATATTTTGGTTTGAGGGAGATCTAGATATGGAATTTGAAGCATGATTGTAATTCAAGATGCACTGTGTATCCCCATATAAACTCCATAAAGAGCTTCCACACTTTTGGGATTGTTGGACTTTTGTTGTGAATTTATAAGACATCCCGATATTGGAGAGTGAGATAAAAATCAGATAATGATCTCAATCTGGCCAGATTTTACACAGTGGTTGGGTAGAATTGGTGGAGTGGGTGACATTATTAGCTCAGTGTAACATGGCTTTGTTGGAGGTGCAGATTTGATCACTTTGAGGATACTTTGAGATGCATATAATTTACATATTGTCCATCATGTTTTGCATGAATTATCTATTATGGATTATGCAGGGTGAAATTGATCAAGGCTTGTTTGCATTTGTTTTGATAACATTTAACGCTGCTTTCCCCCCCAAAAATAATCGAAGATTAAAGGTATGGTACATTACTGAGGTTGACTGAAATATGTAACCTAAACAAAAATAACAAAATAGGGAAATCTTCATAAGTGTTTCTGTTTTCATATGGATTGGCTATTTAATGGCACTGAGAATACTATTGTAACTTCAAACAACTTGTCATTGGCAGGAGGAAAACCCCTGAACCGATTAAAAAAGTTATGTTAAAAATGTACTTTATGGGTTTAAACCACAGTGTGTCTGATACAGTTGTTAGTGGAATAAACACAATGAAAGACATTTAACAACAAAGTTCAAAAAAGTGTTTTTTTTTTTTTTTAAACTTATTTTTATTATAGTACTGCGTTATTTGACACAACAATTTGCACATTATACAGTTTACATTTCTCATGATCTGCCCGTCGGGCTACTAGCAAGATTACATTTCGGCATGTGTGATGTATCCGGGTTTACTCACCCAGGCCATATTTGTGTGCATCATCATACATTATTATCAGAATACGGATATTGCAGAAAAAAGGACTACTTCAACAAAGAAAAACTACCCAACAACAATTCGCAGCAGTGACAAGTGACGGTATATATTTACAAAGTATGTTTACCATATCTTTAGTGCATTTATTTGGAGCCGGAGTCTGACCACCATTCAAGGTCAAATGGTCAGTGGAGGGGGAGGGGGGAATCTCACCGCTCATTGATAACTGCCCATCCTATGTGTGCGGGACCTGGTTGCCCACAGTTTCCGTGTGTGGCTGGGAGGTATTGGGCTGTGTCGTCTGGGGCGGGCTCTGTAGGGGTGTTAGGTCTTTGCAGTCCCTCCAGCATGTAACTCCAGTCTTCAATGTCTCGTTCTACGTTCTCGTCGTGTAAGTACTGTTTTTAGACTGCTTTCTTCCGCCACGCCTCACTATTGCATGTCCGATTGCCATTTGTCCAATCTTTGGGGGAGGGTTTGAATCCAATGTATCGCAATGCGTCGCTTTGCTTAAACTAGGCCTAGCCGTGCAAATTTGTATCTTGTACACGTTCCTTTCTTTGGGACCCCCAGCAGGCAATTCTTAATGGATGTTTCTATATTAATGGCTGTAACAGTGCGTAACATCGGGATTACCTGATGCCAGTACCGCTGTAAACGAATACACGACCAAGTCATGTGTAGAAAAGTTTCTTGGTCTGTGCCACATCGGGGGCAGTGGGAGGGGCGTTCCGGGTTAAAACGGGCAGGCCTCTGAGGTGTCGGGTAAGTACGGTGTATATAGTGAAATTGAATATGTTTAAATCTGGCATTGCTGGCCACCTCCCGCACCTTTTTCCATTCTCCTTCCGTAAGGGGGACTAGTAGGTCCTCCGACCATCGGTCTTTTATCAATGATGTGTCAGCTGTGCGGTCTTCTTTGAGGGCCTTTTAACAACGGGAGATTAGGCCTTTAGTAGACCCCGGGTTGAGCAACAATGCCAGTGTATGTGACACTATTGGCTCCTCTGGTAAAGAAGGCCATATTTCGTGATCTGTGTGTGATATTTTTGTATATTGAAGAAACTGACCCCCAGGGATTTGGTACCATTCTCTTGCTTCACCAAATGTCAGAAATGTCCCATTCGCATATAAGTCCACAGCCGACGTACATCCCCCCCCCCATCGTACCATTTGGATATATCCATGACAGATTGGATTTGAGAGAATCCCTGCAACCATTGTAGAGGGAGTGAGTTTGTGTATGGTGCTCTACGAATAACCCAAGTGACCGCCTGCTCCCAGATCGCCGCCACCTGCCTGTGCCCATCAACAGGTACCTTGGGAGGTCTGAGCCTCTGTGCCGGTCTGCTAGGAGAGATTTTTCTATATTGTGTCCCTTCATGCACCAGTGTGCTTCATACTGTAATAATCCAGCGAAATAGTAGAGCCTAAGATCAGGGAGTCCCAATCCCCCCACCTTCATGTCCAATTTGAGTACATCTAATTTCACCCTGCTCCGGCCGTAGGCCCATACTAGCGATGCCAGTAATTTATTTAATGTATCAAACGTAGAGGTCGGGATGTGGCAGAATGTATTTTGTAGCGCATCCAGGCACCGAGGTAGCATGACCATTCTGACCAACTCGTCCCATAATGGAAATAAGGGGTCTATTCCAAAAACGGATTGACTCCTTCAGGTTCACGATGACTGCACCAATATTTAGTGCATATTAGTCTCGGGGACTGTGTGTCACCTGCATGCCAAGATATCGGAAATGGTCCGTTTCCCAGCTGAACTCTAACTCAGGGAGGTCTTGCATTTCTTGCCGTGCTAAGGCGGCAAATGGGAAGATGACGGACTTACGGCGGTTAATATGGAGACCTGATGTCTTTTCAAATGAGTGCAATACTTCTAGCAGGGCCGGTATCGCCTCTTTCTTCCGGGTGACGGATATACAGAAGTGCATCATCCGCGTACAGGGAGACCACGTGTGTTCGCCCGTCAATGGTGATTCCCCACTCATTCATATCTCGCCGTAATCTAATGGCCAAAGGTTCCATTGCCAAAGCAAATAACAACGGGGAGAGAGGGTACCCCTGCCATGTACCTCTCTCAATTGTCATAATCTCTGATAATTGGTCGCCCGTACGCACATCGGTACTCTAACTCCGATAGAGTAGCTGGACCCATGTAATAAAATCGCAGCAGAGTCCATTTTTTTGAGATCCTCCCACATGTATTCCCACCGCACAGTGTCGAATGCTTTTTCGATATCTAGGGCGACCACTGCCGCTCTATCATCACTAGTAGCCGTCGAGTGTAACACATGCGAGAGGCGGCGAATATTCATGTGCGTTCCCCTTCCCGGTATAAACCCACACTGATCTTCATGGACTAATTTGGTCACCACTCTGCTGAGGCGAGTCGCGAGAATCTTTGCAAGTATCTTTGCATTAACTCCAAGCATTGTCAGAGGCCTGTACGATCCTGGACCCCGCGTGTCTCTACCCGGTTTCGGGAGCATAACTATCCGAGCCTCCCTCATAGACTTCGGGAGTGTACCCTTTTCGTAAGCCTCTTGTAGGGTCTCTAGTAGCCTAGGGAGTAGTATGTCACTGTACATTTGGTAAAATTCCACTGGTAGGCCCTCTGGGCCAGGGGTTTTGCATCTGGCCATACTCTGCACAGCCTCGCGTAGTTCGTCTAATTGAATTTCTGCGCCTAGGGCCTGTGCTTGTTCAGCTACAATGTGGGGAACTGGTATATCATGTAGAAAGTTGAGGTTAGAGGGCTGTGTAGTCTCTGGGCTTCGAGATATGTTGCAGCTAGGTGGTCATACAAGCACCTGTTCATTCCTGCCCGTGTATTTATCACAGTCCCATCTACGTGTGTTAGCGTTAGGATCAGTGGGGTCTGGCATTCCCTTTTCAGTAACCAAGCTAGGAGTCTTCCCGACTTGTCGACTTCTTTATGCAGGAGTTGACGGTATTCCTGCCTTGTAAGGCAATCGAGTCTGTCCCATATTTCGCTCACCTGTCGGTGGGCTCGTAGTAGGGAATCGTTGTGTGTTGTTATGGGTTGTGGTTCGCGCTGCAGTGCAGAAAGTTTGTCCTCCGCTTTTGTAAGCTCACTTTCTAGCTTGCGTCTTGTCCCTCCAACCATAGACAGGCATTCACCCCGCATCAACACCTTAAGTGTGTCTTATTCTATTCCTCTGGAAGTGGCAGTTGACCAGCTCGAGTTGTACCCCGTAATTGTTTCTTTGAGTTCCATGCAGAACATATTATCTTTAAGGACGTCCGGGCTCAAACGCCAGATGGGCAGCCTTGGTCTGGTACGAGCCAGGCCCCACTCGAGTAGGACTGGAGCGTGGTCTGATAGGAATCGTGCGAGTATGCAGTATGCAGGTCTGTACAGCGGCTGTTATGGCCTCTCCTGAGAGAAGTAATCGGTCTAGTCTACTAAAAACTTCCTGAGCTGGCGTGTAGCACGTGTATCACTGCAAGTCTGGATGGGTTTCTCGCCAGATATCTACGCATAGCAAGCGGCGCATCACTTCTTGTAGGGCTGAGGTCATGTTAGACTTGGTGTACATTTTTGGGGGGTGTCTGTCAAGGTTGCCGTCAAGTACACAATTAAAGTCCCCCGCCCATATAAGGGGAACTCCAACGAATGTAATGAGCAGTTTTTCCAGTTCCAAGAAATAATCTCCATCATCCACGTTTGGGGCGTATGTGTTAACTAGACAAACAACAATTCCATCTAGTGTGCCATGTATTACTATATATCTACCCTCTATATCCGCTGTATAATTGGGCATCTGGAAAGGGACTTGTGTGGCCACCTACACTAATACCCCCCTTGCATATGTGGAGTATGTAGAAGTGTATAGCTGTCCTCTTCATTTCTTATGTAGCTTTGAATTTCGTGGTCTAGTAGGTGGGTTTCCTGCAGCATCACCAATTGTGCCCCTTGTCTACGTAGATAGGACTGAACTCCATACGCTTTGTGAATGAATTAAGCCCCCTCATGTTCCAAGTTATAATCTTAAATTGTCCCATATGTCTGTAAGTCTACACTCTGCTCCTCCCTATTTTATCTTTGTTCCGTCACTGTCACTGCTTTAAAAAAAAAAACGGGTAAATTTCTCACAACATTCGACTTTCCCAATTCCTCGAGTAAACACTATATCAACAATTCGTGCATTCCCAATCTTATTAACCCCTTCCGGCCCCTCCCCATTTCCCAGTCCCCAGACATTATTCAAATCCATTAAAACGAATTTCACATCAGTGTCGTTATACGTGTAAAGCATGTTCTCCATCAAACCTGTTGTGAACAGATCATAACCCATCCACAATTATAACACTAATTCACACACAAACTGTATTACTTATACTCTATACACACAGTCATCCAAAGCTATATCCAGAGCCAGAGTGTAATTATACGCGCCAATCCACAGCTGTGAACCAATCAGCTATCTCACATCCGCTCTTGACTTCCATACATACAACTACACACTCACTACTTTCCTATCAATCCACTCATTCCACACACTTGCCCTCAAACATATACTACTGTGGACCCAATGAATGAAAAAAAAAGAAATATAGACTAAGAGTGAATTATAGTGCAACTGAGAGAGAAAAGGAATAGAGTGATAGATAAGAAATAGAGTGATAGATAAGAGGAGAAGAGAAGATAAGATGGGGAGGTGCGCAGCTCCACTCGTTCTGTCATAGCGTCCAGCCATTCGCTCACATACACCGGCTAATACCTCATGTCACCATTGGTACCCATCTTTCGCATTGGGACTAAGCGCGCGGCTCATACTCGGTTATACCTTACATACTAACTTCCCACTCAGGGGGATACTTATGTTTCTCCCGCATTGTGCCAGTTCAGTGTTCATCTGGTTGTGGCATAGCCTCTATCACATCTCCCATGCTGCTGTTGAGTTGGACGCTGTAACCACCTCCACCAAGGCTCTCGCAGCCTCCCGCTCAGTTTGTTGTAGGTGAGGATCCACACGGGGTTCCCTCTGGTCCTCTCTGCCTGTGTCTTCGTGTTCCAAATCTAGGGATTCATCTTGGCGAACCACCACTCGTTGGGTTGAGCGCGATGACTTTCTGGACCTCCTCCCTCTGCCATTAAACCCTCTCGCCGTGCTAGCACCAGGCACATTCGATCTCTCCTTCCCCCTGTAGACTGATCTGGCTTCACCATGTACCTCCAAGCAGTCCCAGGCGGCCTCAGGTGAAGTGAAAAAATGCGCCCGCTCGTTATGCATCACTTTGTTTAGTGGGCTACAGGAGCGCGTACTGTAGGCCCATCGCCCTGAGTTTTTGCTTCACCCCACCAAAGGATGCCCTTTGCTGTTGAACTAGACGTGTGTAGTCTGGAAAAATGCGGATTACATGGTTCTCATAAGTAGGGTCACCCTCCTGCCTTGCTGCTCTTAGTATACAGTCCCTGTTTCTATAATTGAGAACTTTGGCAATAAGGGTCCTTGGAGGTGCTTTTGTATAAGTGCTCGGTGTGCTCTTTCGATCAAAAAAATAGTAGACCATTGTGCTGTGGGAAACGTGTCTTTGATCCATCGTTCCAGGAATTGTTCTGGGGTTTTACCTTCGGCTCCTTCTGGAAATCCCACAACACTGAGGTTGCCTCTCCGTGATAGTCCTTCGGCGTCTTCTGCTGTTTGTTCCAGAGTAGTCGTTTTGGAAACTAAGTCAGCAAGAGTTGTTTTTAATTTGGAGACTTCATTTTCCAGTTTAGTCACGTTTTGTTCTGTGGCCAGGGATCTCTCTGCGACCGTACGGAGGTCAACCCGTAGTAGTCCTATGTCCATGGACATGGCATACATTTTTGCATGGACCTCTGTGCTTGAGGCTTCTATGGCTGCAAGGATTTGAGCCCCGGAGGGGCCTGGCTGTATGTTTTCATGCTCTGAGGTGGGGGCCTCACGTGGAGCAACGAGTTTTGACCGGCCCCCCTGTGCAGTGAACTGGTCCATCTTAGTTTGTTGTACTCCTCTTTGCCGCCTGTCTTTGCCCATATTCGTTGCAGCTGGGTACTTTGGAGGGGGAGAAACGCGGACAACACCTCACCACAGCGAGGCAGGTTCTGGGCGTCGGAGGGATCTTCCCAGGTGTAGTATGTGTATAGTGCACCAATCCGGGCCCTAGCTCTAGTGATGTAACTGCGTTGCCTTTAGAGTCTGTATGTAGGTAGAAAATAAAATGACTGTAGTTGAGGGAGATATACTTATTGTTGGTATCGTTCGCTCTGGGCCAGAGGCGCTCCGGGCCCCAGGTTTCCGGTCAAGCAGGGAGCCGCCGGACAGGATCTCTGAGGTCTCACTAAGACTCTGGCAGGGTAGGCGCTGCAGACCCAGCAACACTATGCAAGAGACCCTAGAGGCGCATCAGGGCTCGTCTCCTCTATATACTGTGGTTCAACAGAGCGCCACTGGGCCCCAAGGTCCTTGAGACCCGCTAGTTGCTGAGGGGGTCATGTGTCACCCATCGCATTCCCAGCATCGCCAAACAGCAGAATCATGGTGATCTTAGCGGGTTAGTGTTTATTTGGCGGAGCACCCATCAAACAGACTTCTCCGCATGAGAATGGGCCTGTACATGTTGGCTGTTGGGTAGTTGTATAATGGGGGGAGCGGCCGGCTTCCTATGCAGCACGCTTCCAGCGGCTCATGACCTCCACTAGCAGCTTCCCTCTGGATTATCTTCAGGGAGGGGGGGGGGCGGGGGACTTCTCGTTAATGCCACCGCGGGCGGCGCCGACACACCTTACGTCGTCCTGATTCTCAGCACACATGGTTTCACTGTGTTTGCTTTTGTAGGCCCCGTTTTCACCTCTCCCCCAATGTAGTGTCTTTTTCACCGGCCGAGGGCTCGGATGACAATGGCGGGATAAATTCAGCTCCCAGGTGACCCCCAGTGGAAGGTCCCCAGTCACCCTGTGTGGTAGACCGGCACTAGTGGCCGGCAACAGCATCAGCTACAGGAATAGGCCGCCTCTTCAGGGCCTCTCTCCCGACCCGACTCCACCACAGATCACAGTGGGGCCTGTATCCGTCGCGCCCCCGTCAGCCCAGGTGCCCACGCACCTCTCCCGGTATCTCCACCTTACCGGCGCTCTCCCGACTCCAACCGAAGCCAGTATCTTCCGCTGGTCTCTGCATGCAGTGGGCCTTCCACCGCACCCGAACAGTAGGCCTCGGCGTAGGCAGCTGGCACAGGCCGCATCTGCAAGCACGGCCCCACAAACTTTCCCACTCGCCATCTCCGGAGCATTTCCTCCGCAAATTTGCCCCCTTTGTGGTTGCTAAGGCCGGAGCAGTCATGCCATCATGCAGCGATCACGCTGGAAGGACATTTACAGGATTATTGAACGGGCTGGCCGCAGAGCTCTTCAAGCTGCGTCTGCTCCGGCCGCCATCTTGGCCACGCCCCAAGTGTTATTATTTTTAAGGTTTTTACAGCCTTCCCCATTTAATAATATGAATCGTGTTAACCTCTGGCTAATGCAAGGTGAGGTGATGACCAAAGCCGGAACAGATGGAGGCAGATGCAGGTTTGGGATAAGGTTTTTATTGCAGCTCCAGTACAACAGACCTCATCCTACAACCGAAATGAAGGAACTGACAATCTATTCAAAGTACCAACGTTCTTAGATTTCCCAGGCAGTTCCATGGTGACAACATGGAACTTGGGCACAGAATAGGGAGTACACATGGCTAAACCTATACAGAGAAGTTGCAAGAACACTACTCAAGGTTTTATCTATTGTGATGTTTGATTCTTCTACTAGTATTGCTATATTTAATGGAAATTGTCATCTAACAATGCTGGTATCTTATTAACCTTTTCCCACAAGCGGTATCAAGGCCAAAATTGCATTCTTTTTTCCTACATATTTAGTATTATAATGGTACAGAGGGTTTCTAGGTTGTCCTGGAGAGAACCAAGAAAATAGACAAAATATAACGTTTTTGGGGGGAAAATAGGAAAAATGTTTTATGTATGAAAGCCTTTGTTTTTTCTAAAAATTACATCAACAAAAGGTTTGCTGTGCTAAGATCACCAACTTTCCAGCTTTCAGGATTGCCTCAGGGCATGTTACCTGAGGCATGAATGGACCAAACCAGACACCATATGTGTAAACCATAATGACTTTATTTGGTCAAAGTTTTCACCCATTCCTTTCTCGGTGGCTATGCCCAGTCGCACATA
The DNA here is from genome assembly GCA_963921515.1 of Calotriton arnoldi. Classification (NCBI taxonomy): domain Eukaryota; kingdom Metazoa; phylum Chordata; class Amphibia; order Caudata; family Salamandridae; genus Calotriton; species Calotriton arnoldi. The sequence continues at coordinate 1,945,214 of CAWUFW010001667.1, forward strand.
TAGGGTACCACTTTTATTGGGAGAAGTGTGGGACCACTGGGGGTAGCCCGTCTGATTTTGTAACTTTGCCTCTCTGAAATGTGAGGAAAATGTATGACTGTAGCCAAAGTTTGCGGTTTCCAGGGCATTTTGATTAACAGAATGTAGTGGGACCAAGATAGGTCTTTCCTCCCTTGGGTCCCCTGACTGTCTAATGTTCAGAAATATCTAGGCTTAGTAGGTTTCCTTAGTTGATGGCTGAGCCAGGCCCAAGTACTCATGTCACACCTAACAATAAATGACCATGAAAGGCATTTGTACTCATGTCACACCTAACAATAAATGACCATGAAAGGCATTTGTTAAATGGGGCGGATAAAAGGACGATGGTCCTTAACCACTTATGTGGCATGCTTTATTATTGGTACTTGCCAGCATCACTAGGGCTGTTCCTTTTTTTACCTGACATCTAAAAATGCACAAGTGTGCAGTGTTTCCTGGTGGACCTGTTTGTGTATAGAGTATTGTGTATTTGTAGTATGATTTTATACGTAGTGTGAAGTGCAGCCATCTGTGTGTTACTCCTGCTTTGACCATCTGCCTCCTACCTATGCCCAATGAAATGATGAAAATGGGCCTAGGTTAACCTTTGACTATCTCTTCATCTCTCTGTCTTACCTGACTAGAATTGTGCGGATGCCACTGAACCTTCTCTATCGCGTCCCTGCGGCAGCATGCTTATGCACAAGAAGACTTGTCTTTCATGCGTCTATGGTGCGCACTCTGCTCTAAATCCAACTACTTACATGGTGGTACTAAGTTAGGGGGTGTCCGATGGTCCCATCTCTGATAGTGTGAGAATAACTACATTTAAACTAGGGTAAACATTCTGGGCAAGATCCTCCTGAGTTGCCGAAAGAGCACTTCCTGAAAGACTAAGGACCATAGAGTTTGGCAGACATGGTACTCTGTCAAAACATGGCAGATGTCCTGTCTACAGTAATGTACAGTACATTGATCTTAATGGATCCATCACATTTTGATAGAAGATGAAGATGACTAACAGGCCATAAGTATGATAAATATGTACCTATTTACTGCATTAAGTAAAGACACCGTGGTCAATTTTAATTGAGGAAGAACAATAGTCTTTGATTTATGATACTTTGTTGGTTGAGAACTATTAGAACAAGCATTTGCAATGCAATAGGTCTCGCATTTGTGAGAGTTAGAGCTATTGGCGTTGTAAATGACAGTGTCTTTTACCCATGCGTTTTGGTTGTGATTGGAGTGGATGTACGTGGTGTGGAGTGGAATTATGTTGGTTGGATTGGAATTGTTAGTTGTGGAATTGTGTGTGGTGGAATTGTGTGGCGTGGAGTGGATTTGTGTAGTGGAATTTTGTGCAGTTGAATTATGTGGATAGTTATGTGGAATGGAGTGTACTGGAATTATGTGGAGTGGGATTGTGTGCAATGGAGTGTAACTATGTGAAATGGTATTTTGTGTTGTGGAGTTTAATTATGTGGTGTGCTGTAGAATTTTGTAGCATAATGTGGAGATCTGTGGTGTGCATTGGATGTATGTGGTGTGTTGTGTAATTATGTGGTTTGTTGTTGAATTATGCGGTGTGGAATGGTAATGTGTAGAGCTGAATTGAGTGGAAGAACGGAGGGGTAGGACGAAGGGGAAAACAACATGGAGAAGTGGTGGGTGGGAGAGGAAAGCAGCAACGTGTAAAAAATTAGCACTTCAATCAACTAGCACTTTAATTAAGACATGAGCAAACGGACACCAATTAAATGTAATCGATGTGTGCTTGGTCCGTGTGATGGAGAAAGGAAAGGAAGTGACGCATGGCCTGTGCTGTCCATTTAGGGTGCAGCAAAGCTGAATGACAGTCTCCAAATATTGGGTAAGCAATAGGCGGGTTTAAGCCCTATATTGTATACCACAGAATCTTGCTCTCTGATAGCTCATAATTTGTCAGTTGGAGAAAAGGCTGTAAAGATAACGTAAAGAATCTCACTAAATAAATAAATGTGCGCATATTTCACACAGGTCATCGTGAAAGACAATCTGTTTAAAACAACTCAACATATAACCCATCAAAAGAGAAACACAAAATAAAAATGCTATTGAAAGGGCACAAAGAGCATGCAATATTTAAGGCGACCTTTACTAGAAATCATAAAATAAACTATTGCAATTAAAACAAACCAAGCAAGAATGGAGTAGTGGAGGAAAAGGAGACAGCAATGTGAAGAGGTGGTGGGTGAGAGAGGAATGCAGCAATACGTGTAAAAACCTAGCACTTTTATCAAATAGCACTTCAATCAAGGCACGAGCGAACGGACACCAATTAAATGTAATCAACCTGTGCTGGTTCCTGCACCAGAGAAAGGAACGGAAGTGACGCATGGCGTCTGCTGTCCATTTAGGATGCGGCAAAGCAGAATGATAGAGACTCCAACAAATGGATAAGCAATGGGCAGTTTGTAAGCCCTATATTGTATTGAACAGAGTCTCAGTTCGACCCTAAAAAACATATAAAAACAAGTGCCCACATTAGGAAAAGCCTCCCAATTGAATATGTATATTCAAGTAATCAATTGTATTTTCCTAAAAGCCATAACATTCATTTTCTTACCATACCCACTAACAAAGTGAAGGTCATAATAACACCAAAAATAAACCATATGAAGCTTCCAAACCCTGGAGTGAGCTATTAAAATTGCAGCATTTACATATTAAAGTGTTCTGTAACATCAGGTAACAAACTTATGAGGAAAAGACCTGACTAGCACAATAATGTGACCAAATCTGCACTTCAGCATCCTCTTTTCAGTCTCTCCCGCATGTACTTCCTCGCATCTCCTTCAGTTCACCACCCCCCAACACAACTCACCCACTCACCTGCATGCCGAGAGCGCACAAGGATTGGAGGAGCAAGTATTCTACACAGACTTCTGACCCCCAGACAGGTGCTGTGAGGAACTCGCACTGCCTCTAGCCTAAAGAAGTCCAGAGCTCCCCATCGTGCGCCCTCGTAAACACCCTCCCACGGCCTGATATCACACAGACAGTGGATTCATGGTGCGCACTATGCAAGAGTCATATGCGACACGAAAAACCCTGCAGTAACAGAGCACTCTGGAAAAGGCAGACACTCTAAGGGAATGGACGATTAAGTAAAGCATGTGAAATGTACACGGGAACCACGTCGCTGACATGGATTACCCTAATGGTTTTTAGGGTCACTGTTCACAATCAGTGTTTTCAGCTGTAAAGTTAAGGACATAAATTTAGGGTGACAGGGACCCGCGTTTCAATGTCAGTTTTTTGTTACCGATGAGTTTGTGAGCCTAAGGGACCCGCCCCACTTAAAGTCCTGGATGGACTGATGCCAGCTTTAGAAATGTGTGTACCTGCAGCTCACACGTGCACCTCCCCAGACATTCATGCTGAGCAATACAGTGAGTAACAGTGAACTGTGCACGGTTTATCACTGACAAGATCTCATTATAAATTGCAGCTATTCACACGTGCCACACACTTCGCTCTCTTCCATGGACCGTGCCTGCCACTGCTGAAACCCTGGTAAAAGCTTTCCTCAAATAAACGGGGTAAAGCTCCCACTAGCGCAGCAGGTACAGTAGCACCGGGGTCTACAGGCGGGAGCAGCCCAGTTCACCACATTCATGCCTGTCTTATACCACCCAGGGAGGGGGGCTGCATTAGGACCTGTGCCTCCATTGCCACGCCACTCCTTCAAGGCACCACCATTCTACGAGAAAGAGCGCGCTTCGCCGAAAGGAATGCTGCTGTTTGACCCCTGGTGGGGGTATCGCGCCATCTTAAGTCCAAGCACGCAATGCTGTAAAAGCCAAGAGGAGGGAAAGGGAAAACAAGGATGGCGCCGGAGGAGGAATCGGTGAGGTGATGGCGAGAGACGGCTCCTCTGGAGCGGAACAGCGTTCCTCGTGCGGCGCACCCAAAAAAACAACCCGTGGTGCGCGCGCACCACAGAGGAGCGGGGGGTGGGGGTGAAGGGAGCGCGGCAGCGAGGCGAATGCGCGCTGCTGCGCGTGCTAGACACCGGTGGGAATGGGCGCGGTAAAGGCAGGACATGCGCCCGCCTTTGCCCAATTGCGTGCCGTTCTTTTTTTTTAAAACGCACGCTACAGCCAATGCCTGGCTTCAGAAAGCTAACCACACGCACGAGCGTGTGGTTAGCTTTCTAAAGCCCATACAAGAGGTCTCGCGCTGCGCGAGTAGTGCTACGCACTGCAACGCTAGGCGCGAGACCTAAAAATGTTTCAAATTAAGTGGCACAATTTGAAAGGTTGCATAACTAATAATAATAACAAATCTTTATTCGGAAGCAAATGCGACCATAAAAGATACAAGCATACATTAAAAAAGAATAACATCATTATTAAAATATTAGATAGATTTATTGCACATCCCATTTTAAAAAGTAGCAATAAAAAGCCTCTCAATGTCATAGCCGGTGAATACAGTAAACAAAACAGTACAACAACATGGGCACAAAGGCCAGTCACAGTTCAGTCGGGTTTAGAAAGTCTGGATCTATAGGCTCCACGCAGGAAACTTGTCACTGCACAAAATGTGAGTGCATTAGGCAACAGCTGAAGATACATAAGTGCCACTCTGGCATGCCTAAACTTCATATTCTTTAAAAGGGGACAGAGAAATTGCCTTCTTGGGAGAGAAAAGAATTTACACAGTAGTACAAAATGTAACGTGTCCTGTGAAGACCTAGAGTCGCAGCCATAGGGTCCTCTTAGACGGGACGAATCCCGCCGGGGATGCCAAAAGAAAATGGCGAAGGGTTAAGCCTAAAACGAGTGATTAAAAATCTATTGTGAGCACTAGTAGGGCAGAGAGATAATGTTGCATTTTCAGGACAGACTTTAACATGGCGTAGGTCCTCACTGTTGGTTTCCTAAGCTCAATGTTTTCATTGTGGGCAGAGATATATTTAAAATATAGGTCTTTTGTAATGTTAAGATCCTGGGGACGTACAGTGTCACATGAGAGAAAAATATCTGGCATACCTAGAGCATGGAAGTTCACCTTTACATAACATAGCCAGGTTATTTTATAGACATGCTCCAGTGAAAGGCAGTCTGAAAGGATCAATCGATTTAAGTCCTTATTTTCCCTTGACCATATTTTTACCCAACACAATAAAGATTTAACTGCCACCTGGTCCACAAGAAAATGACCCCCAGTTCTTCGTGCACTGCATAGGCTGGCGTACTCTGAGGGACTCGCAGGATCCGACGCAAGAACTTATTTTCAGCCACCTGTAGCCTATGTGCAGGAATGTGCAGGAATGTACCCCCAAATTTAGCTGCCATATAATACCTTAGAGGTTCCTATGGTACAGTTTTAAGATCACCTCTGGTACCCAGGATCCCAATCTATGGGCAAAGCTGGTAATAGCGCCCATAGATTTGTTCAAATCACTCAGCTTGCCCTCCAGTACTGTTTTCAAATTTAATTGGTAGACTCATAGAATTGCCAGATACGGGAAAACCGGGACCATTGCTAAGGTATAGGAGCATGCTTTAAAGGTTTTTGACCGAAGAACCCGCTCACCCGCTACTAGGACGTACAACTTTGTGAAATTAACTGACAAGTCCAACCTATCCAAAAAAGCAACAAACCCATCAATTAAAACCTGGCAGCCCCGGGCAGTGCGGGCCAAAAGCACCGCATTGTTAGCATGAAGTAAAACTGGCAAGGATCTCCTGCCGACTGTCGGAATCCGACTGTAATGCCATAAGAGCGGCTTCTAGACCGTTAATATAAATGGAGAAAAAAGGGGCTAAAATATAACCTTGGCGCCCACAACCTCCCCCGAGTACAATTAAAATGTTTGAGTAGGCCCCCTCTTGAGAGAATCTAACTGCCGCTGTCATGTGGGCATGAAGAGTCATGAGTAGCGGTACAATGGGGGGGATCAACTCCCAAAGAGGTCAATATGTCCCACAACGTCCATCGATTAACTCGATCGAAAGCAGACGTAAGGTCCGTAAACGCTAAAAACAGCGCACCCAGTTGTGCCACCGTGTATTTATTTATTTAAAGGTAAACATTAAGACATTGGTCAGTGGTTGACCTACACATCAACCCACACAGAAAGTCTGGTTAAAAGGGCCCAGCCCAACACCTTGACTACGGCATAAATAAGTGAAATAGAGCGGTAGCATTGCGGGTTGTCTTTATCCCCCTTTTTATAAATTGGAATAATGGAGGCCGTGGACAAGAAGGGCAACATCCCTTTCAATGCCGCAGCATTTAACACCAGTGTCAAAATTGGAGCCCGCACTTCAGTATTGTCGTGGGAAAGGTCTGGGGGATTCCCATCGGGGCCCGGTGCCTTGTTCCGTGACAGTGACTCAATACTCCTGTACACTTCCTCCAGTGAGATGGTAACTGCTGTGAAAGTCACACTGGGGACTATATCTACATGAGCCCTTCAATAATTCCTGCATTATATGCACTTTCAAAATGGGTAACCCACTGATCTGGGCTAATGTGGTGGCACAGGGTAGGTTTAGAAGGCTCCACAAAGTAGGGGCTATTAATAATCTTCCAAAAAAGTGTGGAATCCCTCAGTTCCCCTGCTTTAATTAAATCATCCCTGGCCGGTTTCTGTAATTGATGCCTACGATCTTTCAGGCCTTTTTATAATTTTGTCGGCATATTGACAACCCTTGCCTTATACCGAGGCAACTGTTTCAGGGCTTCCTTCAGCTGCCTTAGGGCCCGAGAGCACTTTGGATCAAACCATGACGGGAGAGCTGGACAACGCCCAACCGCCTGTGTAAGTAATGTCCCAGAAACTTCCTGAGCGATGGAGGCAAACGAGCTTAAAACCTCCTCACCAGGGGATCCAGGCAAGGTCAGTATCTCCTGCCTACAAATAGAAAAAAGACTATGATTAAAAGCCTTAGCATCCAATTTAGACCAACGTATACGCCTCGCCTGGTCCGTGGGTATAAAAATTTTCCGGGCCTTTCGGGGGCCCTTTGATTGATTCCCTAGCCCTACCATGGACAGAGCCAGAGGGTTGTGATCGCTGAAGGGACTATATCCGATATTAAAAGAAGCAGGCGGCCCACCCATTGAGGCTGATACAAAAATAAAATCTATAATTGTGGCAGAACCCCGTCCCTTGTATGTCCGGTGGGGGGGAGGGTGGGGGGGGGAATTTGAGATCTTAACCCGTTAGCAATTGATCTAAAGTAAATACCAGGTTATGCGTGTGTAAACAATGATTTATCTCCTCCCCATCCGTGGTATGCTCCAGGTGCAAATCGTCTGAGATCGGACAAGGCTGTGCATTGGGTAATCGATTTAAAAAATATGGGCACAGATGACAATTAAAATCCCCCGCCAGAATAAAATTCTCATGCCCAAGGCCCACCCTCTTTAAGGAGTCTAAGGTGCTTTTTCAAGCTGAAAAAATAGAGGACCGGCCTGACCCCCTATTTGCGTTATAAAAATTAATTATTACCATTGGGAGGACTCTCCCAATGTGCAATTTTATGCCCCGGAACACCTGAGAGTCCCACTTCATAATCTGTATGGAGTTGCAAAACTCCAGATCTACAAAAATTACAAGGCCCCCCTCTCGCTCTGCCCATGTTTGAGTCTAACACTGGACAAAAAACAGTCTTGTATCCCTCTAAAAATAATTTGTTCTTTGGTTCCCATGTCTCTTGTAAACAAATAATGTTAAACGACCTGATGAGCAATAGCCAGCTATCATCAGGAAACCAAGCCTGCCATATTCCAAGAAATAAGACTTAGGTCTTTCCCAGGATTGGGGGTAACGCCCGTAAAAGGAGATAAAACGGGAGGGGGCGGATGTTGAATCCCCATTGGGAGTTACCTGATGGGTACTTAGTAAGTGAGGGATCTAACAAGATCTGAATTGGTCTTGAGGCTAGTAGGTTCACTAGTCTCTTCTGTGCGCTGAGGTAAAAGGCCCAGGTGTTGGGACGGCAGGGTAAATGTCGCTTTTGCTTCATGGAATCAATCTAAATCATTAAGGTCCGCCAGTGGAGAGTAACAGTTTAAAGATGGTTGGTGTGTCCCTGTTCTGTTTTCAGCGTGCCCACCATCCATTTGCTTCTCTGCCCTTGGGATGCTCACCGGGGGTCTATAAAAAAAAAAAAAAGCCCAACGGGAGTGGTTTAATACACGAACCTGAAAGAAACTATTTAGATGCTCCATGAAGTATTGTTCATGCCAATTCTGGGTATCGCACAGAGATAATACAATCTCCGCAAATTGTTTTCCTAGTGGGCCCTATCCAGGCAACCCTCCGCACCATCAAGTTGTCTTTGTGGTCTCTAACGGTGAAATCAGAATGTAGAGCTAACCAGGGTGAGGCTTTATTGATCAGTTGGCCAGTGGTTTCTACCTTGTGTGTGATCAGTCCAGGTACCCCGGTCAGAACTACAGTGTAGGGGGCGCAAGCCGGAGGAAGATCAATCACCGGGAGCTGAGAAGCCTTGAATGTCTGATCCCTGGTACAGGGGACACCTGCCACATAAGGGACCAATGGAAGCAAGTTAGTGTGGGCCGGACCATCTATATTTTGGTGGGGGACCCTAGGCTCTGAAGAAGTAATCGGACTAAATACGGCCTAGGACTTAGGGTGGTCATTTTCATATTGGTTGCTACTACTGCTCGGGGGGGGGGATTGGCTGAAGGCATGACAGAGGATGTAATTAGGGACTGAGGTGGTGGGTGATAAGGGGACTTATCCATAAGGCTCAAAAGACTGCCCATTTTACTTGACAGGTCCCTGGAGGCTGCCTCCAAGTTATCAAGTCCAACCGAAAGAGGGGCTAATAAGTCAGTTAGAGTAGCCGTGATTTTTTGTTGAGCTGGGGCCAGGTGGGTCGCCATGTCCTCTGGGCTAATCTTGGCATGCTTGGTCGCCAAACTCTGTTGTGTAACCGCGGGAACTTCATCCGCCTTCTTAACCTTCTGTTTCCGCTTGGGGGCTGGAGAACTTACCACCTCGATATTTGGGGAAGAAAAATGTGGGGGCCTGGAAGTTGAAGGCCCAGGTGATAGGGTCATAGTTGCAGCAGGGTTGGGAGGAGGAGTCTGAAGGATTAAATTAGAAGTAACTGTGACCAGACCCTGATCATCGGGGGCAGGCGGTGATGTAACAATTGTAGGCCAGGGTTCAGTACTTCCTGAGTCAACTGAAAGTCGCCTCTCAGCCCGGTCAATTTCCTTAGAGAGGACCCCCATAGCTTTTGCCAAAAACTAGTTCTACAAGGCTGTCCCGATGACATAGAGGGCAATGCCTTCCTCTTTCCCATGATGACAAATAAGACAATAAAACAGTGTCTGTAAAGCCCCGAAACACAATAAGGAGCTATGTGCAGATCTCACAAGCCCACGGCAGACTAGAAACAAAAAGCAGAAAGGAGGTTTCTTATTGCGTGTTCAAAGCCCACCCTAAATGCGAGCTAGCGTTAACAATATCGGCAGTACCGGCCAGGCAATAAAGACAATGAACTGTACACCAAAGTCAGCCGACCAAGAGGGTGGGCCCTGCCTCGAACGGGCGCAGACGGGGTCTGCTCTTTGCCCGGGCGCGTCCCGCGAAGTGGGAGCCCCCAACAAAAGAAATAGGCGCCTCCGGGCGCGTCGCAGCGTCATGGGCGGCGTCAGCCGCGAGAGTTCATGGGGCTTGGAGTGCTCTGCCCCCTCCTGTGCCTCTTGTGGCTCGCTGCTTTCAACGGGCTTCACGAATATTGAATAATCGGGTATGGAAGGTATGTATCCATACGGTGCCAGACCTATACTAACGATTAATCTGGCTGACCCATTTACCCAGATCTTTACTTATAGTCCTGGCCCCTTGATATACCTTAGTAAAAAATAAAATTGTTGTCCAGAGATTTTCATTTTTGATTTGTGTTTTAGTATCATTAAAGAAGTAATTTAGCTTTAGCAGACATTGCTAATCGGGGCCGAATTTGTCTGGACGACCTTTTTAAAGATGGCGGATGTGTTGCAGTGATGTAATATTTCAGGAACCATGAGACCTATATACTGCATTTTGGGGATCAAGTAGTCTTCCAGAGAAAGAGAATAACTCCTCACAGCAAACCTTCCGCCATTTTCCAAAATGGTGGCTATATAATGATGTCTTTTACCTATCATATTGGTAATTTATTTTAATATTGTTTCAGGTTTTCCATTGATTCAAATTCGTAAACATGAGCAAAACAGGTGGTAGCAGAGGATCTTTACCTCCTGACAGAGTGTTGCTAACTACAAAGTCTGAGGCCTACTTCAACAAAGAAAAATGTGTTATACGCCAAACTAATCCGAAAGAAAATCTAACATCAACTTCGGCTGGACAGAAGTGAGTTTGAGATGCTGCAGAAATACGTCAAGACAAAGTTCACAAAAGATTGAAACTGATGGGCGAAGAGGTTCAAATATTTTATCATTGTAACAAGTGCTACAAGTCGTATACAATGGAAAAAGCCTGGCAACATTTTTCAAAAAATGGCAGAAACCAGTGAATCCACAACAAGAATCCAAGTCTTCTGAGAAAGTAACGACTATCAAACCCAATGCCCATCCACTTAGAAGATTGATGGCTACCCCATGTCCACCTATAACGACTGATAAGAAAGCAGAGGATCTTCAATGTGTTATCTGTGATTTAGCCAGAACAAGAGCCAAAGGAATTGACGAAAGAACAAAGTACAGAGTATGCAATACTCAAAAGGCAAACATGTTTTTATCTGCAGCTAGTTTCTTCCAAGATGAAGTTTTCAGCAGAGTAGCTGATCTAAACAGCCATTTTGGGTGTGGGCAGTCCGTGCATAGACTTTTAAGCCCTGCACATAGTTTGGTTGCTAATACAGCCAATACAGGATACAAAGTAGGACCATTTGACAATTTCAAGCTTCTGGAAAAAGGAAAAGGAAAAAGGCGTTTGCAGGCAGTTTACAGCAACTCGCGCCTTTCTCAGTGGCCATCGGAAATCTTCACTGCATGACTGCGACGCACATTGCATCCATACTGCCAGCCATTTGGGTTTGGGCAGCTCGTATTTTATCTGCAGAAAATTCAGCAACAAGGCATCTAAGCCGACATTTCGAATACAGACAGTGGCAATAACGGTAGCCATTTAATTGTGGGGCTATTCAGGACATTTGTGCACAACGGCAGCCATTCTGGTTATAGGTTTAGTTGTCTATCCAGTGCCCAGCGATGATTGCCACACCTAGTGTGTGCCATCTGTGGCTCAGCAGTGAATAGCATACCTCTTATGTGCTATCATGGGTGTCAGTGGTTCTGCAGTGAGAATTTATCAACCTGTGGATTGGTCATTTAGTGCATTTACAGGAATTCTGACATACTTATGGCACTATGGAAGGAATTATAGCCGTATCTAAATTTTTTGGGTCTGCTGGGCACACCCCCCCTTTATTGCGAACATTGGCACAAAGCATTTAAATCTTATCTAGAGGCCATTGAGGGTGATACCTTTTGTCAAAGAATAAGAAAGCCTTACTAATATATAGCCTTGATTCAGAGGACAGAAGCATACTAAAAATGCTTCCTGTGGAAACTGTTATGGTACGGGTAGGCACTGTCGAAGATGGAGGTGGTGAGTGAGTATGCGTCTGTTGTTAATACTTTACACAAGAGATTCAACCCTAAGAGGAATGTAGTACTAGAATGGCATAAATCGCTTTAACGGTCTCAAGCACCATGATAACCTATTGATGAACTTTGTAGCTGCATTACGCATACTGTCTGGAACATAAAATTATTGTGATCTAAAGGATGAAATTATCAGGGATCATATGATTGGAAAAAACAGTAATAGAAAAATCCGGTAAAGGTTGTTGGCTACGGAAGTTTAGAAAAACATGGATGAGGGTAATGACCAAGTAGCATCTATTTATGATATTGGGAAAAGGAAAACTTCTTTGTATAACATTACTATCAGCAATGCCAAAGTAAAGGTTATGGCTGACTCTGGCTCGCCTGTCACCTTGATTGGTGAATCAGACTTTGACAATTTGGACTTTACCCAGCTCCTTGATTCACATTTCAAAATTTTTGCTTATGGTGGGAACAGAGTGGATGTGCTAAGGCAATTAGATGCTGTTCTGGGTTTTGACAACAAAATGTTCAAAGGTACCATGTATGTAGCTGAAGGTGGGTCTAACCTATTGGGATGGAACGAGCAAGGGGAATTGGATATAATTCTTGATCCCAGTCACCCTGAGCTAGTATTATCCAGACAACATCTCTTAGAAATATGCAAGGGGGAGATATGCAATGTGGTTGAGAACAAATGGGTCAGCAGATACCATAAGGTCTTTACTGGTTGCCTTTGGAGGTTGAAGGGTTTCAAACTTCGCATAATTTTAAAGGAGAATGCCCAGCCAAGGGTACATAAGGTACGGTGTATTCCCATCAATTTGAGGAAGGAACTTAAGTTGGCGCTAGAAAAACTGTAACTTAGCTGTTATCGAACCCATTGAGAGTTCGGAGTGGTTGGCTCCAGTTGTAAGTTGTATTGGCACGCAAGTCAGACACGTCCCTACGTTTGTGTTGATTTGCACGACCTTAATTCCAAGATTTGGTTAGGTCGACAGCCAACCACTCGCTAACATCAATGAGTTATTATTCACCTTGGAGGGAGCTGTTGTTTTTACCAATCAATCAATCAATCACAGAATTTGTAAAGCGCACTACTTACCCGCGAGGGTCTCAAGGCGCTGGGGGAGAAAAAAAGGGGGGGGGATGCCGCTACTGGTCGAACAGCCAGGTCTTGAGTAGCCTCCTGAAGGTCAGCAGGTCTTGGGTCTGTCGTAGGCTTAGTGGAAGGGTGTTCCAGGTCTTGGCGGCGAGGTGGGAGAAGGATCTGCCGCCGGTGGTGGTTCTTCGAATGCGAGGGACGGTGGCGAGGGAGAGGTCGGCGGAGCGGAGTTGGCGGTTGGGGATGTAGAAGAGGAGTCGTCTGTTGAGGTAGGCTGGGCCAGTCTTGTGGAGTGCCTTGTGTGCGTGGATGAGGAGTTTGAAGGAGATTCTCCTGTCGACGGGGAGCCAGTGCAGGTTCCTCAGGTGGGGGGTGATTTCAGTTTAGTGCCGTTAAATAGAGGTGTGTAACGAGTTGAGACACCTAACTTCATTTGAACACCCAAGGGAACATTCCGCTATAAACATATGCCATTCTGGCTAGCTTCCTCATCCTCAGTTTTCCAAACATTGAGTAATTTGTTTAAGACAGTGCCTGGTGTGCCATGTTTCCAGGATAACGTTTTGATTTATGGAAGGAATGGGTGCGAACATGACGAAAGACTCGAGAGAGTGTTGGAAATCTTCAAAAGGTCAGTTTTGACTTTGAAGAAAGGGAAGTGCAGGTTTCACTGTGAGGGTGTAGACTATTTGGTGCACCATTTGTCGAGTAAAGGTGTCGAACCAAAATTGAAAAATTCTGGAAGCTATTGAGGAGGCGCCTGTGCCCAGCAACAACGATCAGCTCAGGGCTTTCCTGGGACTGATTGAGTGATATGCTAAATTTGTGAAGAATTTTTGCTTCTAAAACGGGCTGTTTACAAGATTTATTAAAGAAGAATGTGAAGTGCATGTGGAGTTACGAGTGTGACAGTGTTTAAGTCAATTAAAATGGACATTGTAGTGGCCAAACCACTCCGATCGTTCAACACTCCTGATCAGTGCATTGTCATGACCGACACTAAGCTACCATGGTCTTGGTGCAGTCTTGATGTAAAAAAGGGAGGCCTTCAAGGAAGAAATCATTGTGTTTGTCCGGAGTTCTTCGCAGGGCAGAAGCAACCTATTCCACCATTGGAAAAAAAAGGCTCTTGGTTTATGGTGGAGTGTGCAGTATTTTAGAAATTTTATATGGGGTAGCCAATTCATCCTTTGCACTGATCATAAACCACGTTAGCATAGGGGTATCTCCCTTTTCCCTGCTAAGAGGCAGAGTTGTCGCTACTCGTTTGAATAGGGAGTGGATGAATAGAAAGATCCTGAATGGTGAGAAAATGAATAGTGTTTTGGACATGCAAAGTGGTGTACAAGAGAAGTAGGTTTCTAAAGGGAAAGGAGGCAAGGAGTGTAGGATTCAAGCTGGTGACCTTGTAAGAATACATGCTCCCCGGCATGTTCGCAAAGATCAGTCTAAATTTCCACCACCACATTTGGTGAAGGAAGTGAGAGAGCGGGTTGTGGTTCTGGAGAATATCAAGGTTTGGAGCTAAAGCAAAGTGGTTGTGGTACCCAAGGCTGAATGTGTGTGAAAAAATTGGTGCTGAGCGACCTAAGGAATCTGCGAAATCGACAAATGTTCCAGGCCTTTGTCCTGGTTCTATACGGAATAGATAATTGCCTCAGAAGTTCAAGGATTTTGTAATGTAGATAGTTTCTAAGTAATATTGTTTTCCAAGAGTCCCTTTCACAAAGTTGTCAATTTTTTCCTAATGTTATGCTTCTCATATTGTATACCCAGTTGTAGATAAGATTTTCCATATTTATTTTTTTCTTTGTGGGTATTTTGGAAGAGAGAGGAATATGTTGGGGACTTGCCTGCACTCATGTCTTGAGAATTGGAATTCTGGGCTATCATGATATGTTGTTGGCTGGTTCCCAGATCGGCAGTTGCTGCCGGAGGCTTGGTGCTGAAGGACAATAAAATGACTTTCGTGAACATAGTCTCCATCTTTTCAGAGGCCAATTATTCTTTGGACAGACTCGTAAGAAGATTAAATGGTCTCTCTGCTCCTCTTCATGTTAACCTCTGTGACAGAAGTGCACCTCCAAAGGGTCCTCCCATCAAAATAAAACATAGTAAGGAACACAGAAATAGCAAATCTTCATTTTTTTAATCCAGAAAAAGATGCCATTCTCAGGCCGGCCTCCTGTTCTTTCTCCTCTGAGTTGGTTTGGTTCGGAAGAAACGGTCCTAAATTTGACTATTGGCTGACTGATTGCAGTTAGAGGCCTTTGAAGGAGTCATTTTGGACCTTTTCAGGCCTCCACTCGGAGACCTGGACATACACCTGAGGATATAATCCTTACTCCTCTGACCCACTTTCTGAGGAAGTTTGTTCTTTCACATCTGTGGTACAAAAAGCTGCTGAGGCACTTGAGTTGCCCCTCCTGACTTATAAATTAATGTCAAACCTCATGGCAGAAAGTTTACAGCCATACTTTCTGGATTTCGGGCCTCTTCTGCATTTTAACAAGGTTCTGCACAGGCTTGTGCACACTGTTAATCAACAAATTTCATACTGCCACATGTCTGTACCAGTCAACCCAAAATTTGTGTTTCTGAAAGTGCAGCCATCCTGCAAAAACTGAACCACAGTGCTGTGCTTAACTCACTGCCTTATTGTAAATCAAAACATCTGTATGCCATGGGACAGAAAGTCTTCATGGAAGGGAACCTTGCCCTACACATGGCCAGCACCACATGCCTCTTGAGAAGAAAAGTCCTGCTCTTTGGGAGACAGCCAAGATGACTACTACTACTCTCCTGATCACATAAAGGAGTTATTTTTCCACCTTTTTTGCAACTGACTTGATGTCTCCAAATAAATCCTGAAGTGCAGCTTTGATTCGAAAGATCATTTGACACCTATGTCCATGGCTGTTTTTAGTGCGAGCATGGTTGGATACGCTCTATTGGCTTCTCAAACTTTCAGGTAACCTTGAATGGAAGAAAGACTTTTTGGGTAGGTGGCAGACTTCTTCTTTGAGAGTTTCGAAAATAAATTGCGCCATTGGGTGGTCCCCAAGGCTAGCTTCCCATGCCGGAAAACGTCACCAATAATATTGCAGTTTTCACAGCTTCTTTTGAACTCAACCTTCCGGACAGAGACATCAATTGTTCCTCTGCTCTTTTAGGCAGTGACGGACACAAAAGCAGAGGGCAAAAGTTCTCGCCAGTTGCCCGCCTGCTTTTCAGCTGCAAAGCCTCTTTAGTTTGTCCTACCTAACGCATTATTTGTTGTGAGAGGGATTTCTTCTTTTCTAGACCTTTGAAGTAATTTCCACAGATGTGTGTGATTTTGTTGATTTGCAAGGGTTAGGCACTGGCTTTTTTTTTTTTTTAAACAACTCCTTTAGATCACTCTGACTTGCTTACCACGTCTCAGTCTTGGAGGCATAGGTTCTTGCCCTAATTCTGAAGGTTGCCATAGAGATGGCTCTTCTGGCACAGAATTCTACCCCTTTTCTTCAGGACAAATTGAAGTTGATGTCCCTGAGTTAGATACTTTGGCCGTCCAATGACTAGACTGTAGGTCATCCTGGGACCTGCAGGACTCCTACTTTCATATTGCAGAGCTGAATAAGTGTTAACTTTTGAATCGGAGCATGCAGAGATATCATGTTTAGACTCAAAATGAATTATAATTTAAAATCCTCTTTAATGAAAGTCTGATTTTGTCATAATTCTGAAAATTCCACTTTTAGAAAGTTGGCATTTTCTTGCCCTAACCATTTGCCTTCTGCCAGTGTCCTGGGACACATGGCTGTGATTGGCTTGGCTGTTGGGCTTTGTGTGTTCCTTTCAGACAGTGACACATAGGGGATTAGGTTTAGACAGAATGGGCCTTCCTGTCAGGATGTCTGAGGGTGGAGCTGTTCACTGCCCCACTTGCGTTTCAATGGGGTTTGCCTCCAGTACACACAAAGGAACCCGAGTCATTTTTCACCCTAGACTTCTTGGGGCCTTAATATGGGAGGGGTAGAACTTTCCAGAACCAGATGTGGGGGTAGTATAGGGAATCCCCCACTTCAAAGGCTGGCACTGGGTATAAATATTGGACCCTCAGAACACCTCTTCAGTACACTCCTGGGCCTGAGGAAAACTTCAGAAGGACTGGCCTGCTGCTTGCTGGCCTGCTTTGCTCTTTGTGCGAGAACTGGACCATCTTCATGAACCCAGTACCATCAGAAGTGACTCCAAGGGCTAGTTTGCCGGCCTCCTGTATGAGCTACAGAGATATATAACAAATTCCTGGAGGCTTGAACTCTGCACCTGGGCTCTTGTGTAGTGAGTCCTAACTCCCAAGTCCTGGACCCTTGGTTGTGGTGTTTATGGTACTTTTCCAAAAACCTGGAACTCAATTCTTTTTTTTTTCTTTTTTTTTTTGTGTGTTTTTTTTGTTATTTTTTTTATACCAAAAAGTACCCTGAGAACCTACAGAAGACCGGGACCTACATGCCAGCCGATCCGCTCAAGGTGCATTACTGGTTGACCCGACTTAGCGGCAGCACCCTGTATGTTCTTCTCCACAGCAGCAAATCCTGTTCAGCGAGACCTATCAGCGAAGGTATCTGTCCTCGTGGAGCCCTCGTCACCTAGGGCCTGCAGCTGCATCCCGCTTGGTATTTTTAACTTCAAAAAAGTGATAAAGTCTGAAGGTAAGTCTTCACCACGACTTCGTCCAGCAGCTCCAAGACTATGACGACGTCTCTTCCTCAGATACCGCCAGTTGCTTTGCCCACTGAACTCTACCTTCTCAGGGACCTTTCCACAAAACTTCTAAGTCCGAAGGTAAGTGGAGACCGGGCCCACCTCTTGTATCCGATCCGCATTGCATTGCAGTCGGCCTTAACTTTTGACGTTGCCCATGTCACACATGATCGGATGCCCGCAGTTGGCCCTTTGATCTTTTAGCTGCTATTTTGCACTAAAAGTTTTAAAAATTCATATCTCCGGTTCTACTAATTTAACTTAATTCGATTTTGTGTCATCTTATTAATTAAAATAGACGCTATTTTTCTAAATTGTTTTGGTATTTTCTTGTGTTGTATTTTCACTTTATTACTGTTTGTGTGCTGCATAAATATTTTACATATTGCCTCTAGGTTAAGTCTGACTGCCATTGTGCCAAGTTACCAGAAGGTTAAGCACTGGGTAAGTTAGTGACATTTGAGGTGGACCCAGACAAGGATTGTAGGGGTTGCCCTAGTGGGGCTTCCAACCCCCTCAAGCAATAACCCGACAACATATATAAATATATTTATACAAAAGGGATCTGTTTAGGGCACATTACCGATTTCTTTGTGTTGTTGGAGGATTTTTTTCTAAAAAATGCCAGCACTTTAATTATCCTAGAATTCTGATTGTAGCAGAATTTAGGATATATAATTTTTCTAAGTGCACCATTGTTCTCTTTCTTAATTTAGTTTCTGAAAAAGTGTCTGGTGAAATGCGTTGGTTAATTTACTATTCAGCTTTCACTTGATTTCACAAAATGTTACTGTGAATGTAACCAGTTTAGATTTGCGGATCTGATAGAGACATCTAGCCGCAGATTCCTTAACTTAGAATTCTCCCCAGGCGTCAGACTGGATCCTGAACTTTTTCAGCAGTACCTCTGCGGTACCTCTGCGTGCCGGGGGAGAGCGCTGTACAGCTCCGTAATGACGTTGACTCCGGCTGTGAGAGATCTTCTGAATATACCATTCGTCTGAGCTACATCAGATTTATCAACTGTTCATGACATCAGACCATTGTGAATCTTGTCATGTGTCATAGCTTGATTCAAACAAGAAAAAATATGATTGAAGTGTTATCTTCTAAACCACTATATGTACAGTGACCGGAGAATGATTTATATATAATCAAGTACTCTATATGATTATTCAGTGACATTTATGGCTGTGTATGGGTTATGACAGATTTGAATGGTTGTGTTGGTGTGTTTTAGAGCTCTATATTTTTTTTATATATATTTATGTATGTCATGTGAATCTATCTTTCGAATTTTGAGGATAAAATAATTTTGTATGTTTTTTTTTCTAATATTCTGGTGTTGAGCTCTGTTGATTATGGAATAATGCATTTGTAAAGCAAAGAGAAATGGTTGCCTGAGGATTTATATTATAGTTGTCTTTTCCCTGCCTCAGGAACTTTCCGATAGCGCAGGGGGTCCCCTTTATATGCACTGTGACGTCAATGGAGGCCGTGTGGCTCAATGGTTAGAGCGGCAGACCCTGATGCAGAGATCTGGCCCGGGACCAGGGTTCAATTCCCGCCTTGGTGGGTCTTGGGCTTCAATTTCCTCGGACCTGATAATTCTCGCCTCGGTGCCTATTCTAATCATGGGTCCCACTCTGCAACTCTGGGCAATAGCTTGCTTAATCTCCACAACGGCCCCACCAGCGCTGGGATGCCTGGCTTCACCTTGGGGGTGCCCAGGAGTGGACATCTCACAGGGAAAAAGCCAGGAAGGGTTCCACAGCGGTATGCGTACAGCGCCGGGACACCGCTTCGGGGGTAGCCGTGCGCTTTACAAGTACGAAAATTTCATATAAGTATCCTACGGTGCACGGATGTCAGTTTCATCTTTTCCATGCTGCAACGCAGATCCGGAGAAGCAGTTCCTCAGGCCGTTTTGGTATACTTTGACAATTTTTTGTCATTGGGAACAGTGTGCCCTTTTTCTCTCTGACTTCAAGCTTTAAGGGTCTTGTAGTCGGCAGATGTCAGTTACAGACCCACATATGATTTGTATGTGGTGTTTTGTATGTGGTGTTTGGGCGATCACCAAGACGCTGAAGATTGTGGCTCCTGCCAAAAGCTGAAGCCGAAGGCGCTTAAAGAGCGTCGTATGAAGTTGCTGGCGGCGCATATGTCTCAATCTTCGGAGACTTCCCGGCCTTCATTGTACCAGAAGGTGGTCCATTCGCAGGGTCGTTCAAGAAGCCGGAGCCGGTCCAAAGGACGTCGTTCTCCAGGACGTCAAAAGGTAGGAAGAGGTTGAAATCGCGATATCCTCGGTTTCTCTGCGTGGAGACTGTCTCCCACGATAACTCCTGCTTGATGGTTGAGAAGGCTTTGCGTGTCTCTGCACCGTGTCTCCCCGTCTTTCTGGGAGCCGGGGCGTCGATGGCTCAGATGAAGGAGTATTATAACTCTTTACACCTCATCTTTGGAACTCAATCTCCTTCTGGAGCGCCTCTGGGCCCCAAGGAACTGAGTGGGGTGCTGTTGGAGGGTTCGACCTCAGTGACGGTTGGGCCATCGGAGTCGTTGGGTCGGCGCTGATCAGCGTCCACCGGCTCCGTTTCGGCGCAGGTATGCAGTCCTTCGGGATCTCCACCTACGGTGCCTGGTTTTGACCAGCTGACTCCGGCACTGATGTCGGCGGTGTCTATCGAAATTGTCTCTCCTCCTCCTATCGATGTCGAGGTGTCCCCTTCTCTGCGCCGTTCGCCGTAGAATGCGGAGTCGACAGTACAGAATGAGGGGAAAGTGATGTTGTTGGTTCCTTCTCAGGAGGAGACTTCTGATAGTCACCTTGTGTCAGCTGAGATGGGGCCTTTTCACCCCATTTCGGATACTATTATTTCTCGGGTGAAGGATAGCTGCTCTTGAGGAGGCTAGTGGACTAGAATCTGCACCAGCTTTGGGTTTACTTTCTCCCCCTAGTCTCGCTACTGAGGCTAGTTCTACCTTCGCAGATATGCTGAGGAAGGTTGCCAAAGTCTTGGATTTGTCGCTACCTACGGCGCAGAGTTTTACCGACCCTCTGTTTGAGGTCCTTTACCAAGGACAGACTGAGGAAGAGCCTGTTCTTCTGTATAGTGAGGCCCTGTTTGATATTTTATTAGGATCTTGGGCCAAGCCGGAGTCAGGGGTCTTAGTAGATCGGGATATTGCTCGCAGACATTTGCCTACACCTCGAGACTCATTTTGCCTCCATAGACATCCTTCCACTTGTAGCCTGGTGGTTCAGCCTGCAGTATCTTCTCACAATGTGGATTCTGCACCCAAGACTCCAGTGAATAAGGATTCTAGGAGTCAAGATGAATGTGGCAAACACATCTTTGCTTCTGCCAGCTCTGCCTTGAGATCCACCAACACGTCTTGTGTGCTAGGACGTTTTTCCCATGCTTTGTGGGATTCTTTGCAGAATATGTTGCATTCTCTTCCGGATAACCTCCATTCTGAGGTGGCTGGTTTGATGAGAGATGGTCAACAGGCAGCTAAGCTTTTAATTAGGTGTGGCAAGGACACTACAGATTCGGTAGGTCGGGCAATGGCATCTGCGGTGGTGCTACGGCTTTGTGCCTGGTTGGCAGCTTCAGGTTTTTCGAAGGCTGTATCTCTTTGGGGCTCAGGCCGATGCGCCATGAAGACGCCTCCGTGATATGCTAAGAAATACAGTTGTAGTTCCTCATTCTCTGTTTATTTGCTATTTTGCCTATACTTGCTTTGTATAGGTGGTTAAGCCTTGTTAGGGCATTGTTATGTCCACTTCTGGTGCACCAGATGGTGTTTTGTGCGAGAAGCAGATATTTTTGTTTCAATACCCTCTTGATTGAAGGATGGTTGTGTCCCTTTATTCTTTGACCTCCGACGATGAGCTTTATGCTCAAGAGGATTATTAAAAGAGAAGCGTCTTCCGGATGGGAAGCTTATCTGTTCACATGCTTCTTAGAAGCAGTTCGTTATGCTGAATTTGCATGGCTTCTGTCTTTCAGTATTTCCTTTAGAGACATATTATTGTGCCGGTTATGAGACCTGGTCCATAGGATGCGTATTTGTTTTTGTAGATACTCTGATTTTTCTTGTCAGGTTAATCAACTCAACTCTTTGTCACTACTTATGCAGAGTGCATGTTCAATGTGGGTGCTTCACTTTTTTGAAGCACTGCGCTGGTAAGCTCAGAGTCTGTTTTGTATTCTTTCGAATACTCACACTTGGTTTCCTCTTTTGTTGGAGAGTGTATGTAATTCCTGTGTTTAATTTTGAAACAGGATGGTTATATGAACTCTGTGTCTAAAGTTATCTGAGAGGCGGTGTCTGAAAAAGTTTTCCTTCAGGCTGTTTTTGGCCATGCCTTTCATAGTCGGAGAAATTTAGGCTCTCTTAGAAGCTCTTCTTGTTCTTATTCTTTATTTTCCTGCAATGTTCTTAGTATGCGTTATTCTGTATGGAGAATGGATGTTACTGGTCTCCTGGAGGACATTTGTTCCTTCGCTAGTATGTATCTGTAATTCTATGTACTTTACAGTCCTTGAGAATCCGTGTCCGTGAGCATATGAACTGTTGCTTCTTGTAGGGGCAAGTGTGATTGTGTGTGTTTTCTGCTGACTATCTTTATGCAAGTCACCTTTGGTATCTATTGTGTGTACGGTGTGTCACACATGCTTGGACGGACTCACACTCACTCTCACTCTCTCACTCTCACTCTCTCACTCTCACTCTCTCTCACTCTCTCTCACTCTCTCTCACTCTCTCTCACTCTCTCTCACTCTCTCTCACTCTCTCTCACTCTCTCTCTCTCTCTCTCTCTCTCTCTCTCTCGCTCGCACTCGCACTCGCACTCTCTCACACTCGCACTCTCTCACACTCGCACTCTCTCACACTCTCTCTCTCGCGCTCTCTCTCTCGCGCTCTCACTCTCGCGCTCTCACTCTCGCGCTCTCACTCTCGCGCTCTCACTCTCGCGCTCTCACTCTCGCGCTCTCTCGCGCTCTCACGCGCTCTCACGCGCTCTCACGCGCTCTCACGCGCTCTCACGCGCTCTCACGCGCTCTCACGCGCTCTCTCTCGCGCTCTCTCTCGCGCTCTCTCGCGCTCTCTCTCGCGCTCTCTCTCGCGCTCTCTCGCGCTCTCTCGCGCTCTCTCGCGCTCTCTCGCGCTCTCTCGCGCTCTCTCGCGCTCTCTCGCGCGCTCGCTCGCTCGCTCGCTCTCTCTCTCTCTCTCTCTCTCTCGCTCTCACGCTCACTCACTTCCAAATTGCTGGCTGATGTGGCTTAAGAAAAGTAAGTGGAGATGTAAAAGCTGAAAGTGCATTTGGGGCACACTGGACATTTCGCATGGGGAACAACATGAAATTTAAAGAAGGTTTTTAGCGCAGAATACTGAAGTGACATCTTTTGAATGACGCTATTCTCCATTCAAATAAGACTGTTTACTGTTTCCCTGTGCGCACTCTGAAGATAAATACGGCTTGTGTTTTAAAATCACGTGGGCAATTTTAAGACGCAGAGAGACTTTCCCGTGATCAAGGCTCGTCAGAGCAGAAACCTTGGGATATTGAGCCTCTTGTCTGCATGGATTAAAACGATTTTTAAACTTACACAGCCCGAGCCAGTGTACTTCTTTTTAGATAAAGGAGTGATTGTATAAGAGAGTAAGTATGTGTTAGTATCTGTATGAATAAGTGAGGTGGTGTGTGTAACTGTATAGGTGAGTAAATGGGAGTGTGATTGATTCTTTGCATGACTGACTCGCTGTGTGAGTAACTCTCTAGGTGAGAGGCGGTGTGTGAGTGTCTGTATGGGTATATGAGTGCATAAGATAGTGGCTGTAATGATGAGTGACTGCATATATGAGTGACTGTATGGGTGAGTGAGTTGATGTGTGTGTAGACCTAGGAATCAGTGAGTGAGTATGTAGTAATTGGTATTGGTGTGTCTATGGTTTCGAGAATGGTAGTCTGTATTTTAGAGTGGGTTTATCAAAGGTTATATTAGGGTGTGAGGAGGTGCATCAGATTATCACATGGATGATGTCATCAGTGATGTCATCAGTGATGTCATCAGTGATGTCACTGACCATGATGTCATCAGCAGTACATTGCGGGGGCACGAGTTATAGTTAGCTCAACTAACTATAACGACCAAATTTATCTGGTTTTGTACGAGTAAAATGTCCAACTAACTATAACGTCCCTGAAACCTATGGTTTTTTCAGTGAATATATATATATATATATATTTCATTCGGTCCAAATTCTTCCCAAGAAGAAACAGCACTCACTGGGGAGGAAAATAACCCTGTTTTATTATACGGGTTACTAGTCCAACGGACGCGTTTCAGCTAGCGCCTTTATCAATATGATAAAGGCGCTAGCCGAAACGCGTCTGTTGGACTAGTAACCCGTATAATAAAATGGGGTTATTTTCCTCCCTCGTGAGTGCTGTCTCTTCTTGGAAGAATTTGGAGCGAGATACATATCGCGGTTCAACCACCGCTTTTTTAGACAGGCACCCACTCCGGAGTGCTAAGCCTTTTTGGTTGATTTGAAGCAAGAATATATATTACCTACTGGCGGTCGCCAGTAGATAGTTATAGTTAGGACCTATTTTCCATAGGAAATCCGCAACATTCTATTTGAAATAACGTTGGCGCCGGTTGACGAATCTTCGCGAAAGTTTCCAACTTGTTGGGGCGCTCCGGTCCACTCCTATCCTGACAGTCTCGGGGTGATTCGTCAAGCGGGGCCGAGAAAAAGGGGGTCCCAAAACGCGTTTCCCCATTCATTTTTCCATAGGAACCTTTAGTCGCAGCTACAGCCCGAACTGCTGAACGGAATTACACCAAATTTGGCAAAGAGATAGCCCTTGGTTCAGTGTCGTGCCTTTTGCTTAAATGGTGTAAATCCGTTCAGTAGTTCCTGAGAAAATCAAAAGTAAAGTCACATATATATCTATGGCCGAGTAGGGTCCGCATACCCTCCCGATCACGAGCTGCATGCTAATTGGCTGTCAAGTGGCTGTCAACACTCCAAATCAGGAAGTGTTGGCAGCCATTTTGTCCCTCGGTAGAACCGAGGGACAGAAACAAGTGCGCAAAGCGCAAAAAGGGGGCAGGGTAGAAAAACCCTGACCCCCCTAGGTCTGCTCAGGGGGTCCCACAAGGTCCCCCTGGGCAGAAAAAAGCATTTTTAAAAAAAAAAAATCGGCGGGATGCGGTCAGGGTGCGCGGATGCCGCCGATAAAAAAAATAAAAAAAAATCGAAGCGCGGTCTCCCGCGCTTAGATTGTATTTTGTCCCCGGGTGGCCCAAGTCCCGGGGGCATGCGGGGGTGGGTTTATGTTTTATATGGGGGGCCTCTAAGGCCCCCCAAGCCCCGGGGACCGCCACCCCCGGGGCTTTATAAAAAATGGTGCGGAAGGGCTCTCCGCCCTCCCGCAGCCCCGGGGACCGCCACCCCCGGGGCTTCTTTTTTAATTTTTAATAACCTGTGTGGGGGGCTCCAGCCCCCCACACGCCCGGGACCACCACCTCCTTGGGGCACTTAGAAAATAAATGTGGGGGTCCGTTACGGACCCCCAGAGCCCCGGGGACCACCACCTCCCCGGGGCTGTGCAATTGAAGGGAGGGGGGCCTCGCGGCCCTCCTCCTGGAGCCCTTGATGGCCCTGGGGACCGCCACCCCCCAGGGCCGGCTCCTGCAGTGTCCCGGGTGCCTACCCCCGGGACACTGTAGTTTGCTATGGCATGGCGGGAGCCTCGCGGCTCCCGTCCTGTCATAGCAAACTGCTTTGATTTTGGAAGAGAGAGCAGGAAACCTGCTCTCTCTTCCAAAATTCAAAGCAGATTGCTTTCCACACGGGAGCTGCATCTTAGCAGCTCCCCATGTGGAAAAGCAATGCCGGCTCCCGAGGGACGCGGGGAGCCGGCGGGACTATGGGGGGATTGGGGACCCCCCCACAGTCACCAACGGAGAGGGCCAGCCGGGGCCTTAAATGGCCTGAGGGGGGCCACGCAGCCCCCCTCCAAATATTTTAATTTTTTTAAAAAGAGGGCATGCCCCGGGGGATGGGGTCCCCGGGGCCAATATAGGCCCAGGGAAGGGGGGCCACGCAGCCCCCTTCCCGTTTTATTTTAATTAAAAAAAAAAAAAATGAAAATCCTCATACCCGGCGGATGGGGTCCCCGGGGCCAAAAGAGGCCAAGGGAAGGGGGGCCACTCAGCCCCCCTCCCATACAAAAAATAAAAAAGACCGGCATCGTGCCGGAGGCCCCCACCCTGCAGCAGTCTGCAAACGCGTCCCCTGGCGCGTTTGCAGATGAGGAACGAATTCCCCTTGAATACTGGGGGTCCCTGTGGGCCAACTAGCCCACCAGGAACCTCCAGTATGCGCCAGGGGGCTGCGTTGCAGAGAGGTGTACAGAGGCCACGTCCCTTTTTACACCTCTCTGCAACGCAGCTCTGGCGCTTTTTGGAGGTACATGGTGGGCTAGTTGGACTCCAGGGACCCTCAGGATTCAAGGGGACTTAATCCCCCAACTTAAAATGCGCCACGGGTCGCGTTTGCACAGTGGTGAAGGGAGGGGTTGGGGCTTCAGGTGACATGTGTGCAAACAGGCCCCGTGGCGCATTTTAAGATGGGGAATTAAATCCTCTTCAATCCTGAGGGTCCCTGGGGGCCAACTAGCCCACCAGGTACGTCCAGTAAGCGCCACGGAGCTGCGTTGCAGAGTGTTGTAAAAAGGGGCGTGGCCTCTGTACACCTCTCTGCAACGCAGCCCCCTGGCGCATACTGGAGGTTCCTGGTGGGCTAGTTGGTCCCTAGGGACCCTCAGGATTGAGGAGGAATTAATTCTCCAACTTAAAACGCGCCACAGGGCGTGTTTGCAGACATGTCACCTCAGGCCCCACCCCCTTCCTTCACCATTGTGCAAATATTCCTCTAAAATCAGCTGAACTACGAATTCCGATTTACTCACCTGTTATCAGGAGAGACCACAGTGCTGCATCTTTGAGCCCAGTACTAATCCTGAAAAGTAATTTTAACCGTACTTACCAGTAACTTGAATTTCCTTCCATAGGATATCATTGCCTGCTTTTTGCTGAAAAAGTTTCTAAGTGTCGATTTTTGAAACTTAGAAATATTCCTCTAAAATCAGCAGAACTACGAATTCCGATTTACTCACCTGTTATCAGGAGAGACCTCAGTGCTGCATCTTTGAGCCCAGTACTGATCCTGAAAAGTAATTCTAACCGTACTTACCAGTAACTTGTATTTCCGTCCATAGGAATCCATTGTCTGGTTTTCAGCAGAAAAGTTTCAAAGTGTCGATTTTCACAAACTACAAATATTCCTTAGAAATCGCCTGTATGACTTAAACGCATTCTTTCAACTGTTTACAGGAGATGCACCAGTGCTGGATCCAGGATCCACCGCTGAGTAAGAAAAAGTAACGATAACACTACTTACCTGCTAAGTGAATTTACTCCCATAGGATAACATTGGTGATTCTATGTGAAAAAGTTTCTAAGTGTCAACTTTTAAAATACAATAATATTCCTTAAAAATCACTACTGTAACCAAAACGCTTTTACTCAACTGTTTACAGGAGATGTGCCAGGACTGAATCTAGGGTCCAGTCCTGTGGTTAGAAAAGTAATCCATAAAGTAACTAATTGCATTTAAGTAGAAATTCACATTGAGCTCAATGTTGCATTGTGTTTGAAATTGTGTTGCCCATTGCAACAACTGTAACTACTGTACAAAAGTCTATTGCCTATTTGCAAAGTATTTAAACTAAAGTAATTCATTCTGAGAAAGTATATTTTGTAATGTAATGTATAATGTAATTACAATGTAATTTAAAAGATAAAATATCTAAAAATAAATAGTTTAAAAAATGTAGTAAATCAGTATCAAAAAATAAATATAACAATACATTTAAAAATTGTCATTTACAAAACCTTTGAAATTCACTGAAAAAAACCATAGGTTTCAGACGTTATAGTTAGGAATTAGCATTTAAAAAACCTTTGAAATTCACTGAAAAAACCATAGGTTTCAGGCACGTTATAGTTATAAATTAGCATTTAAAAACCTTACAAATTCACTGAAAAACCATAGGTTTTAGGGACAGTTATAGTTAGTTGGACATTGCACTCGTACAAAACCCGTGAAATTCCCCCGTTATAGTTAGTTCAGGTAACTATAACTCGCGCCCCCGCAATGCACTGCTGATGACGTCACATCTTACATCACTCATGACATGGTCAGTGACATCACTGATGACATCACTGATGACATCTCAAATGACATCACTGATGACATCACTGATGACATCATCCATGTGATAATTTCATGCATCTTCTCACAACCTAATATAACTTTTGATACACCTACTCTAAATTACAGACTGCCATTCTCAAAACCATACACACTCCAATATCAATAACTACATACCCACTCACTGATTCTTAGGTCTACACACACACACATCTACTCACTCACCCGTACAGTCACTCATACTTACAGTCACTCAGTACAGGACTATCATATGCACTCATACACCTATATAAACACTCACACACCGCCACTCATCCATAGAGGTACTCACACACCTAGTCAGTCATGCACAAAATTAATCACACACCCATTTACTCACCTATACAGTTATACACACACCAGCTCACTTACTCATACAAATACTAGCACATTCTTACGCTCTTATACAATAACTGATACAAGCACACACGCATCCATACAGCCACTCTCACAATCACACACTCTCACGTATAGCCATTTAAATACTCTAACACACATATATACTGCCTTTTACATATGTAGCTACTCGCACATGTACCACTCAGATATACATTCACTCACTAACACACCCATACACACACTCACCCAAGCAGTCCATCACAGATGCACTCTTCAAATCATGCACCCAGTGAATCACCCACTCACACATCTATGTACAGAGTCACACACACCCCACCCACACAAACACTCAGGCACCCATACAGATACTCAGAGAGCCAATCAATAACTCATATAGACACTCATGTAGCTATTCGCAAATCCATGCATCCACTTACACACCAACAGACAGACGGATACAGACATTCACACAGTTTAGTCACTAACCCATGCATTCAGTAAGATACGTTTAATCACTCACTTGTAGAGTCAGTCACGCACGCACTAAATCATCCATTCAGACACTTATACACCCACTCATTCTTCAATACGCCTTTCCCTATATATATTAAACATATTTAAACTTTACAGAAACACAGTCACTGGATGATGTCATTTGAGATGTCATCAGTGATGTCATCAGTGATGTCACTGACCATGTCATGAGTGATGTAATATGTGACGTCATCAGCAGTGCATTGCGGAGCGCGAGTTATAGTTACCTGAACTAACTATAACGGGGGAATTTCACGGGTTTTGTACGAGTGCAATGTCCAACTAACTATAACTGTCCCTAAAACCTATGGTTTTTTCAGTGAATATATATATATATATATATATATATATATATATAGTAGATTTTCCATTTTTTTTTTTAAAAGGGGGAGGAAAGATTTTGTTGTAGGATGCGATAGCTTCCCTTTTCACTGCTAATTTCGGTGTGTGATGCCTGATACATATATTTTTACATATGTACATTTTGTATGTTTGGGTATGTGTTATTATTTTGGTTCTTCATGGTTACATGAAGCGTAAATAGTTCTGGCATATTTGTTCAACATCAATCAATAACCGATTCAAATCTGTTTGAATGTCATCTTTACATCTTAACTGACATACCTAGTCATGATTGATGTTTCCCTACCGTGTATCACTCCTACAATTTCACCTCATATATCAGTTTTCTTGCTGTCATTTTGTAAACCTTCGGCTGGTCATTTTGTATGAACTATTGTTCATTGTTCTTTGTACATGGATTGTATCTCCAGACCTTGCAATGATGGTTTATTCATCTTGTTTTAATGGGAAACTGTTCTGAAAGTCCTTCTTTCTGGACTTTTTGAGACAGTTCTTCAAATATTTCTTTATTGATGTAAGAATGCGGTGACATGGCATTTGTTTTGTCCCTGGCCCTTCTGGTCTAGAAGTTTTCCTTCCCTTTGGGGGCTGGTTACTAATGTCTGACTGTTCGCAGATATTCTTGTTCAGGGTTTTTATCCTGTTCCCCTTAGGGCTTGTTTCTTTTGTGCCTAGGGGATTGTTTCTTCTTTATATTGTCTGTGGTCATTGCCACGGTTTCTGTTAAGAGCCCTGGCTCTTTTTCTTCTATTCCTATATTTGATTGGTTATTGGTTATGACCGACTGGTTCTCTTTGAGACCTTTTGTAGGATTAGTTCACAGGCCCTCCTCCTGGTAGGTATAGCTGTGGTATTTAATTCAAAGTTAAGGAATCTGCAGCTAGATGTCTATCAGGTGAACAAGTTACTTACCTTCGGTAATGTATTATCTGGTAGAGGCAGTCTATCAGCAGATTCCTTAACGCCCTGCCCGTCCTCCCCACTCTGCGAAGTAAGGGTTATACCCCTTTTCAGTACTAGTTTTATATACTGGTGATCATTGTCTAAAGTAATGTTGGGACTCAACAGACCACTAGATCTTGCCACATGGGTATTGTTTGGATGTTGCCATACCATCCATTTTAATGGTGAGTGTGGAGGTGTTTTCTCTTTTACACTGGATTAAACACCAGTGAGCAGTGCCGACTTGTTTGGTTCTTTCTTTGAAAGTCTTTGTCTAGTATTATCATACCTTTTTTTGGCAGTATCACTATCTCACGTAATGGTGTGATTCAACAAACAGTTGGGTATTGTTTTTATAAGTTTTGTTTGGTTACTACTATTCCAATCATTATCATTGGTGAATGGTCTGTAGAGTGTAAGGTGTTTTCCCCTCTCATGGTGGTTATACACCAGGGTGCAGAGTTTCATGTAGCCCTGTGCCTTGTTGATTCTTTTGGGGTTTTCTTTAAAATCCCTGTCTGGTATTAACATACCATTTGATGTTTCTTCCTTATTAATGTTCAAGGATTTTTGATCTTTTTGGCACACTGTTTCCACAACCAGTTTCTATAGTGGCTCTGCGTTTTGGTGTGGGAGATTTCACAGAAGAAACTGACGTCCGCGCGCCGGTGGGGACTTGTATGGCTCCACAGACGTCACAACCGGAGTCGACATTATTACGGTGCCGTCCTCCGGCTTACGGAGGTACTTTTGAAACATTTCCGGATTCGGTCTGACGCCTGGGGAGAATTCAAAGTTAAGGAATCTGCGGCTAGACTGTGTCTCTACCAGATAATACGTTACCAAAGGTAAGTAATTTGTTCTGAACTGTTACATTTTTACAGCTAGATTAACTCTGTAAGGTCAGAGTCAAAACGTTATTACCCCAAATTCTCAACGTTTTTTAGGTGTGTAGCTTGGCATACATGCTTAAGAGTTGGTTTTGCACTCATCAAAGAAAGGATTTGCAAAGCATGAAGACTTTTGTGTATGCAGGTCAAGGTTTTAGAACTGAACTGCAGGTTCACTATTGTGGTTTTCTTTAAGAATGCCTTCTCAATTTCTTGTTTTACTTGTTGCTTATAATGGTTTTACATTGCATCGCCATTATTATTTAAATTTTTAGGCATTGAAATGATGCCTTAGAGAAATGATATATAAAGCTGTCTTTAAAATGGCACCGTTGGTTAGCAAAACTGTATGTAACCGTCCTCTTTTTTTCAAGTTGCAAATCTGTTTTGAGCTCATCTTATTTTGAATGCAAACATGTTTTGAGCTCATCTTATTTTGAATGCAAACAATTGCCAATCGTACTTGGCATTTTTGTGCATGTATTTTCATTCCATCAAGGAGCATTTTGAGAGCGTTATGAACAACCAGCAATACTTATATTTTGCAAATATGTATACATTTTTCATATTGGAACCACTATATTTGAGCATCTAATACTATGGGATACATAGCTTGCCTTAGCAGCAGCAGAAAATCTTCTTTTCAGTCCATAGTTTAGGCACTGTAAACTGCCAGTTAAAAGCGGTGGGTGCTGCAGTGAGTTGAGATTTGTCAAGACTTGAAATCTTGTGATCCTTGACCCCGAACAAAACGTCCTTGGCACAGAGTGATGGGAATACCCACAGAAAATAAATTAATAAATTACTTTTTTAGGCAGGGCTGCAGATGAAGTTTTCAAGAAGATATGCCTCTCTTAAAGGGCATAAAACACAGCAATAATTCTTAAACAGGGCATTTTTAAGTGAGCAAAAGTGTGAAAATGTATTTTTGATTTGTTATGGTTATTTTTTTCAACTCATGATTTATTTGTAGCTAGAAACTCATGTAAATGATGAAGACATTTTTATTTGTTTTTTAAAGCCAGTCTTGGGATGAGTCGGAAAGAAAAATGTCATCTAATTGCTGGTGTCACTGATCTGGACATAGTCAGTGACAGGTGCAGATGAAGACAGTCAATAGTGAAGTGTGTACCTGCTTTTCCTAATTCTTTTATGTGTAATTGCCTGATTACAGGGATTAAATAGGCTTGCTTGTGTAGTGAGCTGGGTTTATTCTCAGTACTGCCACTTCTGCTGCTGGAACTAAACAAGGGATCTTTAGCATTTGCTGCAGAAGAAAGAAACTTAAAAAGATAAAGATGACATCCAGAATGGTGGAGCTCATGATGATTGCATTTCTTGTGGACGTATGCTGTCTACTCTTTTTTGACTTTGTGTCCACCAGCAATGGGTAGCCTATAAAGTCCTCTTTTGTCAGTGGGGATGTGTCGAGCATGCATCAGCTGTGATTGAACATCTGAGGTATGCCTCTGGATAATCTTATGAAAATTGTAAATCTCTCCTTCTCGACTTGTGGTAGGAGGTTGGTCTTTGTGCTTATAGTGGCCGGCCAGTTCCCATAATTACCGTCCATGTCCTTCCCTTTCATTGAGTGGTGTGTGTTCCTTGGGTGCATAGTGTGAATACAATAGGAAGAGCCAGCGGAAAAGGCCTCAGTAGTAGTCATGAAGTCTTGCAGGTGGACTGTGCTTGTGGGCTGACAGCACTTAGGTGTCAGTGATTGCCTGAGAAGTCATTTGAGACATGGATGGGTGGGTGATGAGCTTTGCCCTACAGTCCAATGTTTGAGGTTGGAGTGCTGCTAATCAGTCACCCTTCTGAGTTAGCCTTTGAGTGGGTATTTACCGTTGAATGAAAGAGCCAGGACCTTGCCTGCCAAAGTACTGGGAAATACCATCTTCTTTGGTCTGCTGAGTGGTGGACTTCTTGGACAATAGATTTTGTTAAAAAAAATAAAAAAAATGGACTCTACGATTTAATCAGATTGCGGGGCAATTTACTACATAAAAGAGAGGTCACCTCCCAAATGGGGGTGTCTCATCCATCTCTGTGACTAGGGACTCCATGTACTCGGATGATGAAACTGTGACCGTAATATGGATAGTAAAAGACTGATCCAATAAAGGAAAACATTAGAGTTAAATACAGTAGCTGTGAAATAATACATTGAATAGAACAAAGTCTCCATTGAAAAAGTTCTCTAGCGTGTGAGAAACATGTGTCGGCTGGTTTATGGAATACAAATTTGTGAAACTACTCTCTTTCAAAGAATCACTTTGTATGGACATTGATTGATTACAATGGTACAACACAGTGCCTGGCCTCAACCCAAATCTGACATACTTCATAAACCACTGGCACTGACACCATTACATAGGGAGGTTTTTCGGAGCTGGGTTTGCCCACAAATCTTTGTCTTGTTACTCGAAGAAAAAATGAAGACAATTCAAACAGAGATCTGATTCAGCTAATTGATTATAATGGAAGAATCTAACTGCACTTGAAAGCATGCAGTTAGGAGAGCTAAATATTTATTCTACTGAAAAAGAAAATATTTCATGCTCCTAATCCAACAGCAGAAATATTCTCAGTCATTAAGGAGTCGGAGACCCTCCTAAACACGCAGACTCTACAAATTCGGTATACAAATGTAATCTCATTGCAGGCTGTTTTATGAACCACATTTCAGGCATCCATATATCAGAAACCTCACACTCTATCTCCCTCCACCCCCACTCTAAGAATTCCTTCAGGTTTTTTTATACTAATTTCTTTATTCTTCTTTATAACTTTATTTCGGTCATTACGACCATAAAAGTGCAAATGCATACAGTACATGAAAAGTGAAAACAAGCATACAAGGATCAGTAGCTGCAGGTTTACAAAAGACCAAGTTAGATGGTATACCTAGGCAGTGATGTAACAGCCATAAAGGTACGGATGCATATAGTGCAAAGAAAGTGGAAATAAACATAAAGAAGTCAGTAGCTGCATGATGATGGAGTCCAACCTAGATAATATTCTTAAACAGTGGTATAAGGACCAAAAAAGTGCAAGTGCATACTGTACATGAAAGGTGGTAATAAGCATACTAAAACTAGTAGCTATAAGTTATCAAAGTCCAATGTAAATATTATTCCTAAATAATAATGTAAGGACCGTAAAGTGCAAATGCGTACAGTTCAAAAAAAGTGGATATGGACATACAAAGATCAGTAGCTCCACTTCATCAATATCCAACTTAGGCAAAATTACTGACCAATAATATAACTGTTGAAAAGGCTTGCAGGGCGATTAAAAGATGTGTCCGCATAAGTCTATGCTGCAAATTCTAAACAGCATGACCCGCCATGCGGTCGAAATGCTAAAAGTAACGCTCTATCCAAGCTAAAAATACATAAATACCTAAAATTAAAATAAAAAGGATTAGTTGGAAGAGAAACTGCATTTTCATTACGGACCTCCTAATGATCCACATTTTTCCAAGGAATTTGGCGACTGTGCAGGCAAATAAAAGACTTGAGTCAGATTTTAAAATGCGCAAAGCTGCGCTATGGCAACGGGTACCAAACTACCTGCATACAGGGCCTAGCCACATGGTTCTCAATGAATGGTACCTAGGGCATGCAAAGAAAATGTGGCTGATTGACTCGGCAGCGAGGGCACAATCTGGACAGAGCTGCGATGCAGAAGAAGGCTGGCGCCAAGAGGCTGTGAAGGTGTTCACAGGAAGGGAGCCAAATCTGAATTTCATATAGACTGTGCCACCCAGTTCCAATATTGCTTCTTAATCAGGGCTTTGCTAGGTAAAGATGCTGGATTTTTAGTGTCCCATGCTCCTTCCAACCCTATGGTAGTTATCAGAGACTTTACCTTGGCCAACCAGCCAATTTTCCTAAAGCGGTCAAGCGCATATACTTCGTCCAGAGCAGCAGCATTTGGGTGTAACTCGGGGGTGGTTATTAAATGTAGCCAAAAAAGTAAAGGGCGTAACTGAGTTTTTTCTGCGGTCGAGGTTCTGCCCATGTCCAATCTCATCGGATGCAAGGGAGTACTCTGGGAAAGTGAGCATAGTGTTCTCAAAAATGTATTCAGTCGCAAGTAATGCATCCAATTTTTCAAAACCTCAGAGTTCAGCCCCATATAAAGCTGCGCCCACAGCCTTATGATCGTAAATACAAAGAGGAGCAGCTATTGGCTTGCTCGACGAAGTCCTGTGCTCTTTGATCAAGGCCCCTGTGATTCGCCTATGCTGGAGGTTCCGCCTCTTAACATGATGTTTCCAAGACAAGTCTTCGGAGAGAGTGACTCCCAAATAATCAAAGGTGCTCACTCTCTCAAGAGGGATCCCATCCAGGAGCAGCTTTCCTTTAAAAGATCTATGTGGGTTCAGCATTAGAAGTTTGGTCTTCGAGATGTTAACCTCAAGGCCTCTCATTGCGCAGAAGGACTCAAAGCGGTTTAAAAGCTGTTGCAGGCCACTAGGGGTCTTAGAGACTATCAGGGTGTCGTCGGCGAAGAGTAAAGTTGTCACCTTCTCCCCCCACCCCCTGGGTTGGCGCAGCGGCTGGACTATCAGCAAGATGATGTACAACTCCCATTTATGAAAAGTGAGAAGACAGTAGGAGCCAGTACACATCCCTGGCGGACCCCCCCTATCCACCCTAATCAGGTCGGTCAGTTGGCCTTGGCTACCCCATCCATCCCTTGCATAGTTGTTCTCGTGAAGACGAACAACCAACACTAGGATCTCGCAGGGAGGCCCATCCTATACTAATTTCATCCTGTGAGTGATGACGATTTTGCCTGATTAGGTTTTTCAAACAACTCCTCTAGGGCTTCCTGGGACACACTGCCTCCCAAGCAACATAAAAATGTTTTTGACAGTGGAGCCATTAATAATATGTTATGTTAATTTCTAAAGCGCAAGAATACCCATGGGTGTCTTGGCGCTGATTAGGTATAGCAGTGTAGGTGGAGCACGAGAGGGCTAGGAATTGAAAAGCCACGTTTTTAGCAGTTTCCTAAAAATCAGTAAGGTGGGAGATGCTTTGGTATTTATAGGCAGACTATTCTAGAGTGCAGGGGCTTCAGAGGAGAAGCAACTGCCCCCCATTTGAGTCTCTTAAAGCTGGGGCGGGAGACCATCATGGTGTTTTTAGATCGTAGGTCTCTGCTGGGTATGTACCAGGTAAGGGACTGTTTGAGGTAACCAGGACCTGAGTCATGCAAGGCCTTATAGGTAAGGTACAGTGCCTTGAATTTAATTTGGTTACTCACTGAAAGCCAGTGCAGTCCCTTAATGGGGGCTGAGACAGGATGGAACTTGGGAAGATCAAGAATAAGTCTCGCTGCCGCATTCTGCAAGCTCTGTAGCTTTTTCACATACTGCTTTTGGAGCTTGACAAAGTCCATTACAGTAGTCCAGTTTCGTGAGGATTAGTAAGGAGATTGTTTTTCTTGAAGTAAAAGGAATGAAAGGAAGAATCTTCCTGATAATTCTCAAAGTGTTGAAACTGGAAGAGACGACTGAGCTAATATGCTTATTGAAGTTCAGCTTCTCATCTATAGTTATACCTAGATTTTTCGCTTTTTGGACCGGGATAGGGAGAGTTCCTAACTCTGATGACCAACACGGTGGGCTCCAGAAATGTGGACTGTTACCGAAAAGTATGACCTCTGTTTACTCAGAGTTCAATTTGAGGCAATGCTTACCCATCCAGTGGCTGACGGCTCTCATACAGTTGTGAAACTGGGAAATGGTGACTTCCACATTATTAGAGACCGACACAACAATCTGCGTATCGTCCGCATTCGAAGTGGGGGAGAACACAAAGGATCTGATCAGTGAAGACAGTTCGGTAACATATATATTGAAGAGGAGGGGGCTCAGAGAAGATCCCTGAGGGACCCCGCATGGAAGAGAGAAGCACTTAGATGAGAAATTCTTCAACATGACAGAGTGCTCTTTTTCCATTAAAAAAGATTGAAGTAAAGCAAGAGCTTTGTCGGTGATGCCCAGTTTTTTAAGGCGACCAACAAGAGTGGCATAATCAGCGTGTCGAAAACCGCCGACCGGTCGAGAAGGATAAGTGCTGCAGAGCCTCCTTTAGCCAAGATGTTTCTTAATTCATCCGTGGTCTTTATTAAAGCCATCTCTGTGCTGTGTTCGGCCCTAAAGCCGAATTGGGAGGAATCCAGTAACTGATTTTCCTGCATGAACTGTGTCAATTGTTAATTTATAAGTTTTTCCACAATTTTTGCTGGAAATGATAACCTAGAGATAGGATGATAGTTGGCTGGATTATCTGGGTCTAGGTTAGGTTTCTTGAGGAGTGGCAGAATGGAAGCCTTTTTCCTCAAATCGGGAAAGGTCCCGGCACTAAACATCCAGTTAAAGATGTTGGTAAGATATGAAGCAATAGGAACCGGAATCTGTTCGAGTATAGATGGGGGGCAGGGGTCATAAGGTGACCCTGATTTTGTGGAATTGACCAAGTCAAGGACTTCTGCTACAGTGGCAAATGAAATTTGCCTAAATTTAGGTGGAGAGCTTTTGTCAAGAGAATTGGGGTCAGTAGTAGAAGCTTGAGCTGTAGGGGAGCTAACGCTGAGGTCAATGGTTCTAGAAGAACTGAATTGATTGTAAATTTGTTCAACTTGGTCACAGAAGTGAGAGGCTGTTTGATCACAAAAGGATTGACTGTTGTTGCAGCCTTTATTCTCTGGGGCTTTGGTAAGTTTGTTTATAACCTGAAAAAGTTCTCTAGCAGAGTGCTTTGATGCTTCAATTTGTTGCATGTAATAGGTAGATTTTTCCTTGGTAATGGCTGCCTTATACTTGGCCAGGGAGCGTTTGTAAATTACTTTGTCAGAGGAATTGTAGTTTGATCTCCATTTCCTTTCGAGTCTTCTACAATTTTGTTTTTCAAGACGAAGAGTTTCTGTGAACCATGGTGCAGATTGTTTAGATTTGTTTTGGCCACTGCATTTTTTGGGAACAGTTTTGGAGATTGCATAGATAAGCCAGTTAGTGTAATCTGCTGTGGTCTGACTTGGGTCGAGTAACAGGGCAGGATTGACCTGAGAAAGGTGTCGCAGAATATCAAAATTGGTTTTAGACCAGAGATAGTGTGGTGAGGGGTTAGAGGCTACTTTCCTGCTTTGAGTAGGCGAGGAGACAGTTAATTCAAAGATAATTGCTTTATGGTCGGCCCATGTAAGCGGTAGAAACTCCTTTACAGAAATAGAGTGGTAGTTAGAAAAAATAGCATCCAAGATATGACCAGCACTGTGGGTGGGCGGATGTAATAGTTGGGGAAGCCACCCCCCCGCTCTCCCCCCTTCGACAAGAGTGTAAATAGAATGTAGAAAGTCACGTCTTGGGCCCGGGGGAAGGTAAATGAGCACACTTTTAAATGTGTAGTATTTTTGTTAACTCCAGGCTAAAGGAGAGCGATACGCAATCCGAATTGGGCGTAGTCAGTTTTACATTTGAAGTGGCTTTTGTATATTATCCCTAAACCTCCACCTCTTTTTACCAATCTATCTACTCTTGTCATTGAGTAACCTTGTGGGGTTGTGATTAGAAGATCGGGGCTGGAATGATTATTAGCCCAAGTTTCTGTAATAGATATGGCATTCAGTTGATGACTCTCAATAAATTCAGCAAGCTCATGAGCATGTTTTACTAGAGACCGTGTGTTGATCAGAGCAAGGAGGAGTTGTGATACTGGGCATTTTCAAAGGGAGTGTGTTTGGCGTTGGACAACGACTCATGGCCGGAGAAATGATATCCACACTTATTACACAGAGATCTTAAAGGATCCTGACTGGGATCAACTCATACGCAGCGGTGATCAGGTTTATTGAGGGAGTGAAGGACTTTACCTGACCATGTAATCCTGGTCTCCTTTTCTGGGGCAAAACGGGCAGCATTTCCGGCCCTCGGCGTGATCTGGGCACAGACAGGCTTGCCTTTGGCGCGCCGGCGGTGCACCCACTGCGCACGTCCGCTGCGTGTCCGGCCCAGCATGTAGTTTTGTAGCTGGCCGAGCGATGACCTGTGACCCCCGTGGGAAGTTTGTTAGGCAAAGGGGGAGGGACTGCTACCCTACGCAAACAAGCATTGGCATAGCCAATAGGTCTCGTCTTTGGGGCCTTATAAGTGTTTAGGCAGAGATATTGACTTTGCCAATGTGTTTAATGTTGGTGGAGTGGTGGTGGTGGAGTGATGGTGGTAGAGTGGTGGTGGAGTGGTGGTGGAGGAGTGGTGGTGTTGTGATGCTGAGGTGGTGGTGGAGTGGTGTTGTGGAGTGGTGTTGTGGAGTGGTGTTGTGGAGTGGTGTTGTGGAGTGGTGTTGTGGAGTGGTGTTGTGGAGTGGTGTTGTGGAGTGGTGTTGTGGAGTGGTGTTGTGGAGTGGTGTTGTGGAGTGGTGTTGTGGAGTGGTGTTGTGGAGTGGTGTTGTGGAGTGGTGTTGTGGAGTGGTGTTGTGGAGTGGTGTTGTGGAGTGGTGTTGTGGAGTGGTGTTGTGGAGTGGTGTTGTGGAGTGGTGTTGTGGAGTGGTGTTGTGGAGTGGTGTTGTGGAGTGGTGTTGTGGAGTGGTGTTGTGGAGTGGTGTTGTGGAGTGGTGTTGTGGAGTGGTGTTGTGGAGTGGTGTTGTGGAGTGGTGTTGTGGAGTGGTGTTGTGGAGTGGTGTTGTGGAGTGGTGTTGTGGAGTGGTGTTGTGGAGTGGTGTTGTGGAGTGGTGTTGTGGAGTGGTGTTGTGGAGTGGTGTTGTGGAGTGGTGTTGTGGAGTGGTGTTGTGGAGTGGTGTTGTGGAGTGGTGTTGTGGAGTGGTGTTGTGGAGTGGTGTTGTGGAGTGGTGTTGTGGAGTGGTGTTGTGGAGTGGTGTTGTGGAGTGGTGTTGTGGAGTGGTGTTGTGGAGTGGTGTGGTGGTGTGATGCTGAGGTGGTGTTGTGATGCTGAGGTGGTGTTGTGATGCTGAGGTGGTGGTGTTGTGGTGCTGAGGTGGTGGTGGAGTGGTGCTGAGGTGGTGGTGGAGTGGTGCTGAGGTGGTGGTGGAGTGGTGCTGAGGTGGTGGTGGAGTGGTGCTGAGGTGGTGGTGGAGTGGTGCTGAGGTGGTGGAGTGGTGGTGGAGTGGTGGTGTTGTGATGCTGAGGTGGTGGAGTGGTGGTGGAGTGATGCTGAGGTGGTGGAGTGGTGGTGGAGTGATGGTGGAGTGGTGGTGGAGTGGTGGTGGAGTGATGGTGGAGTGGTGGTGGAGTGATGGTGGAGTGATGGTGGAGTGGTGGTGGTGGAGTGGTGGTGGTGGAGTGGTGGTGGTGGAGTGGTGGTGGTGGAGTGGTGGTGGTGGAGTGGTGGTGGTGGTGGTGGGAGTGGAGGAGTGGTGGTGGAGGAGTGGTGGTGGAGGAGTGGTGGTGGAGGAGTGGTGGTGGTGGGAGTGGTGGTGGTGGTGGTGGTGGTGGTGGAGTGGTGGTGGTGGAGTGGTGGTGGTGGAGTGGTGGTGGTGGAGTGGTGGTGGTGGAGTGGTGGTGGGGTGGAGTGGTGGTGGGGTGGAGTGGTGGTGGGGTGGGAGTGGTGGTGGGGTGGAGTGGTGGTGGGGTGGAGTGGTGGTGGGGTGGAGTGGTGGTGGGGTGGAGTGGTGGTGGTGGAGTGGTGGTGGTGGAGTGGTGGTGGTGGAGTGATGCTGAGGTGGTGGAGTGTTGGTGTTGTGATGCTGAGGTGGTGGTGTGGTGGTGTTGTAATGCTGAGGTGGTGGAGTGGTGGTGGAGTGGTGGTGGAGTGGTGGTGGAGTGGTGGTGGAGTGGTGGTGGAGTGGTGGTGGAGTGGTGGTGGAGTGGTGGTGGAGTGGTGGTGGAGTGGTGGTGGAGTGGTGGTGGAGTGGTGGTGGAGTGGTGGTGGAGTGGTGGTGGAGTGGTGGTGTTGTGATGCTGAGGTGGTGGAGTGGTGGTGGAGTGGTGGTGGAGTGGTGGTGGAGTGGTGGTGGAGTGGTGGTGTTGTGATGCTGAGGTGGTGGAGTGGTGGTGGAGTGGTGGTGGTGGTGGAGTGGTGGTGGTGGAGTGGTGGTGGTGGAGTGGTGGTGGTGGAGTGGTGGTGGTGGAGTGGTGGTGGTGGAGTGGTGGTGGTGGAGTGGTGGTGGTGGAGTGGTGGTGGTGGTGGTGGAGTGGAGGAGTGGTGGTGGAGGAGTGGTGGTGGTGGAGGAGTGGTGGTGGTGGAGGAGTGGTGGTGGAGGAGTGGTGGTGGTGGAGTGGTGGTGGTGGAGTGGTGGTGGTGGAGTGGAGTGGTGGTGGGGTGGTGTGGTGGAGTGGTGGTGGTGGAGTGGTGGTGGTGGAGTGGTGGTGGAGTGGTGGTGGTGGAGTGATGCTGAGGTGGTGGAGTGTTGGTGTTGTGATGCTGAGGTGGTGGTGTGGTGGTGTTGTAATGCTGAGGTGGTGGTGTGGTGGAGTGGTGGTGGTGTGGTGGAGTGGTGGTGGTGTTGTGGTGGAGTGGTGGTGGAGTGGTGGTGGAGTGGTGGTGGAGTGGTGGTGGAGTGGTGGTGGAGTGGTGGTGGAGTGGTGGTGTTGTGATGCTGAGGTGGTGGAGTGGTGGTGGAGTGGTGGTGGAGTGTTGGTGTTGTGATGCTGAGGTGGTGGAGTGGTGCTGAGGTGGTGGTGTTGTGATGCTGAGGTGGTGGTGTTGTGATGCTGTGGTGGTGGTGTTGTGATGCTGTGGTGGAGTGATGCTGAGGTGGTGGAGTGGTGGTGTTGTGATGCTGAGGTGGTGGTGTTGTGATGCTGAGGTGGTGGAGTGGTGGTGGAGTGATGCTGAGGTGGAGGAGTGGTGGTGGAGTGGTGTTGGAGTGATGCTGAGGTGGTGGAGTGGTGGTGTTGTGATGCTGAGGTGGTGGAGTGGTGGTGTTGTGATGCTGAGGTGGTGGAGTGGTGGTGTTGTGATGCTGAGGTGGTGGTGTTGTGATGCTGAGGTGGTGGTGTTGTGATGCTGAGGTGGTGGTGTGGTGATGCTGAGGTGGTGGTGTGGTGATGCTCAGGTGGTGGAGTGGTGGTGTGGTGGTGTTGTGATGCTGAGGTGGTGGAGTGGTGGTGTTGTGATGCTGAGGTGGTGGAGTGGTGCTGAGGTGGTGGTGTTGTGATGCTGAGGTGGTGGAGTGGTGGTGTAGTGATGCTGAGGTGGTGGAGTGGTGGTGTTGTGATGCTGAGGTGGTGGAGTGGTGGTGGAGTGATGCTGAGGTGGTGGAGTGGTGGTGGAGTGGTGGTGGAGTGGTGGTGGAGTGGTGGTGGAGTGATGCTGAGGTGGTGGAGTGGTGGTGGAGTGATGGTGGAGTGGTGGTGGAGTGATGGTGGAGTGGTGGTGGAGTGATGCTGAGGTGGAGGAGTGGTGGTGGAGTGGTGGTGGAGTGATGCTGAGGTGGTGGAGTGGTGGTGTTGTGATGCTGAGGTGGTGGAGTGGTGGTGTTGTGATGCTGAGGTGGTGGAGTGGTGGTGAGGTGGTGGAGTGGTGGTGGAGTGGTGGTGTTGTGATGCTGAGGTGGTGGAGTGGTGGTGGAGTGGTGGTGGAGTGTTGGTGTTGTGATGCTGAGGTGGTGGAGTGGTGCTGAGGTGGTGGTGTTGTGATGCTGAGGTGGTGGAGTGGTGGTGTTGTGATGCTGAGGTGGTGGTGTTGTGATGCTGAGGTGGTGGTGTTGTGATGCTGAGGTGGTGGAGTGGTGGTGGAGTGATGGTGGAGTGGTGGTGTGATGCTGAGGTGGTGGAGTGGTGGTGGAGTGATGCTGAGGTGGAGGAGTGGTGGTGGAGTGGTGTTGGAGTGATGCTGAGGTGGAGGAGTGGTGGTGGAGTGGTGTTGGAGTGATGCTGAGGTGGTGGAGAGGTGGTGTTGTGATGCTGAGGTGGTGGTGTGATGCTGAGGTGGTGGTGTGGTGATGCTCAGGTGGTGGAGTGGTGGTGTGGTGGTGTTGTGATGCTGAGGTGGAGGAGTGGTGGTGGAGTGGTGGTGGAGTGATGCTGAGGTGGAGGAGTGGTGGTGGAGTGGTGTTGGAGTGATGCTGAGGTGGAGGAGTGGTGGTGGAGTGGTGTTGGAGTGATGCTGAGGTGGTGGAGAGGTGGTGTTGTGATGCTGAGGTGGTGTTGTGATGCTGAGGTGGTGGTGTGGTGATGCTCAGGTGGTGGAGTGGTGGTGTGGTGGTGTTGTGATGCTGAGGTGGAGGAGTGGTGGTGGAGTGGTGGTGGAGTGATGCTGAGGTGGAGGAGTGGTGGTGGAGTGGTGGTGGAGTGATGCTGAGGTGGTGGAGTGGTGGTGTTGTGATGCTGAGGTGGTGGTGTTGTGATGCTGAGGTGGTGGAGTGGTGGTGTTGTGATGCTGAGGTGGTGGAGTGGTGGTGTTGTGATGCTGAGGTGGTGGAGTGGTGGTGTTGTGATGCTGAGGTGGTGGAGTGGTGGTGGAGTGGTGCTGAGGTGGTGGAGTGGTGGTGTTGTGATGCTGAGGTGGTGGAGTGGTGGTGTTGTGATGCTGAGGTGGTGGAGTGGTGGTGGAGTGGTGGAGGGGTGCGGAGGTGGTGGAGGGGTGCGGAGGTGGTGGAGGGGTGCGGAGGTGGTGGGGTGGTGCTGAGGTGGTGGAGTGGTGCGGAGTGGTGGAGTGGTGGTGCAGATATGTGTATTGTGGCTACCACCAAGCGCCTGTGCCAAGGTATATTTGCAGATTCCTTTGATGATATAACTTTCCTTGCAAAGCTACCAAATAACTTTTTGAAGTTGAAAGAGGCGCAGGTTGACATCATGCCAAGAACAGTCTCGAAGTGTCTGTTAAAACTTTCAACGTGAAAAAAACAACAAAATGCCCATGTTTTCCTCCAATGCCGTGCATCAAAAGGGTCACAACAGAAGCATGGCAGACGTTTCTGTGGTGAGGGAGGGGCATTGAAGCGAGGCGCGCACGCTTGGCCGAGCGAGAGGAATGCCACATGGCCCTCAGCTCGTGCATGTGCGCTCCCTTTGCATTAAAGCCAGAAAACTACATTACGTGACAGTGAATGGGCTTTAAAAGGACTGTTATTACAAGATGCAAGGGGATGCTTATGTTTATTGGCAGAGGTTAGCAGAGGGCTCCTGTATAATATCTGGTAGAAAACGCTGAACAAATAAAGAAACTTTCATTAAAGCGCAAAGATTGAGTGATATCCGTCGAGGGGCTGCGCGTTATTGAAAGATGCAAGGGGCTGTTACTACACATATAAGCATAACTAGATTATTTATAAATTGCCCGTCCTCCTCCTATGCCCGCAGAGGCAGCGCGTTTTGGACACAATGTGTCTTTAATGCATTGTTAAGCAGTCTCTGCGGACATAGGAGGAGGGTGGGCACTTCATCAATAATCTTACAACTAACAGGAAAGATTGTGCTGTTTCACTTTTTAAGAACAAATGAAAAAGCTTTGTAATAATGCATTTCATGTCAGTACATGGAATGCATTTTTACGAAGCTTTTCATTTGTACATAAAAAGCCAAGCAGCAATCCTTCCTGTTAGTTTATGTTTATAAAAACAAGCGCTCGCTCTGTGGTGGGGGAGGGGCAGAGCGAGGCGCTTGGGAGAGCGTGACAGGAAAGGCAGATGGCCTGGAGCATGCGAGGAAAGCGCGTTATTGTGCGCGTTCTCGCATGCTCTAGGCCAGCCAAAAGTTGTGGTCGCATTTCTGAAGCCCACACTACAAAATGTCTCGCCCAGACCAGCGCAAGCGCTGGCTCAGGACGAGACCTAAAACGGCAATGCTGCGGCTGACCATGCAAGCAGAGAAAGTGCAAGAGCAGGTAAAAAACAATTTAAAGGACGTTTAAAAAGCAATTTAAGACGCCAGTAAAAGTTTAAAAACTACAAGGAATCTTTACAAGCAGGAAGATATGATTTTAACTAATGTGATGTGCAAGCGAAGTGTCGCTTCCAAATACCAGACGGCA
Source organism: Calotriton arnoldi (assembly GCA_963921515.1). Classification (NCBI taxonomy): domain Eukaryota; kingdom Metazoa; phylum Chordata; class Amphibia; order Caudata; family Salamandridae; genus Calotriton; species Calotriton arnoldi. Next base: position 1,990,101 of record CAWUFW010001667.1, read on the forward strand.
CTATGCCTAACGGGTTCCTCTCATCAACTGCACCCGCTCCCTAAAGCCTCGTTCTTTCGGCCTGGTCCCTGAGTCTTTGAAACTGTCCTCTCTCACTTTCTTGTTAAAGAAGACTACACTTGAGCCAGATAACTTGCAAAGTTATCTGCATAACTCTTTATCTGCCTTACCTATCTAGATTACTGGAGAAGGCAGTCTTTCATTTGTTGGGCTTTATTTGAATCTAACCAAATCTGACATCCAACTCCGATATAATTTCTCCATGGGCATAGCACGGAATTAACGTTTGCGTCTGCTTGTTACAGTCTAGGTTGCTGTGCAGACACTAACATTCCAGCTGCCCTGATCCTATGAGACCTCTTGTTCGCTTTTACTCTCGGGCGTAAAGATAAAAGAACTCACCCAATCTAGGTTTTCCAAGTTTCTCGCCTCCCCATAGATCTTTTCAGATTTCACTTCAACCTTTTGTATACTCCATCAGACCACATACTTGTTTTCCCCAAGATTCCATCCTGTCACAGTTGTTGTTTAACCTATACATTATCCCGCTGGCATATCTGAATCTGTTTTTTGGGTTCAGTCTGTTTCTTTATGCAGACAATATCCAAATCTCCACTTAGTTTCTGTCCTGCTACTGGAAAGTCACTCCACATCAACATTGGATGCATGCAAATTATATAAACAGCCACAAGACTGAAATCTTATGCCCAGTCAAACCTTCACCTTTCTAGGAGCTTTCTTTCTTGCCCTTCACCTTAGTAGGGCTCATTCTCCACTCCTGTCGCAACTGTGAAATATTTCGATGTAAAGATTGTTTTTTCATTTACTATGACGGGTCATATTTCTTCAGTTGTTAAATCCATGTCTTTTTCAACTCCATTCGCTAAAAGGTGGTCTCTTTCTTATTCCCTTTCCTCACAAGCTCCGAATATTGAACCCTTCTGTCTCCACTCGCTTGCCTTACCTCAACTCCTTAAATCTGTACATACCAGCATTTCTGACTCGGAAGCTGCAGTTAATCCAAAACATCTTTGAGAGACGGGCACTTTGTCTCTGTCTTGAGGACCATATCTCATCTGCAGTGGACTTTCTGCATTGTTTGCCAGCAAAACAGGTAATCTTCTTTAAATCCATGTGTCTGGCTTACAAAGCTAGTTTTTACTCCAGCTCGATCCCCTTGACACGAGGTTTTGGTGATACTCCCTTGTCCTTTTCTGCAGATTGACAATACATAAGAGATAATGCTTGTTACAAGGCATGGGATTATACAATATAAAATCCTCATTTAGTAAGGCATTTTGTATGCAATTAAAATGCTACACGTAAGAAAGACTGCTTGAAATGTGGAAATGGCATATGCCACTCTGATGCACAAAGCATGGAGTTGCCAACTCCCCCCAAAAAATCTATGATGGGGTAGAGAGTGAGGTTGCTAGACACCCTACCCCCACACACAACAATGCTACTAACTTGTAAAATTACATTATGGATGCTGCCTAAGAAGTTAATCTATGTAATGTTCCTTCATGCGAAAAGGTACTTGGCATTAACGCTGGATGTGGCCTAGCTTTCTATTTGACTATATACTGTAATGAAATCCTAAACACCTGAAGACTATTGAGGCGAGTTTAGCAACTTTTTGAGATGCTAGATTGATAACTGCACTTCATTGACATTGTTTTCATCTTTGAACCCTAAAAAGGTTTTATGTGAGTGGAGGATACCTGCTTTACTATGAAGATTGTATTTGCAGTTCAGGGACCTTACCATCTAATGTGCTCTATACCAGAGTTCTCCAGTCAGTAGCTTGTGAACTACGGGTAGTTTGGCAGAAGCCCGGAAGTAGTTCACTGTCTTGAATATAGCTCAGGATGACATTCAGAGATTCTAAAGTGGATGTACATGGATCATGTCTAGCACAATGGTGGCCATTCTTCCGGTAATAGTTTTAAAGTAATATGATTCACCTTGTAGAATGGTGATTCAGACATAATGGTGATCCATCCTGGCATATTTTGGCTTAATTATGCTCCTCTAATCATACTCCCCCCTGGCATAGCAGGAGCTTCCTTGGTATACTCCGAGAATACTTGGCAGCGCCTGGCATGCTTTGTCTGCTTTCCTGGCATGATGCCCATCCATGGGCAACCCTCCGCATATGATGTTGAGCCATACCATAAGGATGGCCCTGGCATAATGGGGGTCATTCTTGATATACAGCTGCTAGTCTTGAATTGTGATGGTAATACATAAGCATGTAAGGTGGCAGAATGTAAGTATCGGAGGCCAATCACGTGCATACTGAATTTGGATACTGATATTGAGAGACGCAAATGTTTTAGTCAGAAAATTACACCTTTTCTGCATTAATTGAGTTTGATTACCTAACTCAGTTTGCTACAGCTGTATATAATTAGTCACATGGAGGCACTTCATACTTTTAAAACGTTATTCGACATACTGCTTGTAACATTGTTTGATATCCCTGGGTAATAACCACTGTTTTGCAGCGTGAATCTTTCTGGATTCACTATGCTGTGCATTATTCCGCCATCTCGTGGTTGGGTCCGGATTCGTAGTCTTTTCTTTGTTTTTGTGTTTTTTTTTTTTTTTGTTTTGTTTGTTGGCCCAGGTGGGCGGCGACGCCCCACCATTTCGTGTCTTCGGTGACGTCGTCGCGCTTCCTGCGGAAGCTCCCACGCTTGGTAGCCATCTTCAGATTCTTTTTTCCGCCGTGGGGTCTGGATCGTTGCCGAGAAGTTCCAGAAACTTTGGACGAAGAATCTCAAAGTCGAATATCACCACAGAGGATCGTTTCCCGAGACACCGGACGACGACACAAGTAAACCGGAGACAACAAGAAGGACGACGAGGTAGAAGGTCCACGACCGAAATCTCGACGCCTACAGAGAATGCGCTCACAGGGGGCTCCCTGAGAGCGGTTATGGACAAGACACCGTTTAAGTTTTGCCAGAACTGTCACCACAAGTACGCCCAGAAGGACCAGCACCCAGTCTGTAACCTCTGCTTGCCGCTCGAACACATCAGTGAAGACTGCAACGCGTGTTCGGCGTTCACCCGAAGACCCTCCGGGTAAGAGAGAGACAGAGAAGGGCGAACTACAACATGCAGGGCCAGGGACCAGCCCCATCGCTCCGAGACCTGGGCCTCTCGAGCGGAGAGGAAGACAACATCGCAGAGGGACCGGAGGACTGCTCTGTCGTCGAGGTCCATAAGAAAACGTCAAAGGAGGTAAGGGAGTCGTCGACCCCAAGGCACCCAAGCGACGCTCGAAAGAGTGAAGCCAGAACCCCGAGCGACACTCTTAGAAGTGTAGAAAAGTCCTCAAAGGGAGCGTTGCCGCCGAAACCCTCGACGAAAGCAACAGCATCCAAGGACAAGCAACCGAGCGGATCCTTCGAAAAGGACTCCCAATCGGCGAAAGCCTCCGAAAAACAAAGGCGTCGAAGGTCACCTCCGAAAAGGAAGCCTCGACACCGAGAAAGGAAGGCCCGGCGTCATCTTCGACGACCGGGACCACAAAGAGAGGCGCTGCACCACTCGACGCCGAAAAGGCCCACGAGATGGCGAAAAAGAAGAGAAGGCTCGAGGCAGAGATGGCGAGCATCCTGCAACGTAAAAAGACTTCGACGAGAAGATGAAGCAATACGCTATTCCATCGAAGCCAGCGCACGAGGCACTCGAGGAGTTCGACGCCGAATACATCGAGCCCCCGAGAACACCCGAACCGCTCGAAGACCAGGACGAAGAAGACTACGACTTCGAGCCGAAGGCGAAGAAGAGATGCAGTCTTACGGGGACTCGAGCGCCTCGGAGGCACAAGACTTGGACTGGCAAGACCTCGACGCAGAGTCACCAGAAGAGGGGGTAGACTCTTACCCCTCGAGGCCTTCGCCGCCAGACGACATCGGAGTCTACAATGGAGTCGTCCAGAAGGCTGCAAAGACATATGGGGTCGAAATGCAGGAGGAAAAGACAAAAGCAGGTTTCCTCTTCGAAACCCTGCTCCCTCAACAAACAAAGAGCCAATTCCTACCCATGTTGCCCGGCGTCCTGGACCAGGGAAGGGAGGCCTTCAGAGAACCTGCAGTCTGCAAGGCGGTTACACCTAGAAGCGAAAAGAAATATAAGCATTCCACAAAAGACCCTGCGTACATCCAAGGGTCAATGCCAGCAGACTCCATTATCGCAGCAACGGCCAGGAAAAGGGCCGGTGTGCCCACCAACACAGGCCCACCTCCAGACGAGGAGAGCAAGCGAATAGACCTCACAGGACGAAAGGTGGAGAGGAACGCAGCCATACACTGGCGCATCGCCAACTCCAACGCCCTCATCAGCAGGCATGCATACCAGCATTGGGCTGAAATGAGCCAGCTCATTACACACCTGCCAGAAGAATACCAACAAAGGGCTAATTACCTAGCGGAGGAGGGCAAGGCTATCGCGAACACTTGCCTAAAGTCAGCCTTGGACGCAGCAGAGAACTCCAGCAGGCAAATGATAGGGGTGACTGAAAGGAGACACGCATGGCTCAGGATCTCGGGCTTCAAGCCGGAGGTACAGAGTAACATCCTCAACACACCTTTCGACAGGGAGAAACTGTTTGGAGCACCGGTCGACGACAAGTTGACGCAACTAAAAAAGGACAACGAAACTGCGAGGTCCATGGGAGCACTGCAGTTCAGGGGGATGAGAAGAGGAAACCCCTCAAGGCGGCCCAGTGGTAGAGGGGGCAATGCACCCACCACTTCACACCAGTCCCCCAGCAAGGATACCAGGGGAACAACCGGGGCCAAAGCCAACAGGGACAACAGCAGCAAAATTGGCAGTACCAACCCAGAGGATGGTCCTTTCGAGGGCGCGGTTACGGACGGGGACAGGCCCGAAGAGGGGGACAGCAGCCCACCTCAAAGTGACTCCACAAACAAACCAAACCCTCCCCTATTAACACCAAGGGAGAGGAGAAGTCAACAAAAGGACAAAATAAGAAACACACACAGCCAAAAAATAACCACCGAGCATACAACCCCAGTTGGGGGCAGAATAGGAAAGTTCCTCACACAATGGAGGAAGATTACCACGGACAAGTGGATACTGAACATCATACAGCACGGGTACTGCATAGAACTCCAAAAACACCCCCCAGGCAAAAAACCAAGACACCGGGCAATTCCCGCAAGGGAGCTCGCCCTCCTACGTCTAGAAGCAGAGGAGCTGCTACAAAAAAGAGCAATAGAACCAGTTCCAATAAACGAAAGGAACAAGGGAGTATACTCAACGTACTTCCTAGTGCCAAAGGTAGACGAGACACTAAGACCAATACTGGACCTCAGATTCCTGAACAAGTTCGTAAAAACTCAAAATTTCAAAATGACTTCACTTCAGGAAGTAATACCCCAAATCCAACAAGGGGATTACATGGCGACCATAGACTTGAAAGATGCATATCTGCACATACCCGTCAACCACAAACGTGTCTACTAAGATTCGTGATAGGCCACAATCACTACCAGTTCACAGTGCTAGCCTTCGGACTAAAGTCCGCACCAAGGGTGTTCACAAAATGCCTAGCAGCAGCTGCAGCGCACCTTCGGAGGAAGGGCATACATGTATACCCCTACCTCGACGACTGGCTTGTGAAAGCAGGATCATACAGACACTGCAAGGATCACATCAATCAAGTCATACAAACACTGTCCAGACTAGGTTTCTCAATACATTGGGAGAAATCGTCAACAAAACCGCAGCAGATCAAAATATTCTTAGGGGCACAAATAGACAGCACACAGTCCAAGGTGTTCCCCAGCGACAAGAGAACTATAGCGCTCCTGAGGGAAACACGTCATTACCGCAAGGGGCAAGTTCTGACAGTGAGGACGGTGAGCAGAATAATGGGGATGATGGCATCGTGCATCCACCTAGTCCCACATATCAGGCTGCACATGAGACCGTTCCAAGAATGGATACAGCAGCAGTGGTCACAAGCGACAGGGAGTTGGGAAGATCTAGTGGTTGTCACACACGCAGTGCAGCAAGAAATAGCGTGATGGAAGGAAGAGAACATATTACAGGGGAAGCCATTCACACAGCCAACTCCAACAGTGACCATCACAACAGACGCCTCACAGCAGGGCTGGGGCGCGCACATGCACAGACTCCGCGTCAGGGGGCTGTGGTCACAACAAGATGCAGTGAAACACATCAACTACCTAGAACTAAAAACTGTGTTCCTAGCCTTAAAAGCCTTTCAAAAGCAGCTTTACGGACAGAAAGTGCTGATACAAACAGACAACACAACCACCATGTTCTACATCAACAAACAAGGTGGTAACAGTCAGCACCGCTATCAAGCCTAGCACAGGAAATTTGGAGATGGGCCATCCCTCTAAGGATAGACCTACTGGCAATACACCTCCCAGGAATAGACAATGTAGAGGCAGACCGACTCAGCAGGCAGACGTCGGCATCCCACGAATGGGAGCTCAACCAACAGGAGGTGCAGCGGCTGTTCCAAAAGTGGGGTACACCACGGATAGACCTGTTTGCAACACTCCAGAATGCAAAATGCCAACATTACGCATCCAGACAACCGGACCATAGGTCCCTAGGGAATGCGCTATGGATAAGTTGGTCGAACGAATTTGCATACGCTTTTCCCCCGATACCACTGTTACACAAGGTACTCAGCAAATGCAGGAGCAGCAGCATGACACTCATACTGGTGGCACCTCAGTGGGCCAGACAATCATGGTTCTCACAAATAATGGAAATGGCGCAGGAACCAGCACACAGGTTCAGCAGAAGGAAAGACCTCCTGACAATGCAAGACGGAAAAGTGCTCCACCCAGAACCAGAGAGCCTCAGCCTAGCAGCATGGCTCCTGAGGACCTAGAATTCGCACACCTCAAGCTACCACCAAGCACCATGGCAGTTCTCAGAGAAACAAGGAGACCCACTACAAGAAAATGTTACATTGCAAAGTGGAAAAGGTTCTCGCAATGGTGCATTAAAGAGGGACTGCAACGAAAGGTCACAAAAGAATCAACGGTACTACAATACTTAACGCACCTACTACACAGCGGGCTGAGTTACTCATCACTAAGGGTTCACTTAGCAGCCATAGTGGCCTACACCCGGGGAGAAGCAGGGAAAAGCTTCTTCACCTCCCAGGTGGTCAAAAGATTCCTGGAAGGGGCTAAAAGAATAGCCCCCTAAAGAATGCCAGCCCCAAGCTGGAACCTCAACACTGTGCTAACACAGTTGATGAAACCACCATTTGAGCCCATACACAAGATCACACTGCACATGCTCACACTAAAAATGGCATTCTTAGTGGCTATCACGTCACTGCGAAGGGTCAGTGAACTGCAGGCTCTTACACTACAAGAGCCCTACTTGCAAATACACAAGGATAGAATTGTCTTGAGAACAGACCCACACTTCCTGCCAAAGGTGGTGTCGCGGTTCCATATTAACCAGACAATACAGATACCAAGTTTCTTCCAGAAACCATCAACGCCCACAGAAAAGGTGCTACACACGCTGGACGCCAGAAGGGCAGTGATGCACTACATAGAAAGGACGAAGGAATGCAGGAAAACAAAACAACTCTGTTTCATTCGCAAGCAGTTTCCTGGGACGGCCAGTAACAAAAAATACCATAGCACGATGGATTGCACAGGCAATACAACTCTGCCACAAGCAGGCAGGACAGGAATTAGAGGGAGCCGCCCAGGCTCACTCAACAAGGAAGAAGGGAGCAACGGTTGCGTTCCTAGCGAACACACCTATACAAGACATTTGCCAAGCGGCAACATGGTCTTCCGTGCACACGTTCACCAAACACTACTGTGTGGATATCCAGATGAACAAAGAGGCACAAGTAGGACAGAAGGTCTTACAGCACATTTTCAGCAACCAATGCTCATCTTCCACCCAACCACCGCAATAACAAAACCGCTACAAAGTCTATGCACAGCATAGTGAATCCAGAAAGATTCCCGCTGCAAAACGAATAGTTTCTTACCTGTCGGTGTAGTTTTGCAGCTTGAAGACTTTCTGGATTCACTAGCGATCCCACCCGCCTCCGCCAGGAAGATAACATAGGAGGTTAAGGGTACAACTAGACTACATACAGAGTTTAGAGGGATCAAAAGGAAAATTAAAGGATAAAGGAGAAAGACATAGACGACAAAAAGTGTAAGAGGAAAAGAAAAAAGAATCCGAAGATGGCTACCAAGCGTGGGAGCTTCCGCAGGAAGCGCGATGACGTCACCGAAGACACCAAATGGTGGGGCGTCGCCGCCCACCCGGGCCAACAAACAAAAAAAAACAACAAAAAAAACCACAAAAACAAAGAAAAGACTACGAATCCGGACCCAACCACGAGATGGCGGAATAATGCACAGCATAGTGAATCCAGAAAGTCTTCAAGCTGCAAAACTACACCGACAGGTAAGAAACTATTCGTTACACTTCAAAAACAGGGGGAGGTTGAGGGTATTAGGCTAGGTCCACCCTCCTTTCAATCATGTACGCAAAAAAACGGATTACCGGATAGAGGACCTAGTCAGGGTGAAGTTTGACCCCAAGTCAAATTGAAATGGAAGGTCAGGTATTTATGACAAGAAAGAACAAATGCTTTCTTGAGTCCCCTCACTCACCGGGGTTTCCCACCGGTGACATGCTTCATCATTGGGGTCCTCTCAATCCGCTGCGGATTGAGGCGTGCTTCGACTTGCGAAATTACGTAGGAGCACTAATAGGCGACTATGTGTGGTGCAATATTTGGTGGAGTGGATAGAAAATCTAAAAATACCTGGCTAGTGGGCGAAACACTTTATTCTAGCTCCTAGTCGGTATAGTTAAAACAAGCATTGAAAATGCAATAGGTCTCGCCTTTAAGTCAAAGCCATTTGCTTTGCTATACAATACCATTAGCAAAGCAAATGGCTTTAACTTAATCAAAGGCGAGACCTATTGCATTTTCAATGCTTGTTTTTAATGCCCAACATGTCTATCATGCATCACTAGACATGTGCTGACATCATGGTCTACCCCCTGCCGCCGCACATCCCCCAACGTTGCTGGACCTGCGCCCTTCCCACCGCAAGGGGTCCATGCCATGTCCTATGTGGTTGTTTCGCGGCCTCTCCTCCGCTGGATAACCTTCTCAAACTTTCCGTGCTGCCTGACCCAAAGTAGGCCGCCGCACACGAGGCCTCTGGCAAGCCATTCTTCCCTCGGATTACAGGTGAGACAACCATCTCTTGATGTAGGAAGCTGATCCCTGACCTACTTCCAGTGGGCCAGTAACCCTGGCGATTGTTCCGGAGATTCTGCCTGACCTTAAAATGGCGGCAAAATCTTCCTCCTACCCCCACCTACCCTCTTCACACCGCAACATTTGTTTCCAGTGTTCTTGCGGACCTCATAGTTTGCCAGTGCTCTCCTCACTCTTGTGGCCCGCTTTAATCTGCTCGCACACCCATTTTATTCCGTGAGTGTTGCTGCTTTTTCAAGACACATACTAATTTACTGGTCTTAACCTGCTACCATCAACATTGGCTGCAATGGGGCAGCAGTCTCCCAGACTAGGGATCTAGCGACACAACTCTCAACTTCCCCCTACTGCAGTCAATGTCTTTCTTTAACCAGCCAGATTGTCCCTAATAATGGCCACCATGAGTGGGCCCCTTTCCAAAGCACTCCTTCTCCCCTTGTTGGGGAGGGATCCAGCATTTATGCCCTTGAGTCTCAGAGACCCCTCAGAGAGTCCACAGCGACAAGGGAGTCTCACACAGCGGAGGCCTGGGATTGATCCCACTACCGCTGGGAGCACAGCACCGTACACCGGGACCGGAGCTCTCGAAGGAACTTTTGGACTATGCCCCCCTAAGCGGAAACTATAACCTTTCTGTATGTACTACGGTGCCCGAGCAACCTTTGGCCGATGACCGGTGGAGCTGTCCTATGCAGCTATAGATGAGTTTGGCTCTGGTTCACCCCTCGGCCGTCACCTACCCAGCCGGACATCGGACACTGTTTTTTCTCGTCTCCCCGTCGTGCTTCCTACCCCCTCCCCCACCTCTTCCCTCCATTATTCTTTGTCTACCTCCCCTATTTCTTTCCTCTCTCCCCTAATTTTTCTCTCCCTTTGCCTTTTTTTCCTTATGTTTATGCTATGCTTTTGTACTTATGTAACTCATGTAACTACGCTCCAGTAACTGATGGAACTTTGTAACCATGTTCTGAAACAATGTTGCTTCCTCATGTAAAGCGCTCTGATACCTCCGGGTCTAGCCAGCGCTATATAAAACTTTTCAAATAAAGTCAATAAAATAAATCATGAAATGTGTGGGTTTCTTTTTTTTAATTTTTTTTAAATATACCACAAATTGCAAAATGACTTGCTATGCGTGGGCATGCATGATGAAGCATGCCCACATGTGGCCTATACATAAAAACCACTGGCAGAGCCAAGACTTACTGGCTTTACAATTGCTCGTTTTCTTTCTCTCACATTCTTGCCATGTTCATGCAGTGAAGCTATGTAGGTGGCACCTTTGAACTGTAAATCTTATTTATCCATTGCAAGAAAGGTGGTTGAAGTTTGGCAAAAATATGTGAAAGAAAACATGCGAATATTGGACATTATGTCAGTGATACAAAGGATAGACCTAGAGGGAAAGAGGGAAGGCTTAGTCAATCGGGGAATCACAGCAACTCTTGCTTAAGCGCTGGTCGGCTCATCGGGGATGACAGGTGGGATAAAGGCTGGTAGGTGAAGGGAAATAATAGAAGAGCGAAGATATTGTGAAAAAACACAAAAACTGAGACATTCCACAAACAGAAGTAGGAATACCATTGTGGATCCACTGAAGGGCACAGTATAACAATTGACAGAGCCTGCCACCACAGAAAGCACATTCAATGAGCCAATAAGGGGTATACAATGAAACTCTTACACACCGTCACCGAGTCATCTGTGTTAACTAAATTGCTTTCTGCATGTGCTGCTACTTAATTCTGCGATGGAACAGATGAGAACTTGCCTCCCTCTGTGTTCGGTCGACCTTCCACGAGGCCATGTGGTAAATGTATTGAAATGTGATGGGTCTGAGGGTGGAAAATCGGGGCAGTCCCCGCAAACCCGTCCCGCCGGGACACCCTAATTAATGGGGTCGGAAGGAGGGAATAAGTACAGAATCACAGGATAAGGTGAAAATATAGCGACCCTAAGTGGGATGGGGTTCTCGAGCCCTAATGGAAAGGTTCCCTCTTTCAGGAGGCAGGGGCAGGTGTAGGTAATACATATATTAACTGTGAGAAAGTGCCATCTTTCTTACATGGTATGCCCCCACTTTTTGCTGAATGGCTGATGTACTTTGACTGAGTGTGCCCTGGGCTCCTGCCAACCAGGTACCCAGGGCCTGTGTTCCTTCCCTAAAATTGCATTGATACCTACACCCAATTGACATCCCTGGCCACAGGTCAGCCCCTGGTAAATGGTACCATGGGTACCCAGGGCACTGTGACCAGGGAAGGCCCCTAAGGGCTGCAGCACTTGTTGTGCCACCCTTAGGGACCCTGCACCTTTCACACACACACTGCCTTTGCAGGCTGCGTGTCTTGGTGCAGAACAAAAGTGAAGAGTCGACATGGCTCACATCCCTGTGTGCCATGCCTACAAGCCACTGCCCTGGCCTAGGTCAGCCACCCCTCTAGCTGGGTGCACTATGCCAGTGGTGAGGGCATAGAGGCATGAGCCCTGTGCTCCTACAGTGCCCAAGTCCATTCTTGGGCATTGTAAGTGCAGTGCTGCCATTAAGAGTATATGGTGCTGGGAGTCTGTCATTACGAACTCCACAGCACCATAATGGCCCCACTGAAGACTAAGAAGTTTGGTATCAAACTTCTCAGCACATTAAACCCCCACTGATGCCAGTGTGGGATTTAATGTAAAACGCACTCCAGAGGGCATCTTAGAGATGCCCCCTGAAACCAACCCGACCTCCAGTGTCCGGACTGAGTGGCTGCCCAGGCTGCCACCACCAGACATGTTTCTGGACCCCTGGGTCGAGAGCCTCCTGCTCTCAGGGGCCTGAAACAATGCACATCCCGGGACGAGGTGCCAAAGCCTCCTCCCCAGGATGGGCAGGGGGAGCTTCAAAGGCCTGCCGCCTTTGGAGTTTCCCCAGACCATTTGCTGCTTCCAGCAAACTGGTCCCCACTGGTTCTACCCCCACTCCTGGCGGGAGAACCGGCGGGAAAACCAGAAGCAGGAAATGGGTTGTGCCCACCTCTGCCAACTCCACCCCTAAGGTGGGGGAGGCGAGGTGAAGCACAAGCTCGAGTCCCCGCCATCTTGAGGATGGGGGACCTGGCCAACCAGGGACAGGCTCCTGTCCCCCTCCCACTGGAGAGGAACAGAATAGGGGGTGTACCCACCCCAGGGAAGGGACCCATTGGTCCCTGCCCTTACCTACCTGTAACCACCCCTAAATTTAGTATTTAGGGGCTCCCTGAACCTTCCTTCCGCAGTTCCCAAATCCGAAAACAAGAAGAGAAGACGAAGCAAGAAGACCAGCCGTGCAGCTGCTAAAAGGAGGCGACAACAACTGACTTGGCCCCAGCCCTACCGGCCTGTCGACCTCTGAACCTGCTCCTGCGGAATCCCGGCCTCAGCAACCTCACAAACCCCGGAGGACCTGACTTCTGTGCTACAGCCTTCGACCCAGGGACTCCCACGAGCAGTGGTACTGCTCAAAAGAAAACCTACCAAAGACCCGGCCCTGGCACGGAGCCGCGAAACCTGCACACTCTGCACCCGCCGAGTCCAGCCTGTGCCTGAGTGACCAAAGACCTCGAGGACGACCCCCGGCGATTCTGACCTGGAATCCAGTGGCCAAGGACCCTCCTCGACGACCCAGACGACGCCTGCAGCCTCAGGACAAGGGACCCCTCCAACCGCGACCAGCAGGGGGTAAGATTTCCCGACCTCAAAAGACACCCCTGCACCCGGCGCCCCACGGCCCCCTGTGCCCAACTCCTGGGTGTCTACCTATCCTCCAAGACCCCAACTTACCTCCTGAAGTGTTGGTCGTCCCTGAAGAATCACCGTCCCCGAGCCTGCAGCCTTTCTTCACCTTTCACGACCTCTATTGTTTAACATTGAGCGCCCGACGGCTCAAAAGCACCCTGCACCCAGCCGCCCGAGTGCCCCTGGAAGTGCAACCTCTATCCTAACCTACTTCCCTACTTGCCCTGAGCAAGTGACCAGGAGCCCAGCTCCCACAGTCGCGTGGCCTGCTTGCCAGCAGCCACCAACCCGGGGCCCCCGCCTGCCATAGGATAACATTGGGCCTTCTCACTCTGCACCCGGCCGCCCCTGTGCCGCTGAGGGTGTAAAAACTGTACTTACCTGATCCTGGGGGACCCCTGAGTCTTACCCAGAACCTTAACCCTGCCAGTCAAGTACTTACCCGAAATCCGATAACTCACTTTTCTTCCATAGGGTTCCATTGACTGATTTTCTGCGAAATTTCTTCTAAGTGTGGAGTTCTGAAACTTTAGAATATTCACCAAAAATCAACCGAGTCACGAAAACGAAAATACTCACCTAGTATTAGGAGGGGCCTCAGTGCTGGACCCGAGTGCCCAACACTGGCCCTAAAAAGTAATCGCAACGTTACTTACCGTTAACTCACTTTTCCTTCATAGGGATCCATTGACTGGTTTTCTGTGAAATTTCTTCTAAGTGTCGATTTCTGTATTTTACAAATATTCTTTAAAAATCGAACAAACTACAAAAACGTAATTACTTACCTGTTTTAAGTAAAGGTCCCAGTGCTGAACCTAGGAGTCCAGCACTGGATTACAAAAGTAACGTAAACATACTTTGCTTGCACACTGTATTTCCTTTCATAGGATAACATTGGTAATTTTATCCAGAAAAGTTTCTAAGTGTCAGCTTTTGAAATATAGTAATATTCTTCAAAAATCACTACAATAACCAAAACGCTTTTTCTTACCTGTTTACAGGAAGTGTCCCAGGACTGAATCCAGGATCCAGTCCTGTGGTTAGAAAAAGTGCTCTGTAAAGTAATCAATTGTAATTAAGCATAATTTTCCATTGAGCTCAATGTTGCATTGAATTTGACCCTGTGTTGCCTCTTGCACCAACTGTGATTACCACTATCTAAAAAGTCTATTGCCTATCTGTAAGGTGAATAACCAAAGCATCTCATACTGAGAAAGTATATTTTGACCCTATTGTTGGTTCTAAAATAAAACAAGCATATATTTTTTATATACAAACCATTGGCCTAGAGTTCAGTTCTTGAGTGTGTGGCTTCATTTGCTGACTGAGTGTGTACAACAAATGCTTTACACTGTCCTCTGATACTGCCTTACTGCTCGACCAAGCTACCACTTTGGAGAGTAAGGTTATATCTAACTTTAGCCTCTGTCAACCCTCTGGGGGACTGTGGACTCTGTACACCCTGAACCTTACTTGGGTACAGTATATACAGAGCCACTTTCCTACATTAACTAACCAAAATACCATAAGTAGTTTGTTTCCGTAATCGTGTGGATAAAGTGATACAGATGCTCTGCCTCTAAATTAAAACATTTTTGCGACTTCCCTGAGTGTCTGAGTGAGCATTGTTTTCTCTCAATGTCTAAATCTCCACCTAACCACGAAAATGCCCAAAACACATGCTAATGCCATGCCACAGAAATGCAGGAGACTGACTTACTATGCCCTAATAGTAATTGACTAAAGGTTTACACTACAGCTACACTAAGCACAAAAATATCTGTCAAAACGCTCTGGTGACTAAAAAAGGAAGTGCGCAGTAATCGTGCACTGAGCAGCGTTTACTGTAAGCAAACCCGCTCTGTATTGCTTCCGGAACGAGAGCCAATACAAACACTGGCGCTCCCGCGGGGAAGCGCGCATGACAATGGGACACAGGCCCGTTCTTTGCAATGGAGACAAGAGGCCTCTATTGTGACCACCAACCAAATAATTCTAATCCCTTAAACTACTCTAATCAGGATGACGGAACGGCAAAGGAGTGTGTAAAGTGAATTGCATTCATCCATTCAAGGGAAAACCCACGAAGAGACGGACTTACCAAACTGGTTTTGTTTCAAAGTAGCGCCCGAGGGGCAGCAAATAAGGTTGTCACCTTTCCCAGAGAAAAATGCCGGTCATCTGCTAATTTTGTTAAGATTCTGCAAAGGCCCGGTCCTGATTCTTTAAGTAGAGCTTTATAGCTTTGTATGAAATCGTTTATATGAAAAGTGCGTTCTGTCTCTGTTTACTATAATTATGCTTTGGGTTTCATTAAGGTAGATGTAGAACATCGTTTAAAGTGATTTCTTTCAGCATTTATTAAAGTATGTAATGTTAAAGCATGTACTGTTTAGACTATGAAAAAATATAGGGGTCTGGTTACTTTTCGAAGTTTAGTATCCGCTCAGCAGGAACAGTAAAATACCGGTCATGCCGGTATCAAACGGCCAGGTTGCAACCCGAGCAGCAAATGGCAAGTGTTTTGCTGTTTCTTTACGCGATGGTATAGAGTTTATCCAAGAATGGACAGACTAGGACTGCTCGGCAACAGGGCTCGAGTACGGGGTACACACAGGTACACGGCGTCCCCCCACTCTTTTCACAGGGTGGACGCCGTCCCCCCTGCCAAGAACTTGGGCCCCACGGGGCGTGGATGAAAAAAGAAACCGTTCGTGTAAGCGGTATTGTCCTAATTGCAGTAATATGAAACTGCTTTCATTTGCCGTCCTGTGACTTTAAAACACATATCGGGGAAGGACTGGGTTAATCGCGCAGCATTCACGGCGATTCTTTGCGATCTAGTGTGGGTATTCAATTTAGCCGTGGGGCAGCTTCCTCTAGTAATGCAGAGCCCCCAGCTTTCCCAGAGACTTGCGTGAGTAGTTCCCTCAGTCCAGGTTTTTACTTTATATACGATGTCTTTATTTGCGCATTTTCTAATGGGATAAGCTTCAGAATACAGAGTAAAAACTTGGACTGACATAGGAAACGTGCGAGCTCTGCTTTTGTCATGAGGTCATTTGCATATTATCAGTCCCTCCACTTCTTTTTATAGGACTTGTGCCCTGCTTGGCAAGGATTTTAACACACGATCAGTAAGCAGGCTACGTAGATCTTACCTCGATCGGCATCTACTTTACAGGAGAGATTTCCCAAACAGACCAGGAGGGGCGGGCAGGGGCAGCGTTAGCCTCACACGAGAAAAGTCTCGCATGCGTCTTCACCAGCTCCAGCCCTACGGTGCCGTAGGAGTAACCCACCTCTTAGGAAAGGGCTTATTTTCCATCTAGGTAAATCCCCATATTATGTATGTGCAATAAATTGGGATTCTCTATTGGGAAATGCTACATTCACACAAGTACCCCTTTAAGATAATACGCAATTCTATGCCGATACTGGGTACCTGGCCCCGACTATGTGCCTCTTACCATGTTTAAAATCACTGGCTGGCTGCAGTTTCCCTGCCGTCCCGGAAAGTTTTGCTTTGACAGAAGACCACAGGATGGCTCAGAGAAATCATCTCCATGTGCACATCGAAGTCCCAACCCTTCTCACAGTATATCAACCATAATACCTCCTCGCTCATCAACCAGGTTTGTAGTCTTGGTAACGCAGCTGTCTCCTGTTGCTTCACAAACACTTACCCTCGCGTGACCTCTTCATTCTTCACGTCAACAAAATCATAGAGCCGTGGCTGCTGACATCTCAATCAACGCGGCGTGCAACCTAAACAAGCGCTCGCCATTGCAGGAAGGCAGCCGCTGTTTATTTTTGCATTGCGCTTTCACTTTAAAGTGAAAGCACGATGCAAAAATAAACACGCTGCAGCCGGAGCATGGGGATCTCTTGTCTTTATGGGGCCATGTGTTTCAAATTATAAACACATGGCCCCATAAAGATAAGAAAGTGCTTCACGACAGCCGTGAAGCAGGCCACCGAGTCCAAATGGAAGCCAAAGGGAGGCAACCAAAACACCTCATTTCCAATGGCAGGCCACCGTTTAGCATAAACGGTGACGCCAGCCAATGGGAATGAGGGGCGGGGCTCAAAGCCCTCTTCTGAAAGACCTTTCTTACAAAACCCCTCGCGGGGGCGGAGCAGGGCTCTGCCCTGCAACGCGAGACCTAAACAGGGGTACTAGTCAACGATGTAACCATAATGAGTTAAAAGTCTCTAGTGTTTGGTCAACATGTTTCGAGCCTCCCCACGGCTCTTCCTCAGGACCACACAGGGGCCAGCCCTGTGCGTTCCACTCCTAAGTGACCTAAAAGTGAGGTAAATAAATAGTTAAGTGAGAAGTGATGTGTACACACCTACAGTGTGTGCACTATAATACATACGATTTTAATTCAATTGATCGTAGTATCTGTTGAAGTAAAACAGAACAATGTTAGCCATACATCAGCCTGCCAGGGCACTGGCAGGTATGGAACTGCATGCAGCACACTGCGTCTAGAACACATTTAATATAGTTCGTTATGCGTGAAATAACATCGTAGTCTCCACTTACATTGTGCCTTATCGGTGGAGTTAAACGTGCGTGTGTCGTCTCATAGGGAGATCCTAAATGAATGTGTTTTTTAAAAACAGAGACATAGACACCACGTGACAACACATACATAAACCTCAAAGAAAACTTTGCATATTGCGCCATTACATACTTCAAATGAGGTTCAGATTAGCCCCATGTTCTGGAGGGGTTGAGGGGCTCGTATTCATACTCTGAAATGAAGGTAATGAATGATTAGATATAATGACAGCAACGAGTCTCTGAAAAAAATGAGAGAGCAAGTGCTGCGGTATCGCGGTTGTCCATTGTTGCAGTTTTTGCCGCCAAACACGATCTGTAGTGGCTGCGCTGTTAGGGAGGAAAAATGGGACACTTGAGTGGAGCTCGCCTCGGCAGTAATTCACCTACTTGTACCCCTGGAGACCGCATATTAACACGTCTGCAGTTCCATACCTGCCAGTGCCCTGGCAGGCTGATGTATGGCTAACATTGTTCTGTTTTATCTTCAACAGATACTACGATCAATTGAATTAAAATCGTATGTATTATAGTGCACACACAGTAGGTGTGTACACATCACTTCTCACTTAACTACTTATTTACCTCACTTTTAGGTCACTTAGGAGTGGAACGCACAGGGCTGGCCCCTGTGTGGTCCTGTGAAGAGCCGTGGGGAGGCTCGAAACATGTTGACCAAACACTAGAGACTTTTAACTCATTATGGTTACATCGTTGACTAGTACCCCTGTTTTTAATATACCGACTAGGAGCTAGAATAAAGTGTTTCGCCCACTAGCCAGGTATTTTTAGATTTTCTATCCACTCCACCAAATATTGCACCACACATAGTCGCCTATTAGTGCTCGTACGTAATTTAGCAAGTCGAAGCACACCTCAATCCGCAGCGGATTGAGAGGACCCCAATGATGCAGCATGTCACCGGTGGGAAACCCCGGTGAGTGAGGGGACTCAAGAAAGCATTTGTTCTTTCTTGTCATAAATACCTGACCTTCCATTTCAATTTGACTTGGGGTCAAACTTCACCCTGACTAGGTCCTCTATCCGGTAATCCGTTTTTTTTGCGTACATAATAACCACTGTTAATCATGCAAGTGATGGCCACTATTGTAGAATCACAATATTAGAATTATTTTTGTTTGATGCATAGTTCGCAGTTTAAACGTTTGGAGAACTCTGCTTTGTACAAAGGCACACAAATGTATATTATATAGCATTTCACTTCCAATGTTTGCTGTGTAAAGTGCTGATTTCTGTTTGTAATGTTCATTGAAATTATTTTTAAACGATATGAAATGTTTATATTTTATTTGCCACTGACAGTTAATCATTGCAATGAGATTATTTTGTTGAAGTTATATGAAATGTGCCATATCTGAATGTGCCAGCAGTTTTACAGGATTTTATTCTCTTGAATTGCCTAACATTTCTATAAACATCCTTATTCTAAAAGAAGTTTGAAATAACTAAACACAAATGCATAAAACTTAGTCAGTAATATTTTTAGCTGATTTAACCTTTGTAATGCAGTGTGAATGTGATAATCATGTGAACATCTAGTTATCTTTATTCCATGAGAAACGCTTTTTTTGCTTGTACCAGCAGGATTTTACTCGATTTAAGAAAATATATATGTACATATTTCGGGATGTGAGGGAAGCCTTTTCTCTTCTTGTCACTGTGATGTGCAGTGCACTGACATTACAGTGACAAAAACGAAAGCAAATGGCACCAGGTATGTTTTTTCAAAATAAAAGAATGGGGTGGATGGTGGCCGATAAAGGGCCAAATGCTACTCCAACAGTCTCTCTGATGCCCCAATCCTTGAAGAGAAGATTTGAGAATCCCAGGGAGAAATAAAAAAATTATTAAACAATTGGGTGAGGGCCAGCCCATCCTGATACCTGGCTCACCTCACCCCTAGAGCATCCTCAACCCCATTGTAAGCAAGAGGAAATGTGGATTCTTTTGTGTGTAGTTATAACATATGGGTCGGCAGAGTGGGTAAATCCAAATTTCCTCTCACCTGTAGTGGTAAATGGCTGCTCTGTTTGGGCTCAGCCAGCAGCGAGGGAACCCTAGGAACCCTGGGAATTTCTGAAACCTAGAGACCCAGGCAAATCCAGGATGGGGTGACATACATAAATCCTGCTATGTTTTCTTACCCAGAATACCCTTCAAACTTCAAATTTTGACTAAATTCACACCCATGACAGGAACAGATCCAACCAGGGACCATGTCAAGATAACATTGACTTATTATAGACACACTTTCCGTCCTTTTCTGTCACCGTGCTAGGATCAACCACACGGGTAGGGTACCATTTTTATCGGGATGAATGTAGGAATGCTGCATGGTAGGAATGTTGTGTATCCTCCCAGATTCTAGAATTTTCACTCACTGAAATGTAAGAAAAATACATGACAGCAAAAATATAAGGTTCGCAGGATGTTTTGGGTAAGAAAAGGTAATGAGATCCACATGCCATGCACCCTAGACTCCCCTGGTTGTCTAGTTTATCAGAAATTTCTGGATTTAGTAGGTCTCCCTTTGTGTGGCGGCCAAATCTGGGTCCAAATACCACTGCTACCTACAGCACCAAAATGGTCCAGTTTTGCTGTCAGGCCTTTGATGTGTCCTCAGTGCATTTTGGTGCCTTTCCTGTATGACAACACAGAAAAGTAGAACATTTGTTATAGTCAATTGAATTTCTCTTTATTTTGGCTTTTAATGTTAGCCAGTGTGCAAAAAACAACATATTTTGCAAAGTGCTCTGAATCACATGATGGTATGGGTAACCCCAGATTCAGAGTTGTATAAATCCCCACTATTCCTAAACTCCGTATCTTGGGCACATTTAAAAAATGCATAGGTTCTCGTTTTCATTCATTAGATGTTGCTGTATAAATTGATGCATAGTGGGTACATAATGAAAAATCATTAAAAGCTTCAGCTCAGTTGTTGGCTCAAGGTATTGCTTGCTTTTGGACAACCAACAAACCGTATATATCCCCTGACCAAAAGGTACTGACGAACATAACAGAATATTACTTTTGTAAATAGGGCATCAGAGTGAAAAGGGCATCTGAGTGAAAAAGAATACAAATAAAAATGTTGCCAGCTATTTCTATTTTTCCCATTTATGTAAAATGGAGGGGTTGGGCGTGCGTCAGGTGATGAAGTCCAGGAAGCCAGTATTTTAGTTTTTCAAATGAATCTTTATTTTCAATCAGTTAATTCTCACAGAATAGGTGATTATACGGTTAGCCAACGCGTTTCGTTCTCATGGTGAGCACTTCGTCATGGCTCAGTAGGTGAGTATCTTTCCTTAGGAATTAAAGGAAGACGTTGAAAATGATCGCACTCCACAGGTGTAATGGGTGCAATGTAGCCTAGGTCCAATGTAACCATTCGTGTCGAAATACAAAAAGCGATCCTTCAGTCAAGTCGGTGTTCCAGGCTATTCCTCTGGAAACAAATGGGGTATCGCAGGGCCTCAGTCGGCCTCAGTTTTATATCTTTGATTCTAGAATCTCCTTCCAGAATGAGCATTCTGACAGACTTGAAGCCTCAGCAGCAAGAGGTTAATTGTTACAGGATTTTTAAAATGTTGAGGTTCTCATAGTTAAATGGAAAAGAGTGATAATGGAGCTAACTTTCCACTGCTATTGTTCCTTTTACAGGTCAAAATTAAAATAGATCTGGGAAGTTAAATATTTACAGGAATTGCTGAGAGGAATATTGAACTTTTGCTCCTTTCACTTTGCATGTTAATAGTTCAGCTGCCTCTTTCTACATAAATGAAAGAACTCCACTTTGAAACCGTATTTCTTTTGGTTTTCCTAGCGTTATCCAAGCACCATTGCCAAGTCCCGTTGAAAAGGTAAGATGAATGTTATTTGTCGGCTGTATTTTAAATGATTTTTATAATGGTCTTAAATTGACTATTTTCTGCAGCAAAAAAGATGCCTCTTGTTTTTATGAATCAACTATGGCACAAGCTTCTACCATTTAGCTCTGTTAAAACAAGAATATTCTTTTAATTGTAAGGACTTTTATCTTCTGATTGTATATAAAATTCTCTTCGTAACAATTTAGCAGCACAAATCAAGTTATCCTTATGATGTGTGACTTGATTTATTACTAAATCAGGGTCAAGAAAGATGCCACAAGAGCTTGGTGGCTGTGCTTTGTGACCTTATGAAGTATCCCATGTCTGATGTGATCAGGCTTCTTTTCAGAGGCCCCAAAATGACACTTATCTTAAAAATGTTGAGGGACTCCTTAACTGAGTTTTTGCCAAGCTTAAATTTTAGTAAACAGACCTCTAATGAATGATGTCAGAAAGGCTTCCAAGTCCTAAGATGGCTGTTAAGCATATGATGAGTACCGACCTACAGCGTAACCAATGTGAGCTGGAGAGGACCAGTTTGGGATTTCTTTCTAACTTCTGGTTTTGAACATCTGGCAGGCGGCCCTTGGGGCCATAGCTATATCAGGCCCAACCACATCGATTCAGAAGTCTTCTGAGAGGGTCAATTTGCCCACTTCTTCCAGCAGGAATCCCGGTCTAGAATTTACTTTCCAGGCCCACGTCCTTGGAGGGGGCATTTCTTCTGTAACAAACCACCTCGTGAGTAATCTGTGGTTGGTTAAAAGTGTCCATCATAATTTATACGTTACTTTACTTCGGTAATGATCTTTTTGGTGGATACTCTTAACAACACATTGCTCCCCCCACAATGTCAGTTAAACATCAATTCTGTTGGCTGTGCCTAGCATTTTTGGACCCTCTATGGTCTAAAGAATAAAGACGTCAGCATGCAGAGGTGTATCCTTTATATGGGTGTATTTGGTAATGTCATGAGGGAGTATGGAGTCTCAACAGAGGTCAAAGGAGTCACCTGGAGCTGTTGCAAGAGTTTCCAGGTCCATTGTGGCTGCTGGTGAGGGGAAGTGACGACTCTGCGGTTAGATAGAATAGCCACCCAAAAAAAGTACTGAAGGTTTTTCCACGTGATTACCTGTAGTTTTCACCTCCGATAATGATCCACAGATGTACCTGTGTGGCTTACGGACTGATGCGTATGCTTATTAGTCAAATGGTCAATGCTGAGACATTTAATTTTGGGGTTACCTAGCTGTTTGATGCAAGGACATTTCTTTGCTTGAGACTGCTTGGATAAAGGCACTCTGCCTACTTATTGTTTCCTGTACCTTCAGGACATCACACAGATAATATTTGAAAATATTACATATATTGTAAGATTTTGGGTGATATTTGGTGGAAGCTGTTAGAAGTTTAAATCTTTCGCTCTTTCTTGTTTTTAATTTCCATTGCCTAGAACTTGTCTTAAGTATCTTGCAGTTGAGTGTTTGTAAATGCTAGAAAAGGTTCAAGTGCTTCGTAATGTTCGTGTTCTTTGGCTTCTTATATTGTCCTTAATGGCTGGAGTGATGTCCTTATTAGTGATTCTACTGTGAGGCCTGGGAGAATGAGCATGGTATTACAGGGCTTGCATTTTCATTGTTGCTGTTATTGTTGTAGCTAAATGCGGCCATTTCTTCTTGCATAATCTTTTCATGTGGGATGATTAAAGTGTGCCCATGTTAATTGATTTGTGCAGAAATCCCAGCGGCAGACATTTTGGCAAGTCTTGTGTTTGTTTATTAAATGTTATCAGTTTTTGGTTTCCTGCCAGACTAGCTTATGATTTCTTCATGACCATAGTATCCTCAGATTTGTAGGTTGAAGCTGTTAGCCGCAGAAAGAGAACCATGGTACTTGTGTAACAGTTGTTCAGAAATGCAACAATGGATTAAACAGTGAGATACGCTCAAAAAGAAGTGATCAATACACAGAGTGCTAGGCAGAAAGATTAAGCTATAGTTTGCTGTCCTAAATATATGGGCTCATCAGTACATTAACTGTACCCACACAAAATCTACGCACAGCTATGCAGAGTAAAACAACCATTGTCAATATCATCAAACACGCGGAGTAGCAATTAAGGTAGAAAACAATGAATTTAGTACAAATTTGTTGGTCTGTTGATGTTTTAAATAGTTTTCTGTCATGTACCCATCGTTGCTATTGTGTTACTTTGTTCTTTTGTTTGAGTTTTGCCCTCTTCTAAGGGCACTTATGCACAGGATACATTGGCCAACGACCTCTTTCTCTGACTGTTCAATATTTAGTGGTCCTTGTACACCATCAAGCTTGGAGTGCTTGGTTATTTTAATGTAGGTTATTGATTTTAAGTTTCCTGAAGCGGGTGTGATTCCTGCTCAGTTGAAGGAGTTCTATAACGCTCTGTTTGACATTGATGCCGGCGCCATCCAGGCCCTACTACCAACTCCAGGACTTACTGCCCCTAGATACTTTTCTTCATTAAGGGGCAGATGAGGAAGATCAGTTTTTACCACGAGAAGGACCGTGAGCCAGAAGAAAACTGGTAAGACGAGCAGGGCGTCTTGGACAAGTGTGTGGACTCTGGCATGCTGTCCTGGCCCTGTTTTGGAAGAGGACGTATCCTTTGCCACTGTGATGCACAGGGCAGCAGAGGTCCTTGACCTACAGCTGCCAACAGTTGAGTTCAAGACCATCGTCTTGTCAGAGGCGCTTCACCCAGGAGCGGACTCAGCTGAACTGTTGCTCCCCTTCAGCGCAGCCCTCACTGACATTCTCCTGTGGGCATGGGCCAAACTTTGCACCGGGGTTCCTTTGCAGCACATGATTACATGATGCCAGTGTCCTGCCCCAGAAGACCCAGCCTTCCTCTCCCAGCACCCCTTCCCTGAGAGCCTGTTTGTGCAGGACTCAACAGTCAAGGTTAACCCAAATGCGTTCCCTTCCATCCCACCGGACAGGGAGTCGAGGAGCATTGACACCTCTGGTAAGCACATTTTCTTTTCCAGCAGCCTAGCCTTGTA
The DNA here is from genome assembly GCA_963921515.1 of Calotriton arnoldi. Lineage (NCBI taxonomy): Eukaryota > Metazoa > Chordata > Amphibia > Caudata > Salamandridae > Calotriton > Calotriton arnoldi. Next base: position 2,014,668 of record CAWUFW010001667.1, read on the forward strand.
GTCGGTGAACACTACATACCTCTTTGGCCAATATTCCCATCTGTTGTGGCACTCTGTTGCGCAGCTGCTGCCCAAGCTTCCTCAGGAGGACAGAGCCATCCTCAACCAAGCCTTGGTGAATGGTCAGGATACAGCAAAGTTTTCCGTTGGCTATGGGCTCTATGCCATGGCTTCTACTGGTGCACTGTCACCACGCCAGGTGGCAGTCTACTGGATTTTGGGGGGGATGTCCGATTGTCCTTGATTGACACGCCGTTCGATGGCTTTTGCCTATTTGGTTACAATCTGACGTAGCACTCAAGCACTTTCGGGAGAGTCCGGTCACTGCCATGTCTCTCGGGCTTTCTGTATTTGCCATGTCCCAGCAACAGTTCTTTTGCCCCTACTCCAAACGTGGTTGGGACTCATATGGGCATCTGTAATACTAACCATTCCCTACAGTCCAGCATACTACCCAGTCATTTCATGGACGGGTTCATGGGAGCTAGACAGCGTGCTGTTCAGTCCCCCTCCCTACCGTAGTTTCTAAGCCTTTGTAGTGCATCCTCTATCCAGCACCGCTATCCCATTGGTGGCAGGATCAGGTACCACCTGCCCCAATAGTCTGCAATTACGTTTAAGTTGATGCTTCAAATTGAACAGAAGGGGCACACCCTTCTATATGTGGAAACCCCTCCACCTTTGCCACCATTCACAGAGTGGCTGACTGAGTACCACCTCTCCTTGCTTCGTCAGGAAGTACAGTCTCTTTTGGACAAAGGAGCCATTGAGAGTGAGCCCGCACCATAAGTAGAGCTTGGTTTTTATTCCCGCTACTTTCTAGTGCCCAAAAAGGACTGAGGACATCTGCGCCACCTCACCTACTTTCTGAGGAAACTGAAATCCAAAATGCTCATGTTGGCTCAGGTTCTTTTTGCCCTGGACTCTGGATGGTAGTGCTGGACCTTCAAGATGTATTTCCGCATCTCCATCCTGCTGACTCAGACGTTACCTGCGGTTCACAATGGACCTCAAGCATTTCCATTTTGCTGTGCTTCCTTTCGGCCTTACCAGTGCCCCTTGGGTGTTCATGAAAGTTATGGTGGTGGCTGCAGCTTATCTGCGGAGGTCGGAGCTTCCAGTCTTCCCCCTACCTCGACGACTGGCTCCTGAAGGCGGGCTCACCTCAAGCACTTATCACCCGTGTCCACACTACGGTGGACCATCTGTAATCGCTTGAGTTCACTGTCACACCTGACCCTCTCAGACACTCTTTCATCAGAGTAATTCGTGACACAGTGTGATTCTGCACCTATCCTTTGGAGCAGCGAGTCCAAGATATCTGATAGAGACTAATAACTGCAGATTCCTCACCTTAGACTATCCCCTAGACTGGACCTTGAAAATCTTGAACATTATCTCTGCCCACCGGTGGGTGGCATAGATCAGCTGCGTGTCGGGACTGACGTTGCAGTGCATTTATAGGCGCCACCCCGACATACTGACATCAGTTCCTTTCTTTCCGCACCAACAGCGCTGATCCAGAGAGCTACCTCAACCACCTTTTGGTCAACTTTTTAAAACTTTTTGTTGAGTAGCTTTAAAAAAAATTTTTTTTTCATAGCTTGCTCTGTGTGCTAGGGACATGCCGAAACCCTCCGGTTTGAAGCCTTGTGGGGATTGTCAACGTCAGATGTTGGCTCCCCACCTGGTTTGTCTCTTGTGCATGGGATCGGGACACGACCCCAAGGCCTGTGCCAACTGCTAGTCCATGCACCTGAAGGCCATCCGCGACTGTGCGATGAAGCTCCGGGCGGTGCAGCAGAAGGCGGCTCTGTCTCATTCCCGATCTCGTTCCCATGGGCGCTCTTCATGCCGGTCCAGGAGTTGTCCCCATGAATGGTGGTCTTTAAGATCCAAGACTTCCTTTCTGAAGTCAGGCAAGTCTAAGAAGCACAAGAAGTTGTTGAAGCATTCTTCTGCTTCACCCATTCGACCTCGTGCTTCTAAGCCCCGCTTCTGCGCTCCACCTACAGAGCCAGCATCAAGGCCCTCCCACACTACCCAGAGTTTCCAAGCACTGGGTCGACGCCTCCCCAGTTACCGCTCAAAATGCTCACGTTGGCTAAGGTTTTGTTTACTCTGCATCCCGGAGACTGACTGGTAATGTTGGATTTGGAGGACACTTGCTTTCATATCCACCTCCTGCCTGCTCACAGAAGTTGCCTGCGGTTCACAGTGGGTCACACGTACTTTCAGTTCGCTTGACTCCCTTTTGACCTCACCAGCTCACCTCGGGTGTTCACCAAGTTGATGGTGTGGTTGCAGCACATCTGTGGAAGTCAGGGGTTCCAGTCTTCTCTACCTAGACAACTGACTGTTGAATGCAGGCTCGCCACAGTCAGTAAGTCTTCCAGCATTCGCTGCAGTTTTCCATCAATCTGCTAAAGTCACACCTGACTCCCTCTCAGACGCTCCCTTTCATCAGAGCCATTCTGGGCACAGTGCCACAATGCCGTTTCGGGCCTATTCTCCAGAGCGGCAAGTCCCGGATATTTAGGCTATAATACCGAGGTTCCAGCCTCTATCCTGGATTTCTGTGACACTGTCTCTGAGGCTACTGGGCCTCATCGCCTCCTGGGTCCTGGTGGTAAAACATGCCCATTGGCATATACAGGCTCTGTAGTCCCAGTGGGCGCAGCATCAGGGGAATCTCTCCTACCAGATATCGGAGGGCATTGCAAAAGACCCGACATGGTGACTAACGAACCGAGATTGGGTCAGCGGCAGACCCCTCTCCCTTCCCCACCTGGATCTTACAGTGGAGACCGATGCATTACTTCTAGGTTGGGGCTGCCATCTGGGAGGTGGAGATCAGCAGACTCTGCTCTCCAGGGGAGTTCTATCTCCTCATTAATCTGTTTGAGTTGAGAGAATTTTCTGGCACTGAAAGCTTTCCTACCATACATCAAAGGGAGGCTGGTTCAGGTGTTTGTGTATAACACCACCACCACCATGTGTATTGCAACTAACAGGGCCTAGTGGATCGCAGACCCTTTGCCAAGAGGCTCTGCGTTTCTGGAGCTGGCTGGAACGCTAGGACATTTTCCTGGTTGTTCAGCATCTGACTGGCTAATTTGAACACCAGGGCAGACAAGCTCAGCCGAAGGTGCCCCACGAATGGCATTTGCAACCGGAGGTGGCATGTACTCTTTGTCTAAGTGGGGCAAACCATGGCTCGATCTTTTCACCTCTGCCTGGAAGCTCAATGTCATTATTTCCGTGCATTGGAGTTTCCAAGGTGACTCGTGTTTAGAGTTGCGTTTAGTCTTGAGTAGAGTTCAGGACTCTTGTATGCATTTCTGCCGATACCACTACTGCCAGAGTCCTCAAGAAGATTCGGACTGACCGAACCCAAGTCATCCTAGTGGCTCGATATTGGGCTCAAATGGTGTGGTATCCAGATTGCCTGAGCTTGAGAGTTTGCTCCTTCGATCAGACTGAGCCTTCAGGAGGTCCTTCTCTCGCAACAGGACCGGGTGCTACACCCAAACCTGCGTACTCTTCAACTTTATACGTGGATATTGAGCGGCAGCAATTGGGTGTTTGACCCTCCTCCCAAAGTTTGTGGTGTTATTTTGCAGGCCAGGCGTCCTTCTATTAAGTGCATCTATGCCTGCCGTTAGGACAAGTTTGTGGCATGGTGTTCCACACGTCAAGTAGATACCCTTTCTGCACCTCTGTCAAGGTTTTGTTAAGTGTTCTTTCTGTTGCCCAGGTGATTTGTCGGCCATCTGTCTTCCTGCAACTCCCGGATCAACCTTACCTCGTTAAGTCACCGGTTGAGACTAGTTTCCTAAAAGGTTTACACCATCTTTTTTTCCTTCCCCATTTGTCATGCCCCAATGGGATCTAAACGTTGTTTTGATGTTTCTAATGTGTACTCCTTTTGAGCAGCTTCATTCTTGTCCTTTATGACTCCTTACCATCAAGACTGCTTTTCTGAAGGATATTAAATCAGCCAGTGAGCTTCAAGCTCGGTCTGTGAACCCTCCATACGCCATGTTTTTTTCACAGAAGCTGGTCCTCAGAACATGTGCCTCTTTCCTCCCAAAAGTGTCAACATCCTATGTTGGCCAGAGTATCACTCTGCCTGCTTTCTTTGCCCTGCCTCACCCTTCCACGGATAAAGAGTGACTCCATTGCCTAGACCCTAACCAAGCTCTCTGCTTTTGCATTGACCGCACCAAACCTCACAGGGTGGACGATCATCTCTTTATTGGGTTTGCAGGGCAAAGAAGGGCAGTGCTGTTCAAAGTGCACCATTTCCTGGTGGGTTGTGCTTTGTATCAATCTGCTATCAACTAGCGAAGAAACAACCGCCTGAAGGGCTACGTGCTCACTCAGTGATGGCAAAGGCTGCCACTACTAGGTGAGCAATCGGGGTCCTGGACATCTTTCAGGCAGCCATGTGGGTGTCCCTGCACACGTTTACCAAACACTACTTCCTTGACAGCTAGGTCCAGTATGACAGGCATTTTGCCCATGCTGCACTCCTGGACGTTTTGGTCTAGCCAATTTGCAGTCTTGCCTCGGGAAGGTATTGCTGGGGTATCTATTGTAAGGTGAGGAATCTGCAGTTAGAAGTCTCAGGTATACAAGTTATTTACGTTTGGTAATGCCTTATCAAGTAGAGACTCTATCTTTGCATAACATATAAAGCGCTCTGATACCTTCTAAAATAAACAAAATAAATAACTGCAGATGCCTTACCCACCCTCCCATCCTCCCTGCTCTACGAACTGGGCTCTTAGTCAAAAGATCTTGCTAGATTCTGTACACTGATCACCACCGTTACATTGGGTTTGACATGGTTCCGCGTTGTTGGTGTGGACAAAAGAAACTGATGTCAGTGCCCTGGGGTGGTGCTTTTGAAGGCAATGCAATGTCACTTCTTTTTTTGGCGGGGGGGGGCCATGTTTTATTGTTTGTACAGGTCAATACAAGGTTTCCATAAAATGAAAGACATATAAATCATCGAATAAGTGTATAGGAGGAAAATTACTGACCACATCTTATCATGTATCGTTGGATTACAATCATAAAACAAAAACAACTGCGTCAAACGAATCCCAACTCTGCGCCTGGTCTCATCTGTTCTAGTCTTCAGTTCTCGCGTCACTAATACATGGGTGTGGTATTGATATAAACTCTCAACCTCTATTGAAATGCTATGACTTCATTCATTAGATGACCTTCCACCGGGTTGTGTGTCCCCAAGGGAATGTTCCTATAAGTCGCCCACCTCTTCCATATTTTGGTGTGCTTCAGTGGGCAACCACGGGCTATGAAGGCAGGTCGTTCTAACTCCATTACATAGTTCATGCCCCCTTTTCACGTCGATACATGAGGAGGAGTATCAGCCTTCCAGTGTTTGGCTGTGTCCCGTTTTGCGAGGGTAAGACCAAAAAATAACAAATGTCTTTTGTAATGATTACCCCCAATTTCGTCTGTGCAATATAAGAGCGTGAGTTTGGGAGACCGGGGAATGTCCCATGCTAGTACTGCAGATAGACTTTGAAGCACCCCCGCCAAAAACGATCAAGAGTGGGACACGTCCAAGTTGTGTGTAGGAAGGTGCCGTCCTCGGAGTGACAGTGAAGGCACTGAGGGGAGGCAATCGGCCCTGCCCGCCATAATCTATGTCGAGTGAAATACACCCTATGTAAGTATTTGAATTGAATATAGCGGAGGCGGGTGGAGATTGCCGCTCCGCGTGCTGATTGGAGAGATTCGGACCAGTCATCTATAGGTCCGATATCAATGTCCCATGAGGCCCGTAGGGTAGCAAGGGTTGTGGGGCTGTTCGTCACTAGGGTTTGGTAAATTTTAGAGATTTTAGGAGCTTGCCTTCTAGTGGACTGAACTAGAGTAGGGCAGTTAGATCCTTAATGTAAGAGTGCAAGGCGTGCCGTAGTTGTAACTATTTGTAGAATTGGGAGTGGGGCATGGAGAACTCCTTTTGTAGGTCTTGAAAGGATTTCAGGGTTTGGCCCCTCATAACATCCCCTAGGGTTGAAATTCCGATACGATCCCAGCCGCCGAACCCTTGAAGGTCCACTACCTGAGGGAGTAAGCGATTTCGCCACAACGGGGTCTCACTTGTAAGACGCCCCCACCAACCTATACGACGAAGCGTCTATCGCCAGGTCATGATCACCACCTGTGTTGCGGGGGGGAGGCCCTTAGGGGCTGATCTGCTGTACAGGAGTGGGTATTGGGATGGTTCTCCCATAATTCATTGTTCGATCTTATATGCGGGTTCCTCCCTAAGCCCGTACCACCATTCGTTCAGGACCTGCAGTTGTGCTGCTGCATAGTAGGAGTGTATATCTGCAGTGGCAATACCGCCGCAGTAAGTAGATTGCATACTTGTGCGCAGGGCGACCCTGGCCGTGCTACCCCCCCCACATGAATTGACCCAAGGCTGCATTCATTTGCCGGAACCAGGACATGGGAATCGGATAAGGATGAGATTGTAGTTGGTAAAGCAATTTCGGTAAGGAGACCATCTTGAAGATGGCCGACCTTCCATAGGGTGAGAGGGGAAGTGAGGCCCATGTTTTCATCTCAGCTTTGACTTTGGCGGTCGTGATTTCCAGATTTTCCCCCCAGGAAAGTGTTTGGCTATCAGATACAAAGATGCCCTGGTAGGTGAATCCTTGTGTTGCATGCGTCAGACCGTCGGCCCATCGCCCACTCCCAAGCGACCCTATGAGTAGCCTACTTAGTAGGGTTCATGTATAGGCCAGACGTCTCTCCAAAAATGCGCATGACCTGGAGTATTCGGTGCCCCGTCCAGTGGGGATCGGTCAAGAAGAATAGGATGTTGACTGCATATAATGCTATACCGTCCGATGAGTCCACTCGAACCCGCGATTGAGTGCGTCACATCTTACCCAGGCTGCTAGAGGCTCGATGGCCAGGGCGAATAGCAGAGGTGAAAGGGGGCACCCCTGATGGGTGCCACGGTGGATAGGGAAGTGGGGCGAAGTAGTTCCAGCCACCCGCACGGATGCCGTAAGGTTTGTGTATAATAGTCTAATCAATGCCATGAGGCGGGGACCCATGTTTAAGTGCCTCAATAAAATGAACATATAGGCCCAACTCACGGAGTCGAATGTCTTATCCATGTCTACAAAGAGCAAGGCGGCCAGTCTGTTTAGGCGGTCAACGTCAGCAATGGAGTTTACGGATGTTAGGTCGGGTCGATCTTTACGGCATGATGCCGGCTTGGTCAGGGTGGATCATGTCCCTGAGGTGCGGGATCAATCTGTTTCCCAGTACTCTGGCTAAGAGCTTAGCTTCAAAGTTTAGAAGAAATATCGGCCTATAGGACGAACAGATGTCTGGGGGGCGTCCTGGTTTATGGAAGACCACAATTTCCGCGTGTCTCCAGTCTGGTGGCAGGATTTTCTTTTGGATGGCTTCATCAAGGGTCGTGAGGTAATGTGGCCCAAGTATAGATGTGAATGCCTTGAAGAGCTCACTTGGGAACCCATTTGGTCCCGGTGATTTTCCCGACGCGATTCCCGACGCTGCCGATATTAATTCTTCGAGTGTGAGCGAGAGCGGCTCCATGACCTCAGGCCGCACACACGAGACACGGCCCCGGCGGCGCCCCCACCCGCTGCCACGACCCCAGCAGCCGCCAAGGGCAGGCACTGCAGCCAGGGTACCGCCCCGCGGGCTCAAGGCAGCTCCCTCCACCCAGCGGAGCCCCGGCCGCCACCGCAGGCGGGGGTCAGGACCACGACCAAGGTTCAGCGCTACGCGGCTATCAAGCGTCAGCGCACCCCTCCAGGTTTAGTGCAGGCCGCACCCACCACCTCGTCGTCAGGTCGCCCAAACTCCGCTGCGCTGCAGTCTGTTGTCCCCTCCGAGGGCCCGTGTCACATCCCGGGGTATCAGATAGCAGCACCGCAGAATATTAGCACGGGCACAGGATTTGTTGGCAGGATTATGAAGGATTATGGCGGGCTACGGGAGCCAGGCTAAGACGCGTCCGCAATGATGGACCGCTTGGCCACGCCCTCGCAATGTCATTTACTGACGTCAACACTGAGCCGATAGATGCCACCTATGGAATGTTCATTCAGGTTATGATTCTGACATATGAAACTCTATCCTGGATTTTGTTGAGACTGACTCCTAGGCTGCCCGGTCTCGTTGCCTCCTGCATTCTGCTTATAAAGCATGCCCAATGGCACACAGGGGCTCTAAGGTGGGATCTGAAGTTTCAGCGAGCACAGAATGTGATCCAGATATTGGAGCGGACTCCACAAGACCTCCGCAGAGGTGTCGTGGCTTTCTTCAGGACCAAATGAGAAGAAAAGTGTGTGAAGACGTGATACTCATCTTCGGCGCACTTGAGGAGGGTTCCAGAACCTCCGCTCGGAGTCCTGAACGCTCCAGGTGTGCTGCCGGGATGAGGAACATCCCGGCCGAGGATGTGTTGCCACTAGCTCCCCCCACAAGCCGGGGACACCGCTGAACATCAGCCCACCACGACTGATTTACCAATTCATCAGTCATCTGCATCCTTTTCACACCGACCAAAGTTGGTACGGTGTCACGTCTCCACACACTTTTCTTCTCATTTGGTTCTGAAGAAAGCCACGGCACCTCTGCGGAGGTCACCAAGGCTGAAACATGTCGACCCTATGACCACACCAAACCATGCAAGGTTGAATTATCCAGGCATGGCTCGCACACTAATTTTAGCCCTGACCCCCGGATGTTCTACTAAAATTGAGCTTTAACATACCAGGGAGTAAGCTTTAACTTCACAGCCTCTATATTCACTTACTCCCTCCACACCCGGCTCATCTGAAGGTTTTAGTATACCTCTTGTCACCTACAACTTAAACCATCCCTGAGCTCCTCCCTCACAGTGAGGGGGTTATAGCCCGAACTGCGACTAGGCTCGCAGTGCGAGGAGGTTCCCGATGATGAAGCATGCCACCCACGGGTGGGTGAGGGAATTTGTCCTATAAAAGTGAACCCCCTCGCACTCCTCCCTCTTTTTTCTTTGACCCAGGGTGGCCTGTTTTTGTGTCATTATATTATGTTCATTAGATCATAAACAGCATATTTTTCAGTTTTTTCTGTCCCACACAGCACAATGGGTTTTGTCTGTTTTTTCTGTTTAGTGAACTCTTTCTCTTCTCCCCACCATGCAACAGCTTGCAAAACTTTAATAACCTACAGAAGTACTGCACGTTAATCGAAAAGAAGGCATCCAGTGCAGGAAAGTGCAATCCGGTCTATACTTCTCATTTGATTATCTTCTAATTAATATCAACCAGCTTCAATATCTATAATGCCAGCCTATTATACTACTCCGCAGGCAATAGTACACTTTTAATGAAATGCCTCATTGTATACGTTTCTGATCTACTATTAATCTATTACATCTGACACTGATACTGGGTGCCTTCAGTTTTCATAGAAATGAAAACTCTGACCCATCATTATGCTGGCCACCATCCACATAGAAATGGGGCTCCTGCAACATATCCGCAAACGTTCTGGTGTTAGAGGAGACATACGAAGTCTTACCATAGCTTCCCAACCTACCTACCAATGGATAACCTTATTAATACTGATTGGTCCTATCACTCCCAGATTCCTTTCCATCTAAACCCTCTCTCCGCCAAGTCACAAAAACAGTATAATCCCTCTTATTCTTGATCAAGAAGTAGTAAAAATACCACCCTTCACATCTTAAGCTCCATCATCAGCTTTCTGCCTTCTAGCACTACCAATAATGCAGACACATCTTCTTTTGTAGATTACTATAACACCTTCATTGAAAACCATCTACTTGCGGAGAAAGTAAAAAAATTTAAAAAAAAGTTCCTGTTCCAAATACAATGATCAGTTGATCATAAATATAAAAGTAAATCCCCACACTCCAAGAAAAGTAACTAGGAAAAGCTGTCATCAGCTGAAGTGTGTTGGGCCCGAACATTACAAGTTTTTTTTTTCCCTCCAAAAAAGTCTTGAGTCACAAGATCTTGGTGACTCCTCCGCTAGATGTAGAAGTGCATGATCACCGACTCCATTGTTAGATTGTTTTTTTTCCACCATTGTGTTCAGACTTGATCCAGCATGCTCCTGGTCTCAACGAGTTCGTCGGTTCCCATCATGGCACTGAGCTCCCTGACTTCTACATCATCGTGAGAAGACTCTTCGACGTGTGTTTTCGACTTGTGGCGCCGGATCGATCCTTCGGTCTCATTGATGATAAGCATCCTAGGCTCTTGGGGCTCTTAGCGCCACCACGTGCTCCGGACTGCCTTCAGAGAATGAAGACTCTTCAGGGGTAATGGAACAAATGCTCTTCAAGAGATACCCCCAATGTTGTTCTAAGTATTCTTAAGCCGACCTCCATTCCATCTACAACTTGCGTCTCACTGGACAAGAATGAGAGCTGCTGCGACGACTGTTAGGTGTTCCGCAGCAAGAAGACCTCACGTTAGCAGCGAGATCAATGGTGTGCATGTAGCCGAAAGGCCAAGTCTACTTTGGAGATGCCCGACCTCTTTGGTGAAGCTGATCCCCTGGGTGCCGAAGAAGAACAGGAGGAGGCGTTGGGTGAGTTGGTTGAGCTCTCAGCCCACCAGCTCAGGCCCGAAGACATAGACTCCGAGGGCTCGGAGTCTGGCAAAGAGTTCTTTTAGGAGGAGGAAGAAGCTTTCAGGGACGCTCCATCCACCTCAGTCGGCTCCAGTATGTGTGAAGACCACTCCACACTTGAGTACAGTTGATGCCCCTTGCCTGGCTCTGCCCCTCTGGGGGACGGGCATCAAGCCCAGTGCCAAAACTGCCACCACCTTCTGTTCTGGCATCATCCTCTAGCACTGGCCGACACCAGTACAAGACCTCTGATCTGAGGACAGACCCATACAAAGCCCTCGATCCTCGACAGCCGTCGGGGTGTGAAAGGAAAGGCCTTTTTCTAGCACAGAGCGAAATTTAAATGTCTGTAAATGAACTGTGCAGATATTTCAGCATGTACCACAATTAGAAAAACACAAATGAAGCACATTTTTTGGGTAATTCTTTGTGTGCTGAAAGCAAATATTTTAATACGATCAAAACAATCAATGCACTAGGTGACACCATTTTCACATATCGTTTGAGAGCTGTGTAGTTTTTTTCAGTAAAACTGTATGTTTGTGCAAATGTAATGATCATTTAAATTGAATGTGTTTGTAATGGCAGATGCTCCAGTCTGTGCCACTCCAAGCTATGCCACTTCACTCCACTCCATTCTATGGCACTCTACTCTGCCACTCCGCTCTTGCTCTACGCCACTCCACACCACTCTACGAGACTCGTATGCCATTTTACTCCATGCTCCTCCACTCCACGCCACTGTGTGCTGCTCCACTCTGCCGCGCTGCTCCACTCTGCCGCGCTGCTCCACTCTGCCGCGCTGCTCCACTCTGCCGCGCTGCTCCACTCTGCCGCGCTGCTCCACTCTGCCGCGCTGCTCCACTCTGCCGCGCTGCTCCATTCTGCCGCGCTGCTCCACTCTGCTGCGCTGCGCCACTCTGCCGCGCCACTCTGCCGCGCCACTCTGCCGCGCCACTCTGCCACGCCACTTCCGCGCCACGCCACTCTGCCACGCCACTTCCGCGCCACGCCACTCTGCCACGCCACTTCCACGCCACTCTGCCACGCCACTCTGCCACGCCACTTCTCTGCCACGCCACTTCTCTGCCACGCCACTTCTCTGCCACGCCACTTCTCTGCCACGCCACTTCTCTGCCACGCCACTTCTCTGCCACGCCACTTCTCTGCCACGCCACTTCTCTGCCGCGCCACTCTGCCGCGCCACGCCACTCTGCCACGCCACTCTGCCACGCCACTCTGCCACGCCACTCTGCCGCGCCACTCTGCCGCGCCACTCTGCCGCGCCACTCTGCCGCGCCACTCTGCCGCGCCACTCTGCCACGCCACTCTGCCACGCCACACCACTCTGCCGCGCCACTCTGCCACGCCACTCTCTGCCACTCTGGCCCTCTACTCCAAGCTCTGGCCCTCTACTCCAAGCTCTGGCCCTCTACTCCAAGCTCTGGCCCTCTACTCCAAGCTCTGGCCCTCTACTCCGAAACTTGCCATGCCTTTCTACTGCACGCTACGAACCACACTACTATACAACTCCACTCCACAACGTCACTGTACGACACTCCATGCCAATCTACTCTCTAATCCACGCTTTGCCCCTGCCCCTACTCCACATTATGCCCCTGCCCCACATTATACTCTATGCCCCATCTCCACGCCCCTGCCCCTACTCCACGCCCCTGCCCCTACTCCACTCCCCTGCCCCTACTCCACTCTATGCCCCTGCCCCTACTCCACTGTATGCCCCTACTCCACGCTAAGCCCCTGCCCCTACTCCACGCTAAGCCCCTGCCGCGGCTCCACTGTATGCCCCTACTCCACGCTAAGCCCCTGCCCCTACTCCACGCTAAGCCCCTACCCCTGCTCCACGCTATGCCCCTGCTCCACGCTATGCCCCTGCCCCACGCTATGCCCCTGCTCCACGCTATGCCCCTGCCCCTGCTCCGCGCTGCGGCCCCTGCTCCGCGCTGCGGCCCCTGCTCCGCGCTGCGGCCCCTGCTCCGCGCTGCGGCCCCTGCTCCGCGCTGCGGCCCCTGCTCCTACTCCACGCTGCACCCCTGCTTCTACGGCATGGCCCTGCCCCATCTCCTACGGCATGGCCCTGCCCCTACTCTACTCCCCTGCCCCTACTCTACTCTACTCCCCTGCCCCTACTCTACTCCCCCTACTCTACTCTACTCCCCCTACTCTACTCTACTCCCCCCTACTCTACTCCCCCTACTCTACTCTACTCCCCTGCCCCATCTCTACTCTCACTCCCCTGCCCCATCTCTACTCCTACTCCCCTGCCCCTACTCTACCTCCACTCCCTGCCCCTACTCTCACTCCCCTGCCCCTACCTCTACTCCACTGCCCCTACTCTACTCTACTCCACTGCCCCTACTCTCACTCTCCTGCCCTACCTCACTCTACTCCCCTGCCCCTACTCTACTCTACTCCCTGCCCCTACTCTACTCTCACTCCCCTGCCCCTACTCTACTCCCCTGCCCCTACTCTACTCTACTGCCCTGCCCCTACTCTACTCTACTCCCCTGCCCCTACTCTACTCTACTCCCCTGCCCCTACTCTACTCTACTCCCCTGCCCCTACTCTACTCTACTCCCCTGCCCCTACTCTACTCCCCTGCCCCACGGTCCTGCCCCTACTCTACGGCCCTGCCCCTACTCTACTCTACGGCCCTGCCCCTACTCTACAGCCCTGCCCCTACTCTACTCTACGGCCCTGCCCCTACTCTACGGCCCTGCCCCTACTCTACTCTATGCCCCTACTCCATGCCCCTGCTCCGCCTCCGCGCTGCGGCCCCTGCTCCGCCTCCGCGCTGCGGCCCCTGCTCCGCCTCCGCGCTACGGCCCCTGCTCCGCCTCCACGCTGCGGCCCCTGCTCCGCGCTGCGGCCCCTGCTCCGCGCTGCGGCCCCTGCTCCGCGCTGCGGCCCCTGCTCCGCCTCCGCGCCGCGTCCCTTGCTCCCGCGCCGCGTCCCTTGCTCCGCGCCCCTTGCTCCTCGCCCCTTGCTCCTCCCCCGCGCCCCTTGCTCCTCCCCCGCGCCCCTTGCTCCTCCCCCGCGCCCCTTGCTCCTCCCCCGCGCCCCTTGCTCCTCCCCCGCGCCCCTTGCTCCTCCCCCGCGCCCCTTGCTCCTCCCCCGCGCTGTGCTCTGCTCCTGCACCGCTCTGCTGTGCTCTGCTGTGCTCTGCTCGGCCCTGCACCGCTCTGCTGTGCTCTGCTCGGCCCTGCACCGCTCTGCTGTGCTCTGCTCGGCCCTGCACCGCTCTGCTGTGCTCTGCTCGGCCCTGCACCGCTCTGCTGTGCTCTGCTCGGCCCTGCACCGCTCTGCTGTGCTCTGCTCAGCCCTGCACCGCTCTGCGGTGCTCTGCTCGGCCCTGCACCGCTCTGCTGTGCTCTGCTCGGCCCTGCACCGCTCTGCTGTGCTCTGCTCGGCCCTGCACCGCTCTGCTGTGCTCTGCTCGGCCCTGCACCGCTCTGCTGTGCTCTGCTCGGCCCTGCACCGCTCTGCTGTGCTCTGCTCGGCCCTGCACCGCTCTGCTGTGCTCTGCTCGGCCCTGCACCGCTCTGCTGTGCTCTGCTCGGCCCTGCACCGCTCTGCTGTGCTCTGCTCGGCCCTGCACCGCTCTGCTGTGCTCTGCTCGGCCCTGCACCGCTCTGCTGTGCTCTGCTCGGCCCTGCACCGCTCTGCTGTGCTCTGCTCGGCCCTGCACCGCTCTGCTGTGCTCGGCTCGGCTCTGCACTGCACTGCACTGCTCTGCTGGGCTCGGCTCGGCTCTGCACTGCACTGCTCTGCTGTGCTCTGCTCGGCACTGCACTGCTCTGCACCGCTCGGCTCTGCACTGCTCTGCTGTGCTGTGCTCGGCTCGGCTCTGCTCTGCACGGCTCTGCTCCGCTCGGCTCTGTTCCGCTCGGCTCTGCTCCGCTCGGGCTCTGCTCCGCTCGGCTCTGCTCCGCTCGGCTCTGCTCCGCTCGGCTCTGTTCCGCTCGGCTCTGTTCCGCTCGCTCTGCCTCGGTCTGCTCCGCTCGGCTCTGCTCCGCTCGGCTCTGCTCCGCTCGGCTCTGCTCCGCTCGGCTCTGCTCCGCTCGCTCTGCTCCGCTCGGCTCCGCACCGCTCGGCTCCGCACCGCTCGGCTCTGCACCGCTCGGCTCTGCACCGCTCGGCTCTGCACCGCTCGGCTCTGCACCGCTCGGCTCTGCACCGCTCGGCTCTGCACCGCTCGGCTCGGCCCCGCTCGGCCCCGCCCCGCTCGGCCCCGCCCCGCTCGGCCCCGCCCCGCTCGGCCCCGCTCGGCTTTGCTCGGCTCGGCTCTGCTCGGCTCGGCTCTGCTCGGCTCTGCACCGCTCGGCTCGGCCCCGCTCGGCCGCTCGGCCCCGCGCCCCTCGGCCCCGCTCGGCCCCGCTCGGCCCCGCTCGGCTCGGCTTTGCTCGGCTCGGCTCGGCTCTGCACCGCTCGGCTCTGCACCGCTCGGCCCCGCTCGGCCCTGCTCGGCCCCGCTCGGCTCGGCTCTGCTCGGCCCCGCTCGGCTCGGCTCTGCTCGGCCCCGCTCGGCTCTGCTCTGCTCGGCCCCGCTCGGCCCCGCTCTGCTCTGCTCTGCTCGGCTCTGCTCGGCTCGGCTCGGCTCTGCTCTGCTCTGCTCTGCTCGGCTCTGCTCGACTCTGCTCGGCTCGGCTCTGCACCGCTCGGCTCTGCACCGCTCGGCTCTGCACCGCTCGGCCCCGCACCGCCCCGCTCGGCCCCGCTCGGCCCCGCTCGGCCCCGCTCGGCCCCGCTCGGCCCCGCTCGGCCCCGCTCGGCCCCGCTCGGCTCGGCCCCGCTCGGCCCCGCTCGGCTCGGCCCCGCTCGGCTCTGCTCGGCTCTGCTCTGCACCGCTCGGCTCTGCTCTGCACCGCTCGGCTCTGCTCTGCACCGCTCGGCTCTGCACCGCTCGGCCCCGCTCGGCTCGGCCCCGCTCGGCTCGGCCCCGCTCGGCTCGGCCCCGCTCGGCTCGGCCCCGCTCGGCTCGGCTCGGCCCCGCTCGGCTCGGCTCGGCTCTGCTCGGCCCCGCTCGGCCCCGCTCGGCTCGGCCCCGCTCGGCCCGGCTCGGCCCCGCTCTGCTCGGCACCGCACGACTCTGCTCTGCACCGCACTGCTCTGCACCGCACGGCTCTGCTCTGCACCGCTCTGCTCGGCTCTGCACAGCTCTGCTCTGCACCGCACCTCTCGACTCTGCACCGCACCACTCTGCACCGCACCACTCTGCACCGCACCTCTCGACTCTGCACCGCACCTCTCGACTCTGCACCGCACCTCTCGACTCTGCACCGCACCTCTCGACTCTGCACCGCACCTCTCGACTCTGCACCGCACCTCTCGACTCTGCACCGCACCTCTCGACTTTGCACCGCACCTCTCGACTCTGCACCGCACGACTCTGCACCGCACCTCTCTACCTCTCGACTCTGCACCGCACGACTCTGCACCGCACCTCTACCTCTCGACTCTGCACCTCACGACTCTGCACCGCACCCTCTACCTCTCGACTCTGCACCGCACCTCGACTCTGCACCGCACCTCGACTCTGCACCTCGACTCTGCACCGCACCTCGACTCTGCACCGCACCTCTCGACTCTGCACCGCACCTCTCGACTCTGCACCGCACCTCTTGACTCTGCACCGCACCTCTCGACTCTGCACTGCACCTCTCGACTCTGCACCGCACTACCTCTCGACTCTGCACCTCTCCACCTCTCGACTCTGCACCTCTCCACCTCTCGACTCTGCACCTCTCCACCTCTCCACCCTGCACCTCTCCACCCTGCACCTCTCCACCCTGCACCTCTCCACCCTGCACCTCTCCACCCTGCACCTCTCCACCCTGCACCTCTCCACCCTGCACCCTCTCCACCCTGCACCTCTCCCACCCTGCACCTCTCCACCCTGCACTCTCCACCCTGCACCTCTCCACCCTGCACCTCTCCACCCTGCACCTCTCCACCCTGCACCTCTCCACCCTGCACCTCTCCACCCTGCACCTCTCCACCCTGCACCTCTCCACCCTGCACCTCTCCACCCCTGCACCTCTCCCACCCTGCACCTCTCCACCCTGCACCTCTCCACCTCTGCACCTCTCCACCCTGCACCTCTCCACCCTGCACCTCTCCACCCTGCACCTCTCCACCCTGCACCTCTCCACCCTGCACCTCTCCACTCTGCACCTCTCCACTCTGCACCTCTCCACTCTGCACCTCTCCACTCTGCACCTCTCCACTCTGCACCTCTCCACTCTGCACCTCTCCACTCTGCACCTCTCCACTCTGCACCTCTCCACTCTGCACCTCTCCACTCTGCACCTCTCCACTCTGCACCTCTCCACTCTGCACCTCTCCACTCTGCACCTCTCCACTCTGCACCTCTCCACTCTGCACCTCTCCACTCTGCACCTCTCCACTCTGCACCTCTCCACTCTGCACCTCTCCACTCTGCACCTCTCCACTCTGCACCTCTCCACTCTGCACCTCTCCACTCTGCACCTCCCCTCTGCACCTCCACTCTGCACCTCTCCACTCTGCACCTCTCCACTCTGCACCTCTCCACTCTGCACCTCTCCACTCTGCACCTCTCCACTCTGCACCTCTCCACTCTGCACCTCTCCACTCTGCACCTCTCCACTCTGCACCTCTCCACTCTGCACCTCTCCACTCTGCACCTCTCCACTCTGCACCTCTCCACTCTGCACCTCTCCACTCTGCACTCTGCACCTCTCCACTCTGCACCTCTCCACTCTGCACCTCTCCACCTCTCGACTCTCCACTCTGCACCTCAACACTCTGCACCTCTCCACCTCTCGACTCTGCACCTCTCCACCTCTCGACTCTGCACCTCCCCACCTCTCGACTCTGCACCTCCCCACCTCTCGACTCTGCACCTCCCCACCTCTCGACTCTGCACCTCCCCACCTCTCGACTCTGCACCTCCCCACCTCTCGACTCTGCTCCGCACCTCTCGACTCTGCTCCGCACCTCTCGACTCTGCTCCGCACCTCTCGACTCTGCTCCGCACCTCTCGACTCTCCTCTCCTCTACGCAGCTAACTTTTAGCCATGTACAACATGTCTAAAAAACATTGGTAACGCCAATAGCTCTTGCATAGGCAAGACTTATAGTCTTTCCTAATGCTAGTTTATATTGCTCTCCCCAATTGTCGTAAACACCCTACTTAAGTTACTTTATATTTTAGTTGACACAATCCTTATATCCTCTCTATTAGTTGTAACAAACTGATGTCTACCTGGACGCTATTCGCACTGTAAACATGTAAATGAAAAAAAAAAACTGTCAGTCGACATCCTTCCCATAACAAATATTTGTAGTTGACCAGTTACTGGAATCATGCTCATGAAACTCTTACCCAGACCCATTTTCCTAGGAACTTTATTAATAAAAGAACAGCTCTCCCGGTCACAAGTTTTCTGTGTGCCCACAGAAATCCCATTGCTACAGTTTTTTTGTCAGTTAAATAAAGCTTACAGTAGGTATTGTGTTACTTGATGTGACGTCCCCTGTCATAAAGTAGAGGTTAAAATGCGAGGAAATGGCGACATTGTGTGTATGTTCAACCTTACCATAACTTTCTAAATAGTTGCTGTGGTTGAATTGGAATTGAAAATGACAGTAGACTGCTAATTTGGAATGTAATTGAAACGCAGATGTCTTTTTGAGACCGTGTCTGTTAATTTACTTGATTAGTACTAACACAGTTAAGATTCTAATTTCACAATTCTATTTCTCAGGTTGCTGCTAACACTCCCAGTATGTACTCTCAGGAACTTTTCCAGCTCTCTCAGTATCTGCAAGTATGTGTTTTTTTTTGTTTGTTTCCTTCATGTTTTGTTGATCGAAGTTGTTCTGTTTCCGTTTCAGCCACTGAACATTTAACCGTGATCTGGCTCTGTTCTGATATTGTTGTGTTTCTTACCTCATTGAACAGTCTTTCTGAATAGCTACCTACAACACGACTACGGAAACAACTGATCTTATATGGGAATCAAATGGCAAAATAGGAACAATTAATGTATTTAGCATCCAAAACCTGTCCGTCAAAGGAAGAAAATGCAAACTTATGTGAATTCGTCCCAACTCTGCAATGACAAAAATATTGAATTTTGTCATGTGAAATGTATTGGTTACACATTACATACTTGTCTCTTATAATCTGCATGTACATAAGTTATTGCTCTAGTTGGAAAAGTATGAACAGTCATAGAAGGCTGAGGTGTGTTGGGCCTATTTATTCTTCATTTGATGTATGCTTCATACCTCGTGTTTGCTAATGCCATCAAATTTTAATTTTACTGCATAAATCATTACTGAATAGCAGACATATTGCCCAAACATATCTGTGTATAAATTCTAGGCAAATAGGATTTAAATTGTCCTATTTATTCCTGTAGGACTATGTTTCACTTTTTTTAAGGTAGCTATTTTTACCTTGAATTAACAGACTGAATTTGTCTTCCATGCCGGGACTCCATAGTTAGTCAGGGTGACTTGTTCTTTGGATTGCACTCTATAAACCCCAGTATTCGAGTTTTATTTTATTTTGGTTGAAGCTCGAACGATATTTCCACGGATCTCCTGAAGTAGCCCTCTCCTAAAGGTAGGTGCAGGGCTTTCTTTCAGTAGCAGTAGGCTTAGCTCTGCACAATGTGGGTGATGAGACCTCTTGTGTGGTCAAAATGTACACAGGTTTTGCTGTTTTAAGGAGTCCATTATCGATGCAAGGCCACTTGCCACTGTCAGTTTCTAGGTTGCTTTCAAGATTCTCTGCAGCTAGATACATCCCCATTATCCACAAAGATGTGGCACATCAAGATCTCAGTACTCAGAGACCCTCAGGGGGCTAGCTGAGCTTTAATATACCAGTTTCGCACTGCTAACTTTTGTTTGCCCTGAAATCCTACAGTCAAACCCCAGAGTTCTGTGTCCTATATCATACCAGTAGCATCTTCCCAAAAATGTCCATAGTCTGTCCCTGGTATAGAAAAGTGGGGGCTCACTGGCAGTGCCTACATACAGTCTAGGATGTTCTTCGGTTCCTAGGCTCGTTTTTAACACCAGGACTATGGAACAACCCTAAAGGGCTTATTAATTGGCTCCCATCCTTCCTCGTACTGAGACATTTTGTAAGTGCTCTTTCTACCTTAATTTTAGGTCCCCACAGATTTTTGTCATGTGGGGAGACACACTTGCTCACCTTCATACTCTTACTTACTTCCTCCTCACCCTCTCTGGTTATTGTAGATCAAAACGGTTAACATATTGTATCACATGATTTTTTTTTTTCTTTCTGATGATTTGAACTATACGTATTTGTTTCAGGCATTAATTTATCTGTGCAACAGATTAAATATATATTGCTTGTGATAAACCACTATCAGGCTGTCAGAAGTGGAGTGCCTCTATAAACAAAAGACTCAATTATATCTCTTGGCTGCAGCTTCTCCGGTAGAGGATAAACTAACACATCAACAAAGTACACCATAAGAAGGGTACCATCATAATAATTGTACATTCAAAAGTGAAAGTTCTAGGGACCCAGCAGTGTGACTTCTCTTTGCATACTCTCATAGCAGCGAAGAGCTTCTCTACTAAAACCTCTGATTATTCTCAGGCCCTGTAAAGCTTTGCATCAGGAGCTCTCTTTCCACCATTTCTAACTGAACTTGAATCCTCTTTACCAGTTTCCCCCTAAACTCTTAAGCGAAGAAGAGGAAACAGATGATTATGGGAGACTCTTGATATGTAACAAATGGTTTATGCCAATATCGTGTTTTAGCAAAACCTATGAGCGGCCTTAATCCTCTTTTGAAAGGACTGATGTTATGGTATTCTCCCAAAAGTATTCCCCTCCCACAAGAAAGAATGAAACATCTGTCATTAAAAGTGTACTTGAGGTTTGGAAAATGTTACTGATATTTTAAGTTAAATATGAATCCTTTGAACTCGCTCATTAATTTTCCAGCAGTCTCCAGTTGTCACTCTAGTCCTGGAAACAGCTAAATGTCCTCTGTCACAAACATATAAAGCACTTGATGAAAAATGCTAAAGCTGAAAATATTGCAAAAATACTGCCCGGTTCACCAGAATAGTTAGTTTGCTGTAACATGTGTTTTACTTCTATCCTTATTATACTCTTTCTGCTGGTATGAGGGCAGGGACAACTCTCCACTGAATACCCTTCTGTCCTCCGGGGAATTTGGAGAGAAAGATGGAGCAAAACAGCAAAGTGCCTGTGTCACTGGTCCGGGACAGCAATCCAAGATGATCGATACTCACAATGGAATAAAAAGACCTAGGCACAAGGATTATAAAGTTCTCTTTTGAGAGCCAGAGAAGACAAAACAGTACATCAAGAGAAAACTAATATGCTACTGAGATGCTTCAGATTATTCACAGTATCTTCTTTGCATCAAACTTGATATTTTGGCAGTTGCAAAAAGGGCAGAACTAAAGTTGTCATTAAGTACAACATTAGGATTTGCAGAAGTCCGAAGGAAACTTGGGCGGACCTGGTTTCACCTAAGCAAGAATAAAAATCCTTCAGGACAGTAGCAAGAAACTGGTCATTTTCTGCAACGTTAAGAGCTTCAGAATGCATGGGATACACTGGGGACAAATTAGCACGCATTTAAATCATGAAGCAACAGGCCTCGAGAAATCTGACTAGCCTAACTCGCCCACTCGCTATGGCGAATCAGATCTGATCAAGGTGAGCTATTTTAGGGCCTGCTGCCCCGTTCTGGCGAGCAGATAAAGAATAGGTGTTCTTTTCTCTTAGAATGTGAATGAGCAATAACGATGCCTTTTAATCTTATTTTAATCTTGTCACATTTGCTTTTTATTCAGGGGCAGAGGTCAAATGTCAGTTACAATTTGTCTTACAATGTTCAGTCAGAGAAAGAAAATAAACTCGACCTTCAGCATAAAATAAGCAGCAAAGCCAGAGGATTTTGTAAAGTGACCTGGCTGACAGTAGGGCTGTGCAGAGAGTGTGAAATTAACAACTGTTGGATGTCAAGTTTTTTTCTAATGCACAACATTTAAATAGCTCGTAAATGAACGGTACAAACACATTTCAAAATGTATTTTTTTAGTTATGAAAGCACTTTTTTGTAATTCTTTGTGATGAAAAAAAGTTTTTAATAAGATGAAAACAAATAAGAACACTTGACTTTGTGATGCGCAAATAATAAGCATTTTTGCTGAAACCCAGTTTCCACAGATAATTGTTTATACAATGTGTAGCTTTATCAGTAAAACAGCATGTTAGTGGGAATGTTTGTGGCCATTTCAGTGGAAAATGTGCTGTTTGTAAATGATAGTGCGCTACCAAATCATGCTTTAGTAATACTTTTATTAAAAGTGAATTTTTAAACATGACATAAGAAACATTCCTGCCCCACCACCCTGATGACAATGCTATTAATGAACTAAGAGGCAGGTCAGGGGTTATGTGTACCCTATATGTGGGCTAGATTCTTATTATACATGGAGCAAACGTTTAGTCTATTAAATCAAACAAAATTGTTTTTTGTACAGCAAAAATGCTGAACTGGCATATTTGAAGGAGCTCTCATATGTAATAATGAAGAAAAAGGCGGTTCTGTGAAATAAAGTATTTGCTAGGGTCACACAATATGAGACCAGATTACAAGTCAAGTACATTACAGTTGGGTCGAGTAGATTATTCAAGTCGCTAGACCCAGTACTTAATTTGACCTAGTGGTTTTCAGTGCTCGGCACCAGCACTTAATTGTCAGCACTGGGGCCTGTGACCGTCTGCCACAATGTGGCGCTGTTTGGGTAATTTAGAGATCACCACAACAACAGTTAATTATTAACTTTAAAAATGACTATTACCTGCTGCCCAAGCCATTCTCATAGCTTTGGGGGCCTGAAATAATTCGAATTGTAACACTTGTAGAAGTGTGACTGTTAGTACTTGTGTTACTATCATTGGCAGCGGCAGTGTGTGGTACAAGCTGCAGAGCCCTAGCACTTATTTGTTTTTTTAGCAAATTAAGCACTGAATAGACCTACAGGTCTAGTAATATTTTTATGACTTTTGGAGGTCTTAGTTTCAAAGCAATCTGTGCCAAATATAAGAAGGCATTAGCAAAGTTGGCATTTTAATGCAACACTACTTCGTCTGAAAACCTAAAGGTATCTGATTTCAGTATTGCAGCCATGCTTTAGTTTAAATTTTATGAAACTACTCTTTCAGAAAGTTATGATTTTAGAAATGATAGTGCGCTAGATGCCCTTGGAGTTTCATATGTGCTGCTTATCTGGGCTGGACCAAGAAACTTTGACACACCTTATTACCTTATGCCTAGAGCTGAAATCACCACATGACCAGTTTCTGGCAGTATTATTTAAGGAAAATCGTATTAGAAACTGTAAAGATACTCTGGATATCTGCTTAAAAGGAGATTTAAATGGGATTGGTGGTTACGCAGTTTTAATTTTTGTGATGAGGGCTCTTAATACGTTTTTCATTACATCATTTGTAATGTAGTTTCGATGGGATTACTAATTTGGTTGCTATGAAATATTATTTGTATGGAATGGTATATTTAGTTAATCAAATTGGATTTACCTAATGTATAAAGCTTAATTGCATGTTTTCCAAAGTGCTAATAAGCTTTACATTCTTAAATGTAGTACTGCTTCTAATCTTATTGTGTAATTCATTGTTTCTTTGCCAATAGTTTCATAGCTGTATCCCCTTTTATAAAGTTATCTGCTGTATTTGGCCAACTCTCTAGGGAATTTAGAGAGATGGATGCACTTGGGTAAAATGCCACCCCTGAAAGTGATGATTGATCGGTAAAGAAAGGATATACTATGACCCCAAAAAAAAGAATTATCTCTGTGGAGCTGGAGGTTTTGTGAACTTCATTTCTTACCACTGCATAATCCTGTTTGATTGGCAGCTGTCACTTTAAGCTCCTGATCGATTCCTAACTATGCATCATAAAAAAGTGTTCCAAGCTCTAAGAAAACACTCAGGATCTGTACCTAAAACATCAGCAGGACTAAACAGGACCAGCTCAGGGAAGGGGTTCTTCAAGGTAGCAAGGCATACAATCCGTTATTATAGGACTGAGCAAGGCAGTGCATCAGCAGCATTACACTTTTCTCAAAGGTACTGCACATATCTTAGACTATCAATTCAGAGCACTTGCTTTATAAGCAGAGGAAATACATTCCACTGTTTTGTTTCTGAAAGCATTTAAATCTTAAACATGTATTCTAGCCCAGTTGGATGTTGAGTCATCATAACTCATAATTCCTGTGTAGATCTTCATCTTTAGTTCATCTGTTCCCCGAGCAATTCACAACATACCTCTCCCTTGTGGTTACTTTGCAAACTTGAGATCATATCAATAACCTTTAGAGGCCTAACACTTAGCAGACATTTTGTATACCCTCACTGTCTGGGTCCTCTCCAGCTCCTTCTCGTCACTCGCCCATGTCTTCAGTCCAGCCCTGGAACCAAGGTTGGTTTCGACAGCTCCAGATTCTGTCCTGACACACATTTCAGATGAGGCACCAGTCTCTGCTCATGCTAGGCCGATGTCTTGCCATGAAATAACCACAGTGTAGAATTACACACCTTGGATGTTCCCCAGTCTCTTCCTCGATGTCAGTACTACTGGAGGCCATGTTCGGCTCGGATTCAGTTACAGTTCAAGGACTCCAAAATATTCCACATATTGATGATGGAGGTGGATAACTTTTACTCCCCTGATTATACTGATTAGGGACTTTTGGACTTACAAAATACTGCTGGCTCAGACTCCTGAAATACTTTTTCACCCATACCCCCACTGTGGAAAGTGCCTATTTTCTGGTTGCTATCCACAGAGCTGCAGAAGTTCTCGATTTTCAAATTTAAGATATTGAGACACAAAGTCAACTTGTTCACTAAGATCTTGCAGCCTGTGAATGCTCTATCGGAGCCTTTGTTATAATTTGATGAGGCCTTCAAGGACACCTTGATGGCATCTTGGATGGAGCAGGGCTCTTCTGCAGTCAGTTGCCCACTAGCTAGGTGACCGAGCACAACCCCCGGAGACCCAGATTCCTCACTTGGCACCTTACTTGTAGAGCTTGGTGGTCCAAGTTTCCGTTAATAAGATCAGCTCTAATGTGTTCCCTTCTGTGCTGCCTAATAGGGAGCTAAAGCGCATTGACACATTATGAACAAGCATTGGCATAGCCAATAGGTCTCGCCTTTGGGACCTTATAAGTGTTTAGCCATGCAACAGTTGATGTTGTTGCACCAAGAATATTGTGCTGGATAACTAAACACTTATAAGGTCCCAAAGGTGAGACCTATTGGCTATACCAATGCTTGTTTTCGTTTGCAACGTCAGTGCTGCTCCTAGTACAGCACCCGAAATACCCTTTTGTGTGTATTTGTAGGCACCCGCGTGCTAGTGTAACACAAAAAAATTTTCAATATGCAAAATTACAAACGATATACTTTGAAAATGCTTGTTTCAATTGTTCTTCAGCCATACTTAAAAATGC
Source organism: Calotriton arnoldi (assembly GCA_963921515.1). Taxonomy (NCBI): domain Eukaryota; kingdom Metazoa; phylum Chordata; class Amphibia; order Caudata; family Salamandridae; genus Calotriton; species Calotriton arnoldi. The sequence continues at coordinate 2,039,925 of CAWUFW010001667.1, forward strand.
TCGTTTCCATTGTTCTGCAGGCATAAATAAATGTATCCCTTAGGCCGACAGTTCAGTACCAAAGCGATATGTAAAAATGTAGCCTCATCTACTACTATAAAATAAAGCTACAGCTTTAAAAACGTGTCATATGAGCATCACTTCCGCATATTCCTAATGAACTTCAAGGAAATCACTGGGGAAACCGAGAAGCTGAAGGTGGTCTTGAAGGATATGACATCAAGCGCATCGCCAACGAAGCCTGATACGGGCGATAGACCGGCCCGATTGTGAGGACAGCGGAGCTGACAAACATGCATAGCCAACCACGTGCTAAACGTAAAGACTGGCGTCTGCTGCCAACCAACCGCCAGAGCCCTCGGACATTCCAATTTGAAATCGACCACCCTTTTGGGCGGTGCCTGGTTTAAAGAGTGACTCTCAGATCAAAGCTGTGTTCATCAATTTATCATACAAAGAAAAAAGAGAAACGATGTGTGAACCGTGAGCCAGAATCTATCGCTCTTATAGATTCACGTGTCACAATACACCGTTTTGAGTGCTTTCTCCTTGCAGTACAGGCTAACTGATTTTTGCTTGTCAAAGGAGATCAAACAAAACCCCCGACAAGTCCAATCAGTATTCACATATTTTTATTTAAACAAAAATGAAACAATTCAGTTGAAATTCAAATCTGTTTTACCTTTTCTAAGCGCTGGTTGCCCACATTGAATTTTGGTTTTCTCGATCATTTACTGAACATAAAGATTGGTCCCCACCCACTTTTTCTGCGCAGTTAGACATTGAAGTATTGGTATGGCTACATATGTGCTGTGATCCTAGAAGCCTGTCTAGGTATGTCGGAGTTTCAGTCCATAACAGAAAGCGACACAAATACCCAACGAATGAGAACCCCAATCATTCTTTAAACAAGCACGGAGGAGCGGGGGCGAGCGAGCGCGGCAGCCTGCAAAGCAGTCCCAAAAACGCTCGTGCGTCGTGGCTGGCCTTTGGATGAGTACGCGCGGCAGACATGTGTTTCCACTTATCGCGCCCGCGTCTGGGCACGATAATTGGAAACACATGTTTGCCGCGCGTACCCATCTCAAAAAGGCCAGCCACGACGCACGAGCGTTTCTTGGACTGCTTTGAAAACTCACTTACATTAAGTCTTCGCCTCTAAGCAGCGCTTGCGCGCTACTCGAGGCTCGACCTAAAAAGGGGATTCTATTCTGCCAGCTTCACCCGTAGTTCTTTGAATGCTGTGTCTCCTGGAGAGAGTCAAACACACCCTCTTTGGGATATGGTAAGAGAGATCGTGCCTGCTATGCCTCATGAGTTCAAGAGCTCTTTTGCCCAAACAATTCAGGCCCGACAAGACGCTGCTAAATATCTTGAGGGCTGTCTGTAAAACTACACAGACTGTATAGGCGCATACCATGAGCAAAGGTGTTGTGATCAAACGTTATGCTTAAAACCGGTTTTTCTGGTGACGTACAGGCACCCCTCATAGACCTGCTTTTTGATGGTTCCAGACTTTCCAGAGAAAAGGCTGACTCAAGTCTGGAACATTTTAACAAGCATTGGCAAAGCCAGTAGGTTTTGCCTCTGAGAAATATATTGGTTTTGTCTATTCTTTTTTTGACATGTTGCACAGTGGCAATAGCTGCTATACATCATGGCTTAAAGTTTTTTTTTGTTTTGTTTTTTTTATATAAAAAAGCTATGCCGCAGACAGCTTGGACTGCAGCGGAATAAGACATGCTGCACAACAGCTAGCGCTGCTGTCGAATATGCCTAAAAACATCATCACAACCAATAGATTTTGCAGAGGTGAAACATATTGGCTTTGCCAATGCTTGTTGTAACTCTGCAGCACACGCCACAGCCTCGATAAGTGATGCGTAAAATAAAACACACACACTGCTGAATCGTCATTCTGTGCACTCCTGCAAGCTGCACAGCATTTACTTACACGCAACATGTAAGTAAATTAACATTAAAAATGGATGAACCATGAAAATTAACATGAAAAATGGGAACCCTGGCCCTGTTAGGGCTAGGGTTCCCATTGGCTGACTGGGTCACCTAATTACTAGGGCTATGAAAGGCCAGGGTTAGGGCTTCTCAGCCCGGGCGTCGAGGCTAAGTGCAGAGAGGACAAGGGCAGTTGCCTGTTTGAGCCTGTTAAGGGCAGAGAGGACAAGGGCAGTTGCCTGTTTGAGCCTGTTCGAGAGTGGCCAGGGCCAGAAATGCTGTCCATCTTCCCATTAAGCAACACCCAGCCCACACCATCCACATCCACAAACAGAGCAACACACACACACACCAAATGTACACCACGCACAACACTATGCACAGATTAATGTACCAGCATGCACTACAAAACCAACCAAACCACATCTATACACCCTACTGTCCCAACTACCACACATATCTACCATCACCTACAAACAGTACACAACCCTATCCTATACCACTAACCAATACACTCATCACTAACACAACGCCAATCGACACCATGAATAACTACATCCCATCCAGACACACGCTCCCTACTGTAATTACACCTAACATACCACCTTTTATCACTAACAAACATATAATCATCCTTCCATCATTTGTCCAACAAACACCCTCCTCTCCCTTCTACCATAATAACACTAACGTACAACACACACACTGCAGACCACCACACTTTTTAACTCTTGCAACAAACCAGTCTAAGACAAACACTCATACCTCTACTTCATTCCCACCTACACACATCATACACTCTACTCATACACACATCACCACCCCCTCTACCGTACAACCTCCTCTCACAAACAATACTATACAACCAAATCCATTGCATGAAACATATACATCAGCACCCCTTTTCACTACTCCTCAAAAACAAAACATATCACACTCACCAGCACAACAAGATCTTCAAAGCACAACACCTCATAATACTTACCATCACAAAATACAAACATACACCCACCTTTCAAACACAAAGGAACCAACTCCAATGCCAAGCTTTCTCTCTTCCACCACACCTAACACAGATACAGCAACACAGCAACTCTCTTCTAACCGCCTCTCATCCATTGGACAATTTAGAACCTTACTACATGACCCATATGCTGCACCACCACCCCTGACTCATACACCTTCCGCATTAAACACACGCAAACAATATAAGCAACATGCCATACCTCACAACTTCGCTTCCCCATGTCTACTTCACAATGTTACACCACGAAAACAACACAGCACTCCAACTCACTCTCAAACACCATCTCCACCACATACACACGCAGACCCATCAAAATGCCTTCTTAGCATGCTGGATGAGGAACATGATACAGACCAGCTACACGATTGCTATCCTAATACAGATAATGCCAGCTCTAAAAACACACCTGCTACAAACCCACACAATACTGACCACTCTTCTACAAAACAGTCTCACAATCACCAAAGGCCACTCTCTAAACTGTCTACTAATAAATGCTCGATCCCTCTCTAAAAACAAGCATCACATCTACGACCTTCTCACAGATGCAAAACCAGACATACTATTCATAACCGAATCATGGTTGGGAGAGGATATGGCTCCAGTCCTACATGAAGCCATTCCTCTAGTCTATCAAACAATCACCCAAAATCGTATAGCCAAAAAAGGAGGTGGTCTAGCTGTTGTATTCAGGCAAACAATACATATCACTAAAATTGACGACATCTCCATAAAGAATTGTGAGGTTCTTCTAACAAGATGCAATCCTACACCGTCTTCCTCCTGTAACTTCCTGCTCCTTTACAGACCTCCACCTAGCTAGGCAACATTCCCAGACGCACTTCTAGACACAGTTTCAAACCTGATAACAATACACTCCAACCTATGCGTTCTGGGTGACCTCAACATTTGGTTTGACAAACCCAATATGACCCCTCCAAAAACAATCACTGGCCTAGACGCACTGAACCTCCATCACATTGTCCACAAACCGACACACACCACTGGACATATCCTAGATGTCATTTTTGCTAATACTGAACTAGTTACCTTTCAAACTATAACTCCAGTCACATGGTCAGACCACCACTTGCTTGCTTTCCAACATAAAACAACACTAAGCGACTCACCTAAAACTACCTTACATCCATCCACCTATCGGCCGTGGAACAAACTCAATTTGGAACACTTAGAAACACAACTAACATCAAGTACAAATCTAGAAACAATAAATTCTGTTCAAAAACTATATGAGTGGCTACAAGAAGCTTTTGACATCCTGATACCACTCAAAACCACACAACAGAACAAAAGAAAAAAAGCGCCTTGGAGAAACATAGAAATAAAAGACATAAAACAACAAATTAGAAAGCTGCAACGTACCTGGCTCAAAACAAACACCAAACAAGACAAACTTCACCTACAAAAAATTAACAGATTATACAAGTCGGCTAAGAAAAGGTACTATTCAGACAGAATTCAAAACGCTAAATGTGCAAATAAAGAATTCTATAAAATACTCAATGAATTTCGCAAACCAAATTGCCTAGAAGGAACTCATCCTGTTACTCAAGATTTCACAGACAAACTGGCAAATCATTACACGGACAAAGCAGACACGTTGGACTCATACTTAAAACAGAAACAAAGCACCAGCACTAACCCTTGTACAAAACAACAATCCAAGAATACTCTAACCAAGCCTCTCCGTTCCTTCCAACACATCTCACACGATGAATTTATGGACCTGGTCAAAGCAAACAGGCCTGCAGGCAGCCCTTCTGACCCCTGTCCATCACAAATTTTCAAAACAATTCTTTTAACAACCTCTGCTGCCACCCCAGTAAGAAGAATCATCAACGATTCCTTCACTACCGGAATATTTCCAGAAGAACTCAAAAAATCACACATACGCCCTTTACTGAAGAAAACAAACTTGGACCCGCTGAACCCTGACAACTACAGACCCATTACAAATGGACCTTTCCTGGGCAAACTGATAGAAAGAGCAGCGTTCGCCCAGATGTCACAATTCATTGAAGAGAACGACATACTTTCAGACTTCCAAACAGGATTCCGTCCGGGGAGAGGCACTGAATCTGCCCTCCTTGCCATCTGGGATGACCTGAAAAATACAGTTGACCGCAACGGAGTTGCTGCGCTACTCCTCTTGGACCTCTCGGCTGCCTTTGACACGGTTGACCATGACACTCTGAAACAAAGACTCTATAAAGCCGGCATAGAGGGAACTGCTCTAGACTGGATCGCGTCCTACCTTCGAAACAGAACTAATGTCATCCATACCCCACCTTTCTCGTCCAAACCGTACTCCACAAAAGCAGGGGTCCCTCAAGGTTCTATCATCTCGCCCATGCTTTTCAACATCTACATGAAGTCATTACCAGTACTGATCAATAAATTTCACCTCACGTGCTATAACTATGCAGATGACACGCAAATACTCCTTCAACTGGAATGCCCCAAAGACATTGGAAAATCACCAATTTTCAGCTGTCTCAGAGCCGTGGATGACTTGGAGCCATCTCAAATTGAATACTTCAAAAACGGAAATACTCACGTGTGGCGATTGGAAACATTACAACCCGCTTGCCGCATGGCCTAATGAACTGGGATCACCACATAAAGTATGGAAGGAAGTAAGAAACCTCGGAATGACCATGGACTCCAAGCTGTCGATAATTGCCCAAGTGGACAAACTAGCAAGATCAAGCTTTGTCACTATAAAAACGCTGCGACGAATTTTCCCTCATTTGGGATTTCCGCACAAGGTCCAAGCTACCATCTCCCTTGTTCTGTCCAAACTCGATTACGCCAATAGCCTCTACCACGGATCACCTTTAACAACCATGAAAAGACTACAACGGATTCAGAACTCGGCTGCCAGACTACTCTTGCATATCAAACAGCGAGACCACATCTCCCCTGCCTGGAAAGCCCTGCATTGGTTACCGGTTGCCAGAAGATCCACGTTCAAGTTGCTTTGTATCACCCACAAAGCAATACATGGAATGGGACCGCTCTTCATCAGGAATAAAATCACCAAACACATTCAACAGAGGAACCTCCGCTCTAAAGGAGCATCTTGCCTCAAAATCCCAAGATACATGAAAAAAACCATGGGTGGCACATCCTTCTCTGTTCAAGCAGCCAAACTTTGGAACTCTTTACCCCCCCAACATAAGATCCACCGACAACCACCTTATCTTCAGAAAACTACTCAAGAAGTGGCTCTTCCCACATAAGCACCATACGCAAACAGAAATTTACAGCATATCCCTCTGTATATAAGCATTTGTTTTCACTATAGACATGTACCTATCTTTGTGTATTGCTTTGTATAAACATGTAGAATAATGATGTTGTTGAGAGAGAAAAAAATAAATAATAATAATAAATAAATATCATCTTTGGTCTACATGTACTTACTTCCATTGTGCATCTATGTACCTTCCATGTACTTGGATCTGTGTCTCTGTTACTTTTCTCCTGGAAAAAGCATATCCAATGCACTACCCTATTTCTCATCCTGTGCCTCTATCAATATCTTTAATCTACATATACTTACCTCCTTTATGTATCTATATACTTTCAATGTACTTATGGATCTATATATTTATCACTTTCTTCTAATTTAGCATTTCCAAGGCACTACCCTAGTTCTCAGCCTATACTTATCTCAATATATCTTCTAGCCCAACCTTCTGACTCATCTCAAACTTCTTTCTACTACTCTTTCCAATGCACTACCCTATCTCTCATCCTATACATTTATCAATATATCCTCTACATCCACACTCTCATTTATCCCAAACCCCATACCACTACTATGATCCCCAAAATAACCCTTTCTAGACTCTCTCCTACTCTACCCTCCTTGCATCATCTGACACCTCTTTTACTATACCGATCCCCTAAAACAAACCTTTCTAAACTCTTCCCTGACTCCTCCCCTCCAAAACCCCCTTTTACTCATCCAAAAGGCTCCTCCTACTGCTAAGACCTAAAAAATAAATAAAAAATCCTTCACTCTTTTATCACTCCACTATCCTTTTCAATCAAAATTAACAGACTAACTTGTTCAATTCTCAAATTCCATTTTCAACTATATTAATTCACCACTAATCTTTTATGGGTTCCAGAGTAGCGTGCTACTCGCCAATAAAGCGTCTCAACACCCCATCAGGGTTACAAGCGCTATATAAATGCAAACCTTTTCCCTTTCTACCCTCCCCAACCCTTCTCAATCCAAATAACTGACTAACATATCCACCACTAAAATTACTTTCATGTTTCACCATACTAATTCAACACTAATACTTATGGGTTCCAGAGTAGCGTGCTACTTGCGCTTCAAAACCCCATCAGGGGTAGCAAGCGCTATATAAATACAAACCTCTTTCCCTCTTCTATCCCGCCACCTACCCTTCTCTACCCAAATAACTGAATAACATATCCACTACTCAAATTACTTCATTTTTTACTATACTAATTTTCAACACTAATCCTTAATGGGTTCCGGAGTGGCGTGCTACTCGCCAGAAAAGCGCTTCAACACCCATCAGGGGTAACAAGTGCTATATGAATGCAAACCTTTCTTCCCTTTTTATCCCTCCGCTATCCTTCTCACTCCAAATAACTGACTAATATCCACCACTGAAACTACTTTCATATTTCACCATATTAATTCACCACTAATCCTTTATGGGCTTCCGGAGTAGCGTGCTTCAACACCCCATCAGGGGTAACAAGCGCTATATAAATACAAACCTTTTTTCCATCCTCTATCCTTCTGCTATCATTCCAAATCCAAATAACTGACTAACCTATATACCACTTAAAATGTACTTGCATGTTTCACTATACTAATTCAACACTAATCCTCTATGGGTCCCGGAGTAGCGTGCTACTCGCCGAAAAAAGCGCTTCGACGCCTCGTCAGGGGTAGTAAGCGCTATATAAATGCAATTACAATACAATACATGCACATTGTGGAGTCTAGTGTAAGTGTTTGTGTGCGTTTTTCTATGTGCGAGGGCCCGTCTATTAGCGTGTTTCGGTGTGTGCAATTTGTGTGATTGTGTGTACTTGTTTCTGAATGTTTGTTTTTCTGTGTGTGAGATTTTCTGTGGTTCTGTTTGTGGGATTGCGTGGGTTTCTGTATGTGTTTGTGTTTCTTTCTGTGTATCCGTGTAGATGACTGGAGCAGATGCACGTGGCAGAAGAGATTTTATCAGAGTTTTCAAAACAGATTCCCAATATCTCCTTTGAACAGCCCTTTTAGCGCGCCTGCTAATCTAGCTGGTGTGTATCTGGATAGATAGCCACAAATTGGCTACGGCCGGGTCTATAAAAATTGGAACACCATCCTTATTTTCGCCACTATTATATCCGCTGTGAATATAGAATCACATTCCGACACTGTCTATTGCTGTTACAATTCGGGCTAGGAGAGAACAACGTTTTGGAAACAGCGCTACAGCAAATGTTTCGGCGATGAAGTTTTCAAAATAAGACAAATTGTATAGTTTCCATTGAAATATCTGCTTTTTGCACGGGATGTTTATCTATTCAGCAGGCAGGCCGGTAGGGGAGAAACAGCTATAGGGGGAGGACGACGAGAGGGGTGAAGGAGTAGCTACAATAGGCTGGGAGGAGAGTAGACTGCCAGCAGATGCACTCTTATGGAGTGCTCAATACGAAATTTAAAAACAAATTTACCTTCAGAGTTCGTAGCCAGTGGAAGGACACTGGCCAGTGACCGGAAGCTGCACTTGGGCAAATCTCCATGCCATGGCATAGACAGGCAAAGCGGAGCAGGAGGACGTGCAAAGTAAAAGCAGACAACGTGCTGACTAATAAGAAGCATGCAAGTTAGAGAGATATTGGAATGTAAAGGTAAATATTGGGCGGGCTGTAAGCCCCTTTTAAGATTATTTATTTTTAATTACAAGAGATTTCGCAAGCACAGCGCTAGCGCTGTGCAGGTAAAACCTAGAAGTGGCCGCATCACAGTCCACTCTTTTTGCTTATAATCACCAGCCCCTCAGTTTAACCAACAATACAGAAAATTCATAGAGCACTCTGAATGCTTAGCTTATCGCCAACAGCCCTCACAACCCATACAGCAGTCAACTCTGACTTTTCAGTGCTCAAGAGATGATCTGGTAGCCAAGGTCGCAGACACCGCCCAGGGCAACAATCCTCCTCGCCCTCCGCCACGGTTTACCAGTCCTTTCAACATGATCTGCCTATCAGATATCTATAACTTCAGGTCAGTGGGTGCAACAAATTGTTCAGAGAGTTATGTCCTGTGCTTTACATCTTTTCCCTTGCATCCCACATGTTTTTGTTCAAAATTAAGCAGATCGTGCTGCCATCTTTCTGCAGGAAGTACAATCTCTTTGGGCCACAGTAACCATAAAGAGCGACCTGTTGGTGAAATTTGAGAGGTTACTCGTGCTATTTGTTGGTGGCCAACACAAGTAGAGGATTGAAGCTGATTTTAGATATTTTTCCCACGCAATGCCTTCTTACAGAAGGACAGATTGAACATGCTCACTCTGGCCCAGGTTCTTTGCGCCATGAATATGGGTAATACATGGTAGCCTTAGTCCTGCAGGACGCTTACTTTCATATGCCTGTCCAGTAGTACCTCAGATGCGATCTTTGGTGTTTTTTCTTTTTGTTTTTTTAAAGTAGATTCGGAACATTTTCAATTTACTGCTGTACTCTTCGGCCTGACTTCTGCACCTTGGGTGTTTATGAAAGTCATGGCAGTGGTTGTGGCCCATCTTTGCATGTCAGTAATGCACTCATTTCTATACCTTTGCAACTATTTGCTAAAGGCGGCCGCTGGCCACAGTCTGTCGCAGACCACCTTCGAACAACACACCCCCATCTTTCATCCCTGAGGACCAAAGTCCCATCTGACACACGGATACAGCATTCTCTTCATATGGGCCATCCTGGACACTATGGTGTTCAGGGCCTTCTCAATCCTGCAACGCGTCTGGGACATTCAGGATGTAATCCGGATGTTTTGGGCTCAATCAAATGTTTCCGGCGCAGAGGGTTCTGAGGCCTCTTTGCCTCCTGTTTCCTTGTGTCAGCTGGTGCATATGGGTCTTGGAGTGGAACCACTGCTTTCAGTGAGCCCAACACCTGGGCCTCACGTCGTTCAAAATCTGTATCTCAAAAGGCGCAAGTCCGACCTTCCATGGTGGGAGCTGGACACCAAACTGCAGTGTTTCTGGCAGTTCTCCCAACCTCAACCTGAGCTCACAGTAGTGACAGATGCATATTCTCTGTGTTGGGACAGTCCCACAAAAAAAGTGTAGATTAGGTGCTTCTGGTCCTCGTATTGCATCAATCTTTTGGACCTTTGTCACTTGCGGTTGGCTCTAAAAGCCTTGTTCACGATCTATTAAGGAGAGGACTGTGCCAGTCCGAACAGAGACCACAACTGCCATGTCGTACTGCAACAAGGAGGCCGATGTGGGGTTGTGGACCTTGTTCCTGAAGGCATTGCACCTTAAGAAATGGCTGGCGAGTGCGGGGTTCTCCCTGGTAGCCAATCATCTAGCCGGGTTGCTAAAAGCCAGGGTGGACTAGCTGAGCAGAAGTCAGCTGGCATACGACAAATGGAATCTTAATCCAGCACTGGCTTAGGACATCTTCGCCCAGTGGGTCATGCCCTGACTGCATCTTTTCAAGTGTGCCGAGAACATGCAGTGTCCCAATTACTCGCACTGGACTTTCCACCAAGAGGATTGTTAGGGGACACATTCTGTTTCTAATGGGTGCTGTACTCCTTTACACCTTACACTGTTGACTGCCTTGTCTTGAGTTCTGGAGATGTCATTTTTATATTGCCAAATTGGGCCAGTATGGTGTGGTTCCCCGATCTGATGTGTCAGAGCCTTGTCCTCTGATCCATCTACCTCTTCAGGAGGACCTCCTATCCAATACCTGAATCTACACAGCCTATGCTTTCATGCCTAGAAGTTGAGTCGCAACAGCTGAGCGGTGTTGTCCTTCGTGCTGGGTTAGAGGGTGTGATTCTTGTGACTGGAAGCCCCTTCTACCAAATGTATTCTATTTTTGAGTCATCGGGTAAAATTTGTGGCCTGGTTTGGGGTCCATCAGTGTGATCCTGTAAAGGCCAAGTTATCTTTTGTTCTTTAGTTTGTCCTAATTTAGCTCCAGCAATCCTTTTGCTGTGGGCATGGTTAAGGGTTATATGTGGATCCTTTTTGCTCTTTCTGCGTTTACTCATCTTTATTCAAGTCACCAGTTGCTATGCTCTTTCTAAAAAGACTTGTGCATGTTCCCTCTGACACCTTTCTTGATGCCTCATTGAGACCTTAACTTAGTCCTTGTGTTCCTGATGTGCATGCCTTTCCCATTCGTAGAGGGCTGTTCTCTGCGGCTGCTTATTAATAAGATGGAAGGCATTCACCACCTAGTCCCAAGGAGAGCACTTAGTTTTTACATAGAGTTTTGAAGGCATACAAAGTACCCAACCAGCTAGTCCTGGGCTTTTTTTCAGTTGCCAGAAAGAGAATGCAGTACGTAAGCAAATCTTATCTAGGTAGATCATTGTGTATTTAGCCAAGACTGTTTTGACCACATTGGCAAGGGGTGTTCCAGTACTGGACATCTGCCAGACTGATATATGGGCGTCCATGCACACTTTCAGCAAGCACTACTGCCTCAACAGTCAAGACCGCAGAGAGGGCCATTTTGTTCACTCTGTCCTGCAGGATGTCAGTGAGTTCACTCCTCAGATCCTCCAACTTTTGGGAATTGCTGTTGGGTTATCTCCTCAAAAGTTGAGCAGTCTGATGTTAAAAGCATCAAATGAACAAGTTACTTGCTTTCCGTAACGTTCTTTCTGCTGGATTCTCTGTCTAACCACAGATTCCTTACCGTTCGCATTTTACCTCAAGTGCACTCCTTTAACAGTTAAAAAGGTCCCAAGTTAGATTTGACAGTCTGTCATGGTTGATCCTTGTCTGAGGAAGTGGGAAGGATAAATTGACGTTGGCACGCAGGGGCGACATCTATATGTTACTTCCGGAGGTGCTACCATGCTGCCGCAGTGTTCAATGATGCCACCGGCTGGAGCAATTAGCTGAAAAAAATCTGGATCCAGTCTGGTGGATGGGGATTGAAAAGGTGATGAATGAACGGTTAGATAACGTATCCACCAGAAAGAGTGTTACTGAAGGTAAGGAACTCTTTCTTTGTTCCCCTTGTCACATTGTTGGAAACCTTAATTTAAAACTTACAAAATGATTGCAGACACATGGAAGCACACATTGATACCTAGAGTTATGTTCACACTTACCAATCGAAACAAACCCAATTTACAGAAGAATAGTAATATTAATAATGCAGACAGTCCCAAAATGGTATAAATCTAGATACCTTTTTGGTAATCTTTATCTATAGCATTTGTATTGTGATGCTTATAAACGGGCAGCATCCAAACACTAAAAAAAAGTTTTTTTTTAAAGCAAACTTTTTATTGGCTTCTCATTTTTAACTAAGACTTCCCACAGGAATCTGAGCCTAATGATTATTCTTTTTTTGTGTAAAACCTTTTTTTGTTTATTTTATACAGCACAAAACAAGCACATTGCCTCTAACATTAGAGTATGCAGCATTTTAAAGGAAAATAAAAGTAAAAAACAGTCATGTTCCATCTCTGCACATGCTAAGTTCCGCATTTTACGATTTCCTCACTATTCCATAGCACGCATAAATATCTAGTATTAAGAGACAAACCAGGGGGTATTGGTAGATGCGCACAGAGTAATCTCCTGAAGGTCAAGATTGGCTTTTGAGGCACAACTAGAGGGAATTCTGGACATGAATAAGTTGACTATTATTGGTGTTCTTGCTAACTGCATTTTAAGAGCCAGTTCAGTTTAGAAACATGCCTCAGAACAGCACGTTACGCAGGTCCACGGACTTTATTCAAAAGTTAGAAGAAATCAACAAGTTCAGCACAAATTTGAATCTCTCAGTACAAGTCTTGACTTGTGCCCGTTTCCCAAAAAAAACAAAAAACATGGTTGGATTAAGATTTAACAACCTTGCCATTAACCATCCTATTGTATTAAACTAAACCACACCTTCCTCACCCTCTTGGTTATTAGGTTATCCACTTAAATCTTCCTGGCACAGCCATTGTCTCTGGACAGGTGTTATTGGTGATGCCAGAAGTAAACTTATAAATCCTCTCATGGAAATAAGAAAGGGTGGTATTCTGCCTGGTATCATTTCCGCACAAGTTCAGCTCTCTTGCCATAATGTCCAGTTATCCTGTTGAGGCTGTAATTAAATTTCAGATATTGAGTTAGCCATTTGACCTCCACACCATAAATGTTAATCTTAAAGTAGCACAGCTAACTGGCTGCCTTGCTCACAAATGGAGGCTTCATGGCTTTACAAAGTGTCTCATCTCCATTACACGTATATTTTTACATGTATATTTTACCTCGGCTCGTACTTTATGCAGCACCTGCACTGGTACACTTTTGCATTGATCACAGTGCCCTTGAAACAGCAACACCTACTGCTTTTTGTTCTACTTTACACCTACTTGGCTGTTGCAGTCAGTAACTTTTTTTGACAAAATAAGACACCCTGAGACTCAACGAATTACGCCATTTCCTAATATTTCGGAATCCAGGGCAAGTTTCCTTGGTTTATTTATTTATTTTTTACTTTACTCTTATCCTCCACGCACAAACCCCTAGAACGTTTTTAATACCCCATATGCTTAGATAGCTGCATCAAGACATTGATTAGACACTGGAGTTTAGTTAGCACAACAAAGTTTAAAGCCTTTGCACTGGTTGAAAGTGTCAAGTTCAGTAGTGACCATTTTTTAAATGTCCAACTCATCATAGAAGCATGCATCAATTGTGAAATATCCCTGTGCAGATTTAAACCCAAAATACCTCAAACTATCCTTTTACGGTTTACCTATTCACCTCTTCTTTATGGCAGTTAAAGTTATAGAGAGAATTTCAGGTTACTTTAGTTCATTGTTTGGTCGGGTAAAGTTCCATATTTATGTAGCAAAATTAATGAAGATGGCCCGAGATCTGAAACGAACACTAGTGAATCATCTGTATAGAACAAAATTGTCTCCATTACATAAAATTCCCTCAGATTTTGTTTGAATTGTTAGGGCTAATGGTTCCATAGCCTTGGCAAAGAATTTGTGAAGACTGACAATGTGTCCCGTTACATGAACCAATTGAGGCTTCCCTCCCCTTAACCACCAGCAACCCCTTTGTGTTCCTGAATAAGGTTTCTAATATATCTTTAATAACTGAACCAAAGTTGAATAAGTCCCTTTCATCTGGTTGAAATATTTCTCTGCATCAGTATTGATAGCAGTTACTTACAAGTACATTTTTTATTCTTGGGTCCATCATATCGAAGACCTTGCTTATATTATCACTTCCTTAATGACCTTTGATCAACCCTGTCTGGAATTGATGTGTCTGCTTTGTGGTTGCAATCTGACAGCAAAGCAGTGTGTCAAACTATTGAGTTTGCCACGGTCTGTTGAGGTTATCATTTAATCCAGCATGTACTCCATATCTTGATTTTTGGGATACCCAGTATACCAGGATTACTGACCTTAGTTTTTGTGCATATATGAACACTTTCTAAGCACTTGGCAAACGCCATCTGCTTGATCTCTCCCTTACGGGTTATCCTCCACCTCCAAATTAAGGAAAATTAAAGTTAATGAAAATTGATGATGGGTGAAATACATCAAAAGTAGCAGTTAGGATGAATGATTCTGGCAACAAAGTTATAAAATTACATTCCAGTGACCTAATTGGCGCATCCACGATGACACAAGACATGGGTGCGGAAGAACCTTTTGTTAATGTGGATGAATCGGAATGGGTGTAACTAAGCAATGGAAGAAGTAGGCCAATTAAACATTTATTTATAAGCACTTATTTGTATGTGTGAAGAAAATTAGATTCCATATGGCAAGATATCTTGGACTCTGTTATTCAGCAAATGTGGTGTTAAAAGTTTATGGCATAACATAACGTGTATTTGTAAAGCACACGTTCATCCAAGGGTATCTTGGTGCTGAATAACAGATGTTTATTGTTACCCAACTCAGTGGTACTCATTGTATCAACATCAGAAGGATGAAACGCTGAGTGAACCCGGCAGGATTTGAACCTGTGACAATGAGATCGAACATAACCCCTTACAGTCGAACATAACCACTTACAGTGGATACAGTCCACTAAGCCAACAGACCCGGATTAGCATAGGGCCAAATTTAGATGTCTTCAGGCTGGGGATGATGGGTAAAACAGAAATGGTTAACTTTTTGATAGTGAGAGTGTACAGTGAGACATTTTCAGTGGCAAGCACTTGAACAGTAGCTTCAGCAGATTGTGGATGAGAAAGAAATGTAAAATGCAGCAGTCAGGAATCGGTTATGGAGGTAAGAGAAGAAGCAGCAGAGCTCTTTACTATGAATGATTTTAAAATGGAGATTTTGAATTAGGAGATGCCAGAATCTACATAATCTGGGTGTGAGAGAGAGTGTCATTAGCATGTGGCTGTAGATGAGTCGTTCTGGTTGTTCAGGTGTGTGGATAAAACTGTTTATTGATGGTGGTAGGGGTCAGATAGGGTTCTACAAGATCTCTGTGAGATAGGGTATGCACATTGAAATCTGTCTTGGATGGAAAAAGTAGATGTATTAAATAATAGTGTATTCTGCTACAACAGTGATTGGGTACAAATCATGTCGAAGCAGCACACCAAGAGCTTGAGAATAAATGCACTATAAAAGGAGAAGGCATATGATGGAGATATTTTAGTTTCCATTTGATATCTACAAATTGTAGCAAAAACATAAAATAAACCAGAAGAGTCCATGTGCACAGTTGATGGTGTGTTAGAGTGGTGGTGCACTTAGGCCACATTTGCTCTATCATCTGTTTAAAGGAGACTGGTGCCCAGTTCTGATCTGTAAGGATTTTCAATTTCTACCTCGTTTTTTTGATGAATGGAAAATTAAGTCTGAACTCCAAAGAAGAAAGAAAGCCCCAAAGTCACATGCATGCCCAGTAAAGAGTATCAGAGCACCCACTGAGAAGAGTAAAAAGTAGGCTGAAGGTACCATGAAAAGGTTTTGTTTGGTGGAGAAATTACAAATGGATGATTGTGGAATAACCAAAAAAAGGAGATGGTAGACCCATGTTTGCAAATAAACTATCTAGATTGAGAGTCTTCAATCTATATCACAATTGATTGATCTTATCTATTTTCTTGTAGGAGGCCTTACATCGAGAACAAATGTTGGAACAGAAGTTGGCCACCCTTCAGCGACTACTAGCCAGCACACAAGATGCTTCAGATTCTAGTTGGCAGGTACCTAGAGAACCCTCTCTGGTTTTGTTGGGACGTATTAAAGGAATGGATGGTTGGTTTAAAGCAACCTCCACTAACGTGCTCTATGAACTTGGGCAACTTTTTTTGTATATCTAAATGTATCTGCTTTCGTCTAAAAACTGAAACGATTGAAAACTTGAAGTTCATGATTTTTATAACGTAGTATCATAAGTTTTTCATTAAATGCATAGCATATTGTTTTTATACTGATTGTGCTGCAAATGATAAAGTCCTTTATTCGCATTGCCAACATGCCACAGGTTATAATAGATACGGGAAACACCGCCTGTCCTCCATCATGCGGAACAGGAATCCTCCAAGACATGCTTACCCTGTTTCTTAGCTGAATATGACAAAAACCTGATTCTCACGCTAAAGACATTTCTCATGTAAAAAGTGACATCACGATCCAGGCCAAGTTAACACACAATCCCACTCCAAGAAAAGAGAAATGGTCTCCCCACAAAAGATCTCCAGGAGACAGTTGGCAAACCTGTCGGACCTCCATTCCCGTGAGCTGCCAGACCCACAGACCCTATTTAGTTCTCCACCCCCTTTCCTCAATTGAACTAGAATCACTCAGCGAATCATACATCACAAAAACTCTGCAAGTGGACCCCAAGCCTCCATCCAGAATCCCAGTTATAATGGGCACAAATAGAATCCTTAACATATCTCCCAGACCACCTGCTCAATACACCACTATTCAGACACTACACTCTACAACGAATAGTCGTAGCTCCCTAACCTGCATGCTCCTCAGCTGCCAATCGGAATTTAAAAATGCCACAGAGATAGCTGAAACCATACTAGCTGACGGAATCAACATTGCATTCTTAACGGAAACGTGGCTTAACGGACACTCATCCCCTACACTGGACTTGCTCACACAACCTGGCTATTCTATCATTAGACGGGATAGACCAGGACAAATAGGCGGCGGACTAGCGATCTACACAAAGAAGAAACCAAGCTCTACACATCAGAGACCACAAACTACTCTATCTTCGAATACCTCAGAGTCGAACTCATGACAGAAGGCACCACTCCTGTCAAACTACACACCATCTATCACCCCCTGGGGATCGCATACTCTTCACAGAAGACCTAACTGACCTAATAACACGATCCTCCCTAACTGACACCAACAACATGTTCTTAAGTGACTTCACACTGCGTTGGAATGATACAGAAGACGCCACAGTCCTTAACCTAACAAACCTTCTTGAAATCAACGACCTCAAGCAACTCTGCAATGAACAGACACGCAACAAAGACTCTACTCTTAATGCAATAATCACCTGAAGTGAGCTTGTCTCCATTAGCTACATCACGCCCATCGACTGGTCTGATCACCATTGAAAACTGTTCAACCTCAAGGCTCATACAAGATCCGACAGAACCCTATCCTACAAACCCACGAACTGAGCAAGGAACGTCAAACAAATGCCACTAATGTAGCTAGAATCCAGGATCAGCGCCCGGTTACATTCTTAATTTTCTTGACCAAGTGGCCCCACTTAAAACTAAAGAGATCTAGAAAAACCCAATCTAGATCCTGGTTCAACTTAGACCAAAACAAAGAGAGGAGACAACCAAGACTGACCGATAGGCTATCGAGACAGAACCAGGGGCGTAACAAAGGCCCCCGAGCCCCTACTGATGTGAGTGTGAGGGGGCCCCTTTAGCATACCTTGCAGGGCCGCCCACTCATGTTTTGATACGCCACTGGACAGAACCCCTCCCCAGCTCACCTCACTCCTCAGATCAGAACGTCTCTCCTACAAGAAACACATCTTTAGAGAAAAAGCCACCTTCTTTTGCAATCAACTTGAACATGCCAAAAACAGACCTAGGGAGCTCTACAACGTAATAAAACAACAAATTACCAATACCTCCCAACACAAAACAATAGCCACCAATGAACGCTGTCAAGAAATAGCTTTGTCACTGACAAAGTTGCACAAATTGAGCGATCTCTTATCCACAACACAAATCTGACATCCCAGCCCTCCTGCCCCAGTGTCACACAAGTCTCCACGGAAACCCCTCCACCGTCCAAGATTCAACTAATGACCAGAGTACCCCAAGGTAAACTAAAGTCTAAAATGATCTCCTACAACCGAAAAATAATGCCTAGTGGACAGAGTTCAAACCAATGACAGAGACGTCTTCAAAATAATCACAAACCTGAAGCCCTCATCCTACACTACTGATCCCCTCCCCTCCACCCTAGTACAGAACCCATCATCTCCCCATTTTGGACAAAAATAATTAACGCCTCTCTCCTCAGGCTGTGTACCCGACTCCCTATTACTAGGCCAAATCACACCCCTTCTCAAAAAACCAAGGGCGAACCCCAGTGACCTCAATAACCTCAGACCAATCACCATCCTTCCCTTCCGCAAAAATGATCGAGAAGTGTGTCCTGCTACAACTCAACCAATACATTGATGAATTCAACCTCCACTACACATTCCAGTCAGGATTCAGGAAAGGTTGTAGCACAGAAACTGCTATGCTCAACATAGCAGATAACATTCACATATCATTAGATGAAGGCGACTTCTGCCTCCTAATCCTACTTAACTTATCGGTGGCATTTGATACAGTAAACCATCCAACGGTACTTGAGACTAACGAGAACCAAACTGGTATCCGTTTCACAGTCCTGAGATGGTTCACGTCCTATCTGCAACACCATTCTCAACAAAAAAAATCAAGTTTTCTCTCGAAGCCTACACCAGTTCCAAAAGGTGTACCTTAAGGTTCTGTCCTCTCTCCAGCCCTTTTTAATCTCTTCATGCAACCCCTCACAGTTATTCTGACCCAAGCTGTAGTCAAATGTCACCTTTATGCCGACGACACATCTATACTACAAAATAACTTCACTCGGAGACAACTGGCATCTGAATGCCACACTAAATAAGATACAAACCTGGTTAAACACCAATCACCTAAAGCTGAACCCCGACAAGACTGACCTACTACTCCAATCTTCTAAACATAAACCTTTACCAATCCAAAATGGCTCAAGAAATTGAACTAACTAAACTGTTCCCTCTCACTTTCTAACTCCATAAAGACCTTGGGCATCACTCTGGGCAAAACATGTCAATGAAGGAGCACATCAGCAACACAGCCAAAGGAGCGCTGTACACACTAAAACCTCTAAAGAAAATCAAACTGTTTATCACCTCCCTCCTCCCCCCAGTCACTACTCTTCTCGAATCCTGGATACGGCAACGTCGTCATCACTGGAACTCCGAAATGTCATCTTGCGCCCCTAAAAGCAATATCCAATGCGACTGCAAGATTCCTCACATGAATTAAATGATTTGACCACATCTCACCTGTACTCAAGAGTTTCAGTTGCCTCCCATTGAAGGAAGATGCATCTTCAAGACAGCCTGCATCACCCACAAAGCCTTCTATACAAAGAACCTCAAATACTTTGAAAACAAGCTATCGAGAGCAGGAAGAGGCTGGGCACTGAGAAGTGCCAACTCACTTCTTCTCATACCAGCTGATCTAAAGAGAAATCATCCCAAGCGTGCTAGCTCTCAGGAAATGCTCTTAGGATATGAAACTCCACCCCTCCTTTACTTGCTACGGGACCTCAAATCTTTACTGTTTAGCCACTATTTGAACCCACCCACAAGCTGATCCACGTTTCCCAAAGATCTAACTCTCCGTGACTTGACCATCCATTTTGGGCGCTTGACTTGCACAGTCTACAAACTGTTCACTAACACCATTACCATAATGCTATATTATTTTCTTCTTCTTTGACTGTTCGACTACCTTAATGCTGTATTGATCTATATTATTTGGTTGACTGTTGAGACCCGCACAAATCCTCACATGTAGCTTGAGTAAATTTCTTTGCATAACGTGTAAAGCGCGCTTATGCCTTCGGGTCTAGCTAGCGCTATATTGACCGTTCCGGATAGAATACAGCAATTCATAATGAGGGCCTTATCTTTGACTTTACTTAAAATCTTGTAACATAATAGTTCTGTTTTTTTCATACCAGATATTTTAATGAATCTTAGCTATATGAGAAGCTTGATGCTTATGCTTCTGTGTAAAGCCCAGAGTTGCCAATGCCCTGATGTTCAGACCTTAAATTCGCCTTGCTGCATATGTACTGATAGGTGTGATAAGCAGTTTTATCTTTGTAGGTCACACATTGGCATCTAGATAGATAATGATGTTAGCACACTTGATAACTAAACTATTCAAACTTGAAAAAAGTAAGCTGCTCTATTGCTTGAGTGAATTTTTATATGTAATTTTAGTAAATGATGCAGTTTCCTGGAGGTTCACGAGGAGAGGGCCGGTAAGCATTACTGCACATTTAGGTGAAGGAGATGGGCGGGGGATAGGTTAAGAATGTGCTTGCCTTGGCAAAAACACAACCTCTGCAAATTGTCCAACATTCAGCATGAAGACATAATCCATATTTTGTTGCAGTGCCTTTGAGACTAAGACATTAGAAATTGAATTCTGAGTGACACCCACCACCCATGAGCCTCTTACCAACCATGAACCAGGTTGAAACAGCTGCTCAGCCTCCGAAAGGTAAAATGGACAGTGTGATGAAGAATATAATCTTGTTTCCTTTGTAAAAGGCAGCAAACTAGAAGCTTAATGCTGAGAGACCCAAGGTTCAAAGAATCAAGTATGCAAGAAACAGTGGGCACTTGAGTACAAAAATACATGAATATGGTACATGTTGCTAGCCATCGCAAGGATAGAACTATTTTGCGGAGAGAAAAAATGCGAACTCCTGTGCTGGGACAGATGACTCTGCTGTGAGTACAGTGTGGCACACACAGTTGGAAGTCTGTAGCGAGTGAATGAACGGTTCTTTTGTCCTGAAAGTGGCACACTGACTAGTGCATCCAGGTGCCCTGAAAATTATATAGTAGTTGCCCAAAACTGAATGCACAGTTCTTACATTTGTCACACGCATAGTGCAAACAATAGAATATCACGTTGGTAACTCCATTTGCAGTTTAACTCCATTTTAACATGAATAACAAGAAGGAAAGTAAAAGAAAAAGTTAAAAAAAAAATGTAAACCCCACACATCTCCCACCTCTCCCTTCCCTCTTTGTAGGAACTATAACAAAACTATAGTGTCCACGTTCAGGTGTGTAGTTCGCTGAGAACGACCAATATGGCAAAAAACATCACCCCCATGTGGGGCTGTCATCAGTAGTCTCTTCCCCGTATGCAGTTGTTTCTGGTAGCAGGGGGCTTAAAATAGGTATAACGCTTTGAGGCATGGTGGAAACTTTCACAGATTGTGGCTCTCCGTTAAATAATTCAACAGGGGTTCCTAAACTGTTGCGAAGTCTATTGTATTGTCCATCATGGTGCAGGTCAGTTTCTCCATCGCCAGGAGGTGCCACAAGTGAGTGCCAGTGGGTTATGACTGGAGCCTCCTTTTTCCAGTGGGATGCCAGGTCTGTTTTCACTGGCTCCAGACAGTTCCAGGTAAGAAGCTGGTCCCCTCTTGATTGGTACCGCAGGTCAGTTGCTCCTGTCCCAAAGAGGGTATATGAAAAACATTCAGTGGAGTGTATCTAAGCATATTATGATCCCAGCCAATACCAATATGTTTGTATTTTGCGGCATGTCCACCATATGTGACAAAGATCACCCACCATACCACACACTTTCAAGCCTAGTGGACTGGCTGAGGGATAGCGCACATATAGTTTAGCTGGGTGCATGTACCAGTCTTATCTGAGCTTAAAAGGGGCCTCTTTGCCTAAGGCACTATGGAACTATTTGTTTAAATCTCTCCACATGTGGGTCCATTGATGCTCTGTTAGGGTATGGACTATCTGTGCACCCATTTCTCCAGATTGGGTGGGTGGGTGGGTGGGTGTGTGTGTGTGTGTGTGTGTGTCAGTCAGTGTGTGTGTGTGTGTGTGTGTGTGTGTGTGTGTCAGTGTCTTGTTAAGGAGTAGTTGCTATAGAGTACATATGACCCCCCTCGTGCCAGTAGGAAGTTTAACAAAGCTCTCTTTCGGGGATAGGTTGAGTGTGGCTACTGTCCTCACAGATGGGTGAGCAACCCAGTGTTTGAGTTGTCTGTATCTGAATCTTTCAGATTTGTTTTGGTTAAATACACTTCTGTATTTATTAAATGATGTAATGGTCTATTTATAATACAAGTAAGTCTCTTATCAAGCAGTCTCCTCTGTGCCAGGTTTCAAAGGTTCCTGGAGTTGAGTGCAGGTGTGAAGACAGGGTTGAAGTGTGTAGGGTGAAAGGGTATGTAGTCAAGTTAAATTTCTTGTTTACTTCGTCCCATACCGTGAGAGCGTGTTGCCTGTTGAGGTGTCTAAGTATGTGTTTGACAGTCTAGCACCTTTTGGCTTCCATATCAACAGTTCTATTTTTGAGATAGTATTATGATATATAAGTGCGTCTGCCAGCCATTGGCTGACACGTTATAAAGGCCCCTCTGGTTTTCTGCACCAGAGGGAGTCCTTAATTTTTTTTTGTTAATCAGGCTGCTCGGTAAGAGCTTCCCGAGCAGCCTAATTGTTTTTTTTTTGTTTACTGTAATGACGATCGACGAGCAGGGCACACTGACGTCATTACAGCAAACTGAAAGTAAAAAGAGCCGATGAGCTCGTTTTACTTTCAATGAATTAGTGCTCCGGGACATATCTCAGCCCCCGAGCACTGATTCTCCTTGGAGAGGTAGCGCTGGAGAGGGGAGAACCTCTCCTTTCCAATGGATCCAAGCAGGGATACACCACCTAACAACCGTGGTTGGGAAAGGGGGCGGCCCTTTTGACAAAAGCTTTTTCTTCCCTGGGGCAACTAAATTATTTTTGTCCTTCTTCATAGGGTGCAGATTTGGGCAATTACCCCTGATTTCTCCCCCCCCACCCCTGTGGGGTAGAAAGCCCAATAGATACCAAGGATTTAAAAAAAAAAAAAATATATATATATGTGGTGCTGCCATGGATCTGTTAGCCCCATTTACTGGGCGGCCCCCCCACCCTTAAATTTTGGAGGGGGCAGAAAGCCCACTAGATGCCAGGGATTTTTTTGTTTTTATTTAAAAATAGGCATGGGGCTGCCCATATTAAGCATGGCTATGCCCTCACCCCAAGTAAATGGGGCAAGACTTTCTGCCCAGTAGACACCAAGGAAAGTTTAAAAAAAAAAAATATATATAGGGATGGGGCTGCCCACCATGGGCATGGCTATGCCCCTGCCTCAACTGAATAGGGCAGCAGTCTTTCTGCCCTTCCTGGGGGCTCATTGGTGTAATTACCCTGAATTGCCCTTGGGGGAGGGCGGGGGGGGGCAGAAAGCCCACTAGACACTAGGAACTGAATTCATGCAATATTTGGTGGGGTGGTGGGCGTGGCCCAATCTGGGCATGGACACCTGCTCCCCCAGCCCAGGGCCAAAGAGACTTTCTGCCCCTCCTGGGGGTTGGATAGGGTAATCACCCCAATCTGTGTTCCCCTCTGGGCAGAAACCCCACTAGACACCAGGGATTTCAAAATGGTGCCAAAACAAACAAAAGATTGGGACGGCTTACACTGGCATCGAGCTGTGCCATTTCTCCTTGGGGTCAATAGTGTCTTTCTGGCCCCTGGGGTCAGATAGGAGACTTGTTCCACTTGGGGAGGTTGCCATGGAGTTAGCTTTTAGGGAAAAAGAAAATGGTGCAGGTGTTGCTCTCTGGCATTGGCCACACTGCAACCCAAAAGGGCACAAACTGGAATCTCCCCACCCCCCTATCCCCTGGGGGGCAGACATGAGTTGGGCTCCCGATTTTCCACTGGGTTGGGGCAGAAAGCCCATTAAATGGCAGGAATGGGGTAAGTCTTGCCCATCCTTACATCAGGTCCCACCCTCACCCCTAAAACTTCAACAGTATCTCTGCTCCCCTGCAGACTAAACCATCCCATCCCAACGGTAAGCGAGAGGACATTTGAATCTTTTGGGTGTTGTTTTTACATATTGGCCAGGAGAGAGTTTCTTGCTCCCAATATCGTCCCACTTACAATAGTGGACGGCTGCACTTTTTGGATAGGCTGCCACCTGGAAAAACCTACCAGACCCAGACAGCTGTGAAAACTGAACATCCGAGGGAGTCCAGGTTGGTGTGCTTCGCATGCATCTCTCACCATTTTCTTACCCACAATGCCCTACAAACCTCAAACTTTTACTTAAAAACACACATTTTCCTCACATTTCTCTGAAGAAAACTTCAGGAGTCTGCGGCGAGCCTCAAATTTCCTACCACACAGCATTCCCCCTGGACTCCTGATAAAAATGGTACCTCACTTGTGTGGGTGGGCCAAGAGACCATGACCCAAAAGGACCGAAAGTGCTATGTGGAGAGATCGGCATTAGGGGTAGCTTGTGGATTTGATGCTCAGGCGCCACCATGGAAATCTACCAACCACAGGTATTTTTTGGAACTAGAAAACCAGTGGATTCCAGCGTGGTGTCCCACTAGGTTTTCATACCCACAATGCCCTGCAAATCTCAAACTTTGCCTGAAATCACACATTTTCCTTGCATTTCTGTCAAGGAAACTTGAGATTCTGGGTAAAAAAAAAACTGGTGATCTACGCAAGTCGCCCTCACCGTGGATTCCCCTAAGTGTTCTAGTTTTAAAAAATGTCCAGGTTTGCTAGGTTATCCTAGGTGCTGGCTGAGCTAGGGTCCAAAATCTATAGCTACCCACATTGGAAAAAAAAAAGGTATGTTTCTTGTGGAAAAATGTGATGCGTCCCTGTTGAGTTTTGGGCCATTTCCTGTCTCAAACACTAGGCCTACGCACACAAATGAGGTACTGTTCTTATTGAGAGACATGTGGGTACATAGAATAGTAGAACATTTGTTATTACCAATTGGATTTTGCTGCATTTGTGGCTTAATGTAAGACAGTGTATATGTAAGAAAGAAGACATTTTGAAAATACCCACTAAATCATATGGTAGTATGGGTACCCACAATTTCAGAGATGTACAAATAACCACTGCTCCTAAACTAAATTTCTTTTGCCCCTTTCAGAAATGCATAGGATTCATTGATACCCATTTTTCACTCTGCACATTTCACTATGTGAATTGGTCCATACTTGGTACACAATGAAACGCCATTATACGATGCAGCTCAATTGTTGGCTCTGGGTACCTTGGGTACTTGAAGAACCAGCAAACCATATATAACTCCACCACCAAAAGGGTCTAGTGGACGTAATGGTATATTGCTTTTCTAAATCGGCCATAGTGACAAAAAGTTATAGATGAAAATGTTTTCACATATGGCTGCTTATTTCTGCTCATTTTCAATATTTCTTTAATTGTACAGTTAGCTTCCTCAGGAAAACCTTGAGGAACCTACACATATAACCCCTTGCAGAATTCAGAAATCTATAGGTTTCCTGGAACACCCATGGGTTTCACGCTGGTTTCCACCACAAATTGGTAGGCTCAGAGCAGAACAAATAGGAGTAATGGGCTACCTCTGTGAAAAATGCCAAAACTGTGGTAAGAAAAAAATTAGGCTTTTTATTCAGCTCTGCATGTTCCTGGAAGCTGGTGACTTTAGCACGGCAAACAGTTCGTTGATGGACTTTTTAGAGGAAAAAAAAATAATACATGTTAATCCGGAGCACTTTTTTCCTATTTTATCCCCAAAAACACAAATGTAGCTATATATTGCCTATTTTCACGATTCCCTCCAGGGTAATGCGCAAACCCTGGGTACCTTTAGCTTCAACAGGATGTTGGGGAAAAAAGGACTCAAATTTGGCATGGATACCTTATGAGGTCAAACATTTATGGAGCCCTAAGTGCGAACTACCACAAAGAGTCAAAAAGGGGCTCAGCACTGAGGGGGAAAAGGCCCAGCAGTTAATGGGATGAGGGACACAGGATTTGTTGCTTTTCTGGGTCAATTTGCAGTCATGACTACTTTCACTTGTGACTGGACTGAACATTATTGGATGTCGCCTCCCTGCTTTCAAACATGCACAGGGCCAACAATGGATAGCTGACATAGGACATAACGTAATGTCGTCGACGTTTCAACCCTGTGTTCAAGTGTTATTTACTAAACATCATGGCTAAAACAGACTAATGTTCAGCCTTAATGTATTCAAAGAAAGACACATATGACATGTCCGAAACGGTATCCATTAGTTATGTAACATGACATCTCAGACCCCGGCCTGGGTTCATTCGATGGTATAGGGTTATTTTTACCCCCCTTCAATTGTAGTCCTCTTGGCCCAGTCATGGCTTCCTGTGGGAAACATAACTGGGCTCTTGATGCCTGCCCCCCACATTGTAACCAGTGCACCTTCAAGGTTAGCCCTTGCCTGCGCTCCACAGTCTCCACTTCCAATGCAAAGGCTTATAAAATCTGTGGCTTAAATTGCCACTCTTTGACTAAACATTATGCTGAGGTGTTAGACCTCTTACATGAAGGGTCTACTGATGTTTTATTCCTTTCGGAGACGTGGCTTTCCGAGGATTCTGTTGCCATACCAGCCTTGGTCCTTCCCGTCGGTTATGCCATGAACAACTTGAATAGAGCGGTGGGGAGAGGGGGGCATTGCAATTATACACAAAGCTGTCTATACTTGTAGCCTCGACCCCAAAGACATTCCTGACTGCGAAAGCTCATTTTTAGGTCGAGCATTCGAGACCTCTTGTATATATACTTTAGTATATACTTATATGTGTATGTACTTTGTGGGCTCTGGAGATCAGCCCTAGGACTTGTCTCCTTCCGCTTAGGGACTTTTTTCTGTTCAACTTTTTCTATTTAACTGTCTTGATAGAAAACGACCAGTAGAGGTCAGTAAAATACAAGAATTGCTTTCTGCTTGTTCATCTGCCTCTATTTAACTGTCATGATAGAAAATGACCAATAGAGATCAGTAAAATACCAGAATTGCTTTCTGCTGAGGGACTTTATTTTTTTTAATTTTTCTGGCAACTGCCTCTATTTAACTT
The DNA here is from genome assembly GCA_963921515.1 of Calotriton arnoldi. Lineage (NCBI taxonomy): Eukaryota > Metazoa > Chordata > Amphibia > Caudata > Salamandridae > Calotriton > Calotriton arnoldi. Next base: position 2,067,405 of record CAWUFW010001667.1, read on the forward strand.
TCTTGATAGAAAACGACTAGCAGAGGTCAGTAAAATACCAGAATCACTTTAGCGTTCTCTAGATTCCAGTCCATAGAAATTTTCTTCTACGAGCACCCGTAGACAATAATATTTTTTCAAATTTTGTATTTTCAGTGATATGACCACCGAAGGCCCTGATTTTATATTAAAAACAGAGCTTTGGACTATACCATTTCCCGCTGAAAGGCAATATTTCTCTCCATGTGTTCCCATACCTGGTGTGTCACGCAGTTTGGTGCTTACTTTCCCTCCATGTTAAAGAACAGTAGATGTTTCAGCACCCAGGCTAATGTGCTGCATAGCTAAATGCATATAAGGTCCCAAAGGTGAGACCGATTGCATCGCAAATGCTTGTTTAAAATTGCATTGACAGATCATTTTTACATTTTCTGGGCTACTCGTCTACTGTCCACCTGGTCCATCAAAAATTTTCAGAGAAGCCCTAGCTAATGCTGTTACTACACTAGCTCTTCAGACAGCCAAATTTAATGTTATAGGCGATCTCAATTTTCACCTGGAGTCACAGGAGGCGTCTGATATTTCTAATTTCCTTGGGGACTTAGCAGCATGCCAACTGGTCCCAGGGCCGACCCACCTCGCTGGTCATCTCCTTGACCCTATCTTTTCGAATCTTAAGTCCTTAGAGGTGCAGGCCCCCCTTCCTATGTCCTGGACGGATCATTCCCTCATTTCCCTGCGGATATCGCTAGCTGGCCCCAAATCGTAACCGCACCGCAACCCTTCATTCAAACGTCCCTGGCACAAACTGGACCCTGCTGCCTTTAAAGCGGCCTTAAGTTCTTAACTCCCAGAACGGCCCGCTGATATTGAAGCAGTCAATAAATCTTTTCTGGGGTGGGTTACCCAAGCATTGGATAATTGCATCCCAGTCAAATTTAACCCAACCCAAAAGTGCATGGGCTAACGTCTGGTTCGAGGAGTCTTTAACTCTAGCTAGGAAGAACTGTAAGGTCCTACGACCTTCTGGCTAAAGTACGGTATAGAAGTGCGATCAAAGCATACCATAAACTGGTCCGCAAGACCAGGGCCATACACTATGCCAACATGATCACTACGAGTAGCAACCCTACCAAAACTATATTTACACTTTTGAAGGATAAGGTAAAATCCCCTTCTGCCTCTGACAGCACCATATCCTCCAGTCTGCAATGCGATGTACTGGCTAAATGTTTAATTAATAAGGTTGAGCGTATTTACAGCAGTTTCTGCCCGGGGGATACCACTCCCTGCATGGGGAGGAATGTGCCCTTGGGCTCTGAGACCTGCTCCCTTTCCTCGTTCCATCCCATTTCCCCTAAAGCTCTGGAAGCTCTGTTTGTTAAGGTCTCCAGAGGACCCCCTGAAACCTGACTTCTTCATAAAATTCCATCAGTGTCTCCTACCTGAGTGCTTAGAGTTGATTAATCTGTCCCTATCCTCGGCGTCAATCCCTAAGCCATGGAAACACGCCAAAGTTGTTCCACCGATTTCCCTGCTCCCATTCCTATCCAAAATCATGGAATCATATGTTAACACAGTTTTAACCCAATAGCTGGAAGTCAACTCATCCTCGATACATCTCAAAATGGTTTTCCGCCACGACACAGTACCGAGTCCGCTCTGCTGGCAGTTATAGAACAGCTACGGACCTCTTTGGATGAGGGTAGAACCACAGCACTGATTTTGCTTGATCTGAGTGCGGCCTTCGACACGGTCACCCATAAGATCTTGTTCCACCGGTTGATGGAGATCGGTGTCGATGACAAGGCCCTCTCCTGGTTCTCGTCCTTTTTGGCCGACCGGACCTTTCAAGTTATCGCCCCTCCTCTTTCCTCCCGCACCCACCCATTATGTTGCGGTGCCCCCCAGTAGTCAGCATTGAGCCCTACTTTATTTAATGTCTACATCAGACCATTGTCTTTGATGGCTAAAGCCCGGGGTATTTCTCTGGTGTCATACGCAGATGACACACAGCTGGTGATCACCTTTTCTAATAACTGCAGCCAGGATTCAGCAAAATTTAGGAAGATCTAACTGCCATATCTGACTGGATGGCTAACAACTATCTGCAGTTGAATTCCACCAAATCTGAAATCCTCCTTGTGGGTAGGGTCTCCCATCTCTGGGGTAACCAGTGGTGGCCTCCTGCTCTTGGTGTACCCCCCTGCCCAAACCTGTGGTTAAGAACCTGGGAGTATGGGTGGACAACGATCTTTCATTTGAGGCTCATGCCAAATCAGTGGCAGGTACATGTTTCGAACTGCTACGTGGCCTAAAGCCGATTCTAGGTCTTTTCGCTTCTCATACCCTGCAGTGGATCATCCAGTCTACCATCATGGCCAGATTGGATTATTGTAATGTGCTACTTTTGGGATCCAACAAATCTGTGATCAAAAGGCTCCAACGTGTCCAGAACGCTGCAGCCCGCGCCTTGTTCGCTCTTCCTAAACATTGTCATGTTTCCAATCTCCTCTGCCGGTTACACTGGTTACCCATGGAACAGAGAATACATTACAAAGCTCGGTGCACCATCCATAAGATCTTTTTGGGCCTTTGCCCTGGGATCTTGAGCGTTATGTGCTCCCCCTATGTACCCACCCGCGCCTTGTGATCAGCAGATCTGCATCTGGCCCGAGTGCTGCGGATACCGAGGGCCAGAGCGGGTGGCCGCTTGTTCAAGGCATTGGCACCTGCCCTCTGGAACTCCCTGCCTCTTTCTATCCGCAGCATCCCTGATCACTGGATCTTTAGAAAGATGGTGAAGACTTGGCTCTTCTCCAATCATTAAAATTCCCTCTGACTCCCCACTATACTTGACAGCGCTGGGATGCCCCGTCGCTGGGGCAGCCATGCGCTCTATAAATATTATAACATAACAAGGCTTCATTTAAAATATACAGCAGGAGCACCTCTCGTCTGCTGTCCTCCTGCGTGTCAGGAGACGACATTACTTTGTCCTATGTCCGCTATACTTGGAATATGTAAGGTAGATATAAGGATACACTGAGCAAAACATTTTTGGGACATTTTGATTATATGTGGTTCCAAGGTCTCATGTTTGTGTATGTGATCTCTGGGAGATTTTTGATTTTCACTATGTAGATGTTAATGTGATGTATTGTTCTTTATGTTGTCTGGACAGCCGTTGAAAAGCGAAATATGAAAAGACAGATATACATAAAAAATAATGTTCGAGGCATATGAGCTGTAGATCATATGCTATGCATAGATCGCCATCTAGTGTTGGGCCCGGATGTTTGCACTTTGTTTTTCTTCGAAGAAGTCTTTCCAGTCACGAGGTAGGTGACTCCTCCTTTCGGTGATAGTGCACATGGGCATCGACTCCATTGTTAGATTGTTTTTTTACGCCATCGGGTTCGGATGTATATCGTTGCGCTCCGGTTCGACACCGTTCCTTTGGGTTTCCCTCGGCGCGCAAGATAGTCACCCTCGACGGTATTGTTTTCGATCGCGTCTCCCTTCCTATCGCGTATTGGAATTACTTAAAGTAATCTTTCGAACGGAAAGTTTGTGGAAGGCCTTTGGTCCTACCCACGTCGGGTCGACCTGCAGTCGATGGAACAAACTCCCTTTAAATTCTGCCCTCGGTTTCACGCGAAATACCCGCGCACCAACTCACACGAAGTGTGTAACCTGTGTTTGTCCCCCGAACACAGAGAACAAGACTGCGACCCGTGCCAGGCTTTCCGCTCCAAGAAAACACTTCGCGACCATCGGGCTCGACGTCGTGACATGCAGAGCCAGCACACAAGCTCCATTCCGGACATCTTCGGTCAACAGTCGGACGAGGAATCCGGCGAGGCCATGGGAACAGAGGAGGACCAGGAGTCGGTCGACATCGAAGATTTCGAATCCGACCAAGAGGAGGACATCCCACATGGTCAACGTACCGTGAATAAAGCTCCCTCATCCCAAGAGACACTTATAATTAAAAAGAAGGCTCCGGTCCAACCCGCGCCCTCGGGCCCCGGTCGGCATTGAGACCACGCTTCTGACGCCCCGCCCTCTGGCTCCGCACCGAAGCATACTAAAAAGCCTTCCGGCTCCGAAAAGACTCCCTCCAAACCAAGTTCAGAGCCTAAACCTTCGGGGTCGAAACACAAGTCCGGCCCCCACCATTCGGCCCCAAAAAATCGTCGGATCCGAAAACATCAACGGTTTCGACTCCGGCACTGAAAATTTCAGCGCCAAAACAGGCAGAAGTGCAGAAAACAACTACAAAGCCCAGTTTCGATGCCCTAATTGAAAAACCGGATCCGAAACAAAAGCTTTTGTATATCCATCCACAGACTGGCCATATCTCCACTAAAGTGACTCTGAAAAGAATGGCTGATGTAGAAGAAGAATATCACATCCCTTTAAAGAAGAGATCTTTTGGAACTAACCCTTCCCCTCCTCCTATTCCTCCACCTATTCTTCCTTCATCAGCACCTTCCCCTCAGCTTCAACCAATTTCACCTGAACATTCACCACCACATACACCTTACAACCAGGATGATGGAGATGATGATCAGGATAGGGATGATGATCAGCCATTACAAGACCCATGGGACGATTATAACACCAATTCGCCCACAGGCAATGATCCGGACCTGTACCCTACCAAACCCTCTCCACCAGAAGATAGTGTAGGCTTCATTGAGTTCCTGGGTAGAGCTGCCAACTGTCATGGGGTGCAGCCACATAAAGAGTCATTAGAAGAGGATTTCCTCTTTGAAACCCTCAGTACCACACAAAGGTCATCACATACACTACCCATGCTTAAAGGGATGGTCAGGCATGTAGATGACATTTTTAATGACCCAGTCAGGGCTCGCATTTTTACCCCTAGAGTGGACAAGAAGTACAAGCCAGCACCATCAGACCCAGTGTATATAAGGGGACAATTGCCACTAGACTCTATGGTTGTCTCTAATGCAAGGAAAAGAGCCAACTCGCAGACAACAGGAGCGGCTCCACCTCCTGATAAGGAATCAAAACTTAATGACGCTTCGGGGAAAAGGGTAGCTTCTCAAGCAGCCAATTTCTGGCGTGTCTCCAACACTCGGGCACTGTTAGCGCGATACAACCGTGTGCACTTGGATGAAATGGAACAACTGATCCAATATTTACCCCCGGAACACCAATCAAAAGCTCAAGATCTGGTTCATGAAGGGCAACTTATTGCTAACAATCAAATAAGATGCTGCAGACACTGCTGCTAGAGCAATAAACACTAGTGTCCTCTTAAGAAGGCATGCATGGCTCCGTGTATCTGGTTTTAAACTTGAGGTTCAAACCTCCATTTTAAATACCCCATTCGATAAAGAACATCTATTTGGCCCAGCGGTAGACTCTTCACTTGAAAAAAATGAAGAAAGATACTGAGGTAGCCAAATCTATGGGAGCCCTTCAGTCCACACAGGGTCGTGCTTCCTTTCGACGCTCTTTTTACAGAGGAGGCTCCAAAAATACCTCATCAGAAGCCACCTCTACCTACAAGGGCAATAACCAACCCTCTCCATCTAAAGGTTATTTCAGGGGAGGTTACAGGGGTAATAACGGCAAGGGCAGGGGACGGGGTTCTAACACACGCAACTCCCCCGCCAACACAAAGCAGTGACTTACCTTCACTTCCCCCCGACCACTCAACACCTGTCGGGGGAAGACTGTCAGTTTCTACCAATCTGGCAATCAATAACAGACAATTGGGTACTCCAAATTATCCGTTCTGGTTACTGCCTGGAATTTATCAACACGCCTCCAAATATTCCACCAAAGCCCCACAAACTATCACCAGACCATCTAGACCTCCTCAAACAGGAGGTTCTGTCTCTACTTCTAAAAGGGGTTATAGAGCCTGTGCCGCCCCATCATCACGGGTCGGGCGTATACTCCTTTTATTTCCTCATTCCCAAAAAAGATGGTTCTCTCAGACCAATTTTAGATCTCAGAGAACTCAACCGGTACATTCATTCAGACCATTTCCACATGGTGACACTTCAACAGGTACTTCCTCTACTACAGAAAGGTGACTTTCTATCTACTCTAGATCTAAAATTCGCCTATTTTCATATACCAGTTCACCCTGCGCATCGCAAATTCCTCAGGTTTGTGGTAGCGGGTCAACACTACCAGTCGGGGTACTCCCATTCGGTGTCACCACCGCTCCCAGAGTTTTCACAAAGTGTCTGGTGGTAGTAGCTGCTCACCTAAGGAGACGATAGCAAAACAAAATGGATTGATGGACGGAGTGTTGAACATTGCAAGCACTCAACCCCAGTCAACTGATCTGGGTTTAATCCATCATCATTCTTTAGCTCACTCCGCCACCCCAGTTCAGACATGGCTATATGCAAATCAGTCTGACCCTGTGCCTCCTGGGAACAGTCCAGCGCGAACTGCCAAGCCATGTCTTCCCTGGACCGGAAACCAGCATCCTGGGACCGGTTTCTGGCTTACAGCCGTCATCAGCCAGGCTATCCTGAATCCAGTGGCAAAGTGAGCAAGGGACCCACGTCTGGGCATACCCTGCCAACTTAGGGCGAACAAAGCGATACCAAAGGGGATGATGGACGGAGTGTTGAACATTGCAAGCACTCGCCCCCAGTCAACTGATCTGGGTTTAATCCATCATCATTCTTTAGCTCACTCCGCCACCCCAGTTCAGACATGGCTATATGCAAATCAGTCTGACCCTGTGACGATGGATTTAGGCCCAGATCTCTGTACTGGGGTGAATGTATGACATTGTTCTGCATTCTGTCCATCAACTGTTGTTTTTGCATTCACCCAAGGAGACAAAGCATCCACGTCTTCCCATACTTGGATGATTGGCTCATCAAAGCCAACACATACCAACAATGTCTGCAGCACACTTTCAAGACAATTCGGCTACTGCATCAACTAGGTTTCACAATCAATGTGCCAAAGTCACATATCCAACCAACCAATACAAAGGACTACCTAGGAGCCACAATAGACACTCCAAGAACTCTCGCTTTTCCAAGCTCAGCCAGAATTCGAAATATTCAGGCTTTAGTTCTCCGTTTCCAACCCAACCATTGGATTCCAGTTCAAACTTACATGCAGCTACTGGGAATGATGTCATCCTTCATCATGATCGTTCCCCATGCCAGACTGCACATGCGTCCACTTCAAGAATGCTTAGCCAGTCAGTGGAACCTGTCTCAAGGTTTAATAACCGATCTAGTGTTGTTAAGCGGCCGTACTCATCGCTCTCTGCAGTGGTGGAACACACAAAATTTATCAAAAGGACGGCCATTCCTAGACCCGGTTCCGCAGATAGTACTGACAGCGGGCGCGTCCCTCACTGGCTGGGGAGCTCATCTACAATAGCACACAGTGCAAGGCTTGTGGAGCCAACAACAGAAGTTGCTCCACATCAATCACCTAGAGCTGCTTGCGATATTCCTAGCACTCAAGGCGTTTCAAACTCACCTAGAAAGCAAAGCTGTCCTAATTCGTATAGACAACATGACGGCTATGTATTACATACAAAAACAGGGGGGGACACTCTCTCCAACTGTCCCACTTGGCCCAAGACATCTGGAGGTGGGCCATTCACCACAAAATGTATTTCCTAGCGGAACATCTCCCAGGAGTCAACAACCAGATTGCAGATCTCCTCAGCAGGCAGAGACAGCAAATACATGAATGGGAACTCCACCCTCAGGTCCTCCTTCCAAACTTTCAACGTTGGTGAGTCCCTCACATAGACCTGTTCGCCACACACCAATACGCAAAATGCCCAAACTTCGCGTCCAGGTATCCACACCCATTGTCCAAAGGCAATGCACTATGGATAAATTGGTCAGGGATATTTGCTTACACTTTTCCGCCTCTCCCACTCATTCCATAAGTGGTTCAGAAACTCAAACAAGCGTCCCTGACACTAATCCTAGTTGCTCCCACATGGGCACAGCAACCGTGGTTCACAACCATATTGGAACTCTCACTAGTTCCTCACCAAAAATTACGTCTTACACCCAATCTTCTCACACAGAGCCATGGAGACATAAGACATCCGGACCCCAGTCAACTCAATCTGGCTCCTGAAGTCTTAGAGTTTGGGGATCTTAATTTACTGCCAGACTGCATGAATATTATCAAAGAGGCTAGACATCCTACTACAAGAGCCTGCTTTGCAGCAAAGTGGAAGCGGTTTGTAATATACTGTAATAACAACCACATCAACCCGCTTGATTCTTCTGTTCAAAACATTATATGTTATTTGTTACATCTACTACGATCCAACTTAGCGTACACTTCCATACGCTTACACCTGGCTGCAGTAGCTGCATACCTCCAGAATAGGCAACATCTATATCTTTTTAGAGTGCCTGTTACCAAAGCCTTTATGGAGGGACTAAAAAGAGTCAATGCCCCGAGACGTCCACCTGCTCCAGTATGGAATCTCAACATTGTTCTCACCAGACTAATGGGTCCACCCTTTGAGCCATTGCACAAATGTGAACTGCAATTTCTCACATGGAAAACTGCTTTCCTCGTGGCTATCACATCACACAGACAAGTGGGTGAGCTTCAGGCATTAACTATAGAAGAACCCTTTTTACAAATGCGCCAAAATAAAGTGGTTCTTCGGACTAATCCTAAATTCCTTCCTAAAGTCATTTCTGCTTTTCACATCAATCTGTTGAGTTACCCGTGTTCTTCCCTCAACCAGATTCAGGGGCAGAACGTGCCCTACACACATTAGATGTAAAGAGAGCATTGCTGTATTACATAGAAAGGACAAACCTTGCCGTAACACAAGTCATCTTTTTGTCGCTTTTGCTCCACCACACAAAGGCAATCCCATATCAAAATCAGGGATTGCAAGGTGGATAGTCAAGTGCATTCAAATATGCTATGCAAAGCAAAACGAACGCTAACAGTTCCCCCTAGAGCACACTCTACACGCAAACTGGGGGCTTCTATGGCATTCCTAGGAAATAAACCCATAGATGATATATGCAAAGCTGCGCATGGTCTACACCTCACACATTCACAAAACACTATTCTTTGGATGTGTTAGCAGCACAGCAAGCTAGAGTAGGTCAGGCAGTTTTACGTACACTATTTCAGATAACTGCAACAGATACAGGTTAGCCACCGCTTTGGGAGATAACTGCTATGTAGTCTATGCACAGCATATGATCTACAGCTCATATGCCTCGAACGGAAAGTGCTACTTACGCAGTATGCATCTGTTCTTGGCATATAGAGCTGTAGAGTCAAATGCGCCCACCCTCCTCCCCGGGTACCTGTACCTGTTGCAGTAACATCTTACTTAGATACATGCATTCATGGACATCTCCTTTTACTACTCCTACTATCTCCATTATCACCCTCTGCGGGAAAACAATCCAACAATGGAGTAGATGCCCATGCGCACTATCACCGAAAGGAGGAGTCACCTACCTTGTGACTGGAAAGACTTCTTCGAAGAAAAACAAAGTGCAAACATCCGGACCCAACACTAGATGGCGATCTATGCATAGCATATGACTCTACAGCTCTATATGCCAAGAACAGATGCATACTGGGTAAGTAGCATCTTCCATATTTAAAACAAGTTAATGGTTGTGTTGTCAGTGGTTTTTAGATATTAGCTTGAAAGATTTGTGTTGTTTGAGTCAGGAGAAGTTTCACTCATGTTTGAGGGTTCATTTATAGGCCCTTCTTGTATTTAATGTTCAATAAAAAACATTATTTTACAATTCCTCTTGAGGAGATTTCGTTCACCCGACAGAACTGTTTGTAGCTCATAACTGTATACCCAGGTTCTGAGGGACACAGGGTAGCCCCGTTATATTTAATAATGAACCAGAATTAAGCAGCTAGTTTAAATGATCAACTAGACGACAGGACAAATAACGTAATCCTGTTTCTTGGGCAAAGAACAAAACCTAGAAGTTTAATGCCAAAAGAAGCAAGGTCATAATGGGAATGTCCGTACTTCTGGGAAAGGTTGAGCAGCAGCGCACTAATCCGCAAAATGTGACAATCGCATTTAAAGATTTCTCATGACATCGTAGGAGATAATCAGCCATATGATTAATTGATATGACCTTAAGCCTCAAATGTGATTACAAATTGCCAAATACTATCAATAGACCAGTTACAAGGGTACATCAGATTGTAAGGCCTAGATCATGCCATTATAAGATATGTCCAAACATTTCAAAGTCTATGAAGACCTATCCTGGCACAGAATGCAGCATCTGAATAAATCAATGCATGAATAAGACAGCTAAGCTTTATTATTAACCGTGGAGGATGTGGAACAAGTGTTGGATATAGAACACTGCATTTGTGCTAGGTATATACTCCTATATCTTTGGGCCTAGACCTAATCAGGTGCGTCCCACAAGCAGGGTGGGCCCCTCATCCAATGGGAGACCAACTCTCTTCTCGCCAGTAGCAAAAGCACTGCCACCAGTCATCGCACAGATTTTGGTATCTTATCAAAATAACCTAGTATTAAGACATCTGGCGCATTTGGAACTTCCTATTCTCTTGTAGGGGATTTCCGTGTATAGTCATAAGCACTTGAATAGTCCCGCCCACGTGCGGGGACCCCGGAGCACTTCCTTAGATATATCTTCTTAAGTGGATATTTTTCGCCTTTCTTCAGGAAGGCCTGCAAAGACACTTAAGAGATAAAAGGACAATAATGCAGCCTAATTAACTAGGCTACACTGGCCATTACTTCATCTTGAAGTGAAAAAAGATAGCCAGCAAACTTAAATTTTGCAACTTTTTGGAGTTTAATACACAGAGAAAACTCCCCTTCACAAAAGCCCTTTTTTCATGATAGAGATGAAAGGGTTGGACAGAGAAGCCCCATAGGATGCCATTATATGTCTGAAAATAGAAGCTGTGCCTTTAAGAGTCTCCAGAGACCACCAGTATCCCATGATGCACAGCCAGTGGCAGTTACTTCAGTTCTTTTTTCCGGCTCCTGTTAACAGGACCCTGGAGCATTGAGGTCTACCAATATTGGTGTTTTTTATCAAAAATCTTTTCAGAATTCGACGTCTTTGGTCTTTCTCTTCCCTTTGCTGTCTTTTTCTGACAGGAATTCCACAGTTTTCAGTCAAAAATGCCATCCCTTTTTGTCCAGACTGTGGAAGAAAGAAGGCCAAATCTGACTCTCACAGAGCGTGTATCCTTTGTCTGCCTACTTCTCACATTCCTGATGCCTGTTCTATTTGTAAAACCTTTTCCAGGCGCACACTGCGTGACGGCGAAGATTCGGCTTCAAGGTGTGGAAGAAAGAAGAAAACAGCAGGCCAACTCAGAAGGTGGGACTTCAGGGCGAGGAGAGGATCAGTCCTCTACCAGAACTCTGTCTTCAGCCTCTGGGGGGCTCCCCAGGAGAAGAAGGGCTGAAAAACGACGCCGGTCCCGGTCGACGTCGAAGACTACGACTTCGAGAGCAGGTATTGCACCGACCTGGTTGCCGTCGACTCAGGGCTCTGGTCGAAACGGCGTCGATGTTCTACGTAGAGGAGAAGATCCGCAAAAGAGGTTGTGCAACCAAGGGTGAGACTCTCTCGTTCACCGTCGAGAGCCCCTACACCGCGGAGGTCGCCGTCGAGGACAACGTCGACGCACCATCGCCGATCGACGTCGACTCACCATCGACGCTCGCCGTCGAGGAGTCATCGACGCTCGCCGTCATCGACGCTCGCCGTCGAGGAGTCATCGACGCTCGCCGTCATCGACGCTCGCCGTCGAGGAGTCATCGACGCTCGCCGTCATCGACGCTCGCCGTCGAGGAGTCATCGACGCCGCCGTCGAGGAGTCATCGACGCCGCTCGCCGTCGAGGAGTCATCGACGCCGCTCGCCGTCGAGGAGTCATCGACGCCGCGCGCCGTCGAGGAGTCATCGACGCTCGCCGTCGAGGAGTCATCGACGCTCGCCGTCGAGGAGTCATCGACGCTCGCCGTCGAGGGGTCATCGACGCTCGCCGTCGAGGGGTCATCGTCGCTCGCCGTCGAGGGGTCATCGTCGCTCGCCGTCGAGAGGTCATCGTCGCTCGCCGTCGAGAGGTCATCGTCGCTCGCCGTCGAGAGGTCATCGTCGCTCGCCGTCGAGAGGTCATCGACGCTCGCCGTCGAGAGGTCATCGTCGCTCGCCGTCGAGAGGTCATCGTCGCTCGCCGTCGAGAGGTCATCGCCGCTCGCCGTCGAGAGGTCATCGCCGTTCGCCGTCGAGAGGTCATCGCCGTTCGCCGTCGAGAGGTCACCGTCTGTCAACGCCTAGAAGACACCGTCGATCTGCAACATGATCGACATTGAGCCAGTCGACGTCGAGAGGAAGTTTTTAGTCAAGACGATGTCGAAGATCACCGTCGACAAGTAGATCGACGTTGAGGGGAAAAACTGGATCTTATGGTGGATCTATAGCTCCTTCCTCCCTTCAGGTGGCTCGTAAAAAGAGGAGGTTCATTTATTCTTCAGATTCGGAATATTAAAGGACTTATTCCCCAACTAGATCACCAGCTCACTCTTCGTCTCATCATCCAGATGAACGGTCTCCTCCTCCGCCTCCACCTCCTCCGCCTCCTCCTCCACCCCCTCCTCCTCCACCCTCCTCCTCCTCCTCCTCCTCCTCCTCCTCCACCTCCTCGGACCACGACGCCTCCGCCTACAGCACCTCCAAGACCAAGGTCTAGGTCCCATGCGAGGGATCGTTCTCGCAGCCATAGACTCTCCTCAACTCGATCTCATCACAGACATCATGAGAGATCTCGCTCCTGACACACCAGGGATACGTCCTTGACGAGTACTGGGAGATATTCTCTGACATTATCGGATTCTCCTCCTCAAAGAGTTTCTCCTACAGATGACATCACTACTTTCCAAGAGGTTTTGGTACGAGGTGCTTCCAAATTGAACATACCGATGTCCACCCCGATTCCATCGACCTCGGTAATTTTTGAGACTCCAACAGAGACAAGCCTCTTGTCCCTTGCTGCCTCTGGTGCCAGGATTATTGGAACCGGCAATGGAATTATTTCTCACTCCATCTTCCATTAAATCAGCTCCTTCCAGACTACAGAAAAAATATCGTCCTCCAGAGCAGGATCCCACTTTTCTCCGGACGAACCCCACTCCAGATTCCATCATTGTAGTGGCGGCTAAAAAGCAAAATACTACGGCTCCAACATGGAGACACTGAAGGCTGTGGGTCTTGAAAAACCCAAAGACCAGCGTAAATCTTTCCGGCCTTTTCAACGCAGATTCTCTTCTCAGAGGTTTCAAAGGTACCAAGGCCGGCAGACCAATACAGAACAGTTGTACCAACGGTCTTTTCAACCTTTCCAAAAACGACAACCAAGAGGTAGATCAGGACAACAACCTGCGCTAGGAAATAAAGCGCCTGCTGGTTCTAAGCCCTGAATCCTATCTTCCCCCTCTTCTGTTACCCACTCCGGTAGGGGGAAGTATTCAACATTTCTCGGCAGAGTGGCACAAAATAACACAGGACAATTGGGTTCTGAATATTGTTCACAATGGATACTCTCTACGTTTCATCAGCCCTCCTTCATCAATCCCTCCAACACAGTCACGATTCCAACTGTGCCTATTACAATTGGAGGCAAACATTCTCTTACAAAAACGGTCAATAGAACCTGTTCCTCCTTTCCAACGAGGAAAAGGACTGTATTCAAGGTTCTTTCTGGTCAAAAAGGACAAGAACGAATTCAGACCTATTCTCAATTTAAGAAAGGCAAACAAATGGATTCGAAGAGAAAAATTCAGAATGTTGGCGTTACACCAGATCTACCCTCAACTTCACCGGGGGGATTGGTTATGCGCAATAGACCTGCAAGACGCATACTTCCACATTCCTATTATAAAGAAGCATCGAACGTTCCTGAGGTTCACAGTGGGGAACAACCACCATCAATACTGTGTACTCCCATTCGGCCTGAAGTCAGGCCCCAGGACCTTCTCCAAGTGTATGGCGGTAATTGCTGCCACTCTGAGGAAGCACAAAGTGTTCGTCTACCCCTACCTAGACGACTGGCTGATCAAGGCATCCACGTGTCAGGAAGCTCAACTACACTTCAATTGGACCTCGGACCTTCTCCTTCGTTTGGGTCTTCACATCAATCAAACGAAGTCTATCTTGACCCCTGTCCAGTGCCTTCAATATCTGGGAGCAACCATCAATACTCACACGGCAAACGTGTATCCTTCGGAGGAGCGACGCTTATCGATCCTTCAGAAGGCTCAGGCTCTCATTACCACGTCTTTTCCAACTGTGAGGACGGTCTCCTCTCTTCTGGGATCCATGGCATCTTGTATCTTCCTCACTCCGAATGCACGTCTCCACATGAGACCGCTGCAGGAATGTCTGGAGGACCAATGGGACCAGAGAATAGGAGATTGGGAGGACCGGATTAAACTGTCACGACATGCCCTCCGGTCCATCAAATGGTGGTGTTCTCCCAACAATCTCCTACGAGGGATTCCCTTCCACAAGCAGATACCGACGCAAACCATAGTAACGGATGCTTCTCTTCTAGGCTGCGGTGCACATACAGATCACCTTCAGATTCTGGGCAAATGGTCCACAAAGGAATCCACTTACCACATCAATCTGCTAGAGCTACGAGCAGTTCATTTGGCTCTGAAAGCCATTCAGCCATCTTTCCGTGCCAACTCCCTGCTTGTCCAGACGGACAATACAACAACAATGTTCTACCTCAACAAGCAGGGGGGGCTCGAGATCCAGACCGTTATCTCGGGAAGCCCAGACCATCTGGAAGTGGCTCTTAGCCAGAAATCTGACTATAACAGCAACTCATCTCCCAGGTGTTCAAAATGCTCAGGCCGACGCTCTAAGCAGACTTCTTCAGGAAAATCACGAATGGGTCTTACATGACAACGTGGTGCGAGATATATTCAAGAGATGGGGTACTCCAGAGGTCGATTTATTCACCACCGCAGAAAACAACAAATGCCAAAACTTTGCCTCAAGGTTCTACCAACCGGGAACTCTGGGGAATGCCCTTTGGATCAACTGGTCAGGCAGATTTCTCTACGCCTTTCCTCCGATCCCCCTGATCCCGGCAGTCCTCATCAAACACTCACAGTCACGGGCTAAGATGATCCTCATAACCCCGGAGTGGCCAAGTCAGTGGTGGTTCACAGACCTTCTTCACCGGTCTATCCTTCCACATTTCAGGCTGCCATGCAAATCAGACCTACTACCGAAATTCGGCGGACAGATGGTGCACCCCAATCTCTCATCATTGAATTTGGCGGCATGGCTCCTGAGTTAGTGCAGAATGGACACTTGAACTTACCTCAGGACTGCATGGCCATCCTTAAGGAAGCTAAAAGGCCATCCACATGCTCCGCTTATGCGTATAAGTGGAAGAGATTCTGTCTCTGGTGTTCATCGAAAAATGAAGATCCTACTTCTTGTCAGGAAGAGGTCATCCTTCCATACTTGCTTCATCTCGCACAATCCGGCCTTCAATTAGCTTCCATTAAGGTTCACCTAGCAGCTCTGACTGCTTACAGAAAATGCCCTTCACAGACTTCCTTTTTTAAAATCCCTGTCATTAGAGATTTCTTGGAAGGTTTGAAGAAAGTTTTCCTCCCATCAGACGTCCTTCTCCTCCTTGGGAGCTTAATATAGTTCTTTCTCGACTGATGCAAGAGCCCTTTGAACCCATTCATAAGGCTACTCTTCAGCATCTATCTTGGAAGACAGCTTTCCTGGTGGCTATCACTTCTGCCCGCAGAGTAAGCGAAATCCAGGCACTGTGTTGCAAAGAACCATACACAGTCTTCCATTCATCTAAAGTGGTCATGAGAACACATCCGAAATTCCTTCCTAAGGTAATTTTGGATTTCCATGTGAATCAAACTATTTCTCTTCCTACATTTTTTCAGCAGCCTTCTTCTCCTGCGGAGAGATCGCTTCATTCCCTAGGTGTTAGAAGGGTTTTGAAGTTTTATTTGGACAAAACTAAAGATATAAGGAGATCAGATCAGTTATTTGTGAACTATGGCTCTCTCTGTACTGGTCTAGCGACTTCCAAGCAATCCATCTCCAGGTGGATTGTTTCATGTATTCTTCTTTGTTATCAGAAAGCCAACAAAACTCTTGATAGTAAGCCTAGGGCTCACTCTACCAGAGGAAAAGCTGCTACTGCGGCTTTGCTTCGTAATATACCCATTTCTGAGATTTGTAAGGCTGCTACCTGGAAGTTAGTCTATACATTCACAAAACACTACTGCCTGGACTCGGATGCCAAGGCAGATGCTCAGGTCGGACAGGCTTCCCTCCGGAACCTGTTTGCTTAAATCTGACATGTGAATTATCTGTTCCTTCCACCGTGTGTGTGTTGATGGGATGGGCTTGCTTACCTATTCAAGTGCTTATGACTATACACGGAAATCCCCTACAAGAGAAGGAATAGTTTCTTACCTGTAACTCCAGTTCTCTTGTAGGGGTATTTCCGTGATAAGTCATAAGCAACCCTCCCTCCTCCCCGGTGGAATAAACAGACATATTTGTTACTTAGAATAGGCATTCACTTCTCTACGCCTTCAAAAAGAACTGAAGTAACTGCCACTGGCTGTGCATCATGGGATACTGGTGGTCTCTAGAGACTCTTAAAGGCACAGCTTCTATTTTCAGACATATAATGGCATCCTATGGGGCTTCTCTGTCCAACCCTTTCATCTCTATCATGAAAAAAGGGCTTTTGTGAAGGGGAGTTTTCTCTGTGTATTAAACTCCAAAAAGTTGCAAAATTTAAGTTTGCTGGCTATCTTTTTTCACTTCAAGATGAAGTAATGGCCAGTGTAGCCTAGTTAATTAGGCTGCATTATTGTCCTTTTATCTCTTAAGTGTCTTTGCAGGCCTTCCTGAAGAAAGGCGAAAGATATCCACTTAAGAAGATATATCTAAGGAAGTGCTCCGGGGTCCCCGCACGTGGGCGGGACTATTCAAGTGCTTATGACTTATCACGGAAATACCCCTACAAGAGAACTGGAGTTACAGGTAAACTATTCCTTCCACCACACGAAATGCCGCATCCAAGACTTACTTCAAGTAATCTGCGATAATAGGACACTCCCATACTAAATAGAAGTCGTTGGCCTGGCACTCATGACAACTAAGACATTTGTGTGATCTGTTTCAGTCAAATCTCTGCAATTTAGGAGGCGTGTAATACAATCTGTACAAACATTAGAAGTGGTTGAAATTATGTTTATAGTTCTTTAAAATTGTTTCCAACAGTATGACACATATGTCCCACAAGTCACCTTAGTCCTTTTCCCTTAAGGACACAGTCGGCATGTGGCTTTTCGGACATTCTCTGTAGAGAGTCTGTACATTTGCGAGACCCAGCCCCAAGAAAATTCAAGGTGTAACAGTTTCGTAAGAGGTATAAATTCTTGAGGTTCTTGCAGAAACTTCTTTCATCGCATGGTGCGATCTATGGTATATGAATACATCTATGGTGTATGAATAGTCACGCCCCTATCTTTAAATTGTTCAGCTATTACAAAAACACCATCCTTATATATATGTCCGATTTCAGTAATGTCATGTTTATCAAGCGTGTCTTTTTCTATTTTTTCAACTGTGATGAATATTGCGTGGTTGGTCATGAGTAGTAATGTCGGAGAGTATAGCAGCTGGAGCCCCAATATATTGACACAACCTATGCCAGGCATTATTGTTGGCTGTGAAAGTGTCGTATTGAGTTTGACCGGGTCCACAAACTCTGTTCCAACAACCATATTTATTTATTTTAGAGTTTTTTTTATAGCGCTAGCTAGGCCCGAAGCATTAGAGCGCTTTACATGTTATGCTAAGCAATTTACACAAGCTACATGAGAGGATTCGTGCAGGTCGCAACAGTCAACCAAAGAATATCCACATGCTGCAGAAGCAGTTGAGGGAGATACCAGTAAATTACAAAAAAGGCTTGAGCCGCCAGCTAGTAATATTCGAGGTCCAGGACTGCCAGTCCACTTTTAGCAAGTGGCAGCATCATAATCTCGGACTTCAATCGAGCCTGACCGCCTGCCCATATCAATTTGCTAAGTTCTGACTTCACCAGTTTAAAGAAGGTCTACATCAAGGGAGTCTATATATTCATGAATAAGTGGGGCAATTTGGTCATAACTGCCATTTTAATATTCACACCTTTGCCTTCAATCAATTCCGGGGGGGTGGGGGGTCGTTAAGTTACATCCATTTCTCCACCTGTGTGCGAAGTTTAGCCACTACCGGGCCTTAGTGATCTCTAAGGACTACTTCTTTATTAGTATCAATTTTAATGTCTAGGTATCCATCCATATGACCAGGTAATCTATTGCAATTTCAGGAGTGGATTGTGTCAGAGGGCATATCTCTCATTTACTCAAATTGAACGAGATGCCAGAGTATGCTCGATAACTTCACAAAGCTCTGATGTGGGGTTATCCACTGGTCTTTTTATAAATAAAATTATATTGTCTGTATACATTGATACAACTAAAGGTCTGTGAGTGAATGACACCCTGTTTGTGCATGATGTCTCAACGTACAGGTCAAGAGAGCCATAACAATTGCAAAGAGGACCGGAGACCGAGGCCAACCCTGTCTCTTACCTCTCGTGAGGGATATAGGAGCAGACAGTGTTTTATTGATAAGAATTATGCCTGTCGGTGATGTATATAGTAGTGCAATCATTCGCAGAATCTTGAGTACCCATGCACAGCCTCCAGAAAACAATATGGAGATAAGGCCACTCGTGTGAGTCAAAGGCCTTTTCAGCCTCTTAAAAAAAAAAAAAAAAGCCGAAAAGAACAGATGATGGACGGAAAGCCGAGCAATGTAAACATTCTCCCCCAGTCAACAGATTTGGGTTTAAACCATCGTTTTTTTGCCCACCACGCCACCCCAGTAAAAGAAAGCCAGCAGGTGTGAGTTGCAGATTGGTCTAGTGCAGTACTGCACAGAGCAGACCGATGTTATGTGCCTGTTTGATCTGGAAGACCAGCCCTTTGATTTCACTTGTCAATTTGTTAGGGATGATCTTAGCAAGTATTTTGCTGTCAATATGAAGGACAGACAGCGGATGATGCACGTTAGTAAGCTACGAGTCTTTATTAGGCTTGAATAACGTAATAATTATAGCCTCAAGAAGTGATGGTGGTAGAACATTGTTTATGGCCTAGTTATATACCTCCAAAAAGAAATGGTTGCTTAATATTAATGTGCACGCCTAGCAACAGTCTTATAAAGATATTTCCTTTTCTTTTAAAAGCAAGAATCATCAAGATGGATGGCACCTGATGCGCAAGCAAGCATGACAGCCATCTAGGGTGGAAAAAGCACTGGCTCAGCCTGTAACTTTCACACCACTAGATGTGAGATATTACCCACATGTTGATAATGGAAAAGAGATGAGGAACTAAGTATAGATCCATCATAAAGTTACGTGTATCCTCTTACTATACTCATTGTTACCTCAAACCTCATATGATGTTAGTGAAAATACAGTCTGAAAATGGTTTTTAAGGTGTGATATTGTGGACATCCAGTTGACAGCACAGTGAGTCATTTAATATACTCATATTGCTATCTTGAAGTGTTTATAGAGCTTCACCTCCAAATGTTTGCCACAATGTCATTTAGTCACCTTAGTAAAACTTTGCATGTTGATTTACTCAAGTTCTTTCATTTACATAAAAGTTTTACAAAAGAGTCAGGCTATTATTTACGAACAACTGAGATATTAGTGACAGATAGCTTACTCGAAGAGGATAATGGGCTACTGCACTATAAGCAGCCAAGGAATAGGTACCTTCCCAGCCTTCATAAAGCCAGTGTCTTTTTCATCACTCTGGTGGGAAGGTGAATTTCCAGTTGCATTTCCACAAGGCTGACAGAAATCAGATGTTTGAGTTCTTAACACTGTTTGAAAAGTTGCAGTAGATAGTTGCTAACTTGAATGTCTCCAACACAGCAGAATTACATCAGTCACACTTAACCCAGGTAACACCATACCACATCTTGTTATTCTTCATCTGCAAGAATAAAAGTCCTGCATGTTTTCTTTATTTAACAACTTTATTTAATTGGTTTTACAGTCCATATTGATGTACTTTTCATTAGATGTATCACTTGTAACAATCCTGTACGTCTGAAGCATAACCTTAAGGAGCATGTATTTTTCTTCTTAAAGAAAGAAATGTTTCACCTCTGATCTTAAGTCTACTGTGTATTTTGCTCATTCAGCAAAGATGCATCACACAGGTACCGGAGTTGTAAACACTTTCGGCATAATATTTAGTTCCTCAATGTGGGATTCCTACCATTTAGTAAAAGTCTTAAAAGTCTGCTGTGTCCTTTCAGATGTGTTCAATTTGTTGTGTACCAGTGCCCATAGGTTTCAGGGACGTTATAGTTAGTTGGACATTTCACTCGTACAAAACCAGAGAAATTCGGCCGTTCTAGTTAGTTCAGCTAACTATAACTCGCGCCCCCCCAATGCACTGCTGATGACGTCACATATTACATCATTCATGACATGGTCAGTGACATCACTGATGACATCACTGGTTACATCACTGATGACATCATCCAGTGACTGTGTGTTTTTATAAAGTTTAAATATGTTTTATATATTTATGCCAAGGTGTATTGAAGAATGAGTGGGTGTATAAGTGTCTGGATGGAGGATTTAGTAGGTGCGTGACTGTATAAGTGAGTGATTAAATGTGTGTTCGTGAATGCATGTGTTAGTGAGTAAACTGTGTGAATGTCTATCAGTGTGTCTGTTCTTGTGTAAGGTGATGCATGGGTTGGTGAGTAGCTACACGAGTGTCTATATGGGTTATTGATTGGTTGCCTGAGTATCTGTATGGGTGCGTGAGTGTGTGGGTGGGTGGGGGTGTGTGACTTTGTGCATAGATGAGTGAGTGGGTGATTCCCTGGGTGTATGGGTTCAACAGTGTGTCTGTGAAGGGCTTTATGGGTGAGTGAGTGTGCGTATGGCTGTGTTGGTGAGTGAATGGATGTGTCAGTGGTATATGTGTGAGTAACTACATATGTGAAAGGCAGTATATGTGAGTGTTGGAGTATATAAATGACTATATGTGAGTGAGTGATAGTGAGAGTGGCTGTATGGATCAGTGTGTGCTTGTGTCAGTGATTGTATAAGAGAGTAAGTATGTGTTAGTATCTATATGAATAGGTGAGGTGGTGTGTGTGTATAAGTGTATAGGTGAGTAAATGGTAGTGTGATTGATTCTTTACATGACTGACTAGGTGTGTAAGTAACTGTATGGGTGAGTGGCGATGTGTGACTGTCTGTATAGGTGTATGAGTGCATATGATAGTGCTATATTGAAGAGTGACTGCATGTATGAGTGACTGTAAGGGTGAATTAGTGGATGTGTGTGTAGACCTAGGAATCAGTGAGTGAGTATGTAGTAACTTTGTGTGTTTATGGTTTCGAAAATGGTAGTTTATATTTTAGTGTGGGTGTATGAAAGGTTATATTAGGGTGTGAGGAGGTGCATCAGATTATCACGTGGATGATGTCATCAGTGATGTCATCAGTGATGTAACTGACCATGTCATGAATGATGTAATATGTGACGTCATCAGCAGTGCATTGTGGGGGCGCGAGTTATAGTTAGCTGAACTAACTATAACGGCCAAATTTCTCTGGTTTTGTACGAGTTAAATGTCCAACTAACTAGAACGTCCCTGAAACCTATGGTTTTTTCAGTGAATTTCAAAGGTTTTTTAAATGCTAATTTCTAACTATGCCTACAAAGGTAGGACATGTGAAGAAAGAGGAAGAAAAGCACTGTCGGTGTTAATCTGACTAAACCTTGTGTCTTCGGAGCATTGCGACGGGCGCAGAGAAGAGGTGACTCAGACTGATTGCTGTAGAAACTGTCTCTGGGCTCCGCTTGTTACAATTTACAAGCTGTACTCTGGCTCCTCGCTGGGATTGGTCATACTGCGCATGCAGATGTCATGGATGTGGACTCTTTCCTGCCCAGACAGGATGGCGCCATGCGACCCCGGAAAGGTGATCATCCCGGCGGTTTTGTGAACAGTACTCTGAGCAGCATGCAGTACCACTCAGAGTACGAGCTTTGAAGGTGCGCCCTACAGGACCTAGGACAAGCCGGAGACCAGCCAAGATGTAGCACCACCAGGCCTGAGAAGTTGGAGGTACTCAGTTCTATACTCAGCCCTCTTTCCTGCAGGTAGGATGTTTGCTCAGACTGAGAGCAGTCACACAGTGTCAGCCGAGCCGGTACACTTAACTGTAGCAGGGACTGTGTGGGCCAATGCAGAACCTTGAGAGGTAATCCGTGAGAGGCACAATCCTGTTTACATTTCACCTTTAAATTAATATTACATTCCCTAGCATACTGGCAGCAGCATTCGCCATTCCATGTGTGGCCTGCCCGGGCTCTAGTCTGACACTTAAATCCACAATATGCTTTTACAAAAGGAGTGTTCCTGCATATTCCCGGGCCGCAGTTTTAATAAATGGCACTAAATTACAAAATAAAGTTATATGAAAACCTCCAAGCAAGTGTCAGTCGGGGGGAGGTGGGGAGAGGGTGCGAAAAGATGGCAACACTGCTTTCTGAAGAGGGTAGTGATTGTTTGTTGCTACACCATATATGATTTACCCCAACAAAGCTTGAGTCAAGGAACTATGAATGATGCTGCTATTACACATAAGGTTGGCGTTTAACCGATGCAGTCGTTTTAGAGCTGCTTAAGGACTGTAGTGCACTAACCTTACACCAGTGCAAAAACAACATAGCACTTTCATTTGCACCACTTGTGTTTTTTTGTGTTGTGATGATCTGGCAAAAAGAATGTGCACAAGGGCTAACATGACACACAATACAGTGAATGTGGTTTTTGTATCGCTTTTTACCATTTTGGCGCTAGTGAAAAATGTTTTCTCCGATATAGACAAAAGCTAAATATTTTTTTTTCCATTTCTATCTCACAGAAGAACTAAAAATTGTACCAATGCCTTTGCACTTGTATGTTCTTTTTCCTACCAGTGTACATTTTCTGGGATATGGTTGACACTTTTAAAAGTGAAATAAACGAACAAGCAGCCTTGAGTAAATGTATTCGCTATTATTATGAGTTTTAAAACTGGTATTTCAGGCTGTGTAAAAGTGAATACTCACAGCCAGGCAGGATGAACAGCTGAGTCAGCCCACCCATTACAGGGCTGTAGAATGAAGAAACAGCAGGCATGGGATTAGGCAGCAGGCACGTAGGTAATCTGCCTAGAAGAGTTTGTGGCTGCCCTGGAATAACTTTCTCGCCCTAAGTGCGCCAGGTATGCCCAGACGTGGGTCCTGGGCTCACTGTGCCACTGGAATCAAGCTATCCTGGCTGAAGAGGGGTGAAACCCCGAAACCGGTCCTAGGATGCTTGTTTCCGGTCCAGTGAGGACCTGGCTTGGCAGTTCGGGCTGGACTGTTCCCATGAGGCACAGGGTCAAGACTGATTTGCATATGGCCGGGTCTAAACTGGGGTGGCACGGTGAGCAAAAGAATGATGGATTTAACCCAGATCTCTTGACTGGGGGTGAATGTTTTGATTTGTTCTGCATTCCGTCCATCAATTGTGTGTCTTTTGCTGCCCTGGAATAACTGGCATAGCTAGTGGCTGATTTTTGTCCTGGGCAGCCAATCGCACCTAGTGACTGTTTGAGGGGACGCTTGGTACATGTGCGAAAAGTACTAAGATCCAAGTATGACTGGCAGAGCTGGTGTCTTCTCTAGGGCTGCCTGGGACAGATAGTGGTATATTCCAAGGGACTGCTTGGCACAGATGTGCGAAAAGTACTAAGATCCAAGTATGACTGGCAGAGCTGGTGTCTTCTCTAGGGCTGCCTGGGACAGATAGTGGTATATTCCAAGGGACTGCTTGGCACAGATTTGCCCTTCTGGTGGCAGTGTGGCAGAACTGATGATTCTCCCACTATTTTTTGGCAGTGCTGCTGTGTCACCCACGGATTTCTGACAGAGCTGGTGTCTCTTCCAGTACTGTCAGGCACAGTTTATGCCGCTCCAAACGATGCACCAAGAAGGGCTGCCATCTCTCGCAGCTTTGCCTTGCGCAGTGAATTCCCATTCCCAAGAGCTGCCTGCACAAAACTGAGGCATGTTGAGCTGAGACTCCTTACAGGTTAAAGATGGATTGATTAGGGCAGACCTAGAGTGCCAATTTGCTTTTGTTCAACGGCGAGTTTCTGTAGTTTTATCTGAGGAAGTATGTAACTCTTATATAGAGCCTACTGGGCAGCGACTAATATCCCTGCTGCAAAGAACATGAACCACACATATTCGCAGAACAGTTATTATATGAGGATAGCTGTGAGTTACTTCTTTTCTCACACAGATGAGATCTGTTTTGCTTACTTGTGGAACTTCTTTCGCACACTGCTCGCAGCTGACTCGGACCCCTGCGACGTGCCGTGCTGAGCTGGAGGATGCGGCTATCCCTCTAGCTGGAGACTGGGGGAGACGCAGGTATGTTTTTGCCGAGCAAATCTTTCCATGCCGCTAAAGTGGGTTTATGTGCCCTGCAGCCACCGGCCACAGCAGTCAACTGCACAAATGACTAAACTTTGTACTGGTGAAGTTATACACGATTAAAGCCTCCAAACACAGGTTCTCTAGTTACCCAACCAAAGTGCTGCTGGCCATAAAGTGCAAGGCTTGCGCAACCTTAATAAACGCAGCCTTAAAAGCATTTAACTGTGCTGCGGTGACTTTCTGTGTATTTACAAATAATGATTCACAACATAATAATAACACTCAGATTTATATAGCGTGGCTAATTATCCGTGAGGGTGTCTAGGCGCTACATGCATCCCATCTCCCGTAACCCTTCTCCATGCAGCAAGGATCTCCCCAATAGAATCTTTCAGAGCTAAACATAATAACTAAAAACTGACAGACCACGTTTACCATAAAAACAAACCATTCTATCCACCTTAAAAATGATTATTACCTTTGTTTTTCAGGCATCGCGCTTCAATCGTGTGTCTCTTCTTTACGATTATAGGTTGAATGCAAGGGTCCACAGACTGCAACATTTCTCCCGTGTAACAAAAATATACTGTTCACACCACACGCTGTCCACAGGAATGAGGCACGGCAAAAAGACGAAAAGGGGAAAAAAGTGAGAAAATTACAACGTCGTTTGGGTGACCATTCCCATGCCCTCCGAGCGGGACCGCAAAATCCGGGAAAATTGGATGTCAGCAGAGGTCCAGCGCTCCGGGAAAATTGGATGTCACGTCTCGCAGGCAGCAGAGGTCTCGGAGCGGTGGAGGCGCTGCAGTTGCTGCCGGGCTCCCGCAGACGGCAGACTGACCCTGTGATCTTTCGCAGAAGGAGCCTCACAGTCCCCACCCACTGCGTTGCACCGTGGCACACTTGCCTGCTTCTTTCCGGTCCGAGTCAGCTGCGATAACTGTAGGGCGCCGGCTCCAGCACCGCACAAGAGCTGCGGCAGCCCAAACACGCAGCTGTGTAAACAGCCGCCGCTCCTTGTTCCGCAGACTCGGAGCGGCGGGGTACAGCTGAGCACTCCCGGGGCGACCCAGTCCAAAAGAAGAGACTGCATATGATCACGGACCTGGGGCGCCTTATACCAACCCATTACTTTGCAAACTAACCCCAACTTCTGCTGTTGGTGGCAGTTACATTGATTTTCACTCGATGCGAGGCACAAGATGGCTGCCAACACTTCCTGGTTTGAAGTGTTGGCAGCCAATTAGAGCCAAGCTCGTGCTCGGGGCGGGGGTCCTAACTATAACTACCTACTGGCGACCAGTATATACTTACTCATGTTAGGGTCCAGTCGGGTCTGGTCTAATACTACCTTCTCTAATAGGCTTCAGTCTACCCTATTGAATGCTTTCTGTACAGCTAACCGCTTCTGCCCCTCTTTCCCTGAGTTCTGGAAAAGATTAGGAATGTTGGAGCCTAAGTCATCCAAATTGCGACAGATTGGGCTAGGAGTTTATGGTATTTGGAACTTCTCGGCGTGAGCATCTGTCCTCTGATCAGACTGCCACTTCTGGAGGATCTTCTGTAGCAGCAGAAGGGCAGGGTCCTTCACCTAAACCTGGACAATCTACATATCTATGCTTGGAAATTGAGCAGCAGTAATTGACTACATTTGATTCGCACACTGAAACAGTGGATGTCATCCTCTCTACCAGAAGTCCTTCCACAATCATCAGTCAATAATCAGCATTTGTATAGTGCAACACTGTCACCCCTAGGGCTATCTGAACACTGTGAATGTCACATCTCAGTGGAAGAGCCAGGTTTTTAGTTTCTTCCTGCAGTCCCCCAGAAAGGGTGCTGTTTGAAGATGGAGGGGTAGGTCGTTCCAGGTCTTGACCTCAATGTAGGAGAAAGAGCGGCCCACGCTATGGCTGCGCTGAATGCGGGGGGGGATGCGCATGGGCTACTGAGGCGGACGATAGGAGTCTTGCGAGTAGGTGGAAGTTGAGGAGATGGCAGATGTAGGGCAGTCCTTGATGGTGCAGAGCTTTGTAGGCATGTGTGAGGATCTTGAACTGGCATCTCTTCGGGATGGGGAGCCTGTGAAGGTTTCTGATGTGCCGGGGTGGGGCCAGGGGTTCCGTTTGGGGAGGTCCAGGACGAGACTGACTGCAGCATTCTGTATGGTCTGGAGTCTTTTAAAGAGCTGAGTGGAGATGCCCGCGTAGAGATTGTTACTGTAGTTGAGGCGGCTGGTGACAAGCGGCCTGAGTGACTGTCTTTCTGGTATTAACTGGGATCCATCTGAAGATTCTGTGGAGCGTGCAAAGGGTGTGGAAGCAGGAGGAAGCGACTGAGTTGATTTGTCGTTTCATGGTCCGTTCGCAGTCGAGGATGATGCCTAGGTTGCGTGCATGGTCTGTAGGGGTGGGTGTTTGTCCAAGTTCTGCAGGCCACCAGCTGTGGTCCCAGAAGTGTTCTTCCCGAAGATCAGTACTTCTGTCTTGTCTGAGTTGAGCTTAAGGCAGTTGTCTCTCATCCATTTGGCTACATTGGTCATGGCGTCGCAGAAGCGGATTCCTGTGGTGGAGGGGTCTTCAGTGAGAGAGAGGATGAGTTGAGTGTCGTCTGTATAGGAAATTATGTTGAGGCCGTGGGATCTGACAATGTCTGCAGGTCGTGGGTGGGGTTTCATTTAGGTGTTGAACAAAGTGGGGCTAGGGATGTTCCTTCGAGTATGCCGCATAAGATGTCCTCGGGTTTGCAGGTGAAGGGAGGCAGCTGGATGCTCTGTGTGTGTCCTGCGAGGAAGGAGGCGATCCCCTTGAGGGTGTTTTGCTGAATGCTGGTGTTGTAGAGTCTGTTGATGAAGGTATTGTGGGAAACGGTGTTGAAACCAGCAGAGCGGTCGAGAAGGATCAGGGCCACAGTCTCTCCGTGGCCAAGGAGGGTTCTGAGATCGCCTTAGGCAGCGATCAGGGCTGTCTCAGTGCTTTGGCTGGCTCGAAATCCTGATTGGGAGGCGTCAAATAGGTGGTTTTGTTCCAGGTATTAGTTAAGCTGGTTGTTGATGACCTTCTCGAGTACTTTGGTCGGGTAAGGGAGAAGGGAGATCGATCTATAATGTTTGAGTTTGCTGAGGTAGGCAGAGAGTTTTTTTAGGAGGGGTCTGACCTCTGTGTGTTTCCATCTGTCCGGGTAGCTGCACTGGTGATGTAGGTGTTGAGGATGCTGGTCAGTTCAGGGCTGATCGGTCGGAGGGTGCCCCGTAGTGAATGGATGACATGATGGCCATGGTGGTCTGGGTGGTGAGCTGAGACCAAGTGGTCATCATTCGACTGGTGTGTGCTGGTTGGTTGAGGCTGTTAAGGGCAGTGGGTTGGGGTTCGAAGTTGTTGTAGATAGTTGCAATCTTGCTGTGGAAGTAGTCCGAAAGGGTGTCGCAGAGTTCTTGAGAGCGGTGGATTGTGTTCTCCATGGCTGCTGGGTTGGAGAATTCCTTGAATATTTTGAAGAGTTCTTTTGTCTGGTTGACCGCTGTTTGGAGGCGGGCTGTGATGGCTGTTCTCATGGATTCCTTGATGCGCCATTGGTAGTTGCTGAGGGCAGATTTGTGAGTGGCTCTTTCAGAGGGGTTCCTTGTGGTGCCCCACTGTTTCTTGAGTCAGTAACAGTTGTGCTTGGTGGTTCTGAGCTCTGGCGTGTACCAGCTGGCTTGTGTTGAATTTTTTGGGTTTCGCCGGGGCGACTCGGTCATCGCATTTGTTGATCCATGCGTAGAAGTTCTGGTAGCCTGATCGAGGTCTGATGAAGTCTTGGGTTGGGTGGCACTGAGGGCCAGTGTCCACTGTGTCTCCGTTACCTTGCCCCAGCTGCAGTGGGTGGAGCTGTGATGCATGGGGATGGTGTGCTGAGCGGCTGAGATGGTGAAGTGAATGATGGCGTGGTCGGTCCAGGTGAGTTCTGTGACGTGGCTGAACTTGATTCTGTCGCTGGAGGTGAAAATGGAGTCGTGTGTGTGTGTCCGACAAAAAAAGACCATCTTCAATTTAATGAAACTCATGGGAACAGGACTGGCGGTGCGAGTCGCTGGTGGTGCGCTTTCTTTGCAGGCAGCCCCCGTGGCTAAGTGACAGCGTCGCACTGGTTGGTGCTTCCACGGTGACGAGGCATGCAGGTGTGATATGAAGCGGCCTCCTCTGCCCCGCCCTCCGTGGAGGCTGCCACTCATCGCTTCCATTCTAAACAGGCTGCCTGGTGCCCGACGCCCAGGCCTGTCAAGCCTGCAGTTCCCAGTTCGGCTGGGCGTTTGCGTGTAGCGCTAGTGCGCCACCACCAGGAAAACTGCACGTGGATCCATTCTAAAGAACCAATTACCTATTTCTCCAGCTAAGCGCAAATAAGATGGAGCGGTTACTACCATAAACATCTCGGCCACCCAGGGTGCCTATTTCGGCTCACGGGGTATACTCATCCTCACAGCAGGAGAATTTGACATGATCTATTTTACATTAACCAAAAACAGAGGCGACACACGTACATTCCAGAGTTTTAAAAATTCAGAATCCATTATACACAAGTATGATGGTAGTGGTGCAAAAGATATTGTCATACATAACTAATAGCATGAAACACAGCTTGAATAACCAAACAAATGAACCACAGAACGATCATACATATGGCGGGGCAGGAAGAAATTTGTTCAGTTAAATTTTACACTGGGCCATCTGAACCACGGCGGGACAAATTAATGAGTAATATACATGCGATTTGGGTAGCACCAATACCTATAAAGCTGCAAGAACCACTAAAAGTAGCAGCAAAGTCAGCTAATCAGTATAAATTAGTAATGTTGTAGTCCGTCTGAGCAGAGTTTTCTTTAAACGGGTACACCTCTCTAAAAACAACAGGTACATTAAGCAGAGTGGCCTTTGCATCTTCATCTGGTGAAGCGACACTGCCACTATCACGTATCAGCACCTTGCTGTGGGCCCATAAAGCACTTACGTCAGAGCTCAGCAGCAGTCTGTGTACTTGCCAGAACTAACGTTTTATTATTGGCACTTGAAAGACATATGGTGGCAGTACCCCTGTCCCACAGACTCCCACATGTCAAGCCGGGCACTCAAGCGGGCTCGCAACTTCTTCATTCCTGCACTGTTGACTCTCTCGCTAAATGAAGACAACAGTTGTGTGATGAGGTCACACCTCTTGAGATCTTAACTTTCAAAAAGTGATTTCAAGTAGCATACATTTTTGCCAATGTTAAAGCCCAACGTGTCAACAGCATTGCACCATATTGTAAATTTGCTAATGGGTTACGATCAGATCAAATGTGCAGCTCACATAGGTGCCAACAATCTATTACCATTAAAGGTAGAAAGAAGCCTTTGTTAGAGTTGCAAGGCCAAGCCCGGTGCTACACTGAAGCTAGCGTAGACAACTGTGTTCTGGTGCCATCAAAAACAAGCACGCGCGCCTCGCGCTGAAAGAGGAGGAGGCAGCAGGGGGAGGGGAGAGAGGAGTGGGCCTGCGCCTGTTTCCCTTGCGGGAGCGAGCTTTGAAACCATCCGTTAATTACAAACAGATGGTTTCAAAGCTCTCTCCCGCAAGGGAATCGCCAAACGTGCACGCATTGCCATTGAAAGCAATGCAATGCGTGCACGTTTTTGCCTCAAAACCGAACCGAATACAAGAGGTCCCCCCTATGCAGCGCATGCGCGCAGCGTAGGCGAGACCTAAAAAAGGGTTATCAGAGGTGAGGAACTTGTTCGTCTGCTTTTTAAATGCCATGATTTCGAACTGGCCTGACAATCCTTTACATTTGGTTGAGGGGCAACGTCTGTGGCAGTGCTGTTCTACTAGACTTCTTCACTTTACCCTCTACCTTATCAGAAAAAAAATGTGGCTGATGATTGGAGCACACAAGTTGAACATCACCTCAATAGATAACTTCCACATTTACATTTGGGTATCTGGTTGCAGTTTATAAAGAGAAAGAACTTCTAAATCCTAAAATCTTGCACAAACTTTAACCTGCTTCACAGTAGATTAAAGCCACTTCTGTCAATATCTTCAGTTTCTCAAAATTTAATTGCACAAAATAAGGCTTCACAAATGTGTTTTGGATCTGTGTAGTACATCGAAGATACCTTTGTCTCCCACCATACTAAAGTGAAAAATAATTAAAGGATTAATTATTCCCTGGTAAGTAAGGTACGTTATAACAAGGCTCAAGCTATCTGTATTTCTCCTATTTATGATAATTTGAACTTGTAAACCTTGCTATATTTCCTAGTAAGCTTATTGGTGTAAGGTCTTCTGATGCATCAATGGAAGCGGTCTCATATAACAGACTACAGAATAAAATTATAAACAAAGCATTTCATTAGTTACATTTAACTTTACATTATATTAAAGGAACACGTTAGAGTTTACTTCAGTGCATCAATGTATTTGTCTTGGGATGTCAGCAGCCTATTCGCGTGAGGAGAAGTGAATAAATAGTCTTAAATGTTAACATTAAATGCTGACCGTTATGGACTCTTTACAGAGCCTGCTGCCATGTTGAGGTTCATACACTGGGGAGGTGATTCCGAAAGTCTGCCAGAGAATCTTCAGAGCAGAAGAATGGTGCACTACATTTGCTCTGCAGGCATCATTATTACATTGAAAAACACTTAAGATGATTTCCCCAGGAGATGAAACAAACTTTCTGTATTATATGTCTGTGATGCATTTGAACTGATTGTACTGCACCGTTAAAACTTGATTTTTTGTATTTGTATTGGAAGGCCCTGATAGATGAAGACCGACTTTTATCAAGGTTAGAAGCCATGGGAAACCAATTACAAGCATGTTCAAAAGTAAGTCATTCACTGTAAATAACATTACAATTGTAATCTGTTGTTTCTGACGTGGCACAGTTTTTTTTTTTTTTTTTACTTAAGTGGTTTTGTACGCCTCATAGGCATAACTCTGAGTTTATTTTTAGAATTTAGCATTTTTATTAGCAAGTACCACGAGAATTAAGGCTTCAGAGTGTTGAGCACCTTTGTGGCAGATTTTTGTATATCGCAAGACCTTGAAATGCCATCCATTCACAATTAAGCTTAATCAAAAGTAGGTAGGCAATTCTTTTAGACTTTCCTGTTTAATCGGTTAACAGTGGTTTAGGTTGCTAATAGCCTGTTACCTCTGTGCATGTCCTTTTAACGTAATGAGATTAATAGGCTAGCATTGGGCCTCATCCACTTACAATTAACGAATATCATTATTGTGCCGCTAACAAGGAATTACAAGTTTTTCAAGTTGAAGTAACTTAATGCTATGCTAGTTTTGGACAATGAGATATATGTTTTACTTTAGCTCTCGTAATATTGTCTATCATGAGTTGCTTACCTTGTGTCAGTTTTATGTAAACAAGAATCATATAATATATATATATATATATATATATATATATATATATATATATATATATATGCGTTTCGGCAGTAACACTGCCTTTTTCAATCTGAGGTGCACCATGTTAGTTCTTTTTATATTTAAATTCAATCAACATAAATGATGTGCTATTTATAGCAGCAAATTAAAGACGTGTAAACACTGCAGAGGGACAATTCGAACTATATGCAAAAAACACCACTTTAGCTTCTCAGTGTTTAGTAACAAACGAAATTAATACTCATCTTGAGTTATATGAATACTGCTAAGCGCTGTTAATGGGCTTTAAACAGTGTTCTCTTTAGTCTTTCAAAGTCCCATCAATCACCTTCCTGGCTCATGTCAAAAACCGGACTGGAATGTAATTAGTCCTTCAACTGAAAAACCTGCATTTAAGTTTCTTTAAATTAAACCAAACACCACCCACTAAAAATCATCTTTAAAACAATATTGCTCACACTGATGCCACCTTTAAAGTTCATTCATTGTGCATCTATGTACCTTCCATGTACTTGGAACTGTGTGTCTCTGTAACTTTTCTCCTGAAAAAGCATATCCAATGCACTACCCTATTTCTCATCCTGTGCCTCTATCCATATCTTTAATCTGCATATACTTACCTCCTTTATGTATCTATATACTTTCAATGTATTTATGGATCTATATATTTATCACTTTCTTCTAATTTAGCATTTCCAAGGCACTACCCTAGTTCTCAGCCTATACTTATCTCAATATATCTTCTAGCCCAACCTTCTGACTCATCTCAAACTTCTTTCTACTACTCTTTCCAATGCACTACCCTATCTCTCATCCTATACATCTATCAATATATCCTCTACATCCACACTCATTTATCCCAAACCCCATACCACTACTATGACCACCAAAATAACCCTTTCTAGACTCTCGCCTACTCTACCCTCCTTGCATCATCGGACACCTCTTTTACTATACCGATGCCCTAAAACAAACCTTTCTAAACTCTTCCCTGACTCCTCCCCTCAAACCCCCTTCTCCCCTCCTACTGCTAAGACCTATAAAAAAATTAAAAAAATCCTTCACTCTTTTATCCCTCCACTATCCTTTTCAATCAGAATTAACAGTCTAACATATTCAATTTTCAACTATACTAATTCACCACTAATCCTTTATGGGTTCCAGAGTAGCGTGCTACTCGCCAATAAAGCGTCTCAACACCCCATCAGGGTTACAAGCGCTATATAAATGCAAACCTTTTTCCCTATCTACCCTCCCCAACCCTTCTCAATCCAAATAACTGACTAACATATCCACCACTAAAATTACTTTCATGTTTCACCATAATAATTCAACACTAATACTTCTGGGTTCCAGAGTAGCGTGCTACTTGCGCTTCAAAACCCCATCAGGGGTAGCAAGCGCTATATAAATACAAACCTCTTTCCCTCTTCTATCCCGCCACCTACCCTTCTCTACCCAAATAACTGAATAACATGTCCACTAATCAAAGTTACTTCATTTTTTACTAGACTAATGTTCAACACTAATCCTTAATGGGTTCCGGAGTGGCGTGCTACTCGCCAGAAAAGCGCTTCAACACTCATCAGGGGTAACAAGTGCTATATGAATGCAAACCTTTCTTCCCTTTTATCCCTCCGCTATCCTTCTCACTCCAAATAACTGACTAATATCCACCACTGAAACTACTTTCATATTTTCACCATATTAATTCACCACTAATCCTTGATGGGCTTCCAGAGTAGCATGCTTCAACACCCCATCAGGGGTAACCAGCGCTATATAAATACAAACCTTTTTTTCCTCCTCTATCCTTCTGCTATCATTCCAAATCCAAATAACTGCCTAACCTATCCATCACTTAAAATGTACTTGCATGTTTCACTATACTAATTCAACACTAATCCTCTATGGGTCCCGGAGTAGCGTGCTACTCGCCGAAAAAGCGCTTCGACGCCTCGTCAGGGGTAGTAAGCGCTATATAAATGCAATTACAATACAATTACAATACAATTTAAGAACTGCTGTCCTATAAATAAAACATTTCTCCTTTTGGGATATGTCTAGTGCTTGTGGTGGCGCTGTTTCTTTGTGCACCACCAGCCATTTGGCAGCACTTCAGCATGCCGCACACTTGTTAGTTGGATGTAAAGGCAGGCTTGCCCCCATGCAAGGAGTGTGACGATGGAGACGAGGACATGGCATAAGCGGAGGAGAAGGTTCAACGCTGGGAACAGAGGCTCCCTTGGCGGGGACCGGATTTTTTTCACGACTGGCTTTTCCTCACCCTAGGAATACCATCTTTACTTTGGAGCTGGACACTGTGGATGGCATTGGCCGAGCAGTGGGGCCATGGGATTCCAATACGGAGTATCGGACTGGACCACACAGGACACTGGACTTGCAGTTCATAAAACTGTGCCAGCTGCCTTTGTGAGTAAAATATAAACTTTGAAAGCAGAGCTTTCATTTATATTACTAGGGCTGGTTATCCCTCGAGGAGAAATGTTTGATTTATATGACAGCAGTTCCTAAATGAACTTTTAAGGTGGCATCACTGTGAGCAATGTTGTTTTAAAGATGATTTTTAATGGGTGGTGTTTGGTTTAATTTAAAGAAACTTAAATGCCGGTTTTTCAGTTGAAGGATTGTAATTACATTCCAGTCCGGTTTTTGACATGAGCCAGGAAGGTGATTGATGGGACTTTGAAAGACTAAAGAGAACACTGTTTAATCCACATGAACAGCGCTCAGCAGTATTCATATGATACCTCAAGATGAGTATTAATTTTGTTTGTTACTGAACACTGAGTAGCTAGAGTGGTGTTTTTTGCATATAGTTCGAATTGTCCCTCTGCAGTGTTTACACGTCTTTCATCTTGCTGCTAAAAATAGTGCATCATTTATGTTGATTGTTTTTAAGTATAAAAAGAAGAACTAACATGGTGCATCTCAGATTGAACAAGCATTTACAATGCAATAGGTCTCGCATTACTAAAGTTTGAGCTATTGGCATTGTAAACGACAATGCCTTTTATTTATGTGTTTCGGAAAGCTGGATGCAGTGGTAAGTGTTCTTCTTTCTCCCCCCCATGATACTGGTATGGCTTGACCGTGATAACTGCTTTATATGCCTCCCATAAGGCACCCCACGTTTACTATAAAGAAGCAATCAGTATTGTTCCCCACTCCCTTGTCTACTTGCCGATCTTTTAATTCAGGGTAATGTTCACTTCCCAGCCTGACAGCATCTGCTTTGCCACTCCCCTACCTCTCCCCTTGTCAGACGACCACCACCTCTCAGGCCTAACAGATGTCTACTGCACGGATCTGATCCAAGCCTCTCCTGCTAACTGGGAACGAGGGAGCCTCCTGAGTCACTGGCCCTCCAAGTCTCAGCCATGATTCTGCTTTGGCCCTAATCTACCTCATTGGACTACCAGAGAGATAGTGCTTCTTTTGTCTGATGCTGCCGTCCACAACCTCAGGCAGTCAACTACTGCCTTCATGCACACTAGTTCCCACAGGCGCTCGATCACCAGCTGACAGTGGACTCCTGCACTTTGACCTCACAAGTGCAATGGCTATCCGAGTGACCTCACAAGTGCAATGGCTAGCCACTGCCTCAGGTTTCACTTTCATCGTGTGACTTCGCAGCCACTGATGTGGATGTGGAGGGCTTCAATCTCCACTCAACACAGAGGCATCCACAGAGCACAATGCATCGATACAGAGCCCGTGAGGCCCTTTTAATCAAGGACTTGCCCTTTAGGTGGCCATATTGATTAACAGCCATCTTGAATCATGGCGGACGACGTCCCTTCTAATTGGAATTCTTGACCTCTCCTTAAAAAGAAAGACTGAAAAACTATTTATTTAACACGACCATCGATTGTATCTCTATAGTATGTCAATACATATAGACACAGCTCTTTAGTTTGTCCCTGTTTACAAAATAAACTGCGCTGGTTAAGCTCAAATTAAACAAACCCTGTCGTTTGGTTATTTGGAATGAATTCCCTCCATCTACAGTACGTCTGAGTTCACTAATAATAACATTTACAGGGCATTGGGCTAATCATTGTGTGACAAGTTCCCCTATTTTAACAAATCTGCTGACAAAGTTGTTTCTTCTAAGTTAACATGCCTCTTCGTGCTGTAGATAGCAGATAGGCCCGTAGTATGATATATGTTGTAAGGATGGGAATTCTTTACTGTCTCAGTCCACGACAGGAGCATAGTAAATGAAAGAGGCCTTTGTTCTTGAACCCACAAAACCTGCCATAACAGCACTTTTATTTTGTATTTTTACATTTGAATTTAATTGTTTGGCAAGTTAACTGTCAAAACGGAAGAAGCACATACCTTAAATACTACAAAACTGGTCTTCTGATATTTTTCAGAGCCAAAGCCACACCAAAAAAAGTGTTCCTGAGTGACTTCATTTTTGAAATGTCATTCAAGTTGATTGTAAAAGAGCGTAGTTGTGTGCGTGCATTAACCACGTGTCTGACTGTCCTAAAATCTATGTGTGGGACCTATTTGATGGAAACTCCCAGGCAAGTTTAAGACTCTATACATACTTTTACCATAGGCTGAGCACCTGACAGTCAAATTCATTTCAGAGGAGTACTTCCAAACTATCACTCGGGGCCTCTCTCAACCCGAGTATAAGCGTAATGGCAGCCAGATCGAGTTCTAACTGAACCTCAATGCTGAACCTCAATCCCTGGGGGGCGGCATTTAACAAATTAAAAAATCTAGTTCATTAAGAGAAACATCAGTATGCTTAATTTTTTGAAAAAATCATCAGCCCAATATGCTAGTGCACGCAGATCTCTTCTGCATGTCCATTAACCTCCAGAGTCACCTCCTTTACAGAGCCATTGATTGTATGAGGAATTAGACAGCTGAGCGATTTTTCAGGCTTTCAGCTATTTTTAAAAAATTATTTTTTTTGGGGCATATTTATATAGCGTGAACTCGACCCGAAGGTATTGGAGCGCTTTACATGAGCACCGTATTTACATTACACATTCAGGCACGGTGAGATTAAGTGATTTGCCCAGAATCACAGGATGTGGACGCGACCCCAAGGCTCGAACCCTGGTTTCCAGCATCAAAGTCGGCAGTCTACCCAACGGACCACATCCGCCCTAGACAGCAGAGTTATCCATCAATCACACTGCTCCTATTGTGCGATTTATTCAACTATTCAACAACCTAGCGAGTTGTAGAAGATCACAGTAGGAGTCAGCAAGGCGCTAGGAACCCTCACTTGAAAAACAGCTCCTGCGCTGGCTGTCCGCTCTTCACCTTGCCCTGCGTGTTCAAATTAGTTACTGCGTCTTAGATTTGAAGTATTCCCCGTTCACCTGAGTACTCCGGATTACCAGTGTTGGTTTCATACTCCGGATTACCAGTGTTGGTTTCATACTCCGGATTACCAGTGTTGGTTTCATACTCCGGATTACCAGAGTTACCAGTGTTGGTTTCATACTCCTGATTACTAGGGTTGGTTTCAGTTTGACAGCAAACCGGACTGGTATGTAACGGCCAGCTGCTAAACATTTGTGCACAGTATATCTTGCCTAATCTCTCTCACATTAGCCTCCTTCCATCGTTTTAGGTCTTCCTCTCACACATTGATTTTCTCTCCTCGATAGCGTAGCTGGCAATGGTGCATCACATGCAGTGGCACCGGGACCTGTCCATGCGAGTAGACCACTGTACCCCAATTGTAGTTTTTTTCTACCAGGCAGAGGGACGGGGTTCCCACTGGCTTTACTTGCATTAGGGCTCACGCAACCTTGCTACGCTACTCGTCTCGGAGGTCCCAAAGAGACATTATATGAAAACAGAAACAGCCCCTCCTTCCTCATTGCCACTCTCTGAGGCCTATTTTTACATTTGCCGAGGTATCTTGTAATCTTAAAATGCCACTCGTGAGTCCGTATCAGTGCAGTGACAGACAGAAGCTGAAACAACAAGCACAGAATCGAAACCTGAGCCGAACGCGGGAACGCGGGAATCGAAACCTGTGGTGTGCGCGCACCACAGAGGAGCGGGGGGAGGGAGAGCGGCAGCGAGACGAACGCGCGCTGCTGCGCGTTCTGGCCACCGTCGGGAATGGGCGCGGCAAAGGCGGGACATGCGCCCGCCTTGACCAATAGCGTGCCGTCCCCATAAAAAAACGGACGCACCAGCCAATGTGGGATTCTGAAAACAAAACCACACGCACGAGCGTGTAGGTCGTTTTCAGAAGCCCTTTCTCGAGGTCTCGCGCTGCGCGAGCAGTGCTGGGCACTGCAACGCTAGGCGCGAGACCTAAAAAGGCAGTGTTACTGCCGAAACGCGTCTCTCTGATGTTCCTGTGCAACCTGACTGAATAAACAGGATGCAATACCCTGACTCCGAGTGCCGATTCCCTTTCTCATGAAGGAGTTTGGGATATGTCTAGCTCTTGCGGTGGCCCTGTTTCTTCGTGCACCACCAGCGATTTGGCAGCACGCCGCAAACTTGTTTGTTGGAGAGACACACACACACACACACACACACACACACACACACACACACACACACACACACACACACACACACACACACACACACACACACACACACACACACACACACACACACACACACACACACACACACACACACACACACACACACACACACACACACACACACACACTCTATTCATACACACACTCTATTCATACACACACTCTATTCATACACACACTCTATTCATACACACACTCTATTCATACACACAC
This sequence comes from Calotriton arnoldi, assembly GCA_963921515.1. NCBI lineage: Eukaryota > Metazoa > Chordata > Amphibia > Caudata > Salamandridae > Calotriton > Calotriton arnoldi. Next base: position 2,106,239 of record CAWUFW010001667.1, read on the forward strand.
ACTTCATACACACACACACTCTTCATACACACACACACTCTTCATACACACACACACTCTTCATACACACACACACTCTTCATACACACACACACTCTTCACACACACACACTCTTCACACACACACACTCTTCACACACACACACACTCTTCACACACACACTCTTCACACACACACACTCTTCACACACTCTTCACACACACACACTCTTCACACACACACACTCTTCACACACACACACTCTTCACACACACACACTCTTCACACACACACACACACTCTTCACACACTCTTCACACACTCTTCACACACACACACACACTCTTCACACACACACACACACACTCTTCACACACACACACACACACTCTTCACACACACACACACACACTCTTCACACACACACACACACACTCTTCACACACACACACACTCTTCACACACACACACACTCTTCACACACACACACACACTCTTCACACACACACACACTCTTCACACACACACACACTCTTCACACACACACACACTCTTCATACACACACACACTCTTCATACACACACACACTCTTCATACACACACACACTCTTCATACACACACACACTCTTCATACACACACACACTCTTCATACACACACACACTCTTCATACACACACACACTCTTCATACACACACACTCTTCATACACACACACTCTTCATACACACACACACTTCATACACACACACTCTTCATACACACACACACTCTCTTCATACACACACACACTCTTCATACACACACACACTCTTCATACACACACACACTCTTCATACACACACACTCTTCATACACACACACACTCTTCATACACACACACACTCTTCATACACACACACACTCTTCATACACACACACACACTCTTCATACACACACACACACTCTTCATACACACACACACTCTTCATACACACACACACTCTTCATACACACACACACTCTCTTCATACACACACACACTCTTCATACACACACACACTCTTCATACACACACACACTCTTCATACACACACACACTCTTCATACACACACACACTCTTCATACACACACACACTCTTCATACACACACACACTCTTCATACACACACACACTCTTCATACACACACACACTCTTCATACACACACACACTCTTCATACACACACACTCTTCATACACACACACTCTTCATACACACACACTCTTCATACACACACACACTTCATACACACACACTCTTCATACACACACACACTCTCTTCATACACACACACACTCTCTTCATACACACACACACTCTTCATACACACACACACTCTTCATACACACACACTCTTCATACACACACACACTCTTCATACACACACACACTCTTCATACACACACACACTCTTCATACACACACACACTCTTCATACACACACACACACTCTTCATATACACACACTCTTCATACACACACACACTCTTCATACACACACACACTCTTCATACACACACACACTCTTCATACACACACACACTCTTCATACACACACACACACTCTTCATACACACACACACACTCTTCATACACACACACACACTCTTCATACACACACACACACACTCTTCATACACACACACACACACTCTTCATACACACACACACACTCTTCATACACACACACACACACTCTTCATATACACACACTCTTCATATACACACACTCTTCATACATACACACACACACTCTTCATACACACACACACTCTTCATACACACACACACACTCTTCATACACACACACTCTTCATACACACACACACACTCTTCATACACACACACACACTCTTCATACACACACACACACACTCTTCATACATACACACACACACACACTCTTCATACACACACACACTCTTCATACACACACACACACTCTTCATACACACACTCTTCATACACACACACTCTTCATACACACACACTCTTCATACACACACACTCTTCATACACACACACTCTTCATACACACACACTCTTCATACACACACACTCTTCACACACACACACTCTTCACACACACACACTCTTCACACACACACACTCTATTCATACACACACACTCTATTCATACACACACACTCTTCATACACACACACTCTTCATACACACACACTCTTCATACACACACACACTCTTCATACACACACACTCTTCATACACACACACTCTTCATACACACACACTCTTCACACACACACACTCTTCACACACACACACTCTTCACACACACACACTCTTCACACACACACACACACACACTCTATTCATACACACACACTCTATTCATACACACACACTCTATTCATACACACACACACTCTTCATACACACACACACTCTCTTCATACACACACACACTCTTCATACACACACACACTCTTCATACACACACACACTCTTCATACACACACACTCTTCATACACACACACACTCTTCATACACACACACACTCTTCATACACACACACACTCTTCATACACACACACACACTCTTCATACACACACACACTCTTCATACACACACACACACTCTTCATATACACACACTCTTCATATACACACACTCTTCATACACACACACACTCTTCATACACACACACACTCTTCATACACACACACACTCTTCATACACACACACACACTCTTCATACACACACACACACTCTTCATACACACACACACACTCTTCATACACACACACACACTCTTCATACACACACACACACACTCTTCATACACACACACACACACTCTTCATATACACACACTCTTCATACACACACTCTTCATACACACACACACACACTCTTCATACATACACACACACACACACTCTTCATACACACACACTCTTCATACACACACACTCTTCATACACACACACTCTTCATACACACACACTCTTCATACACACACACTCTTCATACACACACACTCTTCATACACACACACTCTTCATACACACACACTCTTCATACACACACACTCTTCATACACACACACTCTTCATACACACACACTCTTCATACACACACACTCTTCATACACACACACTCTTCATACACACACACTCTTCATACACACACACTCTTCATACACACACACTCTTCATACACACACACTCTTCATACACACACACTCTATTCATACACACACACTCTTCATACACACACACTCTTCATACACACACACTCTTCATACACACACACTCTTCATACACACACACTCTTCATACACACACACTCTTCATACACACACACTCTTCACACACACACACTCTTCACACACACACACTCTTCACACACACACACACTCTTCACACACACACACACACACTCTATTCATACACACACACTCTATTCATACACACACACTCTATTCATACACACACACACTCTTCATACACACACACACTCTCTTCATACACACACACACTCTTCATACACACACACACTCTTCATACACACACACACTCTTCATACACACACACTCTTCATACACACACACACTCTTCATACACACACACACTCTACATACACACACACACTCTTCATACACACACACACTCTTCATACACACACACACACTCTTCATATACACACACTCTTCATATACACACACTCTTCATACACACACACACTCTTCATACACACACACACTCTTCATACACACACACACACTCTTCATACACACACACACACTCTTCATACACACACACACACTCTTCATACACACACACACACTCTTCATACACACACACACACACTCTTCATACACACACACACACACTCTTCATACACACACACACACACTCTTCATACACACACACACACACTCTTCATATACACACACTCTTCATATACACACACTCTTCATACACACACACACTCTTCATACACACACACACTCTTCATACACACACACACTCTTCATACACACACACACTCTTCATACACACACACACACTCTTCATACACACACACACACTCTTCATACACACACACACACTCTTCATACACACACACACACACTCTTCATACACACACACACACACTCTTCATACATACACACACACACACACTCTTCATACACACACACTCTTCATACACACACACTCTTCATACACACACACTCTTCATACACACACACTCTTCATACACACACACACTTCATACACACACACTCTTCATACACACACACTCTTCATACACACACACTCTTCATACACACACACTCTTCATACACACACACTCTTCACACACACACACTCTTCACACACACACACACTCTATTCATACACACACACTCTATTCATACACACACACTCTTCATACACACACACTCTTCATACACACACACTCTTCATACACACACACTCTTCATACACACACACTCTTCATACACACACACTCTTCATACACACACACTCTTCACACACACACACTCTTCACACACACACACTCTTCACACACACACACTCTTCACACACACACACTCTTCACACACACACACTCTTCACACACACACACACTCTATTCATACACACACACTCTTCATACACACACACTCTTCATACACACACACTCTTCATACACACACACTCTTCATACACACACACTCTTCATACACACACTCTATTCATACACACACACACTCTATTCATACACACACACACACTCTATTCATGCACACACACACACACACTCTATTCATACACACTCTATTCATACACACACACACACTATTTATACACACAATACTTTATTGTTCGACAGGAATAACCCACATCCAGAGGATTAACCACCTCCAACTATTCCTTCTAATTCATTAACCTCTTTGTCTGAGCACAGGATACTAGTTTAAACTCTCATCTCCTTTTACTCTCATTTACCGTCTACAATTAGATTCCAGTGCCTGGCAGGCTGTGCTGTGATCGAAAGTCTAACACATCTGATTTGGACTTGTGGTCCTAATGATTACTCTGGCTGAACTTCTTTTATTCTAACCACAAAAGCTGCTCCTAACTGAATTGCCACTACGAGGTTTGGGATGTATTTGTAAGTGAAGGCATCTCACAAAAAGTAACGGACTGGTCTCACACCACCTGGTGTCATGCTTCATCATTGACCAGTCCTCGCCCTCTAAAACCTTGGTTTGATGGAGGGCGGGCATACACCTGACGACAGGGATGCACTTCTAAACTAAGTGGGGCCCATAAACAAAAGTGTGGTTAAAAAACATTATAGTTATCTTAATCGTGTTTTTAATGTTAAAGGTAACTATATGATATTAAAATCAAGTGACGGTATGTGGGGAATTAATGTCCCCTATCCGTTATGTGAGAGGTCAACATGTTTCTGCCTTAATGGCCCGCTTGGGTCCAGGGCATTCGTCAGGACCTAAAAAGAACATAGAGGGCTCCGTTCTTACCAGCTAGTGGTAAGAGTAAACCACTGTGTGGGCGTGAGCACTGCCACACTCCACAACTTGATGGCCTCTAATTTCAAGCCCTAGATACCAAAGCTACTTGCCCCATGGGAGGAGGGGAGGGGAAACCCCTGTAGTCAAACCTGCATCAAGGGAAATTTCCCATGTGGATCCTAGGCGACTGCTCCCGGTCCTCCCTCACTAGCTGGTAAGAACGGAGCCCTCTATGTTCTTTTTAGGTCCTGACGAATGCCCTGGACCCAAGCGGGCCATTAAGGCAGAAACATGTTGACCTCTCACATAACGGATAGGGGACATTAATTCCCCCACATACCGTCACTTGATTTTAATATCATATAGTTACCTTTAACATTAAAAACACGATTAAGATAACTATAATGTTTTTTAACCACACTTTTGTTTATGGGCCCCCACTTAGTTTAGAAGTGCATCCCTGTCGTCAGGTGTATGCCCGCCCTCCATCAAACCAAGGTTTTAGAGGGCGAGGACTGGTCAATGATGAAGCATGACACCAGGTGGTGTGTGAGACCAGTCCGTTACTTTTTGTGAGATGCCTTCACTTACAAATACATCCCAAACCTCGTAGTGGCAATTCAGTTAGGAGCAGCTTTTTGTGGTTAGACTGTTAGTGTTGGAGGCTGCTAGCTCCTAAGACCCCGTGCCTCTCGTTCCCTTCTCCACACAACGTGGGGCTTTTGTGGTTATTGTGAACTTCTTTTATTCCCAGGCTTTTCAAGACACCATTGAAAATTTTAAATGAATGGTCCTGACTGGGTTCCTTTTTTTAAGCCTTATGTCCTAATTATCGTTCAAGAAATGGCTCATAAAGCTTAAAGATATGCAATCAATAATGAGGAGGAGGAGGAGTGCTGGTGGTTTGGGCCTTTACGAATCCCTTTGTATGTGTCCATCTGTTTATTAATTTGGATTTCCACTTACATTTTAGGGTAAAATCTGATTATGTAAAATAAACAACTTCTAACAGTATACAATACCCAACATAGATCAAGGCATAATACACTAGTATCCGGCATAGCTGACAAGCTGGAATGCCTCCTGGAGAGCTTTTCTATACTATTGGTTAACAATGGTTGACACGTTTGAAAATGTTCATAATCCTCTCTATTATTTTGAATATAATACTTATCCCATTCTCAAGGGATTCTTCTGTAGTCTCCCAATTTTATTAATTTACTGGCATATTTCGGATGTCAATTTGCTATCACTTAGACCAAACATGTTGTGTTGGGATATGAGATTTCTTTAGTCTATTTACTAAAATATGGTGGCATCCTGGAAACATGACTGATTGACTCAAAAGGATGGAAAATGTTTGATTGCTAAACTCCAGCCGATAGTAATGTATATTTGGTTTGATCTGCCTACTTACCATTAGTGCGACTACCAACAATACCTTGTCTGACTCTAAATCATTGTTGAATGAGTGGAAAGGAAGTGAAAGTTCAACTTAAGGCATACAAGTCTCCCAGGCCTACTGTTGCCCAGAGATACCTCTGAGTTCGAGAAGATAGTTGATTTGCAGACAGAAGTTAAATAGCTTCTTTCAAGACAGAGCGAGGCCTTTAGAATTTGCGGGGTCTAGGTCTGATTGACTAATAACATATTAGAGTTACCTCCTCACACCATAGATTGGTATATTTACATTTTTTGTTGTGGCCGTTCTGTTAAAATCCACTTACAATTAGGTGTTTTCTGTTTAAATGAAAATTAGCAAATAACGCTGTAAGCTTCTGTATTAAATTGGTTCGATATGTTAAACATTTTTTGATAACTGCAAAAGACTTACACAGCATTACATGGACATCTTTATATAGAAAACGGTACCAAGACACTCCACGTGATAAAAATACTCGTGATGTATGCATGAGCTTGAGAAATCGTGTTAATTTTAGAGACGGACATTTTTCTTACAATAAACTAAAATGACTCTATGTAAAAAACTGGAGACAATAGATGGTCCCTCCAGGAATTTTTATGTAAATGTGGGTTTATGGTCTGCTAGTCAGGTTATGCGAAGACCCAGTGGGGGTGTCACAGTTTTCCATGACTATTAGGAACGAAAAATATAATTTAGAAGCCCTCACAGTGCATCATGAGACGCTTCTTGCCTGGAACAGTGAATAATAAATGAGTGGGTCCTGTGCTCATTTGTTATTCCTTTTTTTTTTTTGTGTGCGTGTCTGTCTCACCCAAAACACCCACATTTTAGAAGCAGTTTGGGCACCGAGGAGCCCACTCTGGGAGGCAGACATTTTTTCTTTTTGCTGGATGCCCCTGTGCCCACCGAGGCACCCTCAGGTTTTTTTTTTAATAGACCGGGCTACATGGGAGCTCCAAGGCCTGGCCGTTTTCACAGCCAGCACCCATTATGGGACTGATAGGAGCTGGCCATTTTTCCTTTACCTGGATTCCCCAGTGCCCACCCTGGATACCCATACATTTTTTTTCCTCTTTCGCCCCCTCTTTGTATCCTGATCCTTTCTTTCCCGCGCTCCCCACCGCTGCTGCCCCCGCGGCCCCTCACCCCTTGTGTCGCTCCCTCCTCCCAGCTGACTGCCCTCCCTCCGACCCCTTCTTAATGGCGGCCGCTGCGGGGCCGGAAGAGCAAGACCACTGACCTTCCTGGTCTGTGTCACTGCCCTCACCCTGCGCAGGTCCACCGTTGAGGGACTTCCCTCTGAGCCCGGAGCTTCCGTACCAGGTAGGTGTTCGAGGCCCTCCTCCACCTGCAGGCTCCTGCCTGCGCCTCATCCCTGGTGGTCTAGTGAAATAGCACTCTGCTCTTCTGTTGTTCCGCTCTGCGTCCTCTGTGCCCGTTTTTCTCTTTTTGCTCTTTCGGTTTTGCGCTTTCGGTTTTGCGCTTTCAGTTTTGCTCTTTCTGCTTTTTCTCTCCCTTTTTCTCTTTTGCCCCCTCTTTCTATCCTGATCTTTTCTTTCCCATGCTCCCTGCCGCTGCTGCCCCGCTACCTCTCCCCCACAGCGTGTTGCTCCCGCCTCCCAGCTGACCGCCCTCCCCCGACCCCTCCTTAATGGCAGCCGCTGGGCGGCCCGCCAAAGTCAAGCCAGTCTGTGCCCGTCCGCAACCCGACCGTGACTAGCGCTAGGGACCCTGGTCCTCCGACCCGCCTCCGCTACGACTCCAGTACCCTCTATGCTCTCAACCCCGGACGCAGCAACAACTGCCAGCTGTCTACGCCGAGCAACACCCAAGGCCCGATCTCCTGCAGGCACTGCTGCTGCACCTTCGCCCACCTCCGGACCCCAGCAGTAGCATCCAGCCCACCGACGCCAGCGCACACGACCCACTGAACTGCATCCTCCTCAACGTGTGCTCCCTGCACAGGTACGCCATAGAAATCTGAGACCTCCTCAACACCCACACGCCCAATGTCACCTTCCTCAAAGAGACGTGGACCAACGACAACTCCGCACCAGACATCGCAAGCGCCATCCCTGATGGATCCAAGATCCTGAGAAAAGACCGCCCCACTCGCCCAGGAGGAGGCATCGCCATCATCCACAAAAGCTCCCTCCTCATGACAACCACCGACCCGGACGACGCCTCACCCCCCATGGAACATCTCCACTTCCAGATCCCGACCAACCCCAAAACGACGGTCCGTGGAACCCTCGTCTACAGCCCACCTGGCCCCCGCGCTCCTTTTACCATCATCGCCGACCTCGTCGCACCCCACGCCCTCGCATCCACAAACTACATGGAGACCTAAACTTCCACCTGGACAACCACGATGACCCCAATACCACCGTCCTCCTAGAGAACCTCACCAACATAGTACTGAAGCACCTTGTCTCCGCCCCCACTCAAACAGCAGGACCCACATTCGACCCTGTCTTCGCATGAGGGAACAGCGTCTTCAGCCATACCACGGAACTGCTCTGGACGGACCACCACTGCATCCATTTCTCCTTTAGAAAACCCACCCTACACAAGCACGCGCACCGCCTCCCACGCAGAAGCTTGAACAAAGTCGCCGAAGAACACCTCACTTCCGCCCTCACCAGCACTCCACCCCCCACGATGCCAGACGCCAAAACCGCGGCAAGCAAACTCCACCGATGGATCACCAACTGCGTCGACACACTCTTCCCCCCCCCTCCAGAAGGCTACAGGACGACACAACAAGAAAGCAGGCTGGTTCACCACGCCACTCCAAGAATCCAAGCGCTCCTGCCAACGACTTGAAAAGACATGGAGAAACAGCAAAACCCCTGAAACATGCACCACCTACAAAACAGCCACCACAGCACACCACCAACTCATCAAATCCACAAAGAAGAACTTTCTCCAAGACGGAATCCTCTCCAACGCCCACAACTCCAAGGAACCCTCCTCCATCATTCAGGAATTTGCCAAACCCGACAGCGAAACAGATGTCCCACCACCCCAAGACCTCTGCAACAGACTTAGCTTCTTCTTTCACCTCAAGATCAAGACGCTTTACGACAGATTCGACAACCAAGACCTCTGCACCGCCTCAACCCCACCCCCAGCGACGCCACCCAACAGACACTACTCACCTTTACCCCGCTCAAGACAGAAGACACCTTAAAGACCCTGAAGAGCATCCACTCCGGAGCACCCTCAGACCCTTGTCCACCCCACATCTTCCACAGGGCCACCACAGCATTGCACCCGAGCTATGCCGAACGATCACCTGCTCCCTCAAGACCGCCACATTCCCAGACTACTGGAAGCACGCTGAAGTCAACCCCCTCCTGAAGAAACCCTCCCCAGACCTGACGGACCTCAAGAAATTCAGGCCCATCTCGCTGCTCCCATTCGCAGCAAAGGTCATCGAAAAGGCCGTCTACACCAGGCTTGCACACTTCATCGAAGTCAACAACGTCCTAGACATCTCGCAATCTGGATTCCGCAGCAACCACAGCACCGAGACCACCCTCCTCACCGCCACTGACTACATCCGCCCCCTCCTCGATCAGGGCCAAATGGCTGCCCTCGTCCTCCTGGACCTATCAGCAGCCTTCGACACCGTCTCACACTAGCCACTAGACTCCACAACGCTGGCGTCCCAGGAAAGGCCCTAGACTGGATACGCTCATTCCTCACAGGCAGAACACAGTCAGACTCCCGCCCTACCCCTCAAAACCGACAGAGACCAGATGCGGAGTACCCCAGGGATCCTCCCTCAGCCCCACTCTCTTCAACCCCCTTGCAATCATCATCAGAAACCACAGGCTCAAGATCAACTCCTACGCCGATGACACCCAGCTCATCCTCTCCCTCACCAAGGAACCCAACATCACCAGGCACAACTTCCAAGATGGGATGAAAGCTGTCACAACCTGGATGAAGAACAACTGCCTGAAACTCAACTCAGAGAAAACAGAAGTCCTCATCCTCTGCTCTACCCTCTCAGCTTGGGACGACACCTGGTGGCCCGCCGCCCTCGGAAACTCACCCACCCCGACAGACCATGCACGCAACCTCGGCATCATATTGGACTCATCGCTCACTATGAACCGTCAGATCAACGCCGTCTCCTCGGCCTGCTTCAGCACCCTCCATATACTCCGTAAAACAATCAAATGGATCCCCTCCGAATCCAGGAAAACAGTCACACGCACCCTCGTCACCAGCAGACTGGACTACAGCAACTCCCTCTAAGCCGGAATCAACAAAAAACTCCTCTGCAAGCACCAGATCGTCCAAAACGCCACAGCCAGGTTAATCCTTGACATTCCCCGGCACAACCACATCACCCGACACCTCCGCAATCTCCTCTGGCTCCCCATTGAAAGAAGAATAACATTCAAAGCTGCTCATGCACGCATACAGGGCCGGCTTTAACACTGGTGGCGCCCTGCACGACAATGTTAGTTGGTGCCCCCCCATGACCACTTCTGCCATGGATTCCCTCACTAGCACCCTTAAACAGGCCCCTCAAGTCTCGATAACCACTCTCTCAGATTCATTTAGTTTTATAGCACCTCCTATACCAGTGTAAGGTGTCAGAGCACTTTACATCACACACACATTGCTCACAGACAATCATATGTTTTTAAATCAGTGCATAGGAAATGTTACATCAGACAGGACTACAAGGTGTAGTGTAGGAGTGACATGTCATCGATACTGGTAGGCAATATAGTTTGAGTCCTTATTCTGGAAAAGCACATATTAAGAATTTAAAACATAACATAATTGTTAGGGTTTCTCTCTAATAATAATTGTTTTCTACCCAAATGAACACCCATTTGGCAAGGTTAGGATATTGAAAGACTGCGCAAAAAAACATATAGCGCTAACATATACCTTGCAGTTTGCATGCAGCTCTTTAATGACAGTTAATAGCTCAATGTTCTATATTAGGATTTTGACCTATAAACGACAAGTAACAAAAGGAGCGCTCTTACAGAAGCAGTAATTCATTGACCTATTTACTCTACATGCACTTTATCTGCATGGTACACGTTCTTAGCAGCAGGCATTTTAACCCTCTGCCCTAACTTAGGATGAGTCAAAACTACCACTAGACAAACCTCTGGTCTCTTTCCAGGAAGAAGATTAATCACTGGAGTTATCTTGACATTTTCATTGATGCCTGAAAATTGCTGGAGGCAAGGAACGCGGCAGCAGGTGCTTTTAAAATTATGATATATTTGTAAAAATGACACCCCCACCCCCAAGTCAGCGCCCGGTGCGGTGGCACCGATCGCACCACCCTAGAGCCGGTCCTGCACGCATACAAAGCTCTCCACAGCATCGGACCTCAATACCTCAAAACCGTCTCTCCTTCCATGCCCCCAAGAGGAACCTTCGTTCAGCCGACCTCTCCCTAGCCACCGTCCCACGATTCTACAGGAACAGAGCGGGTGGAAAGTCCTTCTCCTACCTCGCAGCCAAGACCTTTAACGGCCTCCCCCTCCACCTCCAGCAAAGCCCTACACTGCTCCAGTTCAGGAAAGACCTCAAGACCTGGCTCTTCAAATGACCCCAACGGACCCCCCCCCCCCCCAACACCTTGAGACCCTAATGGGTTCAATGTTGGGTGCCTTGGGGGGGAGCCCCAAGGCCCCTGCAGTCCCTACCGACTCCCTAGCCAGCACCCATCATGGGTGCAGCAAGAGCCGGCTCTGCTACTTTGATCCTGCCTGGACAGGAGCAGCTTTTTTCTCTGCTCCCACTGGGTGGGAGCAGAGCTGTGTTCCTAGGATAGTGCGGGTAGGGAAGTAAATGTTGTGGCATGTGTAGCTCTAGATACAAATGCTCTGTATGCTCCTGCCAGCTAGTGTTGGGCTCGGACATGTACAACTTGTTTTACTTCGAAGGAGTTTTTGCAAAGGAGTCACACAAGGTATAGTGACTCCTCCACTAACTGGTAATGCACATGCGCATTAACTCCATAGATTTTCTTCTGCTGTCTGGGTTGAACGTGCTTCACTGGGGCTCTGAGTTGACGCCACGTGGCAGTCTTCGTCGTGGCTTCATGAGCTCTATGTTCCTAGTAGCCTTCGAGCACTCCTTCGGTGCACCAATGTTTCTTCCTACTGTCTTGGTCCCTCTATCAGATCCACGGCATCTGTTTCATAGACACCCTGCATCGGGCTGCACCCCTCTTGGGAATCTCCTGTTGAGTCTTCTGTTCGAGAATGCTGGAACCAAGATGGAAAAGACACCTTTCGTTACTGTCCACAGTTCCATTCAAAGTAATCGTGGGCAGATCAACACCCGGGCTAAAACCTCTGCCTGTCCCCAGAGCATAACGAGGCCTCCTGCTCTGCCGGACTTGCGTTACGGTCTAAAAAGACAATTTGTTATTGTTGTGACCGCCGACTAGATCGGCATGCCATGGAACAACATCCTGACAATAATACCCCCGACCTCTTCAGGGAAGATGTTCAAGAAGCATAGGGAGAAGCTTACGTCGAACACACTGCGTCCTTCAGCCTAAAGCCAAAATACTCACCATCTGACTCTGAGATTCAAGACCTGCAGCTGATGTCGGTCCAGCGTCCGAAGATGAATACTGTGAGTACCAATGTATACTAAGTCATTCACCACCCCTCTGGGGGCAGGGCATTGAGCCTGCTCTCGGGGACACAGCCTTCTGGGCCACCACTGCCTCCCGGCCATGACCAGCACCAAACTAAGGCTTTGGAGCTGACTCTGGCACCTAGCCAGCCGCACATAACCTGGCCAACTCAATAGCTTCGTCTGTGCCCTCAGGTTGCTCGACGTGTCCTCCAAAGGAATCTTTGGAGCCAAAACAATGGTGGGCATAAAAAACAGCCTTGAAGCTGAAACAGACTTCAACCACAGTCGCCCAGTAACAACAAGATGCTCCGAAGATAGAGCGGCCCATCCTACGCCGCCTTTAGGAGGAGTTAGACGCTGGGCAGCGAAGGCTGTTTATCCATCCTCACACGTGCAGATTCATAGTAAATCCCCCTCCACAGATGCAGGAGACTATACTCTCAAGGAGAAGCTCACTTTTGAAGAGCTATTGTCGTTAGAATCTCCACCGCCTCCAAAGCAGAGAAAACATCGACAGGGGCACCAGTCCGCTGCCCAAAAGGCCAGCTCATTCAACTCTTACTTCTCGTCCTCCTCCCCCCTCATCTTCCTTCCTCCTCCTCCTCCACCGCCACATGGGTTACCACCTTCTTTGCCACCGAGATCTATTATTCATCTCATGGGGGCGGAAGTCTTTCACTCTTAGATTCCTATGATGCTCCTTACGACCAGGAACCCCAAGATGACCCTTGGGCTTATTATGGGCTTGTCCCTCCAGGCGCCAATGACCCTGACCTGCCCCCTGCCAAACCTTCTCCTCCTCATGTCATGAGGTTATACTTAGGGCAGCCACTTTTCACGAGGTGGACCTACACACCATACTAGAAGAGGAGGACACCCAGTGTGTTGCCCAATTCTTGCCCCTGCTTAGGGGAATGCTTAAGCCTATGCAGGAGATATTCAAAGACCCAGTGAAAGCCAGGTTTGTCACCCCAAGAGTTGACAAAAAATGTAAGCTCTTGCCCTTTGACAAACCCTACACTAGAGGCCAACTCCTGCCAGACTCTTTGATGGTACATGCCTCTTGCAAGCAGGCCAGCACTCAAGGCACTGGGGATGCCCCACCACCAAAAAGGAAAGTAAAAAGATCAATGAGGTGGGGAAGAGAGATGCCTCACAAATACAGACTCACTAATCAATCCTTAGGAGTATTGGCGAGGTATGACAGTGCCCAGTAGGACGAATTGGGGTAGCTCATACAACCTCTTCCCGACCAATGCAGGCAGCAGGTTCAGGAGATCTTGTCTGAAGAACAGACCATCTCCAGCACTTCCTTCAGGTGTGCTTTTGATGTGGCCGACACTGCTACCAGGGGCATAAATTCCAGAATCCTGATCCACAGGCATGCTTGAATACGTATCTCTGGCGTTAAGCCTGAAGTCCAGCAGCATCTGATCAACATGCCATTTGATGGAGAATGACAGATATGGCCAAAGCTATGGGTGCTCTCCAGCCTCCATCTCTCCGTTACAATTTTAGCCTCTCACAATTTCCTGGCAGGGGTAGAGGTGGTGCAAATAAAGGAGCTGCTCCACTAAGCAAAGACCCACCCTCCCCCTTTCTGCCCCCCTCCCTCCAGTCACACAGTACCTTCAGGGGTTCTTTCCACAGCGGCGAAACATCACCTCAGACCAGTGGGCCTTTGCATTGTAGAGCAGGATTGCCTGGAGCTCATTGCCCCACCACCAAACATCCCACCCCGCAAACACTCCCTTTCCCTCCAACATCAGAGGCTCCTCCTAGAGGAGGTGGATGCTCTCTCTTACTCAAATAACCGATTGAGCCAGTGCTGCCTCAGTAACGTGGTGTTACGCCATTAGATTTTTGATTCGTGCTTGATTCTAGAATCTAAAGTGGATTGTATTGTTTTGAAGGAGGACAGTTGGGAGCTAGCAGCTTGTAAGGGCGGATGCACTGGTTATGCTCTTTTAGTAAAGAATAAAGAAGTACCTTTTCTCCATCTTCGTCGTTTGTACTTCTTTACAACATGCTGTAAAGGAGTGTCGTCCCTGTGCTTCCTAATACCCAAGAAAGACGGGTTCCTGAGGCCCATTCTGGACCTCTGACCCTTCAACAATTACGTCCTGTCAAAGTATTTCCACATGGTCACGCGCCAGGACGTCATGTCATTACTGCGGCAAGCCGACTTCATGACCACCCTTGACTTGAAGGACGCCTATTTCCTCAATTCCAATCACCCTGCACATCGCCACTACCTCCGATTTATGGTAAGTGGACATCACTTTCAATTCAGAATTCTGCCTTTCGGAGATACCACCGCATTAAGAGTCTTTACAAAATGTCTGGCAGTGGTCGCTGCTCATTTACAGAGGAGTGGCATCCATGTCTTCCTGTACATCGACGATTGGCAAGAAAACAGCAGTGTCTAGTTCGCACGCAGATCACTTTAGATCGCCTTCATAATCTGGGCTTTACCATCAACTCAGGCAGATCCCACCTTCAACCATTACAGGTTCCTAGGGGCAAGGTTGAATTCGGTCACAAGAAAAGCTTAACCCAGTCCCGCTCAAGTCCAAGCCTTTCAGTCCCGCTCAAGTCCAAGCCTTTCAGTCCCGCTCAAGTCCAAGCCTTTCAGTCCCTGCTTCCTCTTTTCAGCCAAATCGTCAACCAACTGTACGCACAGTGAAGTGCCTACTTGGCATGATAGCTTCTTGCATTGCCATCTTTGCCCATGCCTGATTGTACAGGTGTCTGCTCCAAGAGTGCGTGCAGCACAATGGTCACAAGTGAAGGGTTTATGGGAAGATCTAGTATTGATAAAGTTCAGCCCTCACTGCTCTCTGTAGTGGTGGAACAGCAAACATTTGTTGCAGGGCAGGCCTTCCTAGACCCAGTTCTGTAAGTGACAATCCCCACGGAATCCTCTCTCACAGACTGGGAGGGTGCATCTACAGGACATAACTGTTTAGGGTTTGTGGATTCCCCTCCAACAGACTTTTCGCATAAACTACCTGGAGTTGTTGGCTGTTCATTTTGCTCTCAAGGCCTTTTTCTCCAACGTTCATCACAAAACAGTCCTAGTCAAAACAGACATGGCTGCCATGTGTTAACTACAGTAATAGGAGGGTACGCATTCCTCCCAACGGTCGGCATTGTTGCAGGACATTTGGCGCTGCGCGATCCACTACAAGGTTCACTGAGGACGTTCCAAGAGCGGACGACAACTTTGTAGACCTGTCTGTAATGAGTTTCAAAAGACAAGGGAAACCCTATCCAGTGGACTGTTATGTTATAAAAAACTTATAAAGCGCGCGTACACCGGTTGGTTTCATGGCGCTGACTCTAAGATGTGCCGGGCCCCCAGGAGGATTTATTCATAGGCCTGGACAAACAGCCATGTCTTAAGGATTTTCCTGAAGCATAATAGGTCAGTGCATGACCTAATTTCTAATGGGAAGGAGTTCCACAATCTCGGAGCCAAAGAAGCAAACCTGCAACCTCCTTGTCGCTTTAACTTGAAGGCGGGAGTTGTCAATAACTGGAGATGAGTTGAGTGTAGAGTGCGTGAGGGGGTATACCTTGATATGAAATTGTCTATGAATTTGGGGCTCCGGCCGTGTAAGGATTTAAAGATCAAACAGCCAGCCTTAAAAGCACAGCGTTGGGGGATGGGAAGCCAGTGTAATTTTCTTAGAAGAGGGGTGGCAGATTGCCATCTAGGTTGTTGGTAAATCAATCTGGCCGCTTGGTTTTGAAACTTCTGTAACTGCTTGGTTAAAAATAATGGCATGCCTAGGTAGACTGAATTAGCATAGTCTAGATGTGACAGGACCGTGGCTATCACGACCTGTATTAATGCTGCTTGAGTAAGTAGTCAGCTAATCTTCCTAATCTTTCGCAACTGGAAGAAGCAGGAGGAGATCACTGCTCCGACTTGCGATCGTAATGACAGGTCGTCATTTATTGTGACACCAAGACTTTTTACAGTTGAGGGGGTGGGGGAGGGTCCTAATTCCATCGGCCAATAGTGTGGGCCCCAAAATTTGTGGCTGAACCCTGTTAAAATTAATTCAGTCTTATCTGGATTAAGCTTTAGATGGTTGTGGTCCATCCAGTGGCGGATGAACAACATGGTAGCCTGAAATTCTGCGACAGATTTTGGTGAATTGTCGATGGTAAACATTAACTGTAAATCATCGGCATAGTTGAAGGTGGCTACATTACTTAACTTCAGGGACTGAATCAGAGGCCGAAGGTAGATGTTAAACAAATGAGGGGATAGCGAGGAGCCCTGCGGGACTCCCCATGTAGTTCTTAACTTAGGTGCCGTGAACTGTGCTATGCGGACTGACTGGGAACGATCCTCAAGAAAAGATCTAATCCAGCTACAGGCTGAGCCCTGAATGCCGGCCTCCCTGACACGGTCTGCCAAGATAACATGGTCGACCGTGTCAAAGGCGGCAGAAAGATCCAACAGTACCAGGGCCTGAGGAATGCCTCTGTCAGCTTTGCCTCGCAGAGCGTCCAGGACTAGTGATGTTGTCCAAGTCTGGGGAGGTGATGTCTCTCTCCAACTTTCCCTTGATTGCAGAAGATGCAATGCCCATCTTATTTTATAAACTTATATCAGGTTCTCTCCTAGATGTGGCTCCACCTCGCATCCTTCTACAAGGATACAGAGAAATCTTTCCCATTTTCATGAACTTTTGAACCTTTCTATTATCACTGGTATAGTTCCCAGAGAATGGAAATATGCTGTGGTCAAACCACAGTTTCAAAAGTCTAATCTTGACCATGCATGTCCTGGGAACTACAAACCTATATCTCTGTTGCCAGGTGTGGGGAAAATCTTAGGAAAGCACATTGACCAACACCACTCCCTGCATTTAGAAGAGAACTCCCTGCTTGATTCCACCCAGTCCATCTTCCGTCCAAAACATAGTACGTAGTCCGCTCTTCTAGCAGTAACGGAGGAGGTTAAACAGTTACTGGACTGGCTGCAGCCATTATTCTCATCGACCTGAGTGCAGCGTTTGACCATGAGATCTTGGCACTCAGGTTGAGGGAAATGGAGATTCGGGATGGTGCGTTTAAGTGACTCTTCGTTTCTAAAAGGGAGATCATTTCAGATCTGTGAATCCCCTTGTTATTCAGATGTTGTTCCTTTGAAGTTTAGGATTCCGCAAGGATCGGCACTGGGCCCTACACTTTTCAACATTTATATGCAGCCATTGGCTACTATTGTCAAAGAATTCAGAGTGTCAATCGTCTCCTATGACGATGACACGCAGTTGGTCGTCTCTTTTGCCCTAGAGGCTGGCTTCCAGAATCAGCTGGCTCCTTGCCTTGAGAAAGTGGCATTCTGGATGGTGAATTGTTCCCTAAAATTAAATGGAGACAAGACTGAAATTGTTAGTGGAGAATAATCTAATCCTGCAGACAACACTAGGGTGGCCTGACTGTCTGGGCATCCCACCCTCCCCCTCGTCCCCCATAAAGTTTGGGCATGTGGCTGGATAGATCCTTATCCATGGAAGCCCAAGCAAAAAAAGTGACTGTCTTGCTCCGCTATGCTGTGAACTTCTTGACTTGCTACCAGTACACTCTAGGAGGTTGTAGTCCAGGCGCTCATTCTTTCTTGTCTGGTCTACGGGAACTCTTTATATTTGGGTTCACCTAAGTCTTTTGTAAAGAGACTTCAAGTGGTCCAGAATGCTGCTGCAAGGACCATTTTTAAGGTGCCCAAATATGTCTCGGCTAAAAGCGCATTAGCATCCTTGCACTGGCTTCCAGTAGAACAAAGAATAAGGTTTAAGGCACTATGCATGGCTCACAGGGCAAAGAACCGCAGGTGACCCTCTATGATCAGGAACCTTTTGGTACCCTACACCCCTAACAGGATGCTTAGATCCTCCAACAATGCTGCTCTGCTGAACGTCCCGCGTATTCCAAGGACCGGATGTGGTAGAAGATCATTCTCCTTTCGGTCCCCCAAACTTTGGAATTCAGTGGCAACTGTTTTGAGTACTGAATCCAATGAGAATAAATTTAGAAAGTTGCTAAAAACATGATTGTTTCCCAACTACTCCTGTCTGGCATAATTGGAGAGGTTGCTAGGTGTACGTCATAACTCACACAGTGCTGGGAAGCCGTAGGGTAGCTATGCGCTTTATAAAATGGTGTAACATAACCTAACCTGTTCAGCAGGAAACAGCAACAAGTCCACGAGCGGGAACTCCACCACAAAGTCCTGCTCCCCTATTTTGGTTCTGGGGTTTTCCCAACATAAATCTGTTTGCAACCACTGAAAACACCATTTGTCCAACCTCCACCTTCAGATTTCCCCACCCACAGTCCACGGGCAATGCAATATGGATCAACTGGTCGGGTATATTTGTGTATGCTTTTCTGCCTTTCCCACTCTTTCACGCGATTCGGAAGCTTCAGCAAACCTCCCTCACCCTGGGGGCCCCCACGTGGCCAGGCAACCTTGGTTTATAACCCTCCTCGAGTTGTCTGTAGTCTTTCACTAGAAGCTCCCACACAGGCTGGACCTTCTCACGCAACACCAGGGCACTCCTGGCTTCCCAACCCCAGGCAGCTCAACCTAGCGATCTGGCTTCTGAAGTCCTAGAGTTTGATTACCTTAATTTGCCCCTGAGTGTATGTCCTTCCTCAAGGAGGCTCACCACCCCACTACTAGGTTCTGCTGTGGGGCAAAGTGGAAGAGGTTCGTCCACTACTGCCTACCCAAACACATTGACCCACTAAAGCCAACATTTCAGAACATTGTTTACTTCTTGTTTCACTTGCAAAGCTCAGGCCTAACTTCAACATCCATACGTTTACATTTAGCTGCAGTCCCAGCATACTTGACAGGGAACATTCCTTTTTGTTCAGAGTTCCTGTTAAAGCTTTCCTGGAAGAGCTTAAGAGGGTTATCCCTCCAAGGACACACCCGGTTGCCTCTTGGAACCTCAATGTAGCCCTCACTAAACTCATGGTGCCACATTTTAAGCCCTTTGTCCTGGATGTTTGTCATTTCTAGTCGTAATCGCTTCTCTCAGATGTGTCGGTGAGATCCGAGCACTCACGTTAGAGGAGCCCTTCTGTAAGGTTCATGCTGGCAGAGTAGTCCTAAGATCTAACCTAAAGTTTCTACCTAAGGTGATCTTGCCTATTCACCTCAAACGCACAATTCAACTCCCAGTATTCTTCCCGCATCCTGAATCGGTAGCAGAAAGAGCACTTCACACACTACATGTTAAGAGGGCTCTCATGTAGTACATTGATGGGACGAAACCATTTTGTAAAACACAACAGTTATTTGTTGCTTACTCAAAACCACACACGTGTAGAGCCATTTCAAAAGCAGGAATAGCTCACTGGCTAGTCAAGTGCATTCAAAACTGCTATGCCAAAGCCAAAAGGCAGCTCCTTACTCCAGTAAAGGCTCATTCTACATGTAAAAAAGCAGCCTCCATGGCTTGGCTTTTTTGGGATAACCACCCAATAGCTGACATCTCTAAAACAGCCACCTGGTCCACTCCACACTTGTTCTAGCATGGCAGCAGGCCCAAATAGGTCAGGCTGTACTGTACACACTTTTCCAATGTTCTGCAACATCTTCTGGCTAGCCATTGCATTACGGAGGAACTGCTTTATATTCTTTGCAGAGCATGTGTATCTACAGCTAAACATGCCACAAACAGAAAATGTTACTTACCCTGTAGGCATCTGTTCGTGGTATATAGTGCCCTTGATTCACATGTCCCACCCTTCTCCCTGGACGCCTTCGATTGGTGCATGTATCTTTTTTTGCCTTGACTTTCTTTCCATTCGCATGGACATCTTTGCGCATTTTCATGCTATAACTCCATCCTCCCCCACCGTGTGGGAAAACAATCTAACTGTCGAGTTGATGCCCATGTGTGTTACCAGTTGGGGGAAGGGTCACTATACCTCGTGACTCAAAAGACTTCTTCGAAGAAAAACAAGTTGTACATATCCGAGGCCAACACTAGATAGCAGGAGTATGCAGAGCATCTGAATCTACAGGACTACATGCCCCGAATAGATGCTTAGAGAGTAAGTAAAATGTTCCATACGTTCCCTATCCACACTCTCCCTGGCAGGGAACAGGTCAGTGTCCTGGGTGATGGGGACTCCGGGGACACTGCTGTCTTCAGGCGTCATGGAATGAGTTCCCCAGGGCCCTCATATGGCTCAGGGACGGGGTACTGAAGTACGCCCGCTTCCCCAAAGTGACTAATTCAGCTCTGGGAGATTGGGTCCCCCCTAGGGGGCAGCGTGACACCCCCTCCTCAAAATAAGTATACCGGCCCTGGGGGATGAAGTCCCTGGGGTCTTCAAATGGCTCGGGGAGGAGAGCCACACATTCTCCTTCCCTAAAAGAGTTGCACAGACACCACAAGCCCTGATCCACCCAGGGGCTTTTTTGTGTGTGTGTGTGTGTGTGTGTGTGTTTTTTAAGGGGATTGCAGATATGCGGATCCTCTGTGGTACTGTTAATTAAAAAATGTTTTATGTATATGTATACGTATAGAGGTATGTATGTATATGTATAGAGGTATGTATGTATATGTATAGAGGTATGTATGTATATGTATAGAGGTATGTATGTATATGTATAGAGGTATGCATGTATAGAGGTATGTATGTATATGTATAGAGGTATGTATGTATATGTATAGAGGTATGTATGTATATGTATAGAGGTATGTATTTTTATATATGTGTGTTTTTTTTGACTGCAGGTACCCCTCACCCCCACTAGGCTTAGGGGGGGCAGAGTATCCTTACCTCTTCCTTTTTATGGTTTTTTAAAAATCTTTTTGCAGGGCAGAGGATTGAGTCAGAGTCCTAAAATGTTTGCTGCTACATCTGTTTTGATATTGTGGCAGCCAATCAGATCTTACTTTTTTAACTGTTGGATCTGTGGATCATCAGCAGTTTGATATGTACATAAATGTTGAACATTAATTTCTCAAACTATCAAACGGATTTACACAATCTTAAAAGCACACTTTCTCTGTCAAGATCTAGCTTTTTGTCCGTTTTGGTGTAATTCCGGACATCCGTTCTTGCTGTACAATTTTCCAATTGCATGGCAAAAATGCATTTTGGGACCCCCCCCCTCCCTTCCCCCCGTTTTTCTCAGTCCCCACTTGGCGGAGCACCCCAAAACATTCCAGGAAGGTGCTGAGGTAGATGACTTTTTTTTTCTCAATAGCTTCGTGAAGATTCGTTGAACAGCCCCAAAGTTAAAAGAAAACTGAAAAATCTATTTGCTATGGAAACATGGTCCTATGGATAAGTACCCAGTGGGGACGCCACTATAGATCTCCAAGTGAAGACATTTAAAGTGTGTTGAATAGGCACATACTTTACCTAGTTTGCCATGTTGGTTATCTGAAGGTCTTTGGGAAGAGGTAAGAGGGTTAGATGTATGTTTTAATGTTTGTGAGAATATTATAAATTCATTGGCTTCAAGTGATGTTAACTAAACTCTGATATATAAAGCATGTTGTTTTGATGGCTCTGGCTTTGTTTATTTAGAAATCTTCAGTTTATCATGCTGGCCTTGTGTTATGGATACTTATAACTGCAGATTCCTCACCTTGTGAATATCCCAGGCGCCAGACTGGATCTGGAAACTCAATAGGCAGTACTCTTGCATATCGCTAGGTGGCGTTGTGCGGCTCCACGCAGGCGGTTTTACTTCAGATGTACCACCCAAACACGCTGACAAGTTTCTTTCTTTCTATACCTTCAGATGTGAATCTGGAACTCTGCTCCTTTTTTTAATCTCTGAAGAAACTTTTTTTCATCTAATCTACCAGTAGGCAAGGGAACATGTCACATCCTAAGACTACCAGATTTAAACCTTGTAGGGACTCTCACTAACAGATGCGTGTGACAGATTCCCAAGAAATGTGACTCTGATGTTTGAATTTGACGCGGGACTCGATGTTGAAAATGCAGAACTGCCTCCAAAGTCTTTCCCGTGACAGATGTTCTTTATGCTCAAAGTCTTCAGGTAAGTCAAAGAAAAAACACAAGAAGTCCAAGCAGAACTTGGCCATCCTCAATCACCAGAGACGGTGCAAGGGCATCATTGTACTTACCAGTTTCTCTCTTGTTCAACCAGTGAGCCTATTCCAACTCTGGCAGCCCAATTTTTAAGGCCCGTTGACAATGGCACAGCATATTTAGGTAGACCATGCTGCGCATCTTGGTTGCTCTTCCAGCTCCCGCTGGTGTGCCTTTGGGCTCCAAGAAACCGCAGAGGCCACCAGTTGGGTCACCGCCGGCAGATCAGTCCACTGTGCCGTCTGTGCCACATGAACATGCATTGGGTTCCTTACTGGCATCTGTGCTGACTTCATTTTGTGCTTCAAAATCTGTACCAGTCCTTTGGCAACACGGCACAGAAGGAGGATCCACAACCTATCCTGGTGCCAGACTTCAAGCTTAATTCATCTCGACCGAAGCCGCACCCCGATCCTGACTTGGCACAGCCAATACTCAATCCTTCAGACTCTCACACAATACCATTACTACACAGTTGCAGACACTGTGCCAACTTTTTCACTCAGACTTTGACCAGGGTCAGCCATATGTGTTATGCCGCGTGCTGCGGCTCAGCCTGTGGCGCCAACATCTTCACTACCACGGGCCGCAGTTCGGCCCGCTGCACCGCCCTCCTCATCTCGGGCACGCCTCAGTTCTATACGGTGGCCCTCTGTTGCTATTTTGGCGTCGCAGGTACATTCCGCGACACCTGCCTCTTTCTTTAAGCCTTGCACACCACGGATACACACGGAGGCCTGTTGTTGTGTCTGGCATTTCATGAATGCCATAGTTCCAGTACCGCAGCTCCCAATAAGACGCTCTGCTGGGGCCCTGACACACTTCCCTTATGTCTGGGGAGCAAGTGTTACAAACTTGATAGCAGCCATTCTCGTGCCTGGGGGCCATGTCCTTGCAGGTCTTCTTCCCATAGTCCCACAGCCTTGTTCCCAGAATGCCTAGGGAAGGTTTTTTTTTACTCTTCTAGGATTTCCTATATCTTTCATTACGGTTTCTTTTTCCAACATGGACTTTTCACTTCCTGTTGCACCACTTCCTGTCTATGGGTATATAAGGGGCTGAATCTTTAATTTCCTTGTGTTGCATCGCTCCTTGCTCCTGCTGGTGTGTCCTTGCTCCTGTTGGCGTATTTTTCTTTCCTGCTGGTGGATCTTCGTTCCTGTTGGTACTTCTGTTTCTGTTTGAAATTCCTTGTTGACCTCTGATCTCCTTGGGCATTTCCTGGTCCTTTCCTGGTTCTTCCTTCTGGCAAATTTCTGTTGCCTTTTTATTCTTTCCTAGAGACTTCCCTCTGCCAGAGGTTTTTCCCTGTGGGTTTTTTCCCTCTTAGCACTCATTCTGGATGGCACAGTCTGCCCTGGCGTTACATTGTCCGCAGCACCGTGACTACTGGAAAGGGTCGCCCTCACCTTGGACAGACCACAACCTTCAAGAACTGTAATCGAGAGACATCCTTGCGCCCCAGAGTTGGTAAGAAAAATTCAGAATGTGACAATCTGGAGATGATAATGGAGGAGATTAGGATGAGTTTGATTCACTCTATGATGTGGAAATATGGTATGTGTACTTGCAGGTCCTCCAGCCTGGTCAGGCACCAACCAAACCCCTTCTGCCCATTAACAAATGCTCACTAACACTCAATTGGGCTAAAACATAATCTGGCCCTCCGGTGTCATTTCGCATGTTGCCATAGGCCAGCTCCATTTGAAGATGTTTCTTTTTTTAACCCAGCATCAAACCCCTGAGAGTTTGGTGGTTCAGGTGTCCACCAGCAGAGGGAATTTTAACATCTCATCTAGTGCAAAGGGTCCAAACCTACGGAAGCGTTTGGTAAGAGAATGTTTTAATCTGCTCGCCTTGCATTGCGGTCAGTAAACACCAGCTGCCTCCTCGGAAGCTGCACTCTGGCACATTGTTGGTGAGATCTTACTGGTAGTCCCAGAAGACTAGCGGGCTTCTTTGGCCCAAACCATTCAGGATGGCCGGATGCACCCAGGTTTTTCACCCAATGTGGCCTTAACATCACTCATTGTCTAGGCCGTTAAAACAAGCATGGTGCTTCTGGGCACAATTGATGAAGTCCACGTGATTCTCTGGGGATGTCGAGACATTCCTAATGAACAGGCATTTTCATGGATCCTGCCTATAAGGCGAGAAAACAGATTCAGCCTTGGAGCTTTTTAAGAATAGCCAAGCCTCAATGTGCTCTTTTGACCTTTCAGCACCACTTCAACAGTTTCCTCCTTTCTGAGGATATGGCTGAGGCTTGGCGAATCAACAGCGCCAAACACCGCCGCATGCACAATAGGCCTCTCAGCCCTTTTGAGGTTAGCACAGTGGCCTTAACTGACAACGTCCAGAACATCAGGGGCAACATGCATCTCAGTACCTCTATCCCACCCACATCACCTTTAAAACCTCTTTAGTGCTCCCTTAGTGGCACACACCCATGCTCTAGGAGGCAGGAGTCACCACCTCTTCCATGGGTGGCAGACCAATGCATCCGAAGAATCTTTCAAATCATCCAACGGGGCTACACCCTCACATTCTTTTTCGACTCACCGCACCTGCCACCTACATCAGAGCAGCTTTCGCAGGACCACCTGTCAATTTTTCATCAGGCGGTGCAAGCTCGTTTGCTTTGGCTAAAGATGTTTTAGGGAGGGTACCTGCTTCAGAAGTGGAGACTTAGTTATTCCCATTGCTTCCTTGTGCCGAAAAAGGATGGAAGCCTTTGTCCTATTATGGATGTTCTCGCTCTAATTGCCTTCTTGCAAAAGGATACATTCAAGATCCTCACGCTGGCCCCGGTGATTTCTTCCCTGGATTGAGGAGACTAGATCGTGGTGTTGTCCCTTCAGGACACTTATTTCCGTATCCTAGTCCTGCAGGCCCACAAATGCTACCTGTGGTACAAGGTAAGCCATGAACATTTTCATTTTGCTGTGCTCACCTTCAACCTCACCAGTGCCCCTTGGATGTTCAGTGAGTAGATGGTGGCGGCCACTGTCCATCTTTGGAGGTTGGGGGAACCAGTCTTCCCTTACCTCGACGGCTGGCAGTTGAAGCCAGGCTTGCCTCAGTCAGTTGCCGACCATCTCCTGACAGCGGCAAAACTCCTTACATCATAGGGTTCAAAATCCGCCTCTGGCCTTTGCTTAGAAGCAACAAGTCCAGGACATTGAGGCTATAGACCCGATGTTTCAGCCTATGTCTTAAGTCTCAGTGGGAATGACTTTGAGGCTTCTTGGTCTACAAGCTTCCTGCATCCTACTACCTGACCATGACAGATGGCATATAAGAGCTCTGCTGGAACCAACACCAAGGCGATTTTACCTGCTCAGTCCTGCAGGACTTCTTGATCTCAGCCATTTAACTGACAATCCAGCTTGGGAGGTACTACTTTGGTATCTGTTCACAAGATAAGGACCCTGCGGTTAAAAGTATCCATCAGAAGAGGTTACTTCCCTTAGGTAAAGCTTTTTCTGGTGGATACTCTATTTAACTGCAGATATCTCACTGACCTCCCTCCTCTCCGTTTTGTGGAATGGTCTCCTTTCCAATCTAAAAGGTCCCAATTTAGGGATCTGCGCTCTGGTACTTGGAATTTGCTTTTTGACTCCGCTTCTGGTGGCACAGACACGCCTGCGTAAGAAACTGAGTCAGAATGCATGGGTGGGCCCTTATATGGTGTTCTGTTCATCACACTCAGAGTGGAACAAAGTTGATGTAGAGCCGGATGATCCCAACCACATACCTGCGCACAGGAACACTGCGATTAGGCAGAATATCCATCAGAAAGGACATTACCAAGGATAACTTGTCAGTATAGGCTATGGTAGCAGTGTGTATTGAGGTGCTACCTAGTTTGGCTGAGTAGATAAGGTTATAAGGGAGAACCCGAATAACTCTAAAGAACCTGGAAATGCATGCAGATATTACTACCAAGTGGGTTCTCTATAGTTGTACAAGCATTGGTAAAGCTTTCACATTGCTTATTTGTGATGCTGAACAGCATCGACAAAAAGAAAAATTATCATTTCTGATAAAGAAAAGCATAAAATAACACAAAATGTCCTCTCTCGGTGTGATGACATATATGCATATATTAGTCACCATGAATGCGCACACAGCAAAATGATGTTGGGGCGGCCATTTTTTGTTTACTTCTAATTTAGTGTTCCAAGTTGGTGGATGCCCATTAAATAATACCAAAAGTGACCTTGCATTAGTAAGGCATGATGGCCCAGTAGCAAATTTCAGTTGCTGGACCATCCAGAAAAGAAGAATATAAATTAAAAAATGTAAGGAATTAATTAATAATATTGGGCTCAAAATATACTGCTTTGCAGGACAGAGTGTATGTATGTTATTGTGCAGTGCAGCATCTATTCCTGTGTAGTACACAAAGAAAACACCAATAGGTTTGTACATGCATTGGTAAACGTAATCGCACGTTCTAGTGGACTAAACCGAGTGAAAAGTAACCCTTGTTAGACATAATATCAACCTGTCCTGACTTTGTTCCCAAAAGCAGGTTTCTTTCTTGGACTTATAATCCCTTCCCTATAATGGGAAGTGTTAAACTACAAGCCTCTGATTGCATTGTGCTGCTGGTCTGAAGCCCAAAGTAGCCTAATGTGTCATTATCATGTGGGACCACTTGGCAACTATGTGCATGGTGCCACAGATTGGTCAGGTAAATAATTCCAGCTGCCAAAGTCCTGTTGGCTAAAAGTCTGAGTGTCTGAAGGTGTTGCGTGTGAGGCCCCATGGCAATTATGCCATCTGTATGCTAACACTGTGACTCAAGCTAGGAAGTGTCTGAAGTCCATTCAAATCGGGGTTGGAACACCCCCACCTAAAAATAAACAACATTCTTATTTAAATAAAATGTGATACTTAACTGTTCTTTCATGAGAGAAAGCATGTGACGTGATTGTGCTCTTTGGTAATGAGAAAATTAGTTGCCTTTTTTGCTGTTTGTAATGGGCAATAGTCCAGTCCCTTAGGGAAAGTAATATTACTGTTAAGATAGCCCGGGGCTAGGGATTCGCCATGTCACACGAAAGTCAAGTGCTTCTTGGTTGTTAGTAAGGGTCAACATGGCTGTTTGTTACTTTAGAGCATGATGCTATTTATCTGACCATAAGAAAGTTTGTACAGTTTTTTTGTCCTTTCTAAGCGCTGCAAAGACTAGTTGTTCCAATGAAGAAGCTTGGTGCTGCTGGGCAGTTTATCTAGAGAAAGCGCAATGTACTCGGATGCTCCCAGTGTGACAGAAGTATAGCGCCTACTGTTGCTTTCAGTGAGAAAATGCTGAGTTTCCGGTCCCTGTAAGAGGAAATTAGCCCACAGGGCTATTTGTAGTCAGATTAGGACATTGCCACAAGGCTGCCTGTCATGGTGCTGTAAGGAGGTTTGTAGGAGAAAGTACAAAGTTTCAGTGCTTTTTGTGGTGTTTAACAAAGTATTTATTGATGGTGTGCACATAGAGGGTGCTGCTTGAGCATTGTGTGCTCTTAATTCCATCCCATCGTCTACTGTTACTCTCACCCATTGCATAGTGCAACTAGGAAAAATGCATTTTGCAGTGAGTGCTGGACACATTTTTCTGTGTTTCAGAATAGAAAAACTTCCAATTCGCATAACATTTTTTGAATCCCCCCTCCCCCAAAAATAAAATCAAAAATCAATGCAGATAGCAGTTGTTGTGCTAGGCAAATAGGGACGTGGTCGCTGCTGCAACATCCTGTGATTAAGTGCCAGTCACTTTTCTCTCCATGCCAAAAACAAATCGGTCATCTGCATATTACATGATGTGCTGTTTAAGGGTTATGTTACTGCCTCGTAAATGGAGCATAGGAGGGGCATGAGCGGGCTCCATGGGGAAAGCAGTCTTGATTCCTCTTTAATGTAAACGCGCTCACTTTGAAGTCAGCCAAAAGTAAAATAAACACCAGGCTGCCTCAAAGGCACAGCTAGACATTTGACCTCGGTCTTTGAATGCCCAGCAAATGTGACGAGATAAGAACAAGATTTAAAGACCTGCTTAATACAGAAAATGAGTTCATGGAAGAATACAGTAGACACAGCTTTGGCATTAGGAGGAACTAACTGAACCTGGATAGCCTAAAGCAAACAATGCCAGCAAATGGAAAGCAAGAAAACGTGAGTTACAAACCACAAAGCCAATGGCAAGCAACTAGCAGGATGCATTCTCAGATCAACTTTCTGAAACTCCCCAAGATGTCTTTAGCATAGCCAGACAGCTGCGCTGTCTGGTAGACTGTGACCTAAAAATTGGACCAAATGGTATTTTGGTAAACAATAGCAATATTTGTCATGGTTGGGAAACTTCAACCTCCATAGTTTGTAACAATATAATCTGAAAGAGACACGTTAGTGACATATTCCTTACCTTAGAATATCCCCAGGCGTCAGGCTGGATCCGGAAAGTTTTTGCGTAGCAGTACCCCTGCGCGTCGGTAGGCGGCGTCGTGCGGCTCCGCGTCCGTCGTGATCGCCGGGATGACGTCGCGGGCAATACTTAGACGCCGCCCATGCGCCCTGGCGTCAGTTCTTTCTTTTTCCGCGCCAGTAAGCGCAGATCCGGATTGAGCAGTGCCCCAGTCATTTTTTGACTGAATCTTTTTTGAGACTTTTTGTCCCAGTTTTCGAGTTGTTTCGACTCCAACGGTGTCAGTAGGGATGCCCGGCTTCAAGCCATGCGAGGTCTGTAATCGCATGATGTCTATTACGGATCCGCACCGTGAGTGTCTCTTCTGCCTGGGGCACGGCCACGACCCCGCGTCGTGCCCCGAGTGTCGGTCCCTCGCCCCGAAGGCTTTGCAAGAGCGGTCTCGAAAGCTTCTCGAGGCCCGGCACTCGGCTCCGCGCCGCTCGAGGTCCCGGTCCCGGGAGAGATCGAGGGGCCGGTCGCGGAGCCGTCGTCATTCGTCGGGGTCCAAGTCTTCGTCCTCAGGTAAGGCGAAGCACAAGAGGTCGAAGAAGCGTCGCTCCAAGACCTCCCCTCGCCGGTCTCACGACTCGGCCGAGGGTCCTGTTGGTACCGCCCCCCGCGGCTCCGGGGGTACCCGCACAGCCGACGCCGGACTTACCCGCTTGTTCCGGGTCTGACGTCGACTCCGGCCGACATCCAAAATTTCTTGTCGGCCATGGCTCGCATCTTCGGGCCTCAGGGTTACCCCGGTGCGCCTTCGGACCCCGCGGGCCCCAGTGGGGATCCTCCCTCGGCACCACCGGCGGCTCCGGCCCCGGTGTCTCTGGCGGCTCCTGCCCCGGTGCCCTAGGACCCCCTCGGATCCAAGCCTGGATCCCAGTCGACGCCGGTTAACCTAACCACACCTCCACCGGCGCCGACCACTCCGGTACCATTCTCGGCGCCGTCCGACGTCCCGGACGCCGCCGTCCCCAGGTTCTCCCCGGAACCGGACACGGTGTCGGCCGACGCCGATGGGACCTTTCTTCCCTCATGTCCGCCCTCCATACTTTTCACCTATTTTGGAGGACGAGGAGGACTGGGAGGGGTCGGAGGACCCTCTCACAGGTCAGTGTGAGCCATATCAGGACTGGGCAGAGGGAACTGGGTGATGCCAGTGGCCTGGACACCTCTCCAGACCTTGGCATGCTGTCTCCTCCTTCCGTGGCTATGGAGGAGGGAGCAAGTTATGCAACGGTGTTGCGTAGGGCGGCCTTGCGCCTCGAGCTCCCTACAGTGGCTGTCAGGACTAACCTCCTGACGGAAGTGCTTCAGCCAGCGGCTACCTCTTCGGAGCCACTGCTGCCGTTCAACGACGCACTTTCTGACGTTCTTTTGGGCACCTTGTCCAGGCCCACCACAGGGGCTCCTGTGGACAGGAACGTAGCCCGACGCCATCGCCTGGCCCCGGGCGACCCCTTGTTCCTCTCCCAACACCCCACCCCGAGAGCTTGGTTGTCCAAGCCTCTACCTCCCAGAGCGCCTTCCCTACGGCTCCGCCGGACAGGGAATCCAAAAAGCTGGAGCAATTTGGGAAGAAGATGTTTTCTTCCTCCAGTGCTGGCTTGTGGTCTGTGAACACCGCTTGCCTTTTGGGCCGTTATTCCCACTCTCTGTGGGATTCGGTGGCGCAAGTGCTGCCTAAGTGTCCTGAGGAGGTCCAGACACTACTCACCCGTGTTATTGCAGACGGGAGAGACACGGCTGACTCGCTGGGCAGGTCGCTTGCGACGACAGTGGCGCTGCGCCGTCATGCCTGGCTGAGGACCCCTGGTTTCTCGGGCGATGTCCAAAACACCCTTATGGACATGCCCTTCGATGGTATCCGCCTTTTTGGAATAAGGCAGACAGCGCGCTGGAGCGCTTTAAGGACTCGCGGGCTACGGCCAAGTCCTTGTGCCTCTCCGCCTCGCGCCCTCCGCAGCAGTCTGCTTTTCGCTGCTTTCGTGGCCACGGAAGGGGCGCCCAGTCACGTCCATTACCCACCCACCGGCCCGCGCAGCAAGCGCCTTCGCGTGGCCGAGGACGTGGCTCCTGCCGAGGCGGGTCGGGTAACCAGCGTGCGGGTCAGGCCCCCGCCCCGTCCGCGGCCTCCAAGCCCTCCTAGTCCATCCTTTCAGGTCCACAGCACGCCAGTGGGGGGGCAGGGTCCGCCATCACCTTCCCCACTGGCGTACCATCACATCGGACAGGTGGGTCTTGGACATTGTCCGAAGGGGCTACTCCCTCCCCTTCGAGACTTCTCCCCCCCCCCCCCCGCCATGCCACCTCAATACCACCGCATGTCGGGGGATCACTTGGTGCTTCTTCAGCAGGAAGTTGCGGCCCTCTTGGCCAAGGGGGCCATCGAGCGCGTTCCGACCCCAGAAGTAGGGCGTGGTTGTTACTCCCACTACTTTCTGGTGCCCAAAAAGGACAAGGAGGACATGCGTCCTATCTTGGACCTCCGAAACGTCAATCGCTTCCTCCGGAAGGAGAAGTTCAAGATGCTCACCCTAGCTCAGGTCTTGACTGCCCTCGACCCTGGAGACTGGATGGTAGCGTTGGACTTGCAGGACGCATATTTTCACATCCCCGTCCTGCTGGCCCACCGGAGTTACCTGCGGTTCACGGTAGGCCACGAGCATTTTCAGTTCATCGTGCTCCTCTTTGGCCTTACCAGCGCCCCTCGGGTGTTCACAAAAGTGATGGCGGTGGTCGCAGCTCATCTGCGCCGGGCAGGGGTTCCAGTCTTCCCCTACCTCGACGACTGGTTGCTGAAGGCGGGCTCGTCCCAGGCAGTCGTCTCCCACCTCCAGACTACGGCCGGACTCCTGCACTCGCTGGGGTTCTCCATCAACGTGCCGAAGTCGCACCTGATTCCCTCTCCACAGCTCCTTTTCATCGGAGCAGTTCTGGACACAACGCAGTTTTGGGCCTATCCTCCCGAAAGGCGAGTCCAGGATATTCAGGCTCTGATTCCGATCTTTCAGCCTCTATCCTGGGTTTCGGTACGGATGACCCTGAGGCTGCTGGGCCTCATGGCCTCCTGCATCCTGCTGGTCGATCATGCCAGATGGCATATGCGGGCTCTGCAGTGGGACCTGAAGTTCTAGTGGGCGCAGCATTAGGGGAACCTGTCCGATTACGTTCAGATCTCGGAGGGGACTGCACGGCAGTTGCAGTGGTGGCTTTCGAACCGGCAATGGGTCACGGGCAGATCCCTCTCCCTTCCCCAGCCAGAGCACACAGTTGTGACGGACGCGTCCCTTCTGGGATGGGGCGGTCACATGGGAGAGGCGGAGATCAGAGGCCTCTGGTCTCCGGCGGAGTCCCGGCTCCATATCAACCTTCTGGTGCTCCGGGCGATCCGACTTGCACTGAAGGCATTCCTTCCCTCTGTCACCAAAGGGAGGAGTCACTCTTATTTCGTGACTCAAAAGACTTCTTCAAAGAAAAACAACTTTTACACGTCTGGACCCAACACTAGATGGCAAGAGTATGCACAGGATGTCAATCTACAGCACTGCAAGCCACGGACAGAAGCTCGCAGGGTAAGTAACATTTTCCTATATCGTGATACTGTACAATCTGCCCCTTACTTGTGTTATATAGTCATGCGTCAATTCTCAATTAATGGATCTCAGAGGTAAAAGTAGTTGGAATCTGACACCTGAGTTTGGTCGAGGGACTACTGGTTGTCACAAGGATGGGACTATGTGCATTAGGCAGCATCCACCACCAGGAACTGCGTAATGTCAAAAATGGTGCAAACGATACTAACCCCTGTGCACGTCCCACAGAAATCAGTGTTGGTGGTGCACAGGTTTTGGTTAAGGATACACTACAAGAAGGATGGAATTAATAGGTTAGATTGTTATAATGATCCATTATTATAATGATCCATGCAGTGTGCTAACGCAAAAATGAGATACTAGTAAGGTGCTTACAGTCAGGAAGGATGCACAGTTGGTCCCAATATAAAGTTAATACTGCTGGGCTGTGTCGAGAACGATGAATGTGCGTGATTGGAGATTCACATTATTTGGCTGAATGCAATATTAAAAAAACAAGGGACAATAATTAATGAGAATAATGAAATGCCACTCTTAAATTTCAGCAAAGGCCAGGAGACTGAAAATCACTTAACGTTTGTGGTTGACGCCACTCCTGCATAATGCCCTGTGTCTATGATTTGGCGAAACAAGGAGCAGCCAGTACATGGGTATTGTACAATGTTGCTTTGACAGTTTTTCCACACACTTGGTTGAGGTCACCGTGTTCCAAGATGGTGCCTCTCAGCCCGTTAAATCAAATTTGAGCTAGATGGGCATGGTCTATACTTCGGTCAGCCTCTTCTTGCCTCTGCATTTAAATTGGCATCCCCATGTGTACTGGAATTCTGTTCCATTGATGATGTCTTCCACTATTACTCACTGATCGGTGACTGAACACAGCCACTGTTGCACTTTTGAACTGTTATTTCTCAGTATATGGTTGCTTGGAACTATTGTGTATGATCGCTGTATTGGAACCTACTTTCACTTTATGTTCTAAAAATGTCTATATAGGATAATATAATAAATATTTGGTTGATCAATTGACCGATAGCTTTTGATCTTTTTCAGAGAAGTACCAGATGTTAATTGCAGTGGAGGTCAATTACTTTGTGTGCATCATTTTTTGATGTCTTTTCACAATCGTCTATGGAAATGTTACATAGATGTTCTGATGACTTGTAGAGGTAGTGTAACTGAACGCAAAAACTTTAACAGCAGTCATACGCATTTACAGCTTACAATTACAGCACCACTTTGCTACCTTTTCTAGATCTAATTATCAGAGTACATGAAGGCGAACTGGGCACAGATTCATATAGAAAACCTATTGAATGAAACACTCTTTTATCCTACCGAGTTACCATCCCCATGGGCTCTGAGACAATCTCCCATATGGTCAGTTCCTGTAAACTCGTCAGAACTGCAATTAGTGGTCTAACTATTTCAGGGAGGCAGCAATCCATTCTGCTAAATTAAGAGAAAGGGGCTATCCCAAATGTTTGGTTTCCTATGCTCTTCAACAGGCTTAGTGTTGTTCTTAAGAAACCTTAGTTAACCCTAGGACTTGCATTGAAACTTATAGGAACATTTCCAGTATTGTGAAGAAACAATAGAATATTCTTACAACCAGTAGACTAAATAAGAAGGCCACTCTTTTCTCGTTTAGAAGAGGGAGAAATGTATATGACCATTTGATGAAGGCCATGTACAATAAACCCACACGTGCTACCACTGCCTCCTTACTGGGTTTACCACCTGCAGTCAGACATTTTAAGTGTCGCAGCTTTTTAAGTGTCGCAGCTGCTCTGTGTGTAATCTCACTATGGATACAAACATTTCAGCATGACAACATCTCACACGCACACTGACAGAATTTAGAAGCTGCAACTCCTCTGCTAATGTAATCTATGCGATTAAGTGTCTTTGTAATTGTGTGTATATGTAGGTCAAACAACACAAAAAGTTAAATACCTCATTATTCAGCACAAGAGTTGCATCAGGAGACAAGTCCAAAATGCCCCGCTTGTTGCCCATTTCTTGAGTAGGTCCCATTCTGAATCATCTTTCATATGTCAAGTGATAGATTATGTCAAATTTCCACCTAGAGGAGGTAATATACAGGAACTGTTGAATAGATTCAAATCGAATTGGATTGTGAGATGTTCAGCAACCACCATGGTAACATGCCCTGTGCACACACACAAATTTAAACAACACAAAGTAAACGTTGTTTGCCAATGACGACAGGAGAAACGTTCTTCCAATGTTCCTTTACTGAAGTGTTGAATCAAATGCCAGCCAACACGTGTTTCGTCAATGGGTGTGTAACCCTTGACTTCCTCAGGGCTGCAATTACATAAACATGGCTTATATCATAATTAAATAATAGATAATAACAAAGTCACATAACATACGTATGATTATGTGAATAAGGCTAGTACTGTCAATCCGACATTTATTAGATATAAGAAAAGTGCCAAGATTCTAAGAAGAAAACGGGATGGAACAAGAATTACGTGACATCATGAGGTGTCATGCATAATAATCCGACGTGAGTTTGTGTCCTGATGCTAAAAGCATGAATATATAAATTATATATATTCCAAAGATACAGTCCAGCGGCAAATGTCACAAACATTTTTTATACTCATTCAAGCCTTCTTATAATAGAATGAGAAATTTTACGGTAAAGTGCGTGAGAGAAACCATAAGGTGAACAGCAGACTAGGTGTGTGGTGAAGAAGTTGAGAATCTAACTAAAGGGAACACTGTCAGTTCGAGCTTAACCTTTGGCAATCCCAAACGTAAAGAGGGTTTGCGAGATAAATTCATCAAACTTGAGAGATTAAAGAAAAGTGAAAACTCAAAGTGGTGGGATGGAGCTACGCTCAAACAATATGTACGCCTGAATAGAATACCAAGGGGTCTAAGATCTCAGATCTTCCCAACTTATGACGACTTGGAAGAAGATCTTTTGAAAGAGTGGGAAGAGGCACTTACGTCTAACTCACAGACGTTGATACGCATACTCATAGAGAATTCAGACAGAAAAGTTTCGAAACTTCAAGCTGAAATTGCTGATCTTGAGAAGGAGATAAGAGATTTAAATCTAAAAGAGGGTACAGAGAAGAACTATGTTATACTTAACGAAATTCTGGCTAGACATCAGAGTGACATCAAAGAGAGAAAGGCCAGGAAATTAAAACGTGATGAGCACGATTACAAAGAGGGAAGGATTTTCACGTTCGCTAAAAAGTATGATCAGTGGTTTCAGTCAGGCAATGAAGCTGGAGGCAAAAATAGACAAGATATAATTTCTGTTTCGTCCAGTGCTACGTCTCTCAATGCTCCGATTTCAAGCGATAGTGAAGCTGATAATGCTAGTACATCTACAGATTTAAGACAGGCAGCTTCTTCTACTTTTTACAAGAAGTACAGAGAATACGCAAGGGAAACAGGTCACAACCCAGACGTACGAACATAGACGTAAGACCCGCAGAGGAAAGAGAGCAGGAAAAATCAGATTACAGAAACAAACTGAGATCAGGCAACAACAAGAACTAATACCCAATACTGAGAAAGACGTAGAGGTTATCAACCTTTCCTCACTTACACTCAGCCATGATATGACATCTCTTCTTAGCAAAGGCCTTAGTTTCAACCCCAAAGATGAGGGAGACATATGTAATACTAAGATAGATCTGTTCAAATTTGTCAGGAACCTAAAATTGAAGAAATTTTTCAGTGGTAATGTAATACCTAATAAAAGTTCTGTGAATATTCCTACTGGTTCGCTTTCTGATATGTTGAGCATCCAAGATGTACATGACACTCATTTGCTCCTATCTCTGACAGAAACTGAGGATACACCACTTCGCATGGACTCCTTATTAAGGGAGCTGGATGTACAAACAGATCTCAGTATTAACAGTGGCTTAAAGAATAAGTCTAGATGGACACCCGTTCTAACTAGTGGGAACACTATTGATATGTTTCACAAACTGGTACTAAAAGATTTAGACAAATTTGAGAGTAACAGAGTGAAGAAAAAGTTTCATCATCAAGATAACCTCGGTCCAGGAGAAAGAATTGCCCTTAAAGCACTATCCAATGATCCTGGAATAATAATCAGAGAGGCAGACAAAGGGGGAATGTGGTCATTATGAATAGGGAGGACTACAATAATGAGATATTATCACAATTACAAGATACTGAATGCTATGAACTCCTTACACATAATCCCATTGGCCCTTTAACTATTGTAATCAATAGAAACCTCATGATCTGGCATGATGCAGGCCTTATTAATGATGAAGAACATACCTATATGAGAATTCATCGACCACATTACCCATGCCTTTACACACTTCCAAAGGTTCATAAACATCTACCTTTCCCCCAGGAAGACCAATAGTTTCAGGGATAGGAGGCCCTACAGAACGTCTAGCGGAATATGTAGATCTCTTTCTTAGACCTTTAGTCCAAAACTTGCCGTCTTATATACGAGATACTAAACATATTCTCAACATGTTATCTGACTTCACCTGGGAAGATAGCATGACCCTGGTGACCTTAGACGTAATCTCGCTGTACACTAGCATCAAACCTGATTTAGGCAGGATGGCAATTTCGCATTTTCTTAACATGAGACCGGCCTCTCAATGGGAACATACGGAAATGTTACTTACTATGATTGACCTGATTCTCAGCAACAATGTTTTCCTGTTCGAGAAAGATTGGTATAGACAGAAAAGAGGTGTAGCCATGGGTTCGAAATTTTCACCCAGCTTTGCAAATCTTTTCATGGGACGCCTAGAAGAAGATTGGATATGGGGTGAAAAAGGAGTCGCTTTAATGATTCAATCTTATTTTGGGGTCGATATATCGACGACTGTCTGTTGATATGGACAGGACCACAAGATAAATTAGACGACTTTTGTACCTACTTAAATTCCAATACTTATGACATGCGCT
Organism: Calotriton arnoldi; assembly: GCA_963921515.1. Classification (NCBI taxonomy): domain Eukaryota; kingdom Metazoa; phylum Chordata; class Amphibia; order Caudata; family Salamandridae; genus Calotriton; species Calotriton arnoldi. Next base: position 2,144,927 of record CAWUFW010001667.1, read on the forward strand.
TTACACATCACAAAAGCAATTTAAACATCACTTTTCTAGACATAGAAATTTTTATCAACAACCATACAATTCAGACGCGCATTTTTCGAAAAGATACTGCATGTAATTCTATTCTCCATGCCCATAGTGCACACCCACCCCATCAGATTCGTGCGATTCCATATGGGGAATTTACTAGAGCTAGACGCAACTGTAGCAGAGACCACGAATTTGAAAGCTGCCTTTCAGCTATGAAAGCGAGGTTCCAAAATAGAGGATATACACATGTGAACTTAATGAAAGCAACCACCAGAATCAGAAACACTTGTCGGGAAGATACTATACGCGATAAGATCCGCAAGACAGACACCAACACAGTGAGACTAATTACAGATTTCAATGACTTAAGTGGGGTACTGTCCAGGAGTCTGAATAAACACTGGAAATTACTGATATCAGATACTACATTAGTACAACACATCAATAAGCATCCACAAATTACCTACAGAAGGGGTAGGACGCTTAGAACTAGACTCAGTCCAAGTTACCCAAGATCCATTACCAAAGAGACATGGCTACATGCACGGACTCTGGGTTTTTACAAGTGCGGCTCATGTGGCATTTGCAGGTGGGCCGCTGATTGCAAAAGCAACTTCACTGGTCCCGACAGAACATTTGATATTAGATTTAATATTAATTGCAACACTAAATATGTGGTCTACGTCCTAGAGTGCAAATGTGGTGGTAGGTATGTAGGGAGTACAATAAGGACACTAAGAGAGAGGATTGGAGAACATGTCAGAGCTCTGAAACACCAAGATCCCAGATATCCCATGGCCACACACATTTGGGAGTGTCCTTCTCAAAGTGTACACAAGAGTTTCCTTTTTATGGGATTGATATCACCACAGTAAGTCCAAGGGAGGTAACCGGGAACTACGTCTAAGACGGTCTGAAGCAATTTGGATAATGCGTCTCGGAACCTATGAACATGGTTTTAATAGCGATCGAGAAATGCACTATTTCTTAGGAGATTAGTAATGGAGTATCATCTGAAAAGTTCCATTTGGCTTTATAATGTGTATTTCTACTTTTCATGTTTTATATGTTTTCATTATCCGGATGGGTCAGCAAACTGTGATTGAGAAGACTTTGGCCCAAATTAATAAGTGGGATAACCTTACTATCTGTACATAAGACATTTGACATAAGAAGTTAGCCTTTTACACCTTGATCCCTACCTCTTCTATACATAACCTAATTTTGCTATTATGATACTTGTTGAATTACTGTGGGTATGCATAGTACTACAGTATAACGTCATAAAGCTCTTTCTTGTACGTCTATTGATGCTGATTAGGCGCATTGTATAATACTATCTAATCATGGAGCATGGAGGACCTATATAGTAACCTTTTGTAGATGCCTTAGATTCCTTTATCATTTACATAACTTTGTTGTGTTTTGTTTATATTAATGGCTTTCATTCCTATTTTTTAACTGTTTAAAATATTATATGTTATAACGTTCTTTCTGATATGCCCGAATACGAATGACATATGTAACAGACTTTTTCTGATGTAGTAATACTTACGTATTCAAGATTTAGGCTTCGCAATAATAGTCTACCTATTTGTGATAAGAACTCCTATATAATCATTGATGCCTCTCAGCTTTTATTTATTTTAATGTGCATTATATCAGCACTTTAGTTAAGATTGTTTTCTAAGCGGAACACGGATGACCGATGAATTTAAATTTCACTTCACACAATATAGACCGGGTCGTTTCACATGCGTCACACAATATGGCCCTTTGACACTATTTCCGAACACTAGGAGGTGAGCGGTCTAGTTTCGACGGTGACCCGGTAGCTTATAACTGCTTCCGGGGTACGTTTTTCTGTCTTCCGGTTTACTCTTTGCAGAAACACTAGCCACGGGTGCACTCGCCTTAAGGTAAGCGGTATGATTTGGTAGAGAGCCCTTTTCTACAGGTTGCGTTGAGATTGGTTTCGTTTTCAGGTCTTTCTGAGTGACGCTTTCTCTATCTATTTGAAGGATTCAAACTGGCACAACCTAAATATACAAGAAGGATTACCGAGCTCAAGTGACACTATCTAATTTACCGAGGGAAGATATATATACGTCGGCATATGACTTTGTTTAAGGTAATGCCTTGTTAATTCTATGGCAACCGTTTTATGTGTGTACTTTTGGTTATGATATACTTCTGATTGTAGGATTGTTCTAAAACTCTTTCTCATTCAGATTATCCACTAAATTAATGGGATATCTCGTCGATTTGGACTTACCAATAGGACCCGCTGGGTCGGAATTATCACCAGTCAGGAGGTGAGATGTGTAGAAATTAGGGTAATTTTGCTATACTTACCAATGAGAAGCAACGTAATATAAGATGCGATGGTTTTAGCCTTACGGTGCTATTTTTCGCCCACAGGTCTTAAGTCCTACCTTATTGCCTTTAGGTAGGCTTCTCATTTTTACCGTGTGTTTCTTGGTTGTTACAACACGCTATGGGTCACCGTCTTACCGCAAGCACGCTGGACACACTTTATCCGTTTCTAACCTCTTCACCACACACCTAGTCTGCTGTTCACCTTATGGTTTCTCTCACGCACTTTACCGTAAAATTTCTCATTCTATTATAAGAAGGCTTGAATGAGTATAAAAAATGTTTGTGACATTTGCCGCTGGACTGTATCTTTGGAATATATATAATTTATATATTCATGCTTTTTAGCATCAGGACACAAACTCACGTCGGATTATTATGCATGACACCTCATGATGTCACGTAATTCTTGTTCCATCCCGTTTTCTTCTTAGAATCTTGGCACTTTTCTTATATCTAATAAATGTCGGATTGACAGTACTAGCCTTATTCACATAATCATACGTATGTTATGTGACTTTGTTATTATCTATTATTTAATTATGATATAAGCCATGTTTATGTAATTGCAGCCCTGAGGAAGTCAAGGGTTACACACCCATTGACGAAACACGTGTTGGCTGGCATTTGATTCAACACTTCAGTAAAGGAACATTGGAAGAACGTTTCTCCTGTCGTCATTGGCAAACAACGTTTACTTTGTGTTGTTTAAATTTGTGTGTGTGCACAGGGCATGTTGCCATTTGTATAAACGGACTCGCGTCCTCTACTGAGGGTTTAGGTGTTCTCCCTCACCTGTGGCACCACAAGGTTACATTCTTTTATATACATTACGTTAACAGGTTAGCGCCACCTATACCTTCTGTTCAAAAAACCCCCTTTCTCTTTTTAGCAACCACCATGGTGTAGGAAGCTGGCTCTGTATAAACTATACCTAAGTAAGGTATAGGGTGCACAGAGTCCAGTGAATCCCCAGAGTATAGGGTGCGCAGAGTCCAGTGGATCCACAGAGGTATAGCAGAGGCTAAATTGGATAATCACTAACAGCTCTCTTTAAGGTAGTGTGGTTGAGCAGTTATTCTTATCAGGAGGGTGTGTTAAGCATTTATTGTATTCACCCAGACAAGAACTTATGGCACACACTCAGACTGAATCCAGACCAATTAGGTAAGTATAAATAAGGTACACTTATGTTTTGTGTCTAGAACCAAGCAAGACTTGGCTCAGGCAAGTAGGATATACTTTCAAATGCAAAACTTCACAAGAAAATACAATTGTGATTGAAATTGGAATCGTTGCAGGTTTGTATTTGCTTTTAGAACAGTTGAAAACACATTGGAATTACTTTAGAGTACTTTTGGATTACTTTTTAGTTGCGTCGACTACCCGGCGTGATATGCCTAGATATCATACTGTGGGTCCTACAATACAAAGGTAAGTATGACAATTTTGGGTTTAAAGCAAAGTTACTTTGGTTTCCATACAAAAGTCAGTTCAACACAGAACATTTTTGGGACAAATATCATAACATTGGTTCCTGTGGAAGAAAGGAATGTTATTGGTTTGCAGTAAAGTAAACGTCCTGCAAGAATAGCTGTTTGGGGTTAGAACCAAGGTTCCCCAAAGTGGCACTCAAGTTGCACAACCAGCGGCACTATGGCGGCCGGGTGCAGAGTGCAGGGGCCCGATGCTAGCAGATGGAGCTAGAGGGCCTTCGGTCAGGGGCTGATTATGAGCAGGCCACTGGGTTGTGGGAGCAAAGGTTGAGGCTGCAGGCATCTGGTAGATGGTCGAGGCAGGTCAGGGATCACCGGATCCCAGGTCAGGATCGCTGGGGAGACCTCCTCATGGTGTTGGGCCACTAACTCGGGCTGTGGGCGTCCGGTGCAGAGCCGTGGAGCCACCTGGATCCAGATTCTGTGTTGGAGTCTTTAGTTTGAGCAAATACGGTTCTCACGGGAGACAGTCGTTCTGGTGAATGCAGGGCAGATCCTCTGGGTTCTGGATGGCTGCTGGACACGCCGGGGTCTCGCTGGTTATAGGTCGAAGTTGGGACAGGCCGGTAGGGCTGGGGCCAAAACAGTTGGTGTTGTCTTCTTCCTCAATCAGCACGGCTCTGCGATTCTCATTCTTTCTTCTCGTATCTGTGGAGGCAAGGTTCAGAGTCAGCCCTAAATACTAAATTTAGGGTCGTTACAGGGGTGTGCAGATTGGAACCAATAGGTCCCTGCCTTGGGGTGAGTACACCCCCTATTATGCCACCCTCCAGTCGGAGGGCAGCATGAGCCTCTCTCTGGTTGGCTATGTCCACTCATCTTAAAGATAGAGGGGATTGAGATGTATGCTTCACCTCGCCTCCCCCACCTGAAGGGTGGGGTTGGCAAAGGGTGGCACACCTCTCTTCCTAACTCGGTTTTCCCGCCGATTTTCCTGCCCAAAGTGGAGATCAGAACCGGTGGGAACCAGTTGCTATGGGGGCAGCAAAAGGCAGGGTCTGCTAACAAAGGCAGCAGGCCTTTGAAGCTTCCCCTCCGTGGACCCTACTCATCCTGGGGGAGGAGGTATGACACCCAAGATGGGCTTTGTTTCTGGACCCAGAGAGTGGACGCCCTCTACTCGGGGTCCAGAAACCTGTCTGGTGATGGCAAATGACAGGTATCCATTCAGGAACCACACCAGGCCTGGTCGTTTTTCAGGGGGCATCCCTAAGATGCCCTCTGAGTGCTTTTTACATTAAATCCAAACCCTGGCCTCAGTGTGGGTTTAACGTGCTGAGAAGTTTGCTACCAAACTTCCCAGTTTTCAGTAAAGCCATTATGGAGCTGTGGGGTTCGTAATGACCAACTCCTAGACCATATACTCTTTATGCCTTACTGCACTTACAATGTTTAAGAATGGACTTACACACACTGTAGGGGTATAGTGCTCATGCAACTGTACCCTCACCTGTGGCATGGCACACAGGTATGTCTGCCATGTCGACTCTTCACTTTTCTATGCACCAAAACACGCAGCTTGCAATGGCAGTGTATGGGTGTTAAGGTGCAGGGTCTCTAAGGGTGACACAATTGGTGCTGCAGCCCTTAGAGGCATTCTCTGGCCACAGTGCACGTCGTACCCATGGTACAATTTACAAGGGGCTGACTTGTGCCCAGAGATGTGCCAATTGTGGGTACAGTGGTACAGTTTAGGGAAAAAACACAGGCCTGGGAACCTGATTAGCAGGGATCCAAGCCACATCAAATCAAAGTGCATCAAATGTCAGCCAAAAAGTGGGGGGTAACCGTGCAAAAAAGGGGCATTTTCCTACACATGGGTCTAAATTTCTTGGAAAAATAAAATTCTCTTATTTAACTCCCGATTGGGCTTACTATATTCTTTCATGATCCCTGCTATGTCTGTCAGGTCTTCATATCGTTTTTATGCTGATACAGTCAGTGTTCCCTTGAAATGTGTCAGCTTAATATATGTTCTTCTTTAAACTCTGTTAAAGACTTCATAATGTTCTAATTATGTGCATGCCTAATTCTCCTGATTGTTTCTTGTTTATCTATGATTTTTCGAACTTGTTTATACATTTTATGGTTTTTACCGTGTTTGTTCTCATGACTACGCATGTCTGTCTTGTTAGTACATCTAATGAATGGTCAGATTGTTTTTGACCACTGTTTTGAATAACTTCTTTTGACTTTTCACATTCTGGTCTTTGGAACATTCTCTGATTTCTTTTCTTTTTTCTTTTTGTTTTCCTCCCTTCAGTTAAATAGCAGCCAACATAAATAACCCTTGTAGCAGTGCTTAAATCTAGGGTTCATTGTACCAAGATGACGGCTCCCTGTCTTTAAGGGGCTTTTTTATTTAAGCCCATTTATAAGGTGTATGTATTTACCTTTCTTTTTTACTTCACGCAGATTCCTATGCTGAAGCGTTTTTAGAATTATTGGTTTGATCAATAAATTCTGTTGCTGCAACACTCTTCCTTGTCTCTCCATGCATTCAAACTTATTTGCAGTTTAATGCATTGTGTGTGGCAACATAGCAGCTACCTTTTTTGAATCGAGTCTGTTTTTTCTTTTCAGTATAGCCAACGTATTAGGTGTTCTCAATTACCCTCCATTTCTGCATAGAGCAGATTCCAAGCTGGTCATGCTGTCAGAGGGATTCATTAATTTGCTCAGAGCTTACATTGTAGACCTTGTTCTGTGCAGTAAGTAGTTGTTTCATGTGGAGAAACATCTCCCCTTACCCTTACATGAAATTCAGCTCCCGGGCTTTTTCATATAATGCGCTTTCCTTGTTTTATTCTAGTGGCTCCTTAATTTACGTGACCCATCAACAAGTTCAATTTAATCTCAATTTAATCAGTTACACACAGAAGTCTCGGGTAAATACAATTATTCAGGAGATCCTTTCTATTTTATAAAACACATTTTTTATGGTAATCAGGTCCCGCCCTTATGTATTCTAATTCAATTTTCTTTTTGTCTATACGATCTACTGTAAGCTCTGGAAATTCTCTTGTCATTATAATGACCCTACAATTACTGTTTTTTTGTGGCGATCTAGGAGCTCCAACAACAAATGTTCTAAGTTCACTGATAATCACTGGCTCCGATTAGTTATTTGATGTTAGCTTATTTGGCCAGCTGTGTGTATCACCTTTGTTATCGATCACGTTACCAGGCTGTTTTATTGTTTGACTTATCTGCACCGTGGGATCCCTTTTATAACAGAGCAACATTGTTATTTAATGGAGACCCTAGGTATACAGCCAACCCATGAATCCTTTGTTTCCATTGTGTGATTTTGTATATTAAGTACAACTTAATGCAATCAAGGTCTATTTAAAGTGTTTTGTACATATGATGTTCACTGGACTGGATTCAAGACAATCCTTAAATTTATAATTTTCTGTCACACCTAGAAGCACTTTTTTTGTATTTAAGAATTATCTACCCTGTCCTTAGGTTTAAGGGTAACTACTGTGGCTATAACAGGTTTTTTCCTAATCATAAGCAGTTTTTTGGGATATCCTTTCTGATTTAGTCTTACAACCAGATCGGAGTTTTTGAAAAAGTCCTTTTTTTTTTTTTTTTTTTTTAGCAATTGGGTTATATGCAGGAATTTTTCTTTTGGCATATTTTCTCTTAGACTTCATGGGAGATAGATATTAAAATGGAGGGTAATTTTTCTGTCTGCTTTGTTTCGTACAAAAGATGTGCAAAATCTCACCTTTTCATGGTATTATCGAAGATTCACGAAGGGAACTTTCTGTTTGCTGAATTGCATACCTTGTGAATTAGGTGGCATGAATGCTGTGTTAAATCCATGTATCAAAGTCTCCTAATTCTCACTTGTTCCCACATTAGATGAAATTTGTCAATATAATTTTGCAATTTAAAAGGTTGTTTATGTAGGAGAGAGCTGTGAAGATCTGTTTGTTTTCAAACTCTGCCATGGATAGATTTGCTGTTTCTGGTGTGAAACTTGACATGGCTACTCATTTTACCTGAACAATACATTGTATATGAGTGAAAATAAGTGCTGTTTTTTTACAGTAATTTTGGCTAGGTTACATATGAAGTGAGAAGGTACTCCATGGTCTTTCTCTTCATGATTTCGAGAACCAGGTCCTGGGAATGGTTCTGTAAAATGACTGAATGTCATGTGGTGTCCATACATTGGTCAGGAAATCCTGTAGCCCAGCGCCCAGGACATCCAAGGATTTGGCTTCAAGTCTTTGTGTAAATTTTGTCCACTGGACAAGTAGGCTAAACAACGCAGCACAAACCCTTTCATTGCCAAGTTACAGTAGCATAGTATGGTTGTGGGAATGAGGATTGTATGCCTGTAAGGCTATAGCTATAGGCATAGAGTGTTCAAAATTGTATATATTTTTCATTATTTCAAAGCCTTTTCATTTTTGTGTGTATCAACAAAAGGGTTCTCTTACCTAACGCCGGTTCGCATCAGGAGGTACTTTGGTGCGGAATCCGCGGCCTGCCCGAGGTGCGGAGAAAGAGAGGCGCACATACTCCATAGGTTCTGTAACTGCCCACTATTGCAAACTTTCTGGAGGGAAATCCGACAGGTAATAGGTGACCTGATTGACAAAGAGCTTCCACAGACCCCAGAACACTTCCTCTTAGGGTGGTTTCCCCACACGGCCAAAAATAAGGTGACAGGAAAGTTTCAGGACCTTGCCTATGTCTTGGCCAAGAGGGAGATAGCCAGGAACTGGAAGGCGCCTGGAGGGCCGAGGCTCACCACATGGAGGAGAGAGCTCGAGAGATGGGCGGAAGCGGAAGGACGATTGCTACTCCAAGAGGCCAGCCGGGGAATAGGCAAGATGGAGAGGGCCAGGGCCTGGGAAGATCTTGTAGGTGCAAAACACATAAGATGATGGACGGAATGCTGCACATTGGCAAACATTCACCCCCAGTCACAGATCTGGGTTTAATCCATCGTTATTTTGCTTCACCACGCCACCCCAGTTCAGACATAGCCATATGCAAATCAGTCTTGACCCTGTGCCTCATGGGAACAGTCCAGACCGAACTGCCAAGCCATGTCTTCCCTGGACCGGAATCAAGCATCCTAGGACCGGTTTCAGGCTATCAGCCTTCATCAGCCAGGATAGCTTGACTCCAGTGGCGTAGTGAGCACGGGACCCACGTCTGGGCATACCCTTCCCACTTAGGGCGAAATGCAAAACACATAAGATGATGGACGGAATGCTGCACATTGGCAAACATTCACCCCCAGTCACAGATCTGGGTTTAATCCATCGTTATTTTGCTTCACCACGCCACCCCAGTTCAGACATAGCCATATGCAAATCAGTCTTGACCCTGTGCCTCATGGGAACAGTCCAGACCGAACTGCCAAGCCATGTCTTCCCTGGACCGGAATCAAGCATCCTAGGACCGGTTTCAGGCTATCAGCCTTCATCAGCCAGGATAGCTTGACTCCAGTGGCGTAGTGAGCACGGGACCCACGTCTGGGCATACCCTTCCCACTTAGGGCAAAATGCAAAAGATCTTGTAGGTGAACTGGTGGCGGCTGATCAAGACGCTCTTAGTGGGGTGGGCACTCCAGGGGCAGCTGAACCAGACCCAGACGACGGGCAAGAGGGACAACCGGCCCCACACCGCTAGAAGGCATAGTATGATAGCACATGATCCCTAGGGACCTCACACATGACCACCCGCTGACACGTAGTCACCACGACCTACCTATTAGCACGCAACTCGAGGGGGGATAGTTTTGTTATGGGATTATTGATGATGGCATACCAGAGAATATCACCGACACGGTGTGTACACCTGTAACCAGCACCGAACATACAAATGACTGTATGTATGGACACTATATAAATGCCAATAAAATATGGTTTAAAAAAAAAAATCAACAAAAGGGTTCTCTAGAGGGATAGATTAAACCAAAAGTTTCCAATTAACAATAATAGAATAACTTATTGGAAGTGCTGCTTAATTTGCAGTCATGTGTTACTTAATTTAGGCATTACATTTTTCCAACAGTGTTTCAGGTAGCGCTTAAATGTAAACAGATATAGTCAAAAGTTAGAATCTATAAACCTCCAAAAGTCCAAGCACTTCAATATTGCCTCTAAAGTCCATTCATTTGCATGTCAGACATGTCTCCTGAGCATGAATACCTGTATTTGAACACAGTCCTTGTTATTGTGGTCTTTATCCATGGTACATTCAGTGGCAGTTCAACATCTGGTCATAAAAATGCAGCGGGAACCGACCCGGATTGTACTATTTCCTCCTTGCAAACCAATATTGAGTGCTTGAATTGCTGGAAAGACAACATGATTGCAAATTTAGCTGCACTTCCAATATTAAGTTTTTATATTATTATTGTTTGCAAACCTTTGGTTTAATCCATCACTCTAGAGAACCCTTTTGTTAAGGCTTGTGTACATGGTCCAGGTTCTATAGGGTAATTTGGGCTTCCCCTTTGTTTTCTATTTATTTTTAGTGCCAACACTCTTAGGAAATACAGTGGGCTGTAAGCTTGGCTTGTATTATTGACATTTGTTCCAATTAAAAAATGTATGCTTTTGTTTTAAAAACTTAAAAATGTGTGGCTTTTAATAATGGCCATAGAATACATTTTTATTATATACTAATGTATTTAGAAAAATTGAATCAAGATTAGTGATTATTTGCTTTAAAAATAAAATATATCCCAAAAAGTATTTGACACTTAGTGACAAAGCTTATAGAGAGCTTTAAGGACAACCTTAATTACCGTATCTCATCATTAAATAAAAAGTGATTCACAAAGAGTTGGTGTAAAAGCTTTATGGCCAATACATTATGAGCACAATACTTAAAAAGTCATAAACTTGCACCCTCAGTTGTGGGACCTTGCATGGGTACATATTTAATTCAGGAATTCGCTGAATGGGACAGAAATAGGCCTGGAAACCTGCAAAAGTTGCAGACTTACTCCTGGTTAGATTTTGTGAATTCCTTTTTTGCCTGTAATGACGTAATGAGGGTAACCCTGGAATCATTAGGGATTTGGGGAATTTGTCTAATTCAAGGGACAATGATCCCCAATTCAAAATGAAATAAAAAATAATAACATATAAATAAACTGAAGATTTGTTTGCAGATTTTTTTATAGTAGGTGACAATGAGGAAAACATGCTGTATGCTCTAAAAAGTGGCTCCCAAATATTATGTAGCATATAAGTGTGACACAAAGTTGCTTAGAGTATGACCCTGTACAATATTAAAATGGCTAGAAGGGATTGCAAATCAGAAAGTCAACGGCATTTTGATCCCATTGAAATGTGGGATCATCATGAGGACACAAACTGGAAAGAGTCTGAGATCAAATTGGATGGCACACTGTAACAATTGTGAATTTATACTCACATGGACCAAAAAGGTGGTTGAAGAGAAAGGAAAGAAGGACCGAGTATAATGATTAGGAATATCCTAGGGTGAGGTAGAATAGGGTTAAATGAGCCATGTAATTAGAGGCATTGGTGGAGTAAATCTCTCCACAACTGTATTGAGTCCGTGGGAAAGGGAATCAAAAAGTTACTCCAAGGGGTGTATAGCTGTGAATCTTGATGAATAAATTCAGGCATAAATGTAATCCTTCTCATATAAAAATGAAATAAAAAAATAGGACTGTAGGTTGGATTGAAAAAGGTATCTTCAAATTTGGTAAGAAATGGCATTCTATAATTAAGGTTACCTTATGGTGTGAATTGAAGGAGACTGAGACGGGCTGGAGAAGGACAGGCTCAAAAATCTGAGCCTGTTTGACTCCATGGGAGTATAGCATTGTGTGTTTTCACCTGCTGTATCGCAAATTCAAACTATAGTACTCTATTATTGGTCAGAATTCTTTTTTTCCCTTTGGTTGCTTGCTCACAGGGGCAAGCAATTTGATTGGCTGGCCGCAACATAAGCGTTGCAGTATTCATTAGAGGGCACGGGGACTCTGTCCCCTTGTCCTCAAATAGAAACAAATATGGTATAAGGGAACAGGGCAGAGGTACCTTGACCCCTTGGCCCTTCAGGTTCTGCGGGACGCAGCGCAGACACCTGTGTGGTCCTGCAGGTGTTTTGCGAGATCCTGGAAAAAACAAGGAGAGAGAAATTGAAAACGTGGGATGGTGATCCATGACAGATTGGCTTCCTACAGGGGTTGGCCGCAGGCCAGGCCCTATCGGCAACCCAACGCCACGCTCTGCATTTGGTCGGCAGTCGGTTGGCTGCATGTGGGAGGTGGCAGATCAGAGACGATTGGGCCAGACCTTACGTCCAGGCTCTGTGTCCAACCCCTCACTGTGCATGGCCAAAAGGTATGCTCAGAGATTTGGGTAAATTTGATTAAAAAACCCCAGAAATTTACAGAAAAAAACAAAAGTTAAATAATATTTAGGTATGGTAATATGATCTTGCGTTACTTAAAACAAAAACTACAAAAACTAAAGGCTAAAGCGCCATTATAGTTAGGCCTTATAATATTATAAAACTATTGTTTTATAACAAAAAACACCCCAGAAGTTCACCAGTTATAGTTTTCGATGTTAACTATAACTTGCGGCCTCACCATGCACTGCTTATGACCTCACTTATTACATCACTCATGACAACCAATAAATATGGTTAATAAAGGAAGGTGGTTCGAGTTTAAGACATGTTATCTGCAGAATTTGAGAAGTTTATTGAAAACTAGCTTGTGGTTATGAGCAGCATCAGGTAAGGGCAATTTCAGCAGCAGTTCTACCATACTAAACACCATCAAGCATACTGTTTTTGTCTGAGCCATTGAGGGGTTCCTTTGTGCTCCCTCCACTGTGCAGCTTGCTTTCCGGGGATTCGTGCTGCTTCTAGAGGGCACAGGAGAATAGGCAAAGGCTCATAAAGTAGGGGCTGGACTAGAGTAAAGCGTTGCACTTGAGCAGCCATTTTAGAGTGATGTAAATAAAACAAAGTGAGCAGCAGCTGCCACAGAATAGAAAGTGCAGCTATAAGTATTTTGCCTTTAGTTATGCTCTAAGCTATTTAATTAATAAGAGGCACTAAGAAGAATGCTTAGTCTTGAGAGCTGCCATCTTCAAATAACTGTTCACTAACGCCATTACCTTAATGCTATATTGTTATTTTCTTCTTCGACAGTTTGGCTACCTTAACCTTAATGCTGTATTGTTCTATATTCTTTGGTCGACTGTTGCGACCCACAAGAATCTGCACATGTAGCTTGAGTAAATTTCTTTCCATAACATATAAAGTGCTCCGATACCTTCGGGTCTAACTGGTGCTATCTAAAACTCTAAAATAAATAAATGTGACTTCCTTCCTAATTTTACTCCAGTGCCTTCGCTACAAATGCCTCAGTACTCAGGGCTTGTAGTGATGGTGTCCAGTTTCAGGCATCATAGCTGATGCAAGCCCCAATAGGGACTCAGTAAGACATTGCCAACTTGGGCCCCATCTTTGGCCAGTACAGTGATGTATCTTCTGTTGTTCTGCTGTTCCATAACTTGCGCTCCAGGACTGGACTTTGAGAAAGACACATTTTGTGGGTGAGAGTAGGCAGGTGAGAGCGCCTACAGAAAGAACACATTTTAAGCATCATGTGATGGATATGTCTGAAACAGCATGCTGAAGGCCATCCCACATCCTCGATGAGTGTACTGGCTCAACAGTGCTAGGCATCCTAATATGCTCTTGTAGCTCCAAAACAACTCCTCAACTCAAGATGCAGCTAAAGAGTCTGCTCTGATCCCTGCTTGTTAGGAAACAAGCTGCTGCTGCTCCAGAGTTGTAAGGAGGCACAGCACGGGGCTGCTGGGATATCAAATATACATTAGGCTGGACGAGTAGCAAATTATGGATGAATGTTTGGAAAACTGATTTTCTACCCTGTCTTTCTACCAGGTCAAATTTTATTAAAGTTGTAAGCATCTAAGAGCATTGGGTCAAGATGATGTGGCCACCAGTGGGGGTTGTTCATTTCAATACAGTGTTTGATTCTCCCAAATAGTAATTTGGCTAAAAAGGGAGAATACCGACTTGTTTATGAAGCACATGCAGAGTAATTGCTAAATAAGCTACACCGTTTGTAGGTCATTGCAGCATATCTGGTCTCACATAAATGAAGACATTAGGAAAAACATGTGCAAAGCTGCTTTAGCTTACTTTGCGAGTGTGACACCAATTCAGGATTTTAGCACTAGTTATTTTCTTATTCTTTGACTGTTTGAAAACCTCAATGCTATATTGTTCTATATTCTTTGGTCGACTGTTGCGACCCGCTCGAATCACATGTAGCTCGAGTAAATTTCTTTGCATAACATGTAAGCCTCTCTGATACATTCTGGTCTGGTTAGTGCTATATAAATTAAATGTTCATAGTACAGGTCTAGGATAACTTTAACTCACCTTTTGCACTTTTTATTTAATTCCTTAGACGTGTTCTTCCCCATCTTCCAGCTGTAGGATCTCACTAAGGTTATAAAGCTTGCGTTTGAGGCTTCTTTGTGAAGCCTTGCTAAGGTCAATAGACACCACATCTGTTGTTCGTCTTTTAGGTCCAATCACACAATTGAAGACCTCTGTTAAAGTTCTTTGGCATGACCTCACTTTTACTATAGCAAAGTTGTTGTTAACCTGTAACTGGGCCAATTCAAGATAATTTCACCAAGCTTTGTTAATAATCTGTTATTTTGAGTGCAGTTTGTTTTCAGACTTGGATTAGCTGAATCTCCCTACTAGGCATTCACATATTCGTGTCATAAAAATAGAGCAGGAAAGATGGGTTGTGGACAAACATGAAAGCATTGTAATGTTTCAGTTTTCAAACGTCAAGACGTGCCAAATCTAACCTAATTTGACAAATTTTGTTTTTGTAGACATGCTCACATTGTTTAGGTAACGTGGTTTTGCAGTTGATGGTTAAATTCCTTTTGAACCTAAAGTTTATATTCTGCACGGAGTAATTCATTATTTAATAAAGCAAAGCCTAACCAAAATAAAAATATATTATAATGTTTAAAAGCTCATTCATTGTGTTTTTTATTTGGTAGACTCAGACGGAAGACGGTATACGAAAAGAGCTTGTGGCATTGCAGGAAGACAAACACAACTATGAAACAACAGCCAAAGAGTCCTTGAGGCGGGTCCTTCAGGAGAAGATTGAAGTGGTTAGAAAACTATCAGAAGTAGAGGTATTTTGTTTTTATTACAATTAATATATAACTACATTCATAATCCTTCAGAAGAATTTACAAAAATATTTCACTCAAAGTAAAATAGAATAGTAGATGGTATGCACTATAGCGTCCATAGTTACTGCTTTGTAAGGTGTTCTTGGCACTCAATCTGTCACTTTGGAACATAAAATAAACCACTTCAAATTGTGCCACTGCATTTTACATTATCAACTGGTATATTTTCTTAATTATTTGTTGATGAATCCCACAATTAGAGTGGAAGCTCATTTTGATGAATCTGGCATGGTCCATAATTCTCGCACAGATGGCTTTAAACCCATTCCCCGTCTGGGCTGGCTTTCGATCATGATCAAATCTGAAAAATCAGAGATAAGGCCAAAGTATATGATCTGTCAACTTAGCAAGTGCTTAACAAGTGTAAAAGAAAATATCAACATACTTGTCCAGAATCTGTTATGCAACCCTCGTACACAGTATGGTACATGATCCATTGAAGCAATGAATCACGCCTCTCTGAAGAAGCTCACAACAAATCCTAAAGAACTTACCAAATACTACACCATCTTACCATGCAATCTCCTGGAAAGTAGTGTATACATACGAGCAATCTCCTGGGAAGGGAACTCCGAAGACAAGCACACAAATAAATCACAGTCTTGACCTATCGTTTTCCTCATGCTGTGTTATGGGAATGTAGCTGCAGTAACAATCACTTGATCTTGGAGTTGATGTAGGGTTGTAGAAGCGGAGGACAGAATATTTTGCTGTGTTTTCTTTAATATCTAACGGATATAAATTACCCTGGGAAAATAATGGAAACTACACATAACCACCCACCCCGATCATCATCTGTTTGCAGATACTTCTGGTTCCTTTGCTTGCCTCCCTTCTACACCACCCCTTTCTCTTTGCCTGTGAGTCTGTGATTCGCATCTTTCCACAAAAAAAGCAGAGAAAGTCTAGTTTTACTCTTTTATATAGTTTCACCAATGAAAGCTTACTTTTGATGAATGTGACTGCATAGTAGCAAATGTCTGAAGAATAGGTTATCTGTCATAAGCCCAGCCTTCTAATATACTCTTTCACACACATACTCAAGAGACAAAGCACGAGTATTAAAAGAACATAAATTCGAAGACAATTGTAAGATAGTCACCTGTTAGTAAATTGAAGAGCTCCTTTCCTAGTGGTTGATTTTTTTCATCAGCTTCTGTACCAGCCTAGGGTTATGCATGTAATCTTAACTGTGGTGTTCCAGACTGAGGGGCTCAATAGGATTGGATAAGTCATTTTCTTAAAAGGAGAGTCAGTGTTTTAGGTATCACTTAAAATTTGCAACACTTTTGCTTTTAGGCTCTAGGACATGACATCCAGTGCATTGGCAGAATAATACTGCTGCAACAGAGAAGCTGGATGTCATTGTGCAAAGTTATGAATACATTTGAATAGGAAAAAGGATTGTTTAATGGCCATCTTTGCGGAGTTCGGTAGCATGCAGACTTTTTATTTTAGGTCTTGGAATCCTGTTCCAAATCCTGAGGAAAGTGATAAAGGAGCATCACCATTCTGTGTTCTCCGGAGCCGCGTAATTCTCAGGTGTATTCCAGTGTAGAGGACAATTTTTTAAATTGAGCAATTGGACATACAGGCATGCATACATACATTCTCTTTGTCTCTCTCTCTCTCTCTTTCTTTCAAGTTGCAAAGGTTTTTCAGATCCCTAGTTCATTAGATATTCTGATGGAGAACTGTCACAAAATCAAAAGTTTGTTTTATTTTCAATTTAAACAGCATTTACAGTCCCAGTTCATCTGCCAATTTTTCTTTCTGTGAAAAGCAAATTGTCAGAGTTCTACTTTACTGAACTTCCACCCAAGACGGTGGCTCTTTTGAAAGCTCAATGAGGAGGCAGGTCCTAGAGGGTAAGAAGTAGCTTACACCGAGACCCATACCCTGACTGAAAGACTCTGAAATGCAGTTAAGTGCTCCAGGACTAGCCCCCTGTGCTCCCGGAGGCTGAACAACAGCGTGGGGTCTGAAGCTGCTGCCATCTGCTTGACACCAACATGGGACCTGTGGCTTTCCAGGGCTTACACCTTGCTGGAGCAACGAGCGCTATGGTCCGACGCAGAGGGGGAAACACAGAATTGAACCACTGGGTCATAGAGAATGGGGGGTGGGCGGGAGCATACTCACTTCCCAGAAGAGGTGAGGAGCAAACTGTGGAATTGAAGGGCCTACCACAATAAAACAGAACAGAAGCTATGGGGTGGGGTTTGGAAAGACTCTGCTTCTGCAGAAGAAATCTCTAGATGGCAGTAATTTATACAAAACCCCCATGGAGAAAGTTGTTGGATGTGAGTGCCATCGTAGGAGCCATGAACGAGTGAGTTTGTAGCCCAGTTCTCCCACTACCATTGGAGTATGCCATAGGGGGGGCTGTGTTCACCGACTAGTGCTTTTTCCTGGACAGTACCCTGGTGGGGTACTGGGTCGGAGTAAACAACCTATCACTCTGAGGAGTGGATTCCAGGAGGAGGAACTGAGATCAGTGGGGCTCGGTGAGGGTGGGGCTTTGGTGGGGGTCCTTTTACCTCTATATTATATGTCGAAGGGAGACAGGAGTACACCCATAATGATGACTGCAACCACAAGAGCTGAAAACAGCCCTAGTGCTGTGGGAGTGGGGGGGCATTGAAGGGGACTCCAGTGTCATTGTCATTGGTAGAAGTCTACTGACTCAGTAGAGGCGCCTGGAGTAAGTCGCAAGCGACAAGTAGCCCTTTGGCCGGATTGCATAGAAGACATCAATAAACAAGTTCTTGGTGCCACCTTTCCCGGAATGGTGTTCTCCCCTGCCGCAGATCAGCCAGTTTGTCCACATCTGCATGAAATTCTCCATGACAAAAGCAAGAAAGGCCTCTAAAGGAGGGGGAAATGGAGAAACATTTAAATGGCACCGCACCCCACCCCCCACAAGAATGAAGGACTGGGGGCAGTCAAAAGCTCACAAAGGAAGACTTATGGCCCTACCTGATGGAGCTGAAGATGGGGTGTGAAAAAACGTGTTCACACTATGAGCAGACATAAGCATAGACATTACAGATATCAAATTGGACATTCAGATACTACACCAAGGATTGGAATCTGCAGAGAGTCAATTGGAAACAAATGCATCATCTGAAAAGCCTATGCATACCTCAGTTTGGCCACCTGGAAAAGAAAACATCCATATTCAAAACCTTAAGGAGGTTGGTGAGGAAGAAAACATCAACTATTGGCTCAAAAAAATCTTCAGAAGGATACTGGAAGAGGACAAATCCCAGCAAAAGATGTTGTCAAAGAATATGGAGTCGGTAGACAACCTTATGATCCCTCCATGAAGGTACGATTTAGGGATGGAGTGTGGAAGACTGGTACACTGTCACAAATGTGATGGATATCCTGTTGTCTAATTACAAGTGCATTAAGAAATAATCACTTGTGATAAGGCATACCGGATGTCTGTCACATTTGTGATGGTACTGTCCACCAAACTTTAAATCAGGCCTATAGTGGCTAAACTGTGGAACTGTAGACTTAAATGTCAGTCTGATGAGAAGCTTCCAGTCTGGTGACAGTGAGGTACTGTAACATCCGGGTCTGTCAGGGCCCGTGCTACAGTACAGGAGAGACTGTTTGCTGAGAACCCAGTTGTTGAAAAAGAAACAAATTATATTCAGATGGATCTACCACTTGGGCTTGCAGGTTAGATGGAAATTCCTGGAGGTAGTCCTGGAAAATATTGGCCTCGGACAAAGAATGAAGGGGTGGATAATGTTGTGTTGCAAAGGCAGGGGGCACCAGAGGCAAAGGTAAATGGCTTGGGCACAAAAGGTTTTACCCTGCAGAGAGGTACAAGAACTAGATGCCCTATAACGCCCAGACAGAAGGAATCCTTTTTGGGCGAATACAGCAAAAAATCTTTCTTTTCACAGATGTACTGCTTACGTTGACACAACCTGAGACAATGGTTCTGCTATGCTGGCAGAGCTAGACTCTTTTGAAGAGGTGTCTGGTTTCTGGATAAACAGACAAATGTCAGGGATATTGATTTTTCAATGACCCAAGATGCAGTAGAAGGTTTGCGGGCTCTCTACCCTTGTTACTGGGCAAAAACATCTGTCAGATATCTTGTTAATCTCTTGGCTAGTGGATTGGAGGGGTGGTATGGGGAGAACTGGACAAAACTATGAAAGCAGATAGGGGCGCACCTGGGCAGATGCCGCACAATGTTTATTCCCTGAATTGCAACTTAAATTTGATTAAATTGACTTTCTTCCCCAGGCTCTTGTACCTTTTACAGTCTCTGCCCGCCCGATACTGGAGACTGATATAAATTCTTTAAAAGGGAAATTGGGGACCTTTGGGCTGAGAGGTGGATCAAAGATCAGCATAAAGGTACTGATAGTATTGAGAGAGGGGATGGCTATTGTGTCCCAGCACACTGAAGTTATACAGGGCTGCTCATCTCAGAGTTGTAGTCAAATAGACGCTAAGAGAAACCGTAAAGAAATGTATTTTGATGGATTGAGTAGTAGTGGTTACTCTTTGAGAATTAGCATGGTCAACAAAAGCTTAGTAGGCTCAATATTTTGCATACATTGCTACCCCGATAAAAACAGTTTTGAAAGTATGTAATAAGCAAAAGGGCATTGTGGGTGGGGGACTTGCATCAATCCCATCACCAAATATGCTGATACAGAACATCACTCATTACTCCAGTCCCAATGATGAATAGCTTTAGATGATGGACTTTAGGTGATGGAGGCAAGGAGAATGTCGTACACTGACATGTTTAAACTGGTTGCTGTTCCTCCAGCTCAAGAAGAAACATTTTTTTTATCCCCTCAGAGATGCAACTACAAGGAAACTAACACCCATGGTACAGTTCACTAGGACTCTCCTGACCTCCAGAGGGTTAGTATCAGTCATATATAAAGTTCTGAGCATTAGCACTTGCAGGGCCACATGGAGACTTCGAACTATATCGTCGAAACTGCTGAATAGAGAGATCCTTGATGATGAGTGGGCAATGCTGTGGTGTGGTATCCCCAACTGTATAGGAGTATCTCCTGTAGTGAACCAGCATATAATATGTTTTATCATTAGTATGTTAACGTGGATAGACTGGACCAAAAGCCTATCATTTAGGTGTTTAAGATGTGAGAAAACGAATGGTTCATATTTACATACTTTGTGGGGCACTTAAACTGTTCTGGAAAGAAGTCCTGAGCTATGTTAAAGAGGTATTGGGGTAACCCATGTTAGCAGGGCCTGGTATGATGGTCCTGAGACTGCTGGACCAAACATTGGAAAGCATGAATATGAACGAAAGAAGGTTGCTCTGGCAAAGGGCAAGAACAGCAAAATTCCAAATAGAATCACATCTGAAGGATAAGGACCCGCTGAGTATATCACACTGGTTTCATAAACTGTGTTGACCATTGGCGAATAAGAAGTTTATGCATAATCTTATGCATACTCAAATACATTTTTTCAACCTGTAATTGCCTACATCTCCTGCTTAAAAATTCTTTGCTTTTTGCCACCTAACTTGAAGGTGCTGCAGTTATTTGATTAAGACTCAAAGACGGGGTTTACATCTGAATGCTTAGAACTCAAAGCTAGGGGAAGGATCTAGTAAATTGCCATACTAAGGAAGCTCAGCAGATCGTAGAAACAGATGCCAGTGGCAGGTGTGGGACAGTTTCAAAACTTTAAGTTATGAATGTCGAGATATTTGTTGACCTATAAATTAAAATAGATTTAAATACTATTATTAAAAAATGTTAAATTACCACTGTTCCTTAAGACGACTCGAAAATGTTCGCTAGATATCAGCTGAGGGGCTTTCTCTTAGTTCTGCACTGCTGCTGACTCGATGCAGCTGAATTAAAGCTCAGGGACACCTCAGAATGGTAAATCTACCTTCTTATGAAGCTTGTGAAAGTCAGGGTGACTCTTCATTTTTGCTGTTGCAGATTGATCACTGGGGCAGACGTTAAGGCTACCAGTTGTTTCTCTGTTTTGTCCCCCTTCATTGTCATATCTATCACAGATTTCAAAATACTTATGCTTTTCTATTACTTATGCTAATTCCCCTGAAATATTTCTAATTGCTACGTTAAGACTTTGGAAATGTGTTTGCGGCATGTGCATTGGCTCCATTGTTAGATTCTTTTTTCTCTGCCGTCTGGTTCAGACGTGTCAATGTGAGCTCTGGCTCAATGCTGTATGGTGTTCTCAGTGGGCCCTCGGATCCATTTTCCTCATCGGTTGTTTCAAACAATCCTGCTTTTTCATTGATTGTGCACCTTTATACTTTGTGTCTGTCACCAACCTCTCCACTCCCACCGTCTAGGTCGAGAATGTCCCCATGATGGAAGGGACTCCATTCAGTTTGTGTCGTACTTTCCACACCAAGGACCCGAGATCTGCAATCTTCGCTTGTCTCCTGACCACCATGAAGAATCCTGTTCAGGGTGCCTTGCGTTCTGTAACAAAAAGACTCTTCGGAACTGAAACGCTTATTGCCTCACCTAGGCCTCCGTGGTGCATAGACTGGAAGAGGAAGAGACCCTGGATAACTGCGGTGAGCGAGAGGGGTCAAATGTCAAAGAGGTGGAAGCTCCAGGCATCAAAATAGAGGTGGCCTTCTTGCTGGCACGTGTCGACTCTGAGGCGGATGTAGAGTCAAAAAAGCCTCCACCGGCCCAATGTCCAAAGAAAACCGCTACATCTACTTCCACTGCTCATGAGGAAGCGGGGCCAGCATCAAGCTCCCACGCCGCCTACGAGTCCTCTGGTGTGCCAATTCCTTCCGGCCATGGTCGACACAGACAGACCAAGCCGGATCCAACTCCTGTTCCACACTTTGCGCTGAAGTCGTCCTCAAAGCCTCAAGCCTCAGCCTCTGCTTTGACACCGGAACTGAAGGCGCAGCCTTGAACATCCTCGGACTCGAAGCGCATGGAGCCAAAGATTTTGGAGTCGATACTAACTGCACCGGATCGTTCAGAGCTGAGGTACAGCTCTGCACCGAGACCCTCGGACCCATAGCATTTGGTGCAGAGATCCAGCTCGTCGCCTTCTGGATGGGCAACCCTCTTCAATTCCATCACAGCCGCCTTCTACTACAGCCTCCTTTGCCGTTTCCGGCAACTATGGACACCCAATCCTTGAGCAACTGCAAGAGTGTCTTGATGCTCTCCAGCGATGCATACATATTCAACTAGGCACTGGTCAGATTCTTGCAAAACCTTCACAGATGCCGAAGGACTCTGTTCCCCATAAGAGCAAACTGACTTGTGAGGAGTCCATTGACCCCATAGTGCTTCCTGCTCTTATAAGGCCCAAAAGCACGACAGGGCTACATCTCCACTACCTCCTGCTCGTCGTCCTCCTCCTCGCCTCCCCCGGTTTCCCTTGGGTTTGCTTTGGAGTCTCCACAGCAATCAGCTTGGGGTTCCTCACACTTGGGGTGCTGGGCCCATGGGACGACTATGATGTAGAACCCCCCGCAGATACAGACCCAGACCTGTACATATAGGAGGCTGGCTCAGTATACCCATTGGTGATACACCCTGCACTGAGTCCAGGCAACCCTTAGTGATAGTGTAAGAGGTCCCTAATAACCAAAGCTCTCAAGGGGTAGCTGTGGAGAGCATGAAAGGCTTATCCAAGAGAGTGTAAAGTGGGTGCATTTACCACACAAGTCAATCAGTGAGACTCACACAGAAAAGAACCACACCATTGTTAGACAAATACTGTAGTATTGTTATATTCCCAAGTTAGGCTCCTGTAGCGAAGCAGCTTATTTCTTACACTGTCCTCACAAATAACATTTTTAGCTGGGACTTTTTGAACATATTTGCATGCATGACAATGGTGGATTAGTTTCTCTGAAACTAAACTTGTTCTCACATCTAGCTTCGCACAACATTATCACAATGCCCTGAACATCATGTACAAGGTCTCGTTTCGCAGCGGTCTGACATCTCGTGAGGGGTGTCCCGTTCGTGACCAAACGGGGTCCTTCACTCTATCCCATCAGGTTATGGGGTTGGTTCGTCCCTTGGGGGGAGGGGATTCTTGGCATGACACATACACACACTCTAGGTACACTTAGAGTAGGGTTCGCATCGTGGGAGTACACTAGATTACTGCCTTGCTTTATATGCCTGCATATATACATTGTTTAAGCACCATGGTAGAACTATATCTACTATTTACGCTTTAGGTGCTTGTAATCATGTTTATCTGCTTCTGTATACTAATCATTGCAGCAAACGTATTTTATGCAAGAATAACGTTGGTTCAATAAATATTATTGGAAGCATCCCTTTGTGTATTCTCTGTGTATTTCTCTGACAATAAGTGAGCACGAGTGACTGAGCGAAATGTTCTGCACGGTTTCCACGATCACTGAGGGGTCAGGGTTGTCATGTTTAGTAGTTGCCAGAAACCATTTGCTCCCTGGTAGGTTAGGGGGGCTAACGGTGGCACTATGAGCTAGCTGGTCTATAGGCCAACATATCGTGCGGGGGTGTCTGGAATCAGTGTAGACACTAAGCCCGTAGTTTATGTTGTCCAAACAATGCGCAGATCCTACGGATTGGTTGGAACTACACAACATGGCGCCGCCAACGTTGGTTAGGCTCTTATTTAACGATCACACCTGAGCAGTTAAGTTGTGCTTTCTCAGGGACCCCTACTCACATTTTAACTGCAGACGTCCGTAGTGCGAAGGGAAACAAATCCGCCTCAGCTGAGTAGGTATACCCTATGTATTGACTGTAGGTTAATCAAGGATGGAGGATTAGAAGTTCCCACATTGTGCATACCAAATCTCTTTAAAAGTTTAGCTAAATACTACTGCTCTGACAATGGCCGAACAAACTGAGGACGTTGAAGAGCAGGCAGCGGCTCTAAATATTTCAGAAAATTGCAGGCAGCTAACATGAAATTATTACAACATGGCCTCCTGGCAACGGGTGAAGATGTTACCTTCGTGGTTGAGGCACATGAAGCATTCAGAACAGAGGGATTCTTTTAATGGGATACGTTCCCACCTGCAGATGCTCTCACATGGTTGTTTCATGAATACATTGAAGAACCACCAGATGAGTATTTTCCATACGTGTACTTAAGTCCCGTTAGCTTACCAAGAGCACATTAATTGGTTTAAAGGCGCCCTACCCCATACCACAGAACACGTGAGCCTCGGTCCTCTCAGCAGAGGAGCGACCTGGCCACTCTTAGCTTCATACACACTCCATCCAGATATTGTTGCTTTATCAGCAGCAGGGATGCGTACACTCTACAGAGATTTAGTAAAAATTTACAGTAATCTTATACAATACATAATGAGAATATTAACAGTTCAACCTGCAAGGGCTGTCAGGCTACACAACCACATATGGTTACTACTGTATTAGCCCACAAACACTAAACACCATTATGGGAAAGGTTCCCACCAACCGGGAGCAAATCCCGTTCTGGATAGCACAAAAAACAGCACAGCTTGAAGCGTTTTTTCCCCATTCGGGTCCGCAGTAATAATAACAGATTCCTACCAGTTTGTTTGCCAACGGGGATGGCTCCCCGGATAGAAGATTGTCACTTGGGGTACAATCTTCGCTACCCTAAATACCAGAACATATGGTACCACTTAAATAGCAGGTCATACCAGATGTATTGAAACAGATTCAGAATGAGTACGGGGCAGAGCCTGCCTTAGATCTGGGGATGAAACTGATGGGCAATTTTGCCCAGGTATCGGTCATTATGTTGAGTAGCATAAAAGGGGAGGCAGCAGCGGTGGCTATACGCCAACGCCTAAGGGAATTCACTCCTGCACAGCAGGAACGAAAATTGCCTAAGATTATCGGAGATACATATGCTTTGCTTGGTAGAGATAATCTGGGAGCCAGACCTTGAAAACCAATAGTTAAGAGCAATTCTGAAAAGGATAACTCTAAACAAGCACCCGATTCTTCAAAGAAGAAATGGGATAATAAAAAAATAAACAAAAGAAAGCACAGTCACGTGTGGGTCTCCTCAACAGGAGCACAACAAGAGAAAATACAATTTGATAGACTGTGACAATATTAGAAAGCCTGACCTGTGTCAGGATACTGATACACGTTCCTCTCGTTTCTTTCTGGAGTCATCCGAAAAATGAGACTGTCCGAGCACAGATCAGAAGAGAGAGTCAAGTCGAAAAGGGAGACACATTCCACTTCGGACTACATCATTAAACGGGAAGACAAACAAAAGACTTCAAAACCTCAATTTAAAAAGAAGGTAGCGGTGGTCAAAATTAGAAATGCCCAGACTACTGAGGACTCTGCTTCTGAATGGGGAATGGGCAGTGACTATGCCGGACAACGCTGCAGAAGTCACAATAACTCACCAGAACCTGATGGATTATTTGGGGGTAATAGCACTGAATGAGCATATCACAGTTGAAACACCTGAGACAAGGGTAAGTGTCCCACATCGTTTATACGAAATAATGCTCCAAATGGAGGGGGACATACCCAGGCAAGTAAAGGGTCTCTTTTGGGAGAACCTGACATATGGTTACGATATTCTTTTGGCTGAAAAGGATTGGCCACCTGAGTTCATAGTGGATTGCCCAATGGGAGAAGGTTATTTGACCTGCTTTCTCCGACCTCGTACCAGAATCAGTTAAGAATTCATACATGCAGGAGTGGGCGTTAGCTCCTGCACTTTACCGCAATCGTGTTGGGTGGGATGATGTGTCACCACAACATGAAGTCCCATTAAAATCAATTCCTCAACCACAGAGACAATACCCGATTAAACTTGAGGCAAAGAAACCAGTCTGGGAGATCCTAGATCAACTTGAGTACCAGGGTGTGATTGAGGGGTGGCGAAGTGAGCTAAAGAACAATGATGGATTCAACCCAGATTTGTTTCTGGGGGTGAGTGTCTGAAAAGTTTCAGCTCCCCGTCCATCATCTCCATGTGTTTGATTTGTTCTCCCTAAATTGGCAGGGTAATGCCTAGACGTGGGCCCCTTGCTCACTTTGCCACTGGATTCAAACTAGCCTGGCTGATGAGGGGTGTTACCCCAAAACTGGTCCCAGTGTTGTATTCCGCTTTAGGTGTCTGTATATAGGTTTTCCTGAATCATGTCCTTATATAGGCACAATTCGCATAGCCCTTATATAGGCATAGAATCCCAGTCCTTATTTAGGCATTAACCATGCACTCCAAATACAGGCATGGTCACCGACCTCCGTCCACCCTAACGTCACAACGAGTTCTTAGAAACCAGACCCTTAAGCTTCGGGAGTTCCCCTAGGACAGGACTATTGATTTCTCCAAGAACTCATCTATTATGTATGAACTGTTATACCTTAAGGGTTCATTCCTGACGTCTTCCTCTGTCCGACTTCACGTCAATGCTAACAATCCAAGGCACCTACCAGGTATAAATATACCTTCCCTTGCCCAAGCAAGTTAGAGGAGACCTCGACTTCAGAGGAGCCTGTATCCCGGCCTGACTCACTGAGAAGACGCTGTCATTCCTGCATGCAGACGAATCCAGCTTCCAGTGTTCTGACTCCCTTCGCGGGGTGTTAGAGTTCCCGATCCGGCAAGAGATTCCCACCTCTCTCATTCTCAAGGTATGGAGCTGACTAGAACCTAGAGGGACTCTTGGCATACTTGGCGTACTAGACTTAACGTACTCTTAGTATACCATACTAGAGAATACTTCTCCTACTTCTTACCTTTCCCTACACCTAGACCAGGTTAGGTACATTGGGGTAGAACTAGCTTAGAGACGCATCGTATGAGTACTCGCATTTTTAGCTCATGTTATTTATGTACGTGAATATATGCTAAAAGATAATGCTAGCGCAGTATTATTTATTTCTACTGCTTACGCTGTACATTATTTATCTTGCATACTGTCTTGTGATCGTAACAGCACATATCTCTTACACGAGAAACAAGACTGTTCAATAAAACCTCTTTATTGAAACGCCCGTCTTTCCTTTCTGTGTAACTCTGCGGAAACTAAGCATGCACGATTGACTGAGTGAAACTGTTATCTATTGTTTCCACGATTCTGAGACGTGTTCCGATTCTAAAGGGAAACAAAGTGGTCATGTTTATGCGGTTGCCAGAAACTACTCCCTTCTTGTTCTCAAGGAGTTTCTAGTGGCCTCTGAGCTAGCTGGCACAAGTAATTAAATTTAATGTACTCGATAGGGACATACCGACCGTAGTCCTATGTCAAACCTATGTTATATTATTCCAATGCGCAGAGCCTATTAGGGAAATAGGAACTACACTACATGGCGCCCAAACGTTTGGTAAGGCAGTAATTTAAAGCTAGATACTGAGTAACTCAGTCGTGCTTTTCTCAGAGACCCCTACTCACATATTCCATAAGACGTCTGGAGTGGGTAGCGTTAAATATCCGCCATAACTAATTAGGACAGAAAACCCTATATATTAGTTGTTTGGTTTGTTCAACGTTGAAGGATACAGTGTTCCAAAATATTGTGCACCTTATCTTTTTGTTTCCTTGAAACTTGTTCTACATTTTTCAAAAAACAAATGTCCATAAATGGGGACAATAACACCGGGAACGGTGGAGCTGCGGCTGACCCAGTCGTAACAGTTTTTAACTTTACAGGTTTAAATGAACCTGAGGAGGGTGTTATAGACATACATCCAAACTTAAGAAGAGCCATCACTCTAAAACTTATAAAACACGGCCTACCACCAAGAGGCGGTAGAGCAGTTTTCGTGATAGAGGCACACAAATCTTTTCAGACAGAGGTATTCTATTCATGGATAATATTCCTTGAATCAAATTCAGTAACAAAACTGTTTCACTTCTACAAAGAAGATGAACCACCAGAGGAATATATTCCTTTCGAGGATATTGAAATTCCACTAACATACCAGGAGCATCAGCTCTGGTTTAAAGGCGCCCTAAAACATCACAAAAACATTACCAGGCTCGGTCCACTAGGTAGACCAGGAGCAACATGGCCGATTTTAGCCGGCTACACACCTCCTCCTGACATTGAAGAGATGTCAGACGAGGAATTACTTACTCAACTTACAGAGTTAATAAAAATCTACAGATAATTAGTCCAATATGTCATGCGGACTTTCACAGTCCAACCACCATTGACAATTCCAAATCAAACCCCACAACAGGGGAATACACTAAAAATTACACCACAGACTCTATACGCAGTCATGGGTAATATGCCCACAAAACGTGAGCAAATTCCATTCTGGATAGCTCAAAAAATTACTCAAATAGAAGCAGTATTTCCAAATACTAGCCCTTATGAGAAACACAGAATCCTAACAATCTGTTTACCAATGGGGATCACACCACAACTGGAAGACTGCACCACTTGGGGCTCAGTCTTTGCAGCCATCTATACTAAAACACATGGTATTCCGTCAATTGCAGTAATACCTGATGTCCTGAAACAAATTCAAAACGAATACGGGGCAGAGCCTGCTGTGAATTTAGGTATGAAATTACTGAAAAATTTCGACCAGGTCTCAACAATAATATCTAATATTAAAGGGGAGGCAGCAGCAGTGGCGATCCGCCAACGATTAAGGGAATTCGATGTTACAGAACATCAAACAGAACTACCCAGAATAATAGAACAATCTTATGCAGAATTAGGCAGAGATAGTTTGGGTGGAAGACCATTGAAGCCAAAACTATCTGAAAGTCCTGAGAAGGACTCTATTAAACAAACTCCTACATCTTCTAAAAAGAAGTGGGAAACTAATAAACAAAATTCAAACGAGAAACGTTCTCAAACCCGAGGTAGGTCTCCTCAAAAGGAGCCCTCTGAAAGGAGGTATGACCTCAGGAATAGGGATAATTTAAAAAAGCCTGACAGGTATCAAGATACTGATACACGTTCCTCTCGTACCTTTCAGATCTCGTCACAGGCATCGGAAAGAAGAGGACGGTCAGAACATAGAGAAGAACGTGTGAAATCAAAAGACGACAAACATGTTCCGAAAAATAAATCAAAACCTCAATTCTCAAAAAAGAAGGTAGCAGGTCTGAAGGTCAGGCATGCCGAGGATACTGAGAACACAACTCAAGAACGGAGAATGGGCTCAGACAATGCTGGACAGTGCGGCAGAAGGCACAATAGCTCGCCAGAACCTGAAGGAACTTCTGGAGATAGTGGACTTGAATGAGTACATCACAGTTGAGACTGTAGACACCAGGGTTAGTACTCCACAAAAGTTATATGAAATAACACTCCTAATGGAGGGAGACATACCAAGAAAGGTGAAAACACTCTTTTAGGAGAAACTTTCAAGGGGTTATGATATACTTCTAGCAGAAAAAGACTGGCCACCACAATTTGTCAGGGAGTGCCCACATGGCGAGGACATTATGCCTGCCTTCACCAACCATATTCCAATTCACCTAAAATATATACTTATGCCAGGAAATGGGCAGTTGCCCAGGCCCCAGCATTATACAAAAATCATGTAGGATGGGATGAGGACTCACCTCACCATAAAATACATCTAAAAAATGAGCCTACTGCACAGAGGCAGTACCCAATAAAGCAAGAAGCTAAAAAACAGGTCAGGGAGATCTTAGATCAACTTGAATACCAAGGGGTGATTGAAACATGCACCTCTTCAATAAACAATCCTTTGTTTCCTGTCTCCAAACCAGACAGTACATATCGTCTAGTTTTGGATTATAGACACTTAAACACTTGTTCTAAAACATTTGCAGTGCAAAATGCACATAGTACAGCATTAATGAATAACATTGTGCGTAAAAAGTATAAAACCACATTGGATATCTCAAATGGTTTCTTTTGTCAAAACATAGCACCTGAAAGCAGGTACTTAACAGCTTTGTCAATAATGGGGACCCAGCGTCAATTTTGTCGACTCCCACAAGGGTTCAAGAACAGCCCGGGGTTATTCTCAGCGAGGGTAACAGAGTTACTACAAATTTATGATAATGAGGCATGTCGATGACCTCTATCTGACAGACGATGACCTGGATAGGCACTTGAACAGGGTGAGTACCATTATATTGGGCTTCGCCTCTGAGGGCTATAAATTCAACTTTAAAAAATCCATAATTGCCCATCTCAATGTCCTTTTTCTAGGATATGAGCTTTCAAGTGAAGGCAAGAGCTTGGCAGCCAACTTTTTAGAAAGGTGTGCGCTGCTCCAACCTCCAAAGACGCTGAAAAATTTACAATCCATCCTGGGTTTCCTAAATTTTGGAAGAACTTACATTCTAAATTACGCAGAAAGGGTTAAACCTCTCTACGCATTAATCAAACCTGATTTTTCAATCAAAAATTGGACACAGGAACACACAGAAATCTTGCCTTCACTCCAAGCTAACATGTTAGCAACAAATCACTTACAAACACGCGTAAGTCAACGCAATTTAGTCATCCGAATAATTTCGGGTCAATGCGGATTCACCTACTTAACATTTAATGAGGGTGAAAAAGTACCAATTGCATACAAATCAAATTTGTATACACAAGCAGATATGCGCTTCACTTCAACTGAAAAAATACTGACAGCAGTTCAAACTGCAGTAGCAAAAGAAAGAGCTCTAGCCCAAGGGAAACGCATTATTGTCGTAACCCCAGTTCCGGCCTTAGAGGCGGTAACAAAGCGAGCATTCCAAATGCTAAAGCATTACATCCTAGATGGATACAATGGGTTAATTCTCTTGCTGCAACAGATGTTGAATATGTTTTTGATCCTGATTTAAAAACACAAGCGTTCCTGCAATATGAACATGAATGTCCTCTGCCCACTGAGATTCTGCCTCTCGATCAGTACGAATTCATAATTTACACTGACGGATCCGCACAACCCGCTACAGGGAGTAAGCAAGCTTACAGTGCAGCGTGCGCAATCGTTAAAGGTCGCATGCGCGATGGTAACTTCAGACCTATGGTCTCTAAAACTTAATCTCTAGGAGATTGCACAGCTCAGCGAGCTGAACTACAAGCATTCAAACTGGCACTTGAAAGTACAGATCGAGAATTCCCCACACTAATAGTGTGCGATTCTTTCTACTGTGTGCAGTGGTATAATGAATATATACAAAATTGGCTTGAAAATGGGGTCAAAGATGCAAAAGGTGGCACAATAAAGCATAAAACGCTTTGGGAACAAGTAGTTCAGTTAAAAAGCGAACTACCAAAGGCTCACGTGATCCATACACCTAGTCATCAACGTGATGGCGTTCACGTTGCAGGGAATTCATTGGCTGACGAAGCCGCAAAGGGGGCTGTTCAGACGGCTTCCGTAGCTGCGATCTCTCGTTCAAAAACGAGAATAGACAGTGAGATAATGTTGGCTGTCAATGCTACGAGCAAAGGCAGTGGTGCAGCGTTCCCAAAAAAGTTTCCACTCAAGTACTCTTATGTAATTGATGCGAACAACGTTCCTTTTGCTCGAATCCCTGGAGTGGGGGATAGGGTAATTCCAAACATGGAACGTAGAGCAGCTTTGATTTATGAAGCACATCTGGGGAGGGTCTGTCACATCAAGGGATCTCTAAAACAATATTGACATTAAAAGAGATGTACTGGTGGCCTGGAATGAATACACAGATTCACATCTTCATCAATGACTGCATAGACTGTAAGGTACAGCGTGATGCAGAACGCCACCAGACACCATGCTACGAAGTAGCCTGCCTAGTACAGACACCATTGTTAGATAGCATTAGACTATCTATGCGCAGGCGTCCTTTTGGACAAATGCAATCCCACAAGTACTAAGTCAAGGTTCCTATGGATATGGCCTCAGCGCTCGGCTGACGCTCGAACTGTTATAAAAGATTTGCGAGTTTTTATCAGCACATACGCAATAGGCACGCTACATTCTGACCAGGGCCCTGCGTTTAGCTCTCGGGCTTACAAAGAAGCCATGGCCAGTCTGGGCGTTGCATTGTGGTACTCCTCTCCGTTTCATCCTGAGGGAAATTCTGTTGTGGAAAGGAAAAACCGGGACATAAAGCAGTCTATAACAGCTAGGGTATTAGGTTCGGGTGATGGGTGGGTCAAACATCTATATGGGGTCCAACGCTCATTAAATAATTTGCCAAGAAGTTCTCTAGGCGGGGTCACTCCATATGAGGTCCTATTTGGGACAAGAATGTGGGTGCCTGATCTGGAATGTAAAGGCACAGTGGTGGAAAATAAACCCTTTGATATCAAAGATCGTTTGGCTGTTTTACAGGATCTAAATGAACTAAGATCGAAACAAAGAAACGTGTTCCTGAAGCCAACCACCACGGGGGAAAAACCGGCGGTCCCAGCAAGGCCTGTCTGGATTCCAAAAGTTGGGGATCTAGTCGGAGAGAAAATTGCGGACAAGAAGGAATTTGGACCTTCTTACAGACAACCAGTACCTGTCCTAGCCATACACGGAACAAGAACAGTACTTCTGCCTCCCCTTGCTGGAAAAAAGGAGAAAAGATTTGCGTCCATCGACCTCATCAAACCACAGTATGTGGCCAATACTAAATAGTAGGCCTCGTGGACTCCGACCTAGTAGCAGACGCACTCCTCTCGCTACTATCCAAGAGGTTCAGACTGAAAGACTGATAACCATCGAGAATTCAGCAGTAACAGATGGACTGAGCAACAATGCTATGGAACTCATCCCTCTTGAAACTCAAGTAACAGTTCGTCCAAATACACCTGTCTACACCAATGTAACAAGTGATCAACTGGTTCCAGCGATTTCTACAAATCCTGATGCAATTCCAACAATTGACAGAACTGCTTCTGGCTATTTCATTAACTTTGATACGTTTTCTGAGGATCTGAGTGAGCCTGAGGCGTCGCCAGCATCAAAAACTTTTAAACCGCAAGTACAAGACTTTTTTCATTTTTTTAGAAAGACTTATCTGGTTTCACCATGGATTGAACTATGGATTATTTCTGGAATATTTTTCTTTCTGCTTTGGCTAGCTTTGGTTATGACTATGAGCGTGCTTATAAATGGCAGATACATCCATTTGGACATTGAAAGTAAAGATGTGAGCTTACTTTTAAAACCACACATCATCCCATCGTGAAGCAAGAGACTTGTCAGCAGTGAACATCACAGCCGTTCCTATACAGGATGGTATAGTGTGGGACAAAGTAGATTTCGATATTTTCGGCCCTACGGAACATTTGAACATTCCACATTTATTTAAGATTTCACAAAGTGATTTTGTTTAATCCAGTACCTATTCTGATGATTGGTTCTATGAAACTGTAAATGACATGATGTTTGACCTAGAAAAGTCTGCTGCATTTTCTAATAATGAATATTTAGAGGGTTCATCAGACTATGAACAGCTGTATTGCTATAACCACTATGGTCATCATTTTTTGCATAAATCTGCAACACCTAGAAATGTGTTTGTTTAACCAATGGGAGCGTTGTCCTACACCACCAAAAGGTAGTTCAAAAACATTTGCTAAAAAGTTTCCATATTTTTCATGATGCAATACATCTGATCCAGAAACATTTTACTATAAAAATGTAAACACAACAGGACTGAAAATTATGTTAACTAATACAAAACAGATTTACTCTGCAGCATTTATTGCCCAACTGTCTAGACATGGTTTCGACTTATGGAAAGACGCAATAGACACAAAATCTGTCTGGGGTACTAAAGATTGGCAAGTGCAGGGGATAGAAGCTTTGTTTAGAGCCTGTATCATCCCTCAGCAAATAATGTTTTTGAATGACACTGTGCAACAAACGTCTTGCCTTGGTTTAGCCAAGATCAAAGACATAAACTCCTTCTGTACCAACACCTGCCAGTAATAACAATACACAGGCAGCGGTTACAGTTGACAATACTACAACTCAACAGAACAAATCCTGATTGGAGAAAATGGTTGATCTGGCCCACAGACACAAACATCTGTCAAGAAAGATTCCTGAATAAAACACAGGGCTTTACTATTCATAGGCCAGACCCACGATACGTCCAAAGACAACATCCGGGGGTAGTAACAACATACAGTATAGGAAAATTATGCCTCGATTGGCTGCAGAAATCTACACTTAAGGATGTGAAACAACACTTATCTTTACTTAAAGAAGACGCAGACCATAGGGAATTCTTGCTTGGACCGAGAAAACCGCGTCAAAAACGTTTCATATATGCCGGCATCTATGCTGCTTATAATGAAGCATGGAAGGTGTCACAGATGGAGGCCGCAGAACGAATACGTGAACTTGATCGTATTCATTTAGAGAAAACTCTCTCTGTGGTAGACAATGGGTTAACAACTTTGTCCTCCAGAATTTATTCATTGGACAGTATTGTATCCTCTGCTATCGACATACTGGAACAAGATTTAGCCATGTTACAACAAGGCCAATCTCAGTTACGTTCTATTGTGTTATTAAGCTGGACGCTGCAATCTTTGCGTGCGGGCTATGTGCCTTGGCGTTTTATCAACACGTCGGCTCTGTTTGCAGAATACAATCTAACTGATAAACAGATCGAACTGGCACAAAGGGGAGCAAAGTATACAGTGCTGAGCATTGAAAAACTTGAGAAATTACCATTCACAGTGGCAGAAAAACCAGCTACAGAATGTCTTATTCATGGCAAAATTAGCCTACCTGTGACTACTTTTCAGTTTCAGTATTGCCTCAAACAAATGCAAGCAGGCAAATATGAAAGGTTGAGTAAAGAATACATTAAGACATCCTTGAATTTACCTTACACATATAGATGTTGGAGTGGGGATCGTGAAGTGTTTCTGAGCGGTACACACTGTGAAAGTGCACTAAGCGGTTCACTAATTTGTCAGAACATATCTTTACACGGGGCTTGTAATTTTTCTGTGGCAAATTTGTCCTGCCACAAGCAGGGTACACCAACTGCTGTTATTAATCCAACGTTTGGCCAACTTTCTAATGGGAGTTACCTCATGTTGAATGATCAGAGTTGCTGTGGCATGTTGCCAGGCATCCCATATATAGTAATGGTCAACTCCAGGGTCCCTTGCTGTATGCAAGTATTGTTTGCCCCAATAGACACAGTCAGGGAGTCGCCTTTGTGGCCTTCGTTGAATGTCTTTTATACGATGTGATACTTTAAGCAGAATGAAAGCCATGCTTATACAACAAACAGTGCCTCTGACCTCGGCCAAAGAAATCTATGACTTACAAGTTGCAAGGACTTCGGCTGAGATACAGGCTTTAATTCGTACAAACTGCCCTATACATTTTGTAGAAATGATAGGACGTATTTTTAACATGTCTGATACAAGCGGAATTGTACATGTATTTAAGACCATCTGTTCCGGACTATTAGCACCTTTCCAGGCTGTCCTCGGAATCATCCCAAACTTTGCACATTTGGTGTTTGGTG
Organism: Calotriton arnoldi; assembly: GCA_963921515.1. Lineage (NCBI taxonomy): Eukaryota > Metazoa > Chordata > Amphibia > Caudata > Salamandridae > Calotriton > Calotriton arnoldi. Next base: position 2,180,530 of record CAWUFW010001667.1, read on the forward strand.
GTGTGCCATTAATTCTAGCACTTGTTGCAGGAATTCTGTTTCTATTCCTCCTACTACGCTATGGCAAACCTATTCGCCAACATCACTCCGAGCGATGTGGAGAAAGCTCTCCTTGAACGGAAATGCCGTGAGCGAATAGTACAGCTTTTGGGCATGCCTCGTCTACGGGAACTTAATACAACCTGGTTCCTGTCATTCAGACCAATCTGGCAAGATTGCATCTTAACTGTTCTACGCTGCCTGTTTTGCGGTGAAGAATGCATGCTAGACACCTGTCTAACACTCCCATCAGTCATGCCAACGGATATCGATACTCTGCTGGACCCGATAACGGCCCATGCTCTGTGTTGTCCCCAGAGGCTACCAATCCTGATGACGGCATTCATTGAGATCTCACAGACGCTTCCGGCAGCTGCTGAGGTACGAGATGGATCAACAGGCACACAGGTAACAACGGACGCGAACATTGCATCTTCTGCTGAAGGCGATGTTTCTCATCTCTGTGCAATTAACCTTCTGAACGAGGTGTTCCAAATGTCACCAACTTCGGTGGACGATATTTTGGCTACGGAAATAGATGATCTCATGTTTACGCCAGACCCATACACTGACTTTGATTCGGCTCACAGTGTACCAGGGCAACAATGAAATTTGGCCTTCATATTTTCAAAACTTGGAACTTTTCCCAGAAATTGAACTTTTTCTTTTTAAATTTTTTTTTTCTTTTTTAAATGACATGGCAAATGAACAATCTGCTTACAGTAGAACTAGTCTTGTAAAACGGACTAATTTGAATACTTCCAGGGACACATTGTCACCTTACTTGTCTAACATTTCATTTAATACCATGATATGAATGGCTTTGATTTTTGAAAAACTTATCAACCATTTCATTATATGTATATATTTCTGTTTATTCATTCATGTTGCATTTATTTCTATAATATGCTTAGAATGAAAACAATGCTTTAAATGTACAGTACCTATTGCATTTCAACAGTTTATTTTAAACTTCTTTTAATATGCTTTTAGAAATGCTTTTAGCAACATGTGGTACTCAATTTTATGTTTGGCATTTAAATGTTTAGCATTTAGTATTCTCGTTCATTCGAAAGTGGAGTGGGTGTTGTATTCCACTTTAGGTGTCCGTATATAGGTTTTCCTGAATCATGTCCTTATATAGGCACAATTCGCATTGCCCTTATATAGGCATAGAATCCCAGTCCTTATTTAGGCATTAACCGTGCTCTCCAAATACAGGCATGGTCACCGACATCCGTCCACCCTAACGTCACAACGAGTTCTTAGAAACCAGATCCTTAAGCTTCGGGAGTTCCCCTAGCACAGGACTATTGATTTCTCCAAGAACTCATCTATTATGTATGAACCGTTATACCTTAGGGGTTCATTCCTGACGTCTTCCTCTGTCCGACTTCACGTCAGTGCTAACAATCCAAGGCACCTACCAGGTATAAATATACCTTCCCTTGCCCAAGCAAGTTAGAGGAGACCTCGACTTCAGAGGAGCCTGTATCCCGGCCTGACGCACTGAGAAGACGCTGTCATTCCTGCACGCAGACGAATCCAGCTTCCAGTGTTCTGACTCCCTTCGCGGGGTGTTAGAGTTCCCGATCCGGCAAGAGATTCCCACCTCTCTCATTCTCAAGGTATGGAGCGGACTAGAACCTAGAGGGACTCTTGGCATACTTGGCGTACTAGACTTAACATACTCTTAGTATACCAATAGAGAATACTTCTCCTACTTCTTACCTTTTCCTACACCTAGACCAGGTTAGGTACATTGGGGTAGAACTAGCTTAAAGACGCATCGTATGAGTACTCGTATTTTTAGCTCATGTTATTTATGTACGTGAATATATGCTAAAAGATAATGCTAGCGCATTATTATTTATTTCTACTGCTTACGCTGTACATTATTTATCTTGCATACTGTCTTGTGATCATAACAGCACATATCTCTTACACGAGAAACAAGACTGTTCAATAAAACCTCTTTATTGAAACGCCCGTCTTTCCTTTCTGTGTAACTCTGCGGAACCTAAGCATGCACGATTGACTGAGTGAAACTGTTATCTATTGTTTCCACGATTCTGAGACGTGTTCCGATTCTAAAGGGAAACAAAGTTGTCATGTTTTTCGGTTGCCAGAAACTACTCCTTTCTTGTTCTCAAGGAGTTTCTAGTGGCCTCTGAGCTAGCTGGCACAAGTAATTAAGTTTAATATACTCGATAGGGACATACCGACCTTAGTCCTATGTCAAGCCTATAGGTTATATTATTCCAATGCGCAGAGCCTATTCGGGAAATAGGAACTACATTACACCAGGATGCTTGTTTCTGGTCCAGGGAAGACCTGGCTTGGCAGTTCGGGCTGGACGGTTCCCATGAGGCAGTGGGTCAAGACTGATATGCATATGGCTGGGTCGGAACTAGGGTGGCAAAGTGAGCTAAAGAACGAGGATGGATTCAACCCAGATCTGTGACTGCAGGTGAGTGTCTGAAAAGTTTCAGCTCTCCTTCCATCATCTCCTTGTGTTTGCCATGATTGAGAATTGCTCCTCACCTATGAATAATCCCTAGTTTCCCGTAGTGAAACCCGATAATTCATATCGTCTGGTCTTACATTATAGACATTTAGACGCATCCATACGCACATTTGCAGTACAAAATTCACATAGTGCTGCACTAATGAATAACATTGTGCGAGAAAAAAAATAAAACACTAGACATCTCAAAAGGATTTTTTTGCCAAAATATAGCACCTGGGAGCAGATATTTGACAGCATTCTCGGCACTAGGCTCGCAGTGCCAATTTTGTTTATTACCACAAGGGTATAAAAATAGCCCCAGACTGTTTTCAGCCAGGGTAACAGAGTTACTTCAAAAATTTGATGAGGAGGCATTGTGCTATGTAGATGATATCTATCTGACGGACGATGAATTAATGGAACACTTGTTTAGGGTGAACCACATAATTCTTAAGTTCGCCCACCTGGAATACAAATTTCATTTAAAAAAAAAAAAAAAAAAAAATGCCCACCTCAATGCCCTATTTTTAGGGTACAAATTGTCAGTGAAGGCAAAAGCCTGGCAGCACAATTTTAGGAAAATGTGCACTAATTCAACCTCCAACGACTCTGAAAAGATTAGAATACATTTTGGATTATGCAGAAAGGATGAAACCTTTCTACGGCTTAATTAGACCTGATTTTTCAGTGCATCATTGGACACAGGAACATACAGATATTCTGCGTTCCGTACAAGCTAACATGATAGCTTCTAAACATCTACATACATGTGTTAACACAACTAATCCGCGTAGTCGCTGGACCAACTGGCAGCTGACTTACATCACTTTCAACGAAGGCAATACAGTCCCTATTGCAGACAAATCACATTTGTTCACGAAATGCGTTTTGCACCAACTGAGAAGATACTCACAGTGGAACACACTGTGTGTGTGTGTGTGTGTGTGTGTGTGTGTGTGTGTGTGCGCATATACTTTAAAATGGCTTCCCTGCACTTACAAAGCACAGAGAATAGAGTCCGGGTTTGTAGGGGTGTCTCTGCTCATGCAGGGGCACCTTTACACTTAAACCCAAGCACCCTGCACTTGGGCTGTAGGGCCTACCTTAAGGGTGACTTACAGTTTTTAAGTGCACTGACCTGGATACAAGCTAAACCTTATATAAAGTGAAAGGTGCATGCACCATTTCACACAGGCTGCAATAGGAGACCTGCAGTTGCTTGGGCTCCCATGGATGGCATAATACATGCTGCAGCTCATGGGAGACCCCTGGTGTACCAATGCCCTCGGTCCTTAGTACCATATACTAGGGACTTACAGGGGTACATCAGTTTGCCAATTGTGGGGTGTACAAAGTACTTAGCATTCAATTTAGAGGAGAGAGCACGACACTGGGGTCCTGGTTAGTAGGATCCCAGTGTACTACATTCTAAACACACTGACACCAGGCAAAGAGTAGGAGCAACCATGTCAGAAATATCCTATTTTTATACAGTACCCTGCTAAACCCTCTTCTCCAGATGATGTTACTTCATACCATGAGGTCCTACATAGGGCTGCAACTTTACACAATGTGAAGCTCCATGTGCATCAAGAGGAGGAGGATTTCCTGGTGGAAACCCTTTTCTCTACCCAGCACTCCCTCCAATACCTCCACATGCTTAAAGCGGTTCTCAAACCTGCCACCGAGATTTTCAAGCAATCTGTTGCGGTGAGAGTTATCACGCCTAGAGTAGAGAGGAGATTCAAGACTTCCTCCAGCGACTCTCCATACATTTGTGGCTAGTTACCCCCTGACTCTCTGGTAGTTCATTCAGTCAGGAAACGTGCTAACACACAAGGCACTGATGATGTGCCCCTTCCTGACCGGGAGAGCAAGATCGATTCTGGGGGCAAGAGAGTGGCGGCGCATTGGAAAATCGCCAATTCCATTGCCTTACTCCCCCGGTACAACTGCACCCACGGGGATAAGATGGTGGAACTTAGTAGAACAATTTCCAGAACAGTACCCCAAGAATGGGCAGCAGTTGGTAGCAGAATGAAATGTTTTTTTCCAATACCAATATCCTCTCTGCTCTGAAAGCTGCGGATACCATCGCTTGTGGCATTAACACAATCATCCTCTTGCGCTGCCATGTGTGGCTGTGCATTTCGGAGTTTGTCGGAGGTCCAGCAGCCCCTCCTAAATGTCACATTTGATGGTTAGCATCTCTTTGGCCCTCAGGTCTACAAAATACTAGAAAGAATAAAGAAAGACACTGATACGGCCAAGGCCATACCCCCCACCCCCAAACACCACCTCCTTGTGGGTTCATTTCGGAACTCACAATTTGGTGGTGCATCCAAAGCCCCAGCTCCAGAAACCACTTCCACTTTCACTATGCCAACTCAACAGTCTCCCTCGCGGGGTTACTACACGTGTTGATACAGGGGAAGTAATGGCAAGGGTAGTGGCAAGGGCCCAACCCCAAAAGGGATTGCCCTCCAAAACAGTGACACTCTTCGATTTCCCCCAGATTACCTGTCTGGGGAAGATTGCAGGGGTTTCTCTCCTGCTGGTCAGAAATGACCTCAGACCGTTGGGTTCTAGCTATTATTCAGGAGGAGTATTGTCTGGAACTCACACATACACGACCAAATATCCCTCTCGACAACACAAACTATCCGAAGAACATTTGCGACTCCTTCACGAGGAGGTGCAGGCTCTCCTGTACAAGGGGGCCATTGAGCCAGTTCCGCCTCAACACCGTGGAAAGGGTGTATATGCCCTGTAATTTCTAATCCCCAGTAATGATGGCTCACTCACGCCCATCCTTGATCTCTGACCTCTCAACAAATACATTCTATTGGAGCACTTCCACATGGTGACTTTGCAGGACGTTATAGCATTATTGCAAAAAAGAAACTTCATGACAGCCCCAGATCTGAAGGAGGCTTACTTCAACATTCCCATCCACCAAGCAAATTGCAAATACACAAGGTTTGTGTTAAGTGGTCATCATTATCAATTTGGAGTGCTCCCCTTCGGGTATACTACAGCTCCAAGGGTTTTACCAAATATCTAGCCGTGGTGGCAGCTCATCTCAGGAAATGCAGCATCCATGTGTTCCCTTACCTAGATGACTGGCTGATCAAGAGCGCCATACAGCAACTCTGCCTAGCTCACAGCCAGACCACAATTAAATAGGTTTCCCTCTGTGTTCTCTGGGCTAAAAAAACAAGACCTGTTTTAATCTGTCTCTGTAGAAGATGCATGCTTGGGTACAATACTGGTGAAAGAGAACAGCATGACAGATGACATAGGACTTGGATAACAACTGATGAACAATTGAGGGAAATTACAAGGTAAATTGACTGCACAATCCTCAGTTCACCTCTCCTCTGAGAGCATGGAAGGATTTTTTGGGGGTTTGCTCTTCAGCTGGACAGTAAACATCCTCTTTACCTTTACACCAATTGTCTTCATTTCTGGATATTTCCAGGAAGGCGGTATTTCCAACAATGTGGAGATTATCCTCAAAGCTCTGGTCTCGCCCACACAAATTTAGATTTTGGGTCTGCTTCTGCAGTCCAAAATCTCTTTCCTGGACCTTTATCAGATTCCAAATCGCTTTATTCAGGAGGAGGAACTACATTTTCACCCAGTTCATGAGAAACTTAGACATGCCAACATAGATATGTGAGAACAAAACATTGCTACCAAATAAGCACTCCGCATTACCCCTTTACATGGCCTCTTATGACGAGAACATTTTTGACTCCCCTGAATCACCTATCCAGATCACTGTGTTTATTAATTGACCAGTAGACATATTCTTAAAAAGTTAGGCAGCTCAGAGACCCTTCAGCTGACTTCTGCATTTACTTCGTCCTGTCTCAAATCTGGGTCCCTAATGGGATCTCTTTTTGCTCCTTGTGTGCTAATTACATAACCTATGTGTTCTTGTAGCATTCTCATGCGTTGATCATTCAACATAAAAAATGTCCGTCTAATTCGCAATTTATTCAGCAAGAAGAATTAGTGAGCTTTAGGCTCAATGTCTTCCAAAGAGCCATCTTTGGTCTTCCATGAACACAGTTTTAGAGGGATAGGTTCCTACTTTTATTCCTAAAGTTTTGTTGAAAAAACATAATGTTTATATTGCTCCCAAGTTTTGTTTGACAAGAATGTCTCAATTTCAGAACTCTGCTACCTATTATGGACTCAATCCTCATATCAAAACAGTCATAATGTGAGTCATGTGCATCTCTTACCCTATGACACAAGAAGAGGTGACCGTCTTCCAAGAATGCTGTCATTCCACCAGAGATAAGACAGCATATCTGGCCTTCCAGAGGTGATGTAGAAGCAGAAATTTGTCGAGCGGCTAATAGGGCTGCAACAGATGCCGCTTGTCATCAGTATGCGCAAGATGCAGCTTGCTGCACATATGCAGTTCAGGAAGGTCTGTGCAGTCTATTTGCTTGAAGCCTGGCCTCCTTGCCCCCATGTTAAAAAATATGTTGTGCTACAGTTGTACATGTCTACCAAACCTATTGTAACTTGGCTGTGACAATAGATAACACACATGAGCAGGATTCTATATGCAAGTGTCTGTGCTCTGGAGTCCTTCACACAAAATGTGATGTACTGTTTTGCGGAACCTCTGCCCGGTCCTGTTTGTGGTGCTGGTACTGGAATCACAACAAAGGTAATATTTTTCTTAACATTTTGTAGCAAATTATAGGTATGTAAAATGAATTAAAGTAATGTGCATTGCCTGCAACTTTGGTTCCCTGAACCTAGTGTATTAAGAGTAAATTAGTAAATTTAAGTATCCTGGCCAATATCTTGCATACAGACAACTCAGTGCAGCATTCCACAGACTATGGAACACGAATGACAAAGAACCACAGGCAAATGCCGTATTACGGCCAATGTTACTCATGGGGACGGGTCGACATCTGATAATTTGGATATATAAAGCGATCAGAGAGCACACTGGGATTTCAATCCTGGCTCTGCAAAGACGTGCGAGGCAGATGTAGGCAGAGTGTTCCATGACACTTAATGGCCTAAAGTAGCACTAGAGGTCCTGCAGAAGGTCTCCAAGAACGCTAGGTTCAAGAGCATCCAATTTACTATACTACACAGGGCCTCACACCCGCCAAGCTCAACCAATACTTCCCCATGGTACACCTCACTGGCCCTCACTGTGGATCACCGACACTGACCTGTAAAATATGCTATGGCCGTGCCCATCCCTAATTCAATCTTCTAAGACCATACATGAGACACTTGGAGCTAACCGGGTACTCTGACCTAAATAATTGAGCAGCAAGCGCTTTGGACATCTATAAATGTAAGAAGCACCATAAGTTCGAAGCACACTTTAACCTAGCGATGGTGTTAACCAAATGCTCCATCACACTGCATTGGAGCGCAGATACCCCATCCCCTCCAGTCGCTACCTGGCACACCACTCTCATCCTCTGGGCGTCACACAGCACTCCGCTGTGAGGAAGGCAGAAAAATCTGTGCACTCCAAATCTCTGTGGCATGGTACGCCTTGCTTATACATATCCAAACTCTCTCACCATGTTGGGCTATGCTCCTGGGAAAATCGAGATACATATACAAGGACTCTTACATAGCAAAAAACATGGAAAGTGTTCATCCCCAACTGCTTAGACTGACTCTCGTTCCCCCTCACCGCTCATACCTTGCATGTAAATTTTAGCACTTGTGTTCACCAAAGTGATAGATACAGAAGACTGTGCCGCCACAAGCTCCTAACCACCCACTACCTGCGCTGATCAGATGATACTCTTTGATTGTACTCGCAGCTGTAGCCATATTGTGACTGTTATGTTCCTTCCCCCGTTTTAATGGTTGTGGACATCTACTCAAGTATGTTTGACTTGAGCTGACTCACTTCTGTTACAAGATTTGAAAACCAATATATTAACATTTGTAAATGCTATAACCACTATGTTGATGAGGCTATGGTCTACATGATTTTGTTTAGTCACAACATGAAGTACTGAACACTGATTCACCTACATGTGATTGTCAGCCTTATTTTTCTTTCTTTTTTCCTTTCCCAAACTATAAAATCCAATAAAAACTGTTAAACAAAAAGTAATTGTAAGTAAATTTGTCAAATTTGCAATGGGCAACTTTATTGTAGAGCATATAGAAGGGTAGAATTACATTTTAGAGACTGTATACTTAGTCATGTAGTAGAGAAGCCTATCCTTTTATTTCTCCAGTATTGGATCCTTCATAGATTCACTTTCTTGAATCATTCACAGTCATTGAAGTGGAAGTCCCACAGTATCACCAGAAAGCAGTGCGAAGCTAAACATAGCTTTGACAGACTAGAAACATTAATTTTTGATACCCTAAACCCATCATTTCGAAAGAACCAAACTCCTGTCAATCAGGCCGCAGTACCCTGGTGACCACTTTCCTCAGAGGCTACCTTACCTCCAGATTTTCTACTGCACGTCGTGTGATGGGAGTCTCCCTTTAGCTCTGCTCACTCTACTTGGAGCTCAGCAATTTCAATATTCTCTATGGTTTTATTCTACTGAAATGTCAGTAATCTACAATCTTTTGATAAAATCTGACTTCCCAGTATGTCAGAACTTTCTAAAAAAGAACTTTTCAGGCACTATGGTCCCTGTGGAAAGAAGATTTGCACTCAAAGGATACACATAAGAACTGCATCTACTGCCATCACCCTTCCCAGAAGGTAAAAGGCTATAAAATCTGTTGTACATCTTCTTCTAAAACTCTGCTGAATAGGAAAGGGAGGCTTTTACTATGGTTTTAAAAAATAAAACCAAATAAATATACCCCTGCTTCAGGGGGAGATAGTGAGGATTCATCAGAATCCAGCAGGAAAGCACAGAGCTCAGAATAGAGAGAAGTCAGAAGGTCACCTGCCTCCATGGAAAAGAGCAAGAGCTGCCAAAAAAGACTATGAAAAATACTCGCCATATGTCTTCAGGAGAAAAACGCCATTTGTTGAAAACGCTCATAAACAAAAGAAGAGGGTATTTCTTCAGCAAAATCTGACCCTACAACACCTTCTCTCAAATTGTCTTCGGAATTTAAGAAACCTTTCTCAGCACTATCACCTGAAGAGTTGTCAATGAGTAGACCATCAACAATGGAAAAAAAAACATCTACAAAAGTCTTGTCTATGACATTGACAATGGCAGCAATGTCAACAGTCACTACAACCAGTTCACCGCTGTCTATGACTTCGCTTACATCTGCAACAACTTCATGGATGGGCAAGACTGACGACACCATCAACAACAGAAAAAATGGTTTTAAAGAAGGAAAAAACATTTCTATACCATTAATACAGGAGCATACTTAACCCAGTAGGTTATCTCCATTATCACCAACTCATTACTGGATGAGGATGATTATGATATTGATGGGTCCTTTGGCTCAGCATATAGTCCATTGGAATTTCATGTGAAATGTCAAGGAGAGGAGGAAGACAAAAAATATTTGGAGGAAGAAAATTACTCCTATCAAGCAGAGACATGCAGAATCAGACCTATCCAATATATGGATGAATAACCTAATGCACACGAAGAGCAATATCAACAAGAAATGAATGATGCATGTGCCAAGAGCTTTAATAAAAGACTTAAGGATCATAGCAGCAGACTATTATAAAAGATTGCCAGAACCTGCGAAAACCTAGTCTCCCAAACAACCATTATTGCCTCAATCTCCTAGTCTACAGCTGCATACTCCTCGAACAGCATAATCTTCCTTCCGGACAGTCTCTAAGAAAAATGCCAAGGCCCTAAATCACAATTCCGCCAGCTAATGATGACATTTCCACTGACAAATAAAGAGATAAGGGTGATGTACCCGAAGGCCAGGATGTTGCTCCAGAATGGGATGACTACTTAATTTCTGTCTCATTGCCAGCAATTATGCAACATGTGAATTCTCTTCTTGATAATATCAGAAGTTTCATAACCTTCTAGAGAAAGCAACAAAAAGGTTCACTTTCCGATACCAAATAAAAAAATCAAACGCCATGATTGGTTTTTATATGACTTCAAAGAACGCTTTTGTAAAACAGTCAAAGCAATTCAAATTGTGGATTTCACCTGGAAAGAAGGCATTAAAATAATGAAAAATCCAGCAGTCCTACTTTGGGTGTTAAAAAAATAAAGCACCTGAAAATTCAGCTGCTTGTTTGATTAGACACCCCAAACGAGATTCAGTAGTAACACAAGCTGCTCAGAGCAGTTCATAGAATCCATCCACTCCAATCTCTACTCCACCTCATAGAGAAGGAAGGCGCTTAGACGATATAGTGAAGCGATTTTCAACTATGTCAGCAACCGCAGTCAGAATGGCTAGTTGTTTAGCAATACCTGGCCACTATGACTATAGGACCATATATTGATCTTACCAGAAGAAGCAAAATCCAATACAAAAAAGGTCCTTCAAGAAGGAGAAAAAACAACCTCTGAAATGAATAATTGAGCGATGGGCATTACATCTACTGGATACCATGGTTGGCTGGAGCAGTTGTTCTTCGAAGACAAAGCTGGTTGAAAGTCTCTTCCTTCAAGCCGGAAGTTCAGAGAAAAATCCTGGACAGCCTTATGATGGTAGGGCTTTGTTGGAGAAACATGTGGATGATGCCTTGCAGTCGATCTTGGTATGCGTTGTATACCACAAAAGCTACGCGCTACACTCTACGTGTGGCTGTTACTGACTCTGGGTCGTGACCCCAACCAGCGCAAACCTGCTTTACTGATCGGTGGTGCACCCTTGAGGATCGTGGATGCAACCCAAGTTAGCCGCGTGAAGCGGCGAGGGGACCTCATGAGTCTCATACGAGATAACATAAATATTTGCTCCCACGAGTGTTCCTCAGCGCCTCGTGGCACCATACGCTTCCTTGAGCACCCATGTGGATACTAACAAATAATGTAGCAATTACCCCAACCTACATATTAGTACATACCCTTGACCAAGCCCTGAAGAGGCTTAGAATTACAACTCCGAAACACATCGACCACCAACACGAGGAGTTCGCCTCACGAGATCTACAAAACTAAGCTACAAAAACTTTTTTCAATGACCATTGCTCGAACGTTTTAGAGACAATTGATTGACCACTCTGAGCTGATCCTCCTCCTTGCTTTCTTTCACTCTAGGCGACCTACCTGGAAACCATACTTATATTAAAAGGCTCCCTGTTTTCCGTTTTTACTGATTTTTACAGATAAATACAGACAGAAAATCATTTATTTTCCTGTCTGTTTTTATTTTTAAATGTGGACAAAAATGGAAATATGGGTTGTTTTTGAGTGATTTTAAATGTTGTCAATCATGACTGCCAGGCCTATAGCTGTGTGGATTGACGAGCAAGGGGATTAAATAAATATGGGGATTTTAGTAAAGATCCTTATACAGCAGTAGATTTGCATAACCTTGATACTTAAATTTACATATTTTCTTACAAGTGCATATTTTACCATCTGAGTGTTTATATTTCATTGAAACCTATCAGGCGTTTTGGCACGACTGCACATTAACTGTTTAAATAAATGCAGAAATATACACTTTTCAGCTTAATTTTTTCACAAAACCTAAAATAAATATGGATAAATACAGGTAAAATTAGCAAAAAATAACTATGGATAAATACAGCCGGAAATGACAAAAATATAAATACCTTAAAACCGGGAGCCCTACTTATATTCCAAGTAACGGATTCAACCACCTTTTCTTGTACACTGTATACTTAGCAAGGAGTTTGCTCTATATATATATATATATATATATATATATATATATATATATATATATATATATATATATATATATATATATATATAGTGTGTATGTGATTGTATAAAATGATGTCATTACTAAATTGTCTTGATTGCACATATATGTTTATGTACCTTATTTCTGTACCTCTCCGACTAAAGTCAAGTCACAAGCAAACCATTTTTTTGTTTGTATTTATGATACTTGCTTCGCTCTACATAGCAATGATGCTCTGGTTAACACATTCAAATATCGATATACGTAAAAATGTTTAAATAAAAAGTTGGACATTTTTCCACTGATAACAAATAAGTTATTGTGTTACTAGTTGCTAGATTTACCCTGCAGCTGATCAAGACAGACACTGACATTGCAAGGTCCATAGGTATTCTACAGTAAAGGCGACTGCCCTTACCGGGAGCAAGAGGGAGAGGGCAGTCACTTACAGTCTTATTGATTTCAACCATATCAACCCTCTCAACGGCCACAGTACCCACAACAGCAGTATAGATAGCGCCCACCAGCAGCTTGTAAATGAAACACTCCCAGGAGAAAGCAACATTGATGCACTAAAAGCCCGGACACATTATTTTACACCCCAAGATCAATAGGAGGTCGGATATCTCCTTGTTTAACACAGTGATGGTGAATAACAACCGAGGGCTGTCTTAGACCTGATTTCTTATGGTTACACTTTGGAGTTTATCCAAAAACCTCCCCATACTCCACCTCGAAAAAAAGTCTCAACTTCATGCCCATCTTTAGCAGTTAGAGACTCTGATAATGCTCAGCAAAAGAGCCATAGAAAAAGTCCCCTACAACCAGAAAGGTGTAGGTTTCCATTTCTGATTCTTCTTGATAAAGAAAAAATCTGAAGAATGGAGGCCCATTTTGGATCTATGGAATCTATATAAATATTTAAGGAAACAATCATTTCACATGGTCATGATTTAAGACATTGTTTAGCTCCACAATCACGGAGATTATATGACATTAAACCTCCATGATGCTTTCTTGCATAACCCAGTTTACACATAGCACTGCTAATACTTGTGATTCAGAATGGCCGGCAGCCACCACCAGTTTACAGTTCTCCCTTTTAGTCTAAAGTGGGTCCCCTGCATCTTTACTAAATTCTTGCCCAAGTAGCTGCATATTGAAGATAAAAAAGCCACCAGGTCTTTCCATATCTCAACAACTGGTTGGTAAAAGTGCCTTATGAATCAGCAAAGAAAACACCCAAAGCTTCCCTTAATCTTTTCAATAAATTCGGTGTAGCTCTCAACCCTCAGGAATCTTCAATCCTACCATCGAGAAAGATAACTTTTCTGAGTGTAACTCTCGATACTGTAAAGGACAATGCATATCCAACGGTTGCGAGGGGGACCAAGCAAATAAATCTGATAAACAATACCTTCTGTTTCAGTATGCCACTTCAGATCCCTGTTAGGAATTATGTAATTTTGCATTCCATTACTCCTATTTTTTCCATCTTCGAATGAGGCGCCTTCTATGAAGAGCTAGACAAGCAAAGGTTTTGATGATGAAATGCACATTTCTCAAAAAATGAAAGCGGCCCTTCCATTGTGTATTAAAGAGAAAAATCTTTCATCAGGTTTGACATTTCCTCTTCTAATCCCAAACTTTGTTATTATAATAGATGCTTCATTAGAAGGATGGGAAGTGCATCTTCAAGATCTGAAGTCTGTAAGCTTTTCTTTCAAGAATAATAGGATTGTCAGTGCTAGTATGCACAGACAATACAACAATACATTTCATGAATAAACAACGCTGCACAAGATCTCAAGCGTTATTGCACAAAGCTGAAAGAGATTGGAAATTGATAATAGAACACCAAATAAAGGTCAAACCAGAACATGTTCCTGGTACGCACACTGTGTTAATGGACACATCGAGCAGAATGAATATCATTTGTCAACAATGGGAAATCAACCAAGAAGTTCAAAACTACATATTCGTTCAGTGGGACAGACCAAATCTAGACTTATTTGCAGTAACTTAAAATAAAATCGAAAATGCCAGTTTTATGCACGCTGGCGTCCACAACCTGGCACATGGGGAAATGTGTTTTTGAAAGCTTGGGCAGAGTTCTGTGCCTATCTTTTCCCTCAATGCCTATGAGCCCAAACATTCTCAACAAGATAAAGAGGGAACTGTGTCACTTAATCCTAATAGCTGCAAAATGGCTCATATAGTTCACTGAGCGATTTCTCCTCTCAGAAGCATCACATCCAATTACTTCCAAATCCCCATCTGTTGACAATGCATCACCACCAAGAACTTAATCTAGACCTGAAATCCTTACACTTGTTGGCTTGACTCCTGAACAGAATGTGTTCTCTTATTTGAACATTCCAAGGGATTGTAAGGAAACTTTAGCCAAAGCCAGAGCAGAACTTAGGAGCAAACCTTACCTGTTCTATGTACCACAAACCGGTCTTTCTTACACTTAACATTTCAAATGTTTCTGCTGGCACACCATCCTTTTGGTCTACCAGAATCATCAATGAGTTTCTCAAATGGCTTTTTAGAGTCTACCCTCCAGTTAAACACCCTCCTCATCCGTGGCAATTGAATACAGTCCTTTCACTGTTAATGTAAAGTCCATTTGAATCCATTCACAAGGCAAAAATGACATTCCTGTCCTGGAGCATTATTGATAGCCCTAACATTGGCAAAGTAAGTAAGGGAAATGCAAGCTTTCACTATTAAAGAGCCCTATATGCAATTCAGGGATGATCAAATAACTGAGATCAAATCCTGGATTCATTCATAAAGTTCCATCCAGCTTTTGTTAAATAACTTGTTGTTTTGAAGATTATCTTTCCGAACCCAAAAGATGTAGCAGAGAAGGCATTGCATACTCTGGATTTTAAGAGATGCTTAAAATTGTAAATATACACAACTAGTAAATTTAGAAAATCTGAATAATTACGTATGGCATTTGGTACTTCTGATAAAGGTTTCTACTTTCCAGAAAAAGTAAAACAAGTGAGATTTCTGCAGCCTGGCAGTTCTGTCATCTCAAAGCTGGAAGGCCTTTACAAAACAGAGTAAAAGCACACTCCACAAGGAGTGTTTCTCCCTCAACAACTTTGTTTGCTGGTGTGTCTATACAGGACATCTGCAAAGCAGAAACATGGAAAGATAGACAAATGTTTATGCAGCACTTCTGCTTAGAATCAACAGTACAGAATGATGCATTAGCGGTACAAGCACTTACTTCAATAAGGTGAGCTCTCATTTCATTTTTTTATACCTGCCATCCTCAGTTATTTGCTTAACAATTATATTATGCAGTTTGACTAGTTACAATTGTGATACAAGCATCTGACTCTATGAATGATCCAATACTGGAGAAGGGAAAAGTTACTTAACTGTAACTGTAGTTCTCCAGTATTGGCATGTTTCAAAGATTCACATACTACCCACCCTCCTCCCCTGAGAGACTCACCTTAATTTATAACATTGTTACTTAACACTAGTGCTGGAAAATCTGAGTTATGGTAGTGTCAGGCTGTCAGTAGCACAAGAAGGTAAAACACGCCACTAACCTCTTCGTAGCAGCCAGCAGGGACGATGGCCTCCAGCCTGGGTTTGTAGAGGAGCCTCCCTACTCCCCTGAGCGTAACGCCCCACAGTGTAAAAAACACCGCTATAGAAAATAGCGCCCCGGGGAAAAGGGAAGGGGACAAAATAACAAAAAGCACTGCTTGGAACTCTTGCCTCCTAGGTCTGGTCTAGGTTATTCGCCTTTATGCCACGGCGCTACAGAGACAAAGAAGAGAGAAAACAAACGTGAAGTGCCACACATAAAACACATACAGGTTCAATCAACAGGGTTCTATTTACTCTTCACACTCACAGTGAGCCCAGCAGATATTCCCTTGAAAGTAATCCGGATAATGGTCTCCAGACACCTCGACCTCGAAGGGCCTAACAAAGAAAGGCCAGGGTTCTTCGAACTCCCTTCAGTCACGGTTTCGATTCAACCGCAATGTTGAAAGAGATAGCCCAATATGAAATTAAGAAAAGAAAAGAGTCTCACCGCTGTTAGAAAATTCACATCAGCGAGCGTAGATTCAATCCTAGTGCAGCTCGGGGAGCTGTCGAAGTAACCACAACAGAAGCTTGAGAGAGGGGAGCGCTTCCCTCTAAACGGAAACACGATACCTTAAGGTTCCCGAGCCGAGAGACGGGCTCAGACTTGGCAGACTGGAAAAATGCACTTGAAGGCTTCACGGCGTGACGGTATTCCTCAGGGAGCTCAATGTCGGTGAAAACGCCGATCTCGTACTATCCTCCAGCGGGGAAATACCTTCCGCATAAGCAACGAAGTTCGGGCCAAATTGTCAAGCACCTACCTCCTGAAGGGGAGGTGCTTATATAGGAAGCAGTTTATTTTGCAAACGGCGATTCCGTTTGCTTCTGTTACACCCCACAGCTTTCTGGGACATGTAGTGCAGCGGGCTCCTGTTCCATTCACACCGGTGTCCATACATACAGGGGAGGTGTTTATGGTGCATGTGTGCCCGACCTGCCTTCCCCCAGTGTGTAATCGCGACAGGTAGCCTCTGAGGGGCGTGGCCAGTCACCATTGTGCTGCGGCCTAATTGGCTGGAGTTTGATTCTTTTGAAGTGATGTGAGTAGTGTTCTAAAATTAATATTTCTAGACCCTCTAGTCAAAGTATAACACTGTACTGCTTTCTAGTTATACTGTGGGACTCCCACTTCGATGAAGGGGAATGATTCAAGCATGTGAATTTATGAAAGATGCCAATACTGGAGAACTAGAGTTACAGGTAAGTAACTTTTTACATTACTACATTGGAAATGTTTACTTTTACTGAGAACTTCCACTTTTAGAATATGGGAAATTCATCCTGCGTCTTGCATACTAAAGTTTGATAATTTGATTGCTATGTCTAAATGACATGTTCTTTTGCCCAATGATTTAAGTGTTTATGTAATTTAAAAACCTGGTTTGAAACATACCTTACAGTTCTGATAACTTTATTTTTAGAGAAGTCTAAGTAACACAGAAGATGAATGCACACACCTAAAAGAAATGAACGAACGGACACAAGAGGAACTGCGAGAGCTGGCCAACAAGTATAATGGAGCTGTAAATGAAATTAAAGACCTCTCAGACAAGTTAAAGGTAAGTCCGGTCATGTGCAAGGTAATGGTGCTTAACATAACATCAAAAAATGCCTCCTGGACATCACATCATTTTTAACTGGGTTCAACAATCCCCTTATCTAAGAGCGCATACACATGTGTTGAAAAGAAACAATATATATATATATATATATATATATATATGTATATATATATATATATATATGTATATATATATATATGTATATATATATATATATATATGTATATATATATATATATATATATATTCCAGTAGATTTTATTGTATAATCTTAATCCATAAAAATGTGTGAGTACCCAAGATCAATCGAAAAATCCCACCAATCGCCATATAACAAAGTATCTCAAATTTAAATAAAAAAAAAAAAAGAGGAAAACCACCAAGGGACAATAGGAGGGTGGAGCTCCAAGGCAAACAAAAGTCGATACAGCCTGGAGAGATAGTAATCCTTCTTCAGATTCCCCAACTATACTATCAATAGTAGGAATGACAGTCAACGTGCTGGTGCATAGATCTATGCAATGATCCTCTCCTATGACTGGGAGACTCTTGTAGTGCTCCAGAGAGAGTAGGTGCACCACAAGGCGGTTCCGAAATGTTTGTGGGGCTGCCAGGTGTGCAGCAGTCCCTGCAAAAGCCCCACTAAAGTTGTGTTTTTTTTTATTTTATAAAGATCCTCCTAAGTCTACTAGGGGGTTCAATTAGTTATGCCCTGGAGAATATTTATACAGTTCAAGCACACCTTCACTCGCAGGCTCTGGGGACTACTGTTGGTGGGTCCTAAGGCAAGGCTGCACTTGTCGCATGTTTAAAGTAAAGTGAGGCTCATTTTATTGAAAATAGAAGGCTTTATTGACAATTACAAAATTAATAATGATGCTTAGTGTCTTGATGAAGATCATGGGAAGGTTTTAATCCTTGTTAACAGTGAGTCATTGCAAGTTGTAAAAATGTGATTGTGAGGTGGTACCATCTGTAGACGTTTTAATGCTTTCATCAGTCTGTTGTATGTTTCTGGTTTTATGAATGTGGTGGCACTCTGACAAAGCCAAGCTACCTATCTTTTAATAACTACACCCCCTTGTATTCTGTCTAATATATGCAGGGGGTATCATGGTCTTACTGTTAAGTGCTCCCTAGAGGTGTGGACAGTTAGGAGAGTGTCACCATAGGTATTTCCACCGGCCTACTTGTAATATTTGTACATTAATGCATTGTATTAAGTGGTGTGTACATAATTGGTTTTCCTTTTTTAGAAGTAAAAGCACAGGCTGGACAATGATTTATTTGGTGGTGTTTGTTTCATATCTGTGGATTGGGGAACTACGCCACACCACCTCCCCTGAGTAGATCTTGTACTGTTATCCAGTATTGGATCTTTCATAGATTTGCATGCTTGAATCATTTCCCGTCGTCGAAGTGGGAGTCCCACGGTACTATAGTAAAGCAGTATCTGATAGTATAATAGGCTATAATGGCAATGCAAAGACACTTTAATATCCCATCTATGTCCTTTTAAAAATAGGACCAAACTCAAACTATAACCAATCAGGCGACAGCACCCTCTTGGAATACTCCCAACAGAGGCTGAATCCCTCAGATTCTTTACCGCACGTCATGTGCAGGGAGTCTCCCTGAGCTCTGCTCAGCTATACCAACTCATATTTCCAACATTTTATTTATTTATTATTAAACAGAAACAGCTTAAAAAGGGCTCTCTAGACCCTGTAACTGTGGTGAAGTTAATGGTTTTTTCTTCCAGATACTTCCTTTTAAGGATTTATTTTGTTCTCCAGTATTGAATCTTTCATAGATTCACATGCTTGTATCTTCCCCGTCGTCATGGTGGGAGTCTCGCGGTAATTAGAAATGAAGTACCACAGAAGTACATGGAGACCACCAAAAGGGAAAGAAAAACTTTTACATTCGTCCTCATCTTTATGTAGGACCAAACTTCGACCAATCAGAGACCAGCCCTAGACCTAATCTCCCCAGTCGGAGCCATCAGACCTCAGATTTCTAACCGCACGTCGTGTGTAAGGGTCTCCCTGAGCTCTGCTCAGTTTGTCAGTGAGTCAATTTTTGACCCTGCTTGAATTCACCTCAAGGTATTGTGTTCTACCTTCTTTACTTTAAGGATGTTTGAGGGTTCTAAGAAGAGGCTTTTCAGGCCCTGTAGATCCTGTGGAAAGGCAAGACTTTTTTTCTGAAGATCCACATAAGGACTGCCTTTATTGCCTCTATCCTAAGCATACAGCCAAGGACTGTAAATATTGTAGAACCTTCTCTGCAAAGACACTAAAAGATAGAGAGGCCAGATTATTATTATGGCTCCAGAAAAAGAAATCTAAATCAGAATCTGGATCTGATGTCGAAGAAAGCCCTGGGGCATCCTCTCTTGAGAGAAAGCGTAAAAATGAGGGCTCTACCTCATTAAAGGCTGATTTAAAGAAATTAAAGGCAGAAAAATCCTCCTCTGCCGAAAAAACAGCCATTCAGCCTAAAGATTCAGGCCTGAAGAAATCATCTGCTGCCTCTCTGCCTGTCACACCTCTCAAACAGGCCTCGTCGACGAAGAAAACACCGTTGACGGAAACCGTCGTCGAGAACTTCTTCTAGATCTCAGACTACTTTGGCGGCGACTACTTCGTCGACGGCCGTGGCGACGGCATCGTCCACGAGCACGGTGACGATGATTTCATCGTCGACGGCTTCGTCGGCGATGACAACGTCGTACACTGTGTCGACGATCGCGTCTACGACTTCGTTGACGGGAACAACGTCGCCGTCGACGAGGGCGTTGACGGCCCCGTCGACGGGCGCTCCATCGACGGCAGTGTTCAAACCACCTTCTCGGCCAGTATCGACGACGATTACAATCAGACGTGTTAGGTCGTCGACGGTTCCGTCTACGGATACTAAAATTCTGCATTCAGTCACAAAATCACCGGGATTGTCACCATTACCTAAAATCTCACCATTGCTTCCTTCTCACCTTCTGGATACGGAGGAGTCAGGGGACGAAAGTCTTTTTGGACCTGCTTACAGTCCCTCGCAACTCAGAGTCAAATGCCAGGCCACTGATGAGGAAAAGGAAGCGCAAGGACAATCAGAATATATGGAGGGAGATTATTCATTTTCAGGACGCTCTCAGGCCCAACGTTATGACTCTTTTCAGGAGCACTATCCTTATGAGGCTTATGAGGAACGTCGGGAGTTTCGGAGAGATTCCATGCTGGTTCCACTCTCCTTGGTCACAGACCTTAGACATATGTTAAATGACTATTATAAAAGATTTCCGGACACTCATGCTCCGGTTCGATTGACACTTGGCGGTCCAGGTATGCAAGTTGCTCCGCCTCCACCAGTAGTTACTCCACCGCCTTTGGCACAGGTTGAGAAACAGGCTCCTCGGTGTATAACAATACAGGATGATTACATCGAAAGTGAAGCAGACGATCAACCAGAAGAAGGTGAGCTCACTCAAGATCCGGACCTTCTTGGCCAAGAGTGGGATGATTATGTGGCTCCATCTTCACCGTCGCCTTCCCCTCCCCTGGCGGCTTCCCCCCGGGAGATCGGGGACAATGTTCTATCTTGCCAAACAGGGGGTGTCGTAGGGATTCTGCACACACACAGAGCTATGCACAGGATAATAGGACCTCGGAATATAGTGGTGAGCCAAACATAAACCTTAGCACCTAAAACCCCAACCCAACTAGCCTTAGCGTCCCATTAGCAACAATGTACCAATGGTTTAGACAACCCAGAACACGGTATCGCTCTCTCTCAGGACTCGCAGTAGTAAGAACACCCTTTCGTCACTCACTCATACCTGTCCACAACCGGCGTAAGGAGAGACACAGTATAGGTTAAAATGTTTATTTCAACATACGTGCTCTAAGATACAGTACACGTGACAGTACTATCAGCATAATGCATAAGAATAATATAATCAGCATAGTTACAACTCCATAGAATACTAACGGGGAAAGCATTTCACAAAACAGTGGATAGAGGGTTGTATGGCCTTACAACCCTCCCCGTGCTATTAGCTTGTTTATTATAACCATAGAAGACCTCTGGGCTTTGACAAGCGAACCCCCATACCTCAGTCTCTAGATGCAAGCACTACATCAGCAGACAATCACAGCTCTTCTCTCTGGAAAGGATTTCTTCAAGTCCCTCTCAAGAGGGAAAAACGCAATAATAAAAGCCCACCAATTTCCCCATTGCAGCTGTACATAGTGTTATGTCTAGGTGCGAGGGACTGGCCATATCAGCAAGAACCAGGGACGTGTTGTTCGACCTTGTATCTGTTGTTCAGACTGAGCCCAAAAGGAACAGGAGAAAAGGTGAAAAACAGAAAATGCAGACAGTTGTAAAATAACTTGGCAGGAGCAGAGGGCGACAGAACAGCGGCTAAGAGGAACGTGCGCAAAAGTCATCATGGCAGCCAGGCCTATGCCAACGTATCCAGGCAGGCCAGGAGGCCACAAACCACAAGACAGGGGGTACCAGGTCTCTCACTTTATCAGAGCAAGCCCAGGAAATTTGGAAGTGGCTCATTCATCACAACATAACATTGCAAATAGAGCATGTTCCGGGCGTGGACAACGATTGGGCGGATTCTCTAAGCAGAACCAATTCCCAATGTCACGAATGGGAGTTAGACGTAATTCAGCTGAAAAGAGTCTTCAAACTGTGGGGCACTCCAAAACTGGATCTTTTTGCGACAGAACACAACAAGAAGTGCGAGAAGTTCGCCAGCAGGTTCCCTCAGAGGAACTCTTGGGGAAACGCGCTGCAGATGCGATGGACGGGGACTTTTGCCTATGCGTTCCCGCCATTTCCTCTCATCCCAAGAGTGTTGAACAAGATGAAGAAAGAACCATGCAGAGGCAGTTTTGGTACACTGAGCTTCTCCTGTGCTCGATATCTCCGCACATTCGCTTCCCTCCACTGCCAAATCTACTCTCAATGAACAACGGTCAAATTGTTCATCCTCAAATAAAGTCTCTCAGTTTGTCAGCTTGGAACCTCACGACTATGAGTTTACAAATTTAAACAACACTCCGGATTGCAGGTCTATTCTACAACGAGCCAGAGCTCCTTCAACCAACAAGTCATATTCTGCAATGGAAGAGATTTTGCCATTGGTGCGAAGAGAAGGCACTGCATCCTTTGCCTTACTTACTTCACTTAGCTAAATCAAAATTGGCTCACTCGTCAATTAAGGTACACTTGGCAGCAATTTCTAGGTTTTGCGGAAAGCCAGGTGAGCTTTCTCTGTGGTCAACAAGAATTGTCAAGGAGTTTATGAAAGGTCTCTTCAGGGTTTTCCCACCCTTAAAGCGCCCTGCAGTTCCGTGGGAATTAAACACAGTGCTAGCTCAATTGATGAAATCGCCTTTCGAGCCCATCCATAAGGCTGATTTGAAATATGTTTCTTGGAAAACGGCTCTCCTTTAAGCACTCACGTCAGCTAGAAGGATAAGTGAAATTCAGGCTTTCACGATTGCTGCGCCTTTCCTTCAATTCAGACAGGATAAACTTTTGTTGAGAACAAATCCTCAATTCATTCCCAAAGTTACAACTTCATTTCACTTGAATGAACCAGTTGTGCTTTCCACGTACTTTGGGAACCCTTCAACCGCCGCAGAAAGAGCATTGCACTCTTTGGATGTGAAGCGCTGCATCAAGTTCTACATACATAGAACAAAGACTTTTAGGAAATCGGATCAGTTATTTGTGTCCTTTTACTTCACCACAGAAGGGTTAAGCCCTTTCAAGGAGCAGTATTGCACGTTGGATTTCCTCTGCGATTATTTTCTGCCACAACAAGGCTGGAAAGCCTTTGTCTGCAAAGGTGTCTGCGCAGTCCACGAGAAAGATGGCAGCCTCTACAGCTTTGTTTGCTGGTGTGTCGCTTCCGGACATTTGTAGAGCGGCAACATGGTCCAATGTGTATACATTCACTAAGCACTACTGCTTGGACTTGGCATGGAAAGCGGACGCTGCAGTGGGTCAAGCTGTCCTAAGACATCTGTTTGCTTAAGGTACAATCTTTTCATATCTTATCAATTTTATTTGTTTGGTATATTTGGTCGTTATAGTTTATTTACTAGTTTCTGATTTTCTTGGAATCATGATGCATATGTTTTAGTATATTTTTCAATATGTCTCTTTTATGGCACAAGAAGGTCTTCGCCTAGACGCAAACTAAGAGAATTATACTGCTAACTACTCTGATACAAGCATGTGAATCTATGAAAGATTCAATGCTGGAGAAAAAACAAGTTACTTACCTGTACACTGTGGTTCTCCAGTATTGATATCTTTCATAGATTCACATGCGGCCCTCCCTCCTCCCCGTCTAGGCTTGCCACTTCTGACCTCATGTTATTTCTTACCTTCCAACACTTGTGCGCGAAATCTGAGGTCTGATGGCTCTGACTGGGGAGATGAGGTCTAGGGCTGGTCTCTGATTGGTCGAAGTTTGGACCTACATAAAGATGAGGACGAATGTAAAAGTTTTTCTTTCCCTTTTGTTGGTCTCTATGTCCTTCTATGGTACTTCTTTTCTAATTACTGCGAGACTCCCACCATGACGACGGGGAAGATACAAGCATGTGAATCTATGAAAGATATCAATACTGGAGAACCACAGTGTACAGGTAAGAAACTTGTTTTTTGTCACCAACCTTATTATAAGGTAAGTGGGAAGGCTATTCCTACGGCGTCTAATCTAATAACTTTCGAAGGAGAACAGCGTCAAAGGGGTAAGGTACTCCAAACGCTTTTAAAGGTCCTTAAAAGATTCTTTTCGGGTCAAAAAAGGACAGTTCACAGGAGAAATACAAATACCTCTCCTCATGAACTTTGCTGTTGGTATCTTCAACTCCTGCTATTTTCCTTTACTTCGCTCTGCTTAAATGCACCTCAAACCATTTGACAGCAAATGTAAGCCTCTTTACTGCCTCGTCGACGTCAGTGACGTCTTCATGGACGTTGACTATGACATCAAGGACGCCTTGATGTCAGTTTCACCTAAATGAGTGTTGTTTATGGCGGCTTCATCAACATGTTTGTAACGACGGCCCCATCGCATGGTCCACTACGCCGTTGAATAACACTGTGTCCTGCCGTCATCGCCAACAGTCTCATTGTCGGCGGCAGTGTCAGGGCTCAACGAGGAGAGAGTATCTCCGATACCATTATTTTACAGCCTTCCAGTTGCAAAGAAAACCCTTTTAACACTGAATAATATATCCTCAGCAGCCTGAGAATACAGATCGGGCCATGGTAAACATGCTAGTCTCTTTTCCTTAGGGTGGATGAAACAAAAACATCCTCTACTGAAGGTTGCCCACCGTCATGAGGCAGCTCCAAGCTTCAGTCCTCATTCATATATCGCCTATCCCCTATCCCTGTTCCTTCCATGGATGTAAACATTTCTGATGGATACATCTGCCTGTGGATTCCTCACCTTTTGAATTACCCCAGCGCCAGCATTCCATGGAAACTTTTTCTTAGCTCTCCCACGTCGACGAGGACGTCACAATGGCACGGCTCAGCTCGCGACTCCGTATGACGTCACCGGAGCCATAAGAAGACCGCGTCGGCGTGCTGATGTCCGTTCCCTTTTTTTGACGCGTAACTGTTTTCTGGGACTCTCCGATTGGTTTTGTTTTACTTTGTTTCTACTTCACTCTTGGTGTAGCTGTGCAATAGCTACTTTGATGAAGTCTGGATTCAAGCCTTGCAGGGAGTGTGGGGAACATATGTCCATCACGGATCCCCACGACGACTGTCTCTGGTGCCTTTCGTCGGACCATGACGTCGAAGGTTGTTCCAGTTGTCGGAAGATGAATCCGAAGGCACTGAAAGAGCGTGAGACCAAGCTTTTCATGGCACGGGCGAAAAAGCAGAAGAGGGGTCGTAAGAGATCGAAGTCGTCGACCTTGCATACCTCGAAGTCGAGGAACACAAAAAGAAGTGAAGGCATGGATCCCGACGTCGATCTTCGGAGGGTAGGGCTTCAAGGTCGGCTTTTCTGGCTCTGCGACGTCATACTAAGGATGTCGTCTCGCCGGTCCCTTCAACACAAGCGACTCCGACCCATTCTCCGACGCTGAGGGGTTCTCCGGCGCCCAGGGTTTCTCCGGCGCCTCGGGATTCTCCGGTGCCCAGGGAGTCTTCTCCTGATCCTGAGGCTTTGTCTTTACTGGATCCGAACTCCCCGGCGCCGCAGCCTCCGCCTTCTACGCGGCCTCAATTGGATCCAGACTCTGTTCCTTATCCACCCTTTCCAGGGTCTGATCCGTCGCATTTTCTCAATGCGATGTTTGGCATGTTTGCCAAGGCATCCTACCCTACCGGTGCGCCGTCTGGCCCCGTGGGTCCGCTTGCCTTTAATTTGGGCATCCCTCAACAATATGCCCAGGCACCCTTCGTGCCCTGTATGCCGACGGCGCCGTCATGGCAGTTTCCGACTCCAAGGTTTTCGACAACGATACCACAGTCTCCGGCGCCATCTGGTGTGGGGCCGTCATCTTCTTGACTTAGAGCGGCGCCGTTGCCTGCTTCCGAGGGTCCTCCTTCGACGCTGGTGCGATGACTCCGGCGCCGCGCCTGGCGCCGCCGACGCTGATCCCGAAAATGCGTTCAAGGAGAGAAGCCCAAAGGCTGCTGGAGGAAGAAGAATACCAGCAGGATGAGGCAGAAGAAGGAGAAATCCACGACTCCGTTGATAAATTCAAGGGCCTTCAGGAGGCCAGTGGTTTAGACACGTCCCCGGATTAGAAGCTTTCATCCCCCAAAGGTCTTACCTTCGCAGGATGTTGCACCATACCATGCTGTCATCAGGAAGGCTGCTGAACTTTTGGACCTTCAACTGCCCACAGCTGAGATCAGGCAAAATATTCTTACTGAGGTGTTGCATTCACCATCTTCTGTTGTAGAACCTCTATTGCCTTTTAATGACGCTTTAACAGAGCCGATTCTGGAGGTGTGGCAGAAACCCTCATCTGCCCCTGCTGTTTCAAGGACTGTGGCAAGAAGGTATAAGCCTGCTCCTGCTGATCCTGCTTTCCTTACTGCCCATCCTTCGCTGGAAAGCTTGGTGGTGTACAGGCATCTTGTTCTAAGCAATCGACTGGGTCGTTCCCCACAACTCCGGGGACAGGGACTCTAAGAAATTGGAGCAGTTTGCCAAGAAGGTTTTCTCTTCTGCAAGTATGGCGTTAAAGTCAACTAATGCCACATGCTTGTTGGAGAGGTATATCCATGCCTTAATGGACTCGGCTAAACAGTTTGCTCCTAATTTACCAGAGAATGACCGTGTTTTTTTTTGTGTGGAAGTTTTGGCAGACACGCAGGCTGCAGCCCGTCAGGTAATCCAGTCGGGTCTGGATACTACAGATTCAGTAGCCAGGGTGATGGGTTCCTCCGTGGCTACCAGGAGGCATGCCTGGCTCAGGTCTTCGGGGTTCTCTCCAGATGTGCAGGCTACACTTCTTGATCTGCCGTTTGATGGGTCCAGACTCCTTGGTGCAAAGTCGGATTCGGCTCTACAGCGTTTCAAAGACAGTAGAGCTACTGCAAAATCCTTAGGACTGCAGTCCCAACCTAGGGATTATGGATATAGGAGGTACCGAGGTTTTGGGAAGTCGGCTTCCTTTCGAGGCCGTCAGCAGCCTCAGCAACAGCAGCAGCAGAACCCTCTGTACAAATCGTACAGGGGAAAGGGTAGAGGTCATCTGCGGGGGGCCTCTCGGCAACTGTCCTCTTCCTCCTCTTCCTCCCCTGTACCCACCGCTGGTACCACGGGAATGCAGCTCTAGATCCTCCATCTTGGAGCATGTTGGTCCTGTAGTGGGTCGGGTGTCCCATTTTCTACAAGAATGGAAATCTATTACATCAGACCTTTGGGTTTTGAATCTTGTGGAAAATGGGTACCCCTACCCTTCCGAGAGTTTCCACCTCCTTACCCTCCTCGCCAGGGCTGGTGTTCAGAGGACCCTTTGCTGCTTCTGCTGCAGGAGGTTCTTGCTTTACTACAGAAAGGTGCGATATAGGTGGTTCCGGAGCAGGAAAGGGGTCGGGGATGCTACTCCCGTTATTTCCTGATTCCCAAGAAGAGGACGGCAGGTTAAAACCGATTTTAGACCTCAGGGTCTTGAATTTTTACCTCAAGCAGGAAAATTTCAAGATGTTGACCCTAGCTCAGGTTCTTCTAGTGCTGCAGCAGGAAGACTGGATGGTGTCGATCGGTTTGCAGGATGCGTATTTTCACTTTCCCATCCTGAAGTCGCATCGGACGTATCTCTGTTTTACAGTAGGATCTCAGCACTACCAGTTTGCGGTCCTCCCGTTCGGCCTTACTTCCGCACCTCGGGTCTTCACAAAGGTGATGGTGGTGGTGGCAGCTCATCTCAGAAGGTTGGGGATTCCGGTTTCCCCCTATCTGGAAGACTGGCTGCTCAAAGCAAAGTCGCCAGAGTTGGTGCTGCATCATCTGCAAGTAACAACACGGCTGTTGTTCTACTTGGGCTTCTCGATAAATGTACCCAAGTCGCACCTGGTGCCCTCTCAGCGCAACCTGTTCATAAGGGCAGTACTGGACACTACTGTGTGTCGAGCTTTCCCGCCTCCGCAGAGGATTCTCGACATTCAGGAGATGATTCCTTTGTTTCACGATGGAGCGGTTGTTCCTGTCCTGAAGGTGCTACGCCTGCTCGGTCTGTTTGCATCCTGCATACTGTTGGTCAACCATGCACGCTGGCACATGAGGGCACTCCAATAGTGCCTCCGCAGGCAGTGGTATCAGCACAACGGAGATCTCGGGGAGATGGTCAGAATCTCCAGAGACACTGCAGCGGAGCTGTCTTGGTGGAGTGTGCAGGGCAACCTGTCTCAAGGGAAGCCCTTTCAACTTCCTCTACCAGTGGCCACGGTGATCACGGATGCCTCCACTCTAGGATGGGGTGCTCATCTGGGGAATCTGGAGATCAAGGGTCTTTGGTCTCCAGAGGAAAGGTTGTTCCACACCAACCTTCTGGAATTGCGGGCAATACGGTTGGCTCTCAAGGCTTTCTATCCCTCCCTTCGCGGTCAGTTGGTTCAAGTCCTAACTGACAACACTACCGCGATGTGGTACATAAACAGGGAGGCGTAGGGTCGTATCGTCTCTGCGGAGAGGCTCTGCGACTCTGGTCCTGGGCTCAGGATCATCAGATTTGTGTAATAGCAAATCATCTGGCCGGGGTGCTGAATGTGCGTGCGGACAGTCTCAGTCGGCAATTCTCGGCCGATCAGGAGTGGAGGCTTCATCCAGAGGTGGTCCATCACATCTTCAAGATGTGGGGGTTTGCTCAGTTGGACCCTTTTGCCACCCGAGAAAACGTGCACTGCCCGTCATTCTGCAGTCTCCAGTTTCCGATGCGGGGGGTGTTGGGGGACGCGTTTCAATTGGATTGGGGCTCACAACTCCAATACCCTTGATTCCTCGAGTTCTGAGGAAGATTCGCCAAGACCGGGCTCAATTTATATTGATCGCCCCGGATTGGTCAAGAAGGGTGTGGAAACAGACCTTCACCTCTCATCGCACCTTCTGCTCCATCTCCCTCTCGGGGCAGATCTCCTCACGCAGTCGCAGGAGCAGGTTCTACACCCCCACCTCCAGAGCCTGCACCTTCATGTCTGGAGATTGAGCGGGGCAATCTGAGTTCTTTCTCTCCCACCGGATGTGGTGGATGTTATTTTATCATCCAGGAGAAACTTTAACTTTTTACTTTACTTTCTATTTTTCCTGTAGATGGACCAGGTTTGTGAAGTGGTGTGGAGAGATCCTTTGAAGGCCCATTTATCGGATGTACTTAGTTTTTCACTTTCTTTGGTCCAGCAAGGTTGTGCTGTGGCGACGGTTAATGGCTACTTGTTGGCCTTCCTTTGTTTGCCAGACCAGCCGTCTTTATTTAGGTCCCCCATTGTTATGAGGTTCATTAAGGGTCTCACCAATAGGTTTCCTCCCACTCCCTTCATAATGCCTCAGTGGGATTTGAATTTAGTTCTTACATTTCTGATGGGGTCTCCTTTTGAGCCTCTTCATAGTTGTCCTTTGAGGCTGCTTTCTTTTAAGACTATTTTTCTGGTGGCTATTACCTCGGTCAGGAGGGTAGGTGAGCTGCAGGCTCTTAGTTCTAAGCCCCCTTTCACTACAATCCATGCAGACAAGATGGTTCTTAGGACCAGGTCTGCTTTCCTGCCTAAGGTGGTTTCTCCTTTCCACCTGGGACAGTCTATTACATTGCCTACCTTCTATCCTCCCCCTTCCAAGGAGGAGGAGAGACTTCACCGCCTGGACCCTCGAGGGGCGGTCAGCTTCTATCTGGACAGAACCAAAGACTCAAGGTTGGATGACCAGCTCTTCGATGGCTTTGTGGGGGGAAGATGAAGGGCAAAGCCGTCCACAAGAGAACGCTATCAAAGTGGATCATTCTTCCGCGTTATGGGCAAAATCCATAACATCACTTCTCTAACTCTCTCAGGACAGCCACTATACATGGAAAGTTTTTGCAGTCCTGTTTCCCCAAAACTGTTCCATTTACATACTTCGGCATGGTTCGTTGCTAGTGATTATATCCTTCACAATCAATCCACTCTTTATTTCACATCTCAGAATGTTACTGTACCAAATGAAACTACAACACACACAAATATATACAAGCAGATATTAAGGACGTCATAAACATCTCCATAAAAAGGATGGAAATGCTAGACTAGTGGTCTCAAATCTCTCACTTCTTAGAAGCCTCACGGCCTTCCCCGGTTCCCCGACTTGGGTACAAATGTACATGTCCCTCTAAGGAACGGTGCAGACATCTTCAAGTTTTGCAATTTTTGGTAGACATGGTCTACAATCCAAAAATCTATTCGCATTAGCTCCTAAAAATTCAAACCTAGCTTCCTCACCACACAAGCTTCTCTTTCTTCTTTAACAAACAAAATACTCAATCACGACCGCTTTCCCAAGCGTACTCGAGCTGTGAAGCTAGCTGACAAACCCCGAGATATCTCCATTCCCGAACAAATGTCCGACCAGACCAATTCTTCAACACCCACTCTTGGCGCTACCAATAGTAGCTGCCTAATGTGGATATTGGATCCATCAGAACTATACACATTTTTTCCCTGGGGTACCACCACAGCATCTCTAAGACACCTGAAAGCATTTAAAGCCATTTTTCTGTCAATACAGATCTAAGTTGTAATAATAATAAAAAAAATGCTAAAATAATCCGGGATCTATACATAAGTTTGTTTTTTTCCCTTCAAGCTCATTCAGAAGGATCCCACCAGAAAAGAGCACAAACCAATTAGGAGGTGTCCAGCAGCACAAGCTTTCATATCTACACCTGTTCTCACACTGAAATAGCAGGCATATCCCAGCCATGCCAATCCTATTGACCATAGACCAATGCCAGGTTTTACGCCTGGACCAGTCTCCATCTCTACACTTAGCCATATAGTTTTCTGAAGTCTACCAATCCAGGATCATAAACATTCCTTGGGACGGCACATATAGCCTATACAAGGAAAGAGCGGAAATAACAAGAAAAGTGTCCAATTAAATGGAACCAGTTCTTCTTATAGCATCAAAAATGTAACCCTACACCCATTGCAAGCATCACCACAGTGGACTCTGCTTTATCTTCCTTTTCTCACTAGCTCGGTATCAGTGCATTGGTCTGCTAACGTTCACCTCATAACAATTTCTAGAGACATTCTAGACATTCTAGACATTCTAGAGATATTCATCTCTCTCTCTCCCCCCCCTTCTCACTCTCCCTCCCTCCCGCAAAAACATTATCTAGCGCTTCTGCTTCAGTTTTTTTACCATTCCCACATCTCTCCAGTAAAGCTAATTTTTTCTATGGATCTTCGCTTCAGCTAGCACCGCCACAAAATACAGACTCTCACAGTGCAACCGCTTTGCTACGCTTCTCTGAGTATTGCATGTTTATGGGAGCAAATTATAACTTATTTCCAAGATTCCATCATAATTTTATCTTGGTAAATATCAAATTTCATATTTCTTTTACAATTCCTACATCACCAGCTAAAATTTTGCTACATACCCTACACATCAAACATTGTCCTCATCCTCACTCACGTACTTCTGTTTATCTCAAATTATGCAAATATGGCAGACGGGTCAACTACTGATATCCTAAAGGTAATTTGCACAAGGTATTTCGGTAACGAGCACAACGATTGCCAAATGTTTTCTGCAGGTATTCAGTTTCACCACTCCAATGCAGCAGGCGTCTAACATTAAGAGACTATACCACAGTATACAGGGGCAATATACATTTTTCCTAACATTATTTGCAGATAGTTCTTTGGAAAGGAAACACAAGCAAAGGTGCACCACAAATCAAACTTAAAGAGCAAAAAAAAAAAAAAAATTTGGAAGTCCGTAGACAACACAAATATATTCTTCAAAATATTCCTTTTTAATTTAAATTCAGATTTTGTTTAAAAGATCATGAACATCAATATTCACAACGATACAGCCGACGCGTTTCGTCCTTATACAGGACTTCTTCAGGGCACTGATAATTGGAATAGGTCAATCTCGGCAATAAGCCGGAGAGTGGCCAAATCAACCGCTTGTGTTGTTTTCCACGTCTTTATCACGACTTGGGTATCAATTGTATTGCGGGTTCCTCAAGGTCATAAAAATAAGATAAGAGTGCAGGATGAGTCCAATGTTGAGACACAAGTGACTACATGAAATATCATAAAAGAGGAAGAATCACTCCTGAGCCGGTATTAACACCTATTAAATAAGGAGTCAATCAATCATGTCACTTATAAAGCGCACTACATACCCGCGAGGGTCTCAAGGCGCTGGGGGAAGAGGGGGGTGGTGCTGCTACTGATCGAAGAGCCAGGTCTTGAGGAGTCTTCTGAAGGCCAGTAGGTCTTGGGTCTGTCGGAGGTTGGTGGGGAGGGTGTTCCAGGTCTTGGCGGCGAGGTGGGAGAAGGATCTGCCGCCGGCGGTCGTTTTCCGGATGCGGGGGACTGTGGCGAGGGCGAGGCTGGTCGAGCGGAGCTGGCGGGTGGGGGTGTAGAAGCTGAGTCGTCTGTTGAGGTAGGCTGGTCCGGAGTTGTGGAGTGCTTTGTGTGCGTGGGTGAGGAGCTTGAAGGTTATCCTCTTGTTGACAGGGAGCCAGTGCAGGTCTCTCAGGTGGGGTGTGATGTGGCTGCGGGGGATGTCGAGGATAAGACGTGCAGAGGCGTTCTGGATGCGTTGCAGCCGTCTCAGGAGCTTAGCCGTCGTTCCTGCGTAGAGGGCGTTTCCGTAGTCCAGCCTGCTGGTGACGAGGGCCTGGGTGACTGTTTTTCTTGTTTCGGTGGGGATCCACTTGAAGATCCTGCGGAGCATTCGGAGGATGTTGAAGCAGGATGAGGAAACGGCGTTGACCTGCTTAGTCATGGAGAGGGTGGGGTCGAGGATGACCCCTAGGTTGCGTACGTGGTCGGTGGGTGGCGGGGCTGTTCCCAGTGATGTTGGCCACCAGGAGTCGTCCCAGGCTGAAGGGTTGGAACCAAGGATGAGGACCTCCGTCTTGTCCGAGTTCAGCTTCAGGCGGCTGGTCCTCATCCATTCGGCGACGGCCTTCATTCCTTCGTGGAGGTGGGCTTTGGCGGTGTGAGGGTCTTTGGTGAGGGAGAGGATCAGCTGGGTGTCGTCGGCGTAGGAGATGATGTTGAGGTTGTGCTGTCGGGCGACGTGGGCGAGGGGTGCCATGTAGATGTTGAACAGCGTTGGGCTGAGGGAGGAGCCTTGGGGTACGCCGCAGATGATCTTGGTGGCCTTGGATCGGAAGGGGGCGAGGCGGACGCTTTGTGTTCTGCCGGAAAGGAAGGATGTGGTCCAGTCCAGGGCCTTCTCTTGGATCCCGGCGTCGTGAAGGCGTGTTCGTAGTGTGTGGTGGCAGACCGTGTCGAAGGCGGCTGATAGGTCCAGGAGGATGAGGGCTGCTGTTTCTCCGTTGTCTAGCAGGGTCCTGATGTCATCGGTGGCGGCGATGAGGGCGGTTTCGGTGCTGTGGTTGCTGCGGAAGCCGGACTGGGAAGGGTCCAGGATGTTGTTCTCCTCGAGGTAGCGGGTCAGTTGTTTGTTGACTATTTTCTCGGTGACCTTCGCGGGGAACGGGAGCAGAGAGATGGGTCGGAAGTTCTTGAGGTCCTTGGGGTCTGCCTTGGGTTTCTTGAGTAAGGCGGTGATCTCGGCGTGCTTCCAGCTTTCCGGGAAGGTTGCTGTCTCGAAGGAGATGTTGATTATTTTCCGGAGATGGGGCGCAATGGCTGTACTGGCTTTGTTGAAGATGTGGTGAGGGCACGGGTCTAGCAGTGAACCGGAGTGGATGGTGTTCATGATCTCGCTGGTGTCCTCGTCGTTGATGTTGGTCCAGGAGAGCAGGCGGTTGGTGGTTGTGGGGGCAGTGGTCTCGGTGGTTGCCGGGGCGGTCGTGGTGTTGAAGCTGTCGTGGATGTCGGCGATTTTGCGGTGGAAGAAGGTGGCCAGTGAGTCGCACAGGTCTCGCGACGGCTGGATGTCGTTGGTGTTGGAGCTGGGGTTGGAGAGTTCCTTCACGATGTTGAAGAGCTCTTTGCTGTTGTGTGCGTTGTTGTCTAGGCGGTCTTTGAGTGAGGCCCTTTTGGCGGATCTGATGAGGTGATGGTGACTGCGGGTGGCGCTCTTGTGGGCGGCGTAGCTGTCCGCTGTCCGTTCGTGGAGCCAGATCTTCTCCAGTTTTCGGCATGTTCGTTTGGAGGCCTGGAGGTCTTCGGTGAACCAGGTGGCTTTCTTGCTGGTGTGGCTGTTGGGCGGATTCTTGAGCGGGGCGAGGGTGTTGGCGCAGTCGTCGATCCACTGTCTGAGGTTGCGGGCGGCGGTGTCGGGGTCGGAGGGTTCGGCGGGTGGGCTCAGGGCGAGGGTTGTGGTTAGCTGGTCTTCCGTGACTCTGCTCCAGCAGCGGCGAGGCATTTGTTCGGTGCGGTGGTGCGAGGTGGGCTTCCTGTAGATGAAGTGGATGCAGTGGTGGTCAGTCCAGTGGGGTTCGGAGGTGTGGTTGAAGGAGACGTGTGGGCTTGCGGAAAAGATGGAGTCGAGCGTGTGGCCGGCGGCGTGGGTGGGTGTAGTCACGAGCTGTCTGAGTCCGAGGGTGGCGAGGTTGTCGATCAGGGTGGTGGAGTTGGTGTCCTTGTTGTTCTCGAGGTGGAAGTTCAGGTCCCCGAGGAGGATGTAGTCCGTGGAGGCGATGGCGTGTGTGCTGACGAAGTCAGCGATGGAATCGCTGAACTGTGGTCGGGGTCCGGGGGGTCTGTAGATGAGGGTTCCTCTGAGGGTGGTGTTGGGATCGGTGTGGATCTGGAAGTGCATGTGTTCGGCGGTGCTGAGGGTGTCGTCGGTGTTGGTTGAGACTCTGAGGGTGTTCCTGTGGACGATGGCGATGCCTCCTCCGACTCCGTTGGTGCGGTCCCTGCGGGTGATCTTGTATCCGTCCGGGATGGCAATGGCAATGTCGGGGGCTGAAGCGGGATTCAGCCAGGTCTCCGTCAGGAATGCGACGTCTGGGGAGGTTGAGTCGAGAAGGTCCCAGAGTTCGATGGCGTGTTTGCGGGCGGAGCGGGTGTTGAGGAGGATGCATCTGAGGTAGTTGGGTTCTTTCCTGGGCGGTGGTTTGGCGGGGCGGGTGCTGGCGAAGCTGCAGTTCCGGCAGGTGAAGGGCCCTTGGGTGCGCTTCGGGGTGGCCTGGTAGCAGGCGTGATCTTTTCCGGGGTTGAGTGCGTGGAGGGTGCGTGGAGGGTGCTGGCGTCGTATCGGCGTCTGTTGATGTGGCGGGCGCGGGGGATGCCCGGACCAGGGGGTCTGGCGCTGGGCGCGGTCACGGCGCGGACGGGCGCAGACGGGCTTGCCTTAGGCGCGCCTTCGGCGCGCCAGCGGCGCGGCTGCGCAGCGACCGCCATAAATGGGGAGGTGGGAGGGAGGAGCAGGGAATGGGGCAGCGAATGGGCAGTGAGGGGGCGGGGCCGCAGGGGCGCAGCGGCGGGAAACAGACACAGAAGGGAAAACGAGCACAATCAGGGCATCAAGGGGGCACAGAAAGGAAAAACTAGCACAATGAGGGGCAGCAAGGGGGCACAGAAAGGAAAAACTAGCACAATGAGGGGCAGCAAGGGAGCACAGAAAGGAAAAACGAGCACAATCAGGGGCAGCAAGGGGGGCACAGAAAGGAAAAAAACGAGCACAATCAGGGGCAGCAAGGGGGCACAGAAAGGAAAAACGAGCACAATCAGGGGCAGCAAGGGGGCACAGAAAGGAAAAAACGAGCACAATCAGGGGCAGCAA
This sequence comes from Calotriton arnoldi, assembly GCA_963921515.1. Classification (NCBI taxonomy): domain Eukaryota; kingdom Metazoa; phylum Chordata; class Amphibia; order Caudata; family Salamandridae; genus Calotriton; species Calotriton arnoldi. The sequence continues at coordinate 2,216,498 of CAWUFW010001667.1, forward strand.
GGGGGCCACAGAAAGGAAAAAACGAGCACAATCAGGGGCAGCAAGGGGGCACAGAAGGGGAAAAAAACGAGCACAATCAGGGGCAGCAAGGGGGCACAGAAAGGAAAAACTAGCACAATCAGGGGCAGCAAGGGGGGCACAGAAAGGAAAAAACGAGCAAAATCAGGGGCAGCAAGGGGGGCACAGAAAGGAAAAAACGAGCACAATCAGGGGCAGCAAGGGGGGCACAGAAAGGAAAAAACGAGCACAATCAGGGGCAGCAAGGGGGGCACAGAAAGGAAAAAACGAGCACAATCAGGGGCAGCAAGGGGGCACAGAAAGGAAAAACGAGCACAATCCGGGGCAGCAGCAGGGCACACAGACGGAGCTGTGTGGTGGGGGAGCGACCTACCAGTCAAGGTCAGGAGTTGGTGAATTATTTTGATGCGTGACTGCCACTGTCACGACAACGGCACCCGCCCGCAAGTTGTTCGGCAAAGAGTGGCAATTGTTGGAGGAACGTATGGATTTGCCTGAACCGCCGCCACTGACTAAGATGTAAAGCCTATTGACACTTGTCATCGTTTACTTAAAACGCAGGAGAACGCCTACTAAACAGTTCCCTGGGGGATTGCTTCGGTGTACAGTGGAGAAGGCAGGGCGAGGAACTACCTTTCAATTTCGCCCCCGTTGTGAGTGTGATTTCATCGTGAACCAGTATAATCCTGCATTTCGTGCCTACAAAGGTATAGCTGTACTGTACAGTGAAATCACGTGTATGCAAGGATACTCACTTAGAGAGATGTTATTATTTTTATCACGATGACATGGCGGACTCTGCAGAGACGATATTAGTCCGTCATCACTCACTGCATGTCCCGTGGTTAATGGGGAGGTGCTAAGAGGAATTTAAACAGGGGCAAGAGACACTTTCAAATGCATACAAAGGCATTGAAGAAGGCGTAATGCCGAAACCGGTCTGCCTTGCAATAAAGAAATAAAGCCAGGAATTGAAAGTTGGAGAGTCCGTGGAGTGCGTTTAATCCTGTTGAGGAGTTGGTGAATTATTTTGATGCGTGACTGCCACTGTCACGACAACGGCACCCGCCCGCAAGTTGTTGGGCAAAGAGTGGCAATTGTTGGAGGAACGTATGGATTTGCCTGAACCGCCGCCACTGACTAAGATGTAAAGCCTATTGACACTTGTCATCGTTTACTTAAAACGCAGGAGAACCGCTACTAAACAGTTCCCTGGGGGATTGCTTCGGTGTACAGTGGAGAAGGCAGGGCGAGGAACTACCTTTCAATTTCGCCCCCGTTGTGAGTGTGATTTCATCGTGAACCAGTATAATCCTGTATTTCGTGCCTACAAAGGTATAGCTGTACTGTACAGTGAAATCACGTGTATGCAAGGATACTCACTTAGAGAGATGTTATTATTTTTATCACGATGACATGGCGGACTCTGCAGAGACGATATTAGTCCGTCATCACTCACTGCATGTCCCGTGGTTAATGGGGAGGTGCTAAGAGGAATTTAAACAGGGGCAAGAGACACTTTCAAATGCATACAAAGGCATTGAAGAAGGCGTAATGCCGAAACCGGTCTGCCTTGCAATAAAGAAATAAAGCCAGGAATTGAAAGTTGGAGAGTCCGTGGAGTGCGTTTAATCCTGTTGAGGAGTTGGTGAATTATTTTGATGCGTGACTGCCACTGTCACGACAACGGCACCCGCCCGCAAGTTGTTCAGCAAAGAGTGGCAATTGTTGGAGGGATATATATATATATATATATATATATATATATATATATATATATATATATATATACACATACACATTTATGTACAGTTATATACATATTTAAGTATCTTTTAACTCTATTTCACCTACTGCAACGGTATATTAATTTTTCTACCATCCTCTAAGGGTACATAAGTTACATACAACACTGCTTGCTATTTTGAATCAAGCATGTGAATCTATGAAAGATCCAATACTGGATAAGAAAATAAGTTACTTACCTGTAACTAAAGTTATCCAGTATTGGTATCTTTCATAGATTCACATGCGACCCACCCTCTTCGCCTAAGAGGCTCCCCTTTGGGCTCGGGATTATTTATTCCCACTTGTGCTCCAAAAATCTGAGGGATTCAGCCTCTGTTGGGAGTATTCTAAGAGGGTGCTGTCGCCTGATTGTTTATAGTTTAAGTTTGGTCCTTTTTGTAAAAGGACATAGGCTATTAAAGTGTCTTTGCATTGCCATTATAGCCTATTATACTATCAGATACTGCTTTACTATAGTGCCGTGGGACTCCCACTTCGACGACGGGGAAGGATTCAAGCATGGGAATCTATGAAAGATACCAATACTGGATAACTGTAGTTACAGGTAAGTTACTAATTTTCTTCTGCCTCGCTACTCTGCGAAAGTAATTTGCCATAGTGGGGTGGTACCCAGTATACGAAAGGTTGTGAACTTATTACTTGAGAAGAGCTCACATCCTTCCCCAATTAGTAACCCGCTTTCTTACATTTACATTAGTTTGGGTTGTGCACCCGTTAAGAGTATGGGCGCGGGGCCTGGCCAGAAGTAAAGTTAGGCACCAGTGGAGTTGTTGGCTGCCCTGAGGGGGTGGGTTTGGGGTCAGACCCTGGCTGGAGTTTGTGCTCCAGCGAGGAGTTTGGGTGTAAGGCCTTACAGGAGACCAGGTGGTGGAGCCAAAATCACAGTTGCACACATTCTCAGCTTGGAATATGATTAAAGAAACATGCACAACTTCACTGAACAAACAAAAGGTTTAAGTGATTTTATTGCTTGGAATGGTAATAAGATCTTAGCTTATGTTAAAAAATAAAATACTGAAAAAGAAGGGTTAAGGTAATGTTATAGTTAAGTGTTGATAAGAGACAAGAACTAACATTTAAAAATGGAAAAACACTGAAATCCACCTTTTAAAGTTTAGTGAACAAACTATGTAACCTGCTTCTCGTTCTGCTCGGCTTATGTCCTCACACATCACCAATATGTGTAATGTCTTCATTGATGACATCACTAATAAAATTTCAAATGGCATCTTTGAGGACATCACTGAAGACATCTCAAATTACATCACCCGTGATACTGCTTTTAATCATCATCACTTCAACTTTATTTCGGTTCAAAGAACCATAAAAGTACATAATAACATCTCAATAAAATACATAACAGATAAAAAAAGTACCCAATTGTACCACTTTTCACGTTGCTCCATAAGCTCTTCCATTATTTTAAAAGAGCGAGTTGTTAGTATAGGTCCTGTATTCATACAGCATAGTTACTGTGTGGGTGCATAGAATATAAATGTGTAAGACCTGGATTCAAGTGTGGTTGTGTAGGTTGAATGTTATGTAGTGTACCATTTCTAAACCACTAAAGTTTGGGGTTTAACTAGTAAGCCATGTTGAAAAAGGTAAGGACGGAGCGCATCTGTTTTGGCTTATAGCCAAAGCCTGTTGCAAAAAATCCTTGAGAAAAGCCAAAGCTTTTGTTGATGATAGATAATCCTTTATCCACCAGTGGATGTCTAGGCATGTACCCGTGTTATATAGTTGTAATACAATGATATAGACAAATCGTATGTAACATGGACATTTGTAACATGTGGATGTTCATTTGTAGAAATTTGCTGAAGATTTCGAAGCATTGCAGATTATTGAATAATGTAGAATGTAAGGACGATCCACTTAGGGTTATTTGTCTCATACTAGTGCTGAGAGTATGGCTCTAAGGATATATACCAGTGTTCTCATCTCAGGAATGTGTGTTGTGTATTATTCCTATGGAGGGTCCTATGGAAAACCCTCCATAGGGCCTTACCAGTGGCAAATGCATACCTGTCAACCTCTTGACTTAACATTTAGGGTCATTTGAAGACTTTAAGATGGTGATCCCGTTATGGTGATCAGAGTACTAACTCCTCCTTGGAGGTTGTTAAAATAAAAAAAGGGGGGTGTTGACCCCATTAAATTCTGTTGAGGGATTTAGTTTGTTTGGTGGTGAAATACCACAAAAAATTGTATAGCATCTGCTAAATGTGGGTGCCTTGACAGATATTTTTTTATGTCCAGCATATGGTCAAAGGTTATATCCATAATCACTTGATTGGTGAAAGAAAACTGGGCACAGGTGTAGTTTGTTGAAGTATGCTGGCATGAATGAATAATGTCATCAGTGATGTTACCATTGATGCCATGTGAAATTTCATCAGTGAGGTCGGTTAACATGTTATGAGTGATTGATTTAATATGTGAGATCATAACCTGTGCCTTCCTCTTGTATTGCTTATCGTTAGTTCACTGAACTGTAACTGCGTTTATCAATACATATATATTTTTTAAATATTGGTTATCTCATTTCAACAACTAACTATTGCTTCACTTTTACACTTTGTTTTTTCAGCGGGTTAAATCTGGATTGCAAACGGCCAGTTGTTTAAATTTTTTATTCATTGTACCCTTTAACATTAAATATTGTTTCCGCTGCTACCAGTAGAACTTCTTCATGATAGCGCGTAATTCTGCTCAAGAATTGGTGGTAGGCTTTTAAATTGTGGCAGTTCTGAAATTAGATTGTAATATACAGGAAATGTAGATCCGCTTGCCCATTTTATTGATTGTCAAAATTTGCTAAATATAAATAGGCCGGCTTTATTACTTCAAAAACAAGTAATATTCCATTGTTTTCCAACAGTTAGCAGAATTAAGGCAAGAGGAAATCCAGCAGAAGGGTCAAGTTGAAAAAAAAGAATTGCAACATAAACTTGATGAAATGGAAAAAAAGGAGCAAGAATTGCAGGCAAAAATAGAGGCCCTGCAAGCCGACAATGATTTCACCAATGAACGCCTTTCTGCTTTACAGGGTAAGTTAATCCACAATTTCAGCAGTGTTCTTCGATTACAAATATATTATTTAAAATAGCATTTTGTTTTATGAAATTGCTTGTGGGGTGCAGAAACCTATCTGGTTGGATGATGATAACCTAGACAAATGATAGGAAACGTTGACCTCACTAAAGAAGTCACTTTTACATTACAAAAGTACACAACCTCACGGTACATTCAACCATCTTTCATGTGTTTTATAGTTTTCTTGCACATTTATATGGAGCATTTTCCCAGAAGACTTGTTTCCCGACCAAATGATTTCTGAGCTTTTTGTTCAGTATCTTAATATAGTTTGACTCGGAAGCATTGGATCAAATTGGTTTATATCACTATATTAGCACCCATAATTGTGCAATAAGGTATAATTCAGAAAGTTTAGAAGGGCATTTCTCGTGGGTTGTGACCAGGAAAAAGCAGTAGTGCGGTTTCCATTTCCTTTACTGTGTGTCTTGATTGTCTCATTTTAGCTTTTATTCTCGGCTTCTGGCCGGAACTCATCTACCCAAAATACTGTATAAAGAAACGGCAAACTCGGTCCAAATAAAAGGGACTACTGGGTAAGGATTTGAACCCCTGTTTGTAGCTAAGAGGCCGAGCTTCCACTGACCTGCACAAAATACCTCTACAGAATGGTGGCAGAGGGCCCTGTAATGGTTACATACAAGTTTGATGAACTTAGAGCGGTGAGCTGGTGGCTGGAAGCCACATTGAAATGGCCTGAGGAACAGGTCTTCTTCATCTGGCCTGACAGTCCAGGGGGATGGAGAGGCAGGGGTGGGGATGGACACTTTCTGTGATATCTTGTAGGTTCCAGCCCGGGACATACCAGAGAGGTACCAGGAACCAGACATCAGCAGCACCTTGGAGCAGCCCACACAACCCTGATACCTAGGCATGTTCATTGCTATCAGGTTTAAGACAAAAGGTGGTAAATCCATGGCTGCTCTTGGGTCCAAAGCCTGGAACCTTCTACCCAGTCATCCGAGATCCATTAAATCAGAACCCCTTTTTAGGAGACTATTAAAAACCTGGATCTTCGCATCCCCTGACTCGATGTGCTCCTCACTCATCTAATCATTGTGATCCAGTTATTCATGTCTCTTGAAGCTAGCTAAATTTCCACTCAGCGCCATGATCCTCCCTTCGGAGCGAAAGCAGCGCTTTACAAATGACAAATACAAATTAACTAGTTCCTATCATTGATGCGGCTTCAGAGCATAGTAAAGCAACAGGCATCCAAGAGGAAACTAGAGGTGCATCTTTCTGCAGATATGGACAGTGACAATGGCGGTTCTTCAGCACTGTCTCTAGCGGAACAGTGAGACACCAGTAACCCTGATTCCCCATTGAGAGTTGAAAAGGGGGAAAACCAGAAGTTGGATCGAAGATTGGCATGAGGAGATGTGACCCGGAACAGTGGTACCCACAGAATTGCTAGATTTTTGGGGCCTTTGCTGCGATTGGCAGCTCCCACTCCCCCAGCGCATCACTGTGAGATTTGGATCCCTCAATACTCCCTGATCAGAATCCCATATTCAGTTTTGACTCACTTTCTATATGTTTCAGGTTATTCCGGAGATTGCAAAAATACAGGTCTTTACCACGTTTTAAGGTCATGATATCCCAAAGCCAACAAATTTAGCCTCCCCTGTCGTCCTCCTCATTTATGACACATCCTCCTACAAGGTGACTCTCTTCTGCTTCCCTCTGACTTGAACTAGTGAAACCTTTGCCTGGGGGTGTCTGCTGGACCAGATCGTGACAAGAGCCAACAGTTGAAACAAGGGGCAGTGCTGAACCAGAGGTTTCGGAGCATTTCACAACACACATAGGGCCTTTTCATGCTGTGAGGAAATCCTCTCTCTCCACCTTAAGTAGGTCAAGCCAAGTGAGTAAACCTCTCTGTAATATGGCAGATTCTAAAGCGAAGGGGACCCGTCCGTAAAAAATGTTGACATGCCCAAGCCAATGTAAAGACCAAGATTGAGGTGAAGTCATGAAAGAGTTCCTGTAGGCAGTGATCAACAACTTAGAGTCCAAGAACGTACACCTCAAAAAAGGACTACAGAAAGTTGAGAAGTACATAACCGACTTTGGGTATTGTGTTTTTTCTTAAGAGCAATCTGCTAATGACAGGTCAGTGGAGCAAGAGCTCCTGTGACAAAAGGTGGTCTCCTCTGAGAAATGCTACAAGTCAAACATCGTAAATATTAGGAGGGTCCCATGTGATTAAAGCAAAACCAAATTGAAGAATATATCTGCTAGTGACTTCTAGCTGCAGATTCCATCTCTTAGAATATTCCCCAGGCATCAGACTGCATCTTGAAAATCTTGAGCAGTACCTCTACGTGCCTGTAGATGACTCCATTTGGCTCGGCGTCCTAGGCATCGTCTGCAACGCATTTGACATGCGTGGTGCCCACAGAGGCGCTACCCCAGCGCTCTGACATCAGTTCCTTTCTTTCTGCATTATCAGCGCAGATCCAGATAAGCTACCTCAGTAATTTTTTGACAACAGTTCGACTTTTTGTCGTCGACTTTTTTATCCTTCCTTCTCCCATTGTGCTTTAGGGATGTCCCCTAAGAGTCTGTGGGCTTTAAACCTTGTGGCGCCTATCACAGGCAAATGTTTGTGACAGACTCCCACCTACTTTGCTTGTGGTTCCTGGAGGTGCACCACAGCTCCTGCCCCCCCCCCCCTGGTATCTGACTATGGAACCTCAAAGCGATCCAGGAGCATGTTGTAGGAGGCTGGCTCAGTATATAGTATCCACCTATGGTGAGGCAGTGTGCACAGAGTCCAAGCAGCCCTTAGTCATAGTGTTTAGGTCCCTGAAAAGCAGCGCTCTCAAGGGGTAGTTGTGGAGAGCAGTTAAAGCTTTTTCAGGAGGATGTAAAGCAGGTGCATTTACCACTATAGTCAGTCGGTAAGCTTTTCACACAAGAAAGGACCACACCAGGTGATTATAAAAAAATATTTTGTATTTATTTGAACACACTAGAGACTAATTTAGTATATTCCCTTATCCGGAGATATCAACTACACACAAGAAATACTTCAGAAATAGGTAAGTAGCATAAGAAAACACATAGGGCCCATCTGGGGTGCCAAACCATATACTAAAATAGTGGATTGTGAGGTAAGTACCAAGACGGGACTAATACCCAATGATGGAGGACCCCAGGTGAAGCACAGAACCATCCAAGGTGAGTAGCCAGGTACCCCAAGGCCCGGTTGGATTTTTACAGCTCTAGGACCTTTCTCAAAGGACCCCGAAGGAACCACTTGAATCAAGGAAGGTTGAAGAGCCACCCCACCCGTGGATACCCCAGGAATCAGGATACCTACACCAGGGAGCCCAGGTGCATAGGGATGAAGTGGTGTCAGAACCGCCCGTAGACTCCAATGGAAGTTCGTGGAAGATCAGCAGCTAGAGTCTCGTGGACCAGGCCGGTGGAACCGGGATGTAGAATCCAGACTAGAAGAGCCTGAAAGCAGAGGGCACAGAGTCCAAACCACCCAGAGGTGACCAGGAGGCACAGGAGCACAATACCAGCCCTTGTTGAAGGTTCCTGCTGCTTCACGGTGAGGTTGAAGCAACAGCTGTGGAGACCAGACGATGATGCAGGAGCACAGAAGCCGCATACGAGCTGTCCCACACTCGTCAACGAGTGCAGGAAGGTCTGTGGCTGGCAGGACCACCAACAAGCCTTGGCAAACGCAAACAACAGTTCACTGGAGAAGATGCTGTGTTGCAGACCAGCAACGTCTGTGGGTCTGACCCAGCAAGTGCAATTCAGATCTGGCCCTCAGCACTCAGGAGAGCCAGCAGGAATCGATAGAGCCTTCTCTAGGACCCTCTGGCAACAGGCACAGGGAGTCGCAGAGAAGCTTCAACAGCACTCAGGAAATGAATGTCCACAAAGCAGAGAATGCAGGCAGGGGGTCATTCTTGGAGCTCTGTAGTGCTGGAGGCTGGGGCTTCTTTGAGCTTGAAGATCTTTCGTGGAGAGAGTTAACAAGGCTTGGCAATGGCAAACAGACGAGGTGCACAGGCAGGCAATTCACGTCGGCGGGAGAGGAATTGCAGTCACCTCAGTTGCAGGAAAGACTGGTCAGGCCTCTGGAGAGCCAACAAACCGCCATTTGTGCTGCAGAGCCGGGCGATGTCCGTGGGACAACAGGATCAGCAAACCGGTCGTCGTCGTAGAGGTGCCTGCAGATGCAGGGAAGTGACTCCTTCACTTCAAGGGAAATTTCTTCTGTTTTGGATGCAGGCTGAGTCCTTGGTGACTTGGAGGATGCACGGCCATGGAGTTGCAGAACTTGAAGAAGCACAGGGACGAAGATGCAGCAGGAATCTTTCCACCGAAAGCAGTCTTGTCGTAGATCCTGGCTTGTAGAACAGCAGAATTTCAGTGTCCACCAGCAGAAGAATCTTTGACAGGCAGTCCGATCTTGAAGTTGTTTTTTGCTGGACGAATCTAAGAACCCACTCTCAGAGGAGCCCTTAAGTAACCCATAAAACAAGCATTTGCAATGCAATAGGTCTCGCATTTATGCGAGTTTAAGCTATTGGCATTGTAAATGACAATGCGTTTTATTTGTTTTAAAAACCAAAACATAAATAAAAGGCATTGTGATTTACAATGCCAATAGCTCAAACTTGCGTAAATGCGAGACTTATTGCATTGCAAATGGTAGGCATCACAGACAACGGGAGGGAGGGGACGGGTGGGTGGGGGGTAAAGAAGGCACGGACAACAGGAAGGAGGGGGGTAAAGAAGGCACGGAGGGGGGGGTAAAGAAGGCACCAACAACTTGTTGTAAAGTGCTCAGGGTACCGGGAGGAAGTGCTGCACACACAGGGTACCGGGAGGAAGTGCTGCACACACAGGGTACCGGGAGGAAGTGCTGCAGACAGGGTAACAGCCAACAGGGAGATTCATACAGAGCATAGACAGGGTAACAGCCAACAGGGAGATTCATACAGAGCATAGGCAAAGAGAGAGCTGCACACACAGAGTACCGGAAGTGCACGCACACAGGCGGTGAGGTAGAATCAGCGTATTTCTAAAAAATATGTTTTGAAAGCACTGTAGGCGTTTAAACAAAATCTTTGTGCGCACTCTGTGACAGCCTATTTACATTGTGTGCAACCTAACTTACACTGTATGTAATTAAAAAAATTACAGTGATTACTTATTCACAGTTACTTTTGTCATATATTTCGACCTTTGAGCACTATAAATACACCTTCCTATTTCCACAGTGCACCGACTAGAATTAAAATTAACGGGCGACTAATTAAAGTGATTGCATCAACCAAGAAAATGCATTTCGCACAAATAAATTTAACTTGTATTTATTTTTTTAATTAAGACGCGCGCCTTATATTTTATATGCAAGTACCTGTAGGTGAAAGGCCAACGAAAAAATTGCAGAAACTTCTGCTCCAGTTAGCCCCCGTCTCTGATCCCGTCCCCAGATTCGCTGACCACCCCCCTTACCCTTCCCATACTTTTTTGTTTTTGCACTTCGACCGCTCTCCGTGTTAGAGGCCCTCCGGCGTCCCGTTTTGCTTTTCTTTTCAATAATTATACGTAAAACTTAGATTTAAGACGTGTCTGTGTCCTGAACACTTCAGTGGTTTTTGTTTGTTTTTAAAGCTGGAGGTGAACAACCCGGCAATAAAAGTAAACGTGCACTTCAGACTCGATGAGCGCGTGACCTCGCGTGAGGCTACAGGCAGAACATTCCTGTGAGCGCTTCCCTGAAAATAGCAGTAACTGTTCTGCCCCGCACAGTAAACAATCCTTACATTACATACATATTTCTGACCATTATTGCGCAGGCAGAACTAACAGCGCTTTGTAACCGGGGGAGTTGTTTACACCGTAAAGCAGGGGCCGCTCCTTGATGGGCAAAGGAGTGAGACATCTAGACAGTGCAATGAACCCCAATAAAAGAGTGCACAAGAACGGGAGGTTGGCTAGACACGTCCTCATCTGGGCACGTAAAAGTAGGGGGAGGCGGCAGCGGCGTCAAAACACAACAGAAGAGCAGACCAGCTGAGTGCAGACGAAGAAGTGCAATAAAGAACAAGCGGGAGGAAACAATAAACAAGGGCCACGCGGCCGCGAAAGTGAAAGCGACGGCGCTAATTGGAAACAGATGGCACACTGCGCGCCGCCGCTGCTCGCTCCCGCAATCTGGAGGCCGTGTTTTCTAAAAGTCTGGAGTAATTCCAAGAGGCCCTCTGCGCTAGGCTCGACCTAAAAAGGACCTCCTCTGTGGTGACACGCCTATTAGAGAGGGTCAGGGATGCTACTCAGCTGTCCTAGCCAGTCAGATGCTCCCAAGGGCCAAGATTCAACATGCCAAATCAAGTGGCCACCTAGAGGAGCTCTGGGCACCTTCCTAGGGAGGAGCTGGACAGAGGGTGGTCACTCCCCTGTCCTTTGTGGGGTTTTTCGCCAGAGCGGGAGCCAAGGGCTCCTGAACTGGGCAAGTCTTGTTTATGTAAGGAACACCAAATGTGCCCTTCATTGCAGTCTGGTGGCACTCGGAAGCGCCCCGCACCCTACCCAATTCTAAAGGAGAGGTGGTCACACCTATCCTTCGCAGGAAATCATTTGTTAAGCTTCCCCTACCCGAGTTAAGCTCATCAGTGGGGGGGGAGGGGCCTCGGGGCAGAACAGTGTCTAGGTTCAGCAGCAGCACGGGCTGGCAGGCAGACCCTGTACGGCCACACAGGTAGGTATGGGGGGGGGAGGGTCCTCTAAGGAGGCAGTACATGGTATCATGCAACTATCGCTGGAATCGGTGTAGTTGCATGATTCCAACATTTCTGTTAACAAACATGGCCAGGTTCGGGGCAGCCATTATGTAGTTGGACATCTCGACTTGCCAGTGTCCCTTGGGTGGCATAATATGCTGCAGCCCATGAGAGACCCCTGGTGTACCAAAGCCCTGAGTATCTCCGTACCATATATTAGGGACTTGCAATGGTACCCCAGTATGCCAATTGTGGGGTGTACAAAGTACTTACCATGGAATTTAGAGGAGAGAGAACTGCCACTTGGATCCTGGTTAGAAGGATCCCAGTGATCTTCAGTCAAACACACTCACACCAGTGAGGGGGGGGAGGGGGGATCTATGCCAGAAAGATCCTGCTTTCCTACACGTGCCATGAAGCTCCTGGCCGCTTTACATCAGATGACTCTGCACCACTCCAGGTCCTGGTCGCGTGGAAGATCCCGGGCCTGATCTCCGAGTTATTCCAGCTGGTCTTTGTCCAAGTCCAAATCATTGTTGTGCAAGTCCTAGAAAAAGAAACCCAAGAATTCAAAGTGCTCTTTGACTTTGATGTACCGGTCCAAGTCTTTGGACAAGGTGCGGGAACGACCCCAGCATCGATCATGCTAGACCTCCTGGGTCAGAGACCGTGCCTTCCTTTCCTGACAGGCCCTGTGAGGAATGCGACTGGGTGGATTTAAGGATCCCTTTGGCTACTCTGACCCCCTTGAATTGGCCGAATCCAACTGGTATGAGAACCTGGCTGATGCCATTGGTCTAGACTTTTCACCAGACAGTGGCTGTCCTCCTAGTGTGGCTACAGAGGAAAGGACCTCATTCTCTGTGGTGGTGTGGAAGTTGCTGATATCCTAGATCTTACACTGCTGTCTGTGGAGGTCCAGACTAATGTCTTGATGAAGGTGCTTCAACCTGTGGTATCTCACACGGAACCCCTCGTTCCCTTCAATGAAGACCACACCGATGTCCTGCTCGGGGCCTGGGCCCAGCCCTGCACAGGCGCTCCTGTGCACAGAATGATCGGCAGTCGCCACCGCTCTGCTCCTGGGGGGGATCCAGCTTTCATCACTCAGTACCCTACTCCTGAGAGCCTGGTGGTACAGGCCTCAACATCCAAAGTTCATTCTGGTGCATTCCCTATCTCTCCGCCGGAAAGGGAATTTAAGAGACTGGATACTTTCGATGAGAGGTCTTTCTTTCCCACCAGCTTTGCACTGCAGTCAGTGAACACCACATGCCTCTTGGGCCGGTATAGCCACACAGTGTGGGACTTGGTTGTACGAGTGCTGCCCATGGTATTGGAGGAGGCACGAGCCATCCTGACGCAGGCTATTGGCGATGGCAGGGATGCAGCAAAGTACGCAATACGCTGCGGACTGGATACGACCATCGCTGGGCAGAGCCATTGCTTCATCGGTGCACCCAGTCACCACTCCTGACTGAGATAGACTAGCTTTTTGGGAGATGTCCAGGAATCCCTTATGGTCATGCCCTTTGACAGCACTCGCCTGTTTGGCAACAAGGCCTATTTGGCGATTGAGTGCTTTATGGAGAGTAGGGCCACCGCCAGGTTGTTGGGATTCACCATGGCCCATGCAAGCTACACTCTTCCTTTCGCTCCTTCCATGGCTTATGGTAGTAGCTTCCAGCCGTGTCCGTTCCCACCCAGCCACCACGGCCAACAGACTCCCCTGTTGTGGCCGTGGACACTGCTCCCACAAACCTCATGAGACCAACAGCCAGGGATCTGCCCACTCCACCTGGCCAAGCCACAGCCTCCAAACCTTTTTAATGTGCCCTTGCACCCTCACGAGCAACCTGTTGGCAGCAGGATCAGTTTGCTGGGTTCCCAGTTGGCCTTACCATTCCCCCTCAGGTGTTCACAAAAGTGATGGCGGTGGTTGCAGCCCAGCTGCAGAGGTAAGAAGTTCAAGTGATTACCTTCCTCGACAACTAGCTGTTGAAGGTGAGCTCTTCCCCGGCAGACGTAGCCCACCTCCAGATTATGGCGGACCTCCTGCTCTCGCTGGGGTTCACAATAAACATGCAGAAGTTACACTGACTCCCTGTCAGATGCTCCCTTTTATCTGAGTGATTCTGGACGCAGTACAGTTCCTCGCCTATCCTCTGCAGTGGCCAGTCTAGGATACCGGGGCTATGCGCCTTATGCATCGGCATCAATCCTGGATTTCGGTAAGACTGACTCTGAGGCTGGTGGGCCTTTTGGCCTCATGCATCCTGCTGGTTGCTCATGCTCATTGGCATATCTGGGCTCTTCTCTGAAGTCCTAGGGGGCAGCATAGCATCAGGGAAATCTCTCTGACATGGTTCAGATCTCGAAGGGAACTGCAAAAGACCTGCAGTGGTGGATAACAAACCACGTTTGGGCCAGTGGCAGTCCCCTAACTCTTCCCCACCCAGAGCTCAAAGTGGTGATTGATGCGTAACTCCTGGGTTGTGGCGGCCATTTGGGAGAGGTGGAGATCAGAGGACTCTGGTCTGCAGCGGAGCCTCCGCTCCACATCATCTTGTTGGAGTTGAGAGCAATTCGCTTGGCATTGAAAGCCTTCATCCCATCCATCAAAGGGAGGCTGAATCAGGTGGTCATGGACAACACTTGTGCCATGTGGTACTGCAATAAAGAGAATGGAGTGAGGTCGTGGACCCTGTGCCAGGTGGCCCAGCGCCTCTGGACGTGGTTGGAATGTCAGGACATTTTTATGGTTGTACAATACCTGGTGGGCTGTCTAAATGTTGGGGCAGACTAATTCAGCTGTCGATGCCTTGCTGATCACAAATGGTGTCGCTATCTGGTGGTGCTGCAGGGTCTCCTCCGCGACAGAGAACCTTGTTTAGGTCTGTTTCCCACCGCTGAGAACATGCAATGTCTGCACTTCTGTGCTTCTGAGTTTTCAAGGCAATGCTGGCTTGGAGACTCATTTCATCCCGAGTGGGACTCGGGACTCCTCAATGCCTTTCTGCTGATACCACTTCTGCCCTGAGTTCTAAAATCAGGTCAGACAGGGCACAAGTAATCCTAGTGGCTCTTCATTGGGCTCAGAGACTATGGTATCCCGAACTCCTGAGCATGAGCATCAGTTCTCCGATCAGGTTGCCCCTTCAGGGCAATTTCCTGTCACAGCAACAGGGCAGGGTCCTGCACTTGAACTTGTGCACGCTCAGCCTTCATGTGTGGAGAATGAACGGTGGCAGTTGGGAGGCCTTCAATCTCTCTCCTGTTATTGAGTATGTGAGATCATCTTGGCAGACAGACATCAATTGACAAAAACTGTGTAAGCCTGCCTTTGGGACAAGTTTTTGGCTTGGTGTACTGAAAAACATGGTGACCCATTGTATGCACCCTTGTCTGTAGTGTTTGTTTCGTCCTTATCCCGGCAAGGACTTGCTCTCGGCACAGTTAAGGGGTATCTTTCACAGCATTTATGTGATAGCCGGATCAATCCTCCCTATTCAAATCACCCGTTGTGACACGTTTTCGGAAAGGACTTCAGCACATGCTTCCTCCCAAATCTTTTGTTATGCCCCAATAGGATCTTAAGTTTGAACCTATTTCATGTGTTCTTCCTTTGAACCCATGCATAGCTGTCCTCTAAGACTTCTGACCCTCAAGACAGTCTTTTTGGTGTGCCATTACATCGGCCAGGAGTGTCAGCGATCAACAAGCTCTTTCTGTTCACCAGCCATACACCAGCTTCTTTCCAGACAAACAGGTTCTCCAAATCCGTGGCTCTTCTCTGCTAAATGTGGTGACACCTTTCCAAGTCGGGCAAAGCATCACATTACTGACCTTCTTTGCTCCACCTCACCCCACCAAGGAAGAGAAGAGACTCCACAGCTTGGATCCAAAAAGAATGTGGTCATTCTACATTGATAGCACCAAAGACCACCGGGTGGACAATCGGCTCTTTGTTGGGTTCATTGGAGCAAAGAAGCAGAAGGCAGTGCAGAAATGGACCATCTTCATATGGACTGTACTCCGCATGAGGATCTGCTGCACATTTGCCAAAAAGCAACCCCCTGAGGGTTTGCGGGCTCATTTCACTAGAGCCAAAGCTGTGACTACTGCCTTAGCTCTTGGAGTTCCTGTCCTGGACATCTGTTTGGCTCCTTTGTGGACATCCTTGCACATGGTTACCAAACACCATTGTCTTGACACCAAGGTCTGTCGTGATGGGCACTTTGCCCAAACCTTCCTCCAAGACTTGTGGTCTGAGCCGGTTCGAAGACCCACCTCCGGAGAGGTATTGCTTTGGTAACTATTCTAAGGTAGGGAATCTGTGGCTAGAAGTCTCTGAGATGAACAAGTTGCTTGCCTCTGGTAGAGACTCTATCTAGAGTCCTAACTGATCCTTCCCATCTGCGCATCAGTTCCTCCATCTTAAAGGTCCCTGTAGGCCCTTAGCTCTGTTTACTGGCCAGTTAGCCTTCTGACGTGGCTCTGTGCTTCTGGCGCGGAAATAGTGACGTAAAGAAACTGATGAGCTCGCTGGTGTGGCCCTGATATAGACACCACGCATGTCAGATCCGTATCAGACGATGCCGACGCAGAGCAGTTCGGCACCTCCTACTGCCGCGCAGAGGTAGTGCTCCAGAATTCCCAAATCCAGTCTGACACCTGGGGAATATTCAAAGTTAAGGAATCTTCGGCTAGATAGTCTCTACCGAATAAGGCGTTACCAAAGTCAAGTAAATAGCTTGTTTGGCAACACTTTTTTGATCCCTGTTAGAGCTGGAAGATTCTGACATCATTGCAATGGATAGAACACACTGAACAGCTCCTCCACCCCACAAAAAATGACCTGATAGGTAAACCAGAGAGCACCATATCCAACTGACATTAAAGATTGTGTGTGCAGTGAAGAGATGAGAGGACTTTACCTTTTGAAGAACTCAAACGTTTACCTGTACTAACATCTCTGTATTGACCCTGCATAAAAGTAAAGATTTTAGGCTCATCAAAGCAAACCAGGTACCCTACAAATGGATATACTATTGCAAACTGACTTTTTGTTGGGAGGAACAGTTGTTACTGGTGAAATCCCTTGCAGAAGCAGGAAGATCTTGTACTTGGAGGCTGAGCAAGGCAATGACTAGAATACCCAATCAGAATCAGCCATGCAGGAGAGTCAACCGTCCCCCAGTGATAGATGGAAGAAGGTGGTCAGGAAGACTAGAACTGCCAAACCAAATGTGAAAACTGTGGTTGTAAACCAGATGGAAGTAGTCCTGCATCTAAATAAAACTACCCCCTGCACATTTAACAAGCCTCCGTTGATGACTTGCTCAGCAGAATAAAGTCTTTTTTAAAGGGTAGGGGAGAAGCAACGGGGTAGGGAGGGTTTATCTATGCAGTTTTGTCATTGAAATGTATCTTGATGCATTTTATCGAGAAAAGAGATTGGGACGAGAGAGAGGCACTGTGATTACAGAAGGCATGGTTGTCTGGCTACTACTTGGTTTTGTAAGAGTTTCATCTGTCAGTGGGATTGCATTCTATCCAGACCCTTGAAGATAATGCAATTTTTTTTTTTAAAGCAAAATCAGCACTTTATAAAAGGTCCATACTCTTTACTAAAGCCAAATAAAAGAAGGCAGCAAACACATGAGGTATTAATTACTTCCTCTTGTATCTGCTGTGTACGAAGACTTGAAAGGTCCCCAGGAATTACCTTTATCCATTTCTTTCAGTGATAGCAGGGCAACAGATACCGATTTAGCCCTTGTCGGTGGCCTGTTTACACTCAATTGAGAGGCCCAAAAGCACCCCATGCTAGGGTGAAGGGGTAGCTGAGATAGACAGAGAAGAGACAGCATGTAGTCAGCAGCATAGGCTGGAAGACTAGATTAAGAGGCTGGTTTAGGCCTGATGGGTTTCGCTTGTCCAGCTGAGGGATGGTGCAAGGGTCAGGAGTGGATTATCTTAATCTCTGTGCCTTTCTTTGCACACTTAATCTCTTTGTGACCAAATTTCACCATTGTCCACACAGTGCTTGAAAGCTTCACCCCAGAATTAAATAGTGTTGCTGCCATAACAAAGGAACCAGTGAAGTGCAACATGGCCTCTCTCTGTCTCTTGCTTAAACCGACTAAACTCTGAATGTGAAATGAACAGCAGCTAAAGTTCACACTGTAAGCCACTGTTCCCTGTCACTTTCCCTCATCTCTGTGACAAAAGCAATATTAGTCAGAGCATGCTGCATTTTTATATTTCTAACATTCAGTCCTATCTTTTCAAATTACCTTCTGCTACTTGTAGGATTACTTTTGCAATTGTTAACATAGGACTATAAGTACCGAAATGCTAAATAAAAACAAAAAATGCATGGACACTTTGAGGGTATTTCGCGTCTACTTAATAGCTTCACTAGCTGCAAAAGTTTCTGGCTATATTATTGGCAGCAATATGTAGTCAAGTATTCAGTGATTGAATAAGAGTATCTAATGGGGTCATACGGATTCCCAGGCAGTTTGAGAGAATGTTATTAGGGCAGTTTATAATGTCTACCAATCAAAAGCCCTGGGTTGGATTGTTTTACACTTGACGTTTTTGAATGCTTCTGTCTTGACCCCTCTTGGGGTCCTTCCCAGGCTGTACAATAAGTTCATGTCCTCAGCCAGCGTCACATACACCATGTTGTAGGCTTAACTTTCTATCATTTCCAAGCCTGGATAGAACCTGGAAAATTGAGGATTGTATAAGTCGATCTCATTTTTGAACACAGGTGTGAAGCTGTCGCTAAAATCCTGGCCATGTGGTTTGTGGATGTTAAGCCTCATCTAATTTTTCCAGACCAGACATGCTTTATCTGCAAAGGCTAATGGAGAATAGTACTAAGAAAATGGCTCACATCCTCGGTTTAGCATACTGAGGAAGGAGGGAGGTAATGCTCCTATCCATGGACATATAGAAAGCATTCAACTGAGTGGAATGGGTATTCCTCTGGGAGGCACTGAAGGTAAGAGGTTTTAGTGTTGACTTTCTAAACATGGCATTTGGATCCATCAGTGAGTGTAAGATCAAATCAGAGAGATTGGCCTAACACCTTGGGGATGAAGGGGAAAGACACAGGGAGTTAATTTATAGAAGATTGTTTTTAAACTGTCAGTCTTTTCTGTTTGCTGGTGATATTTAGATTTCAGTCTTCAGCCTGAAACAGGAAAATGATTCCAGGGATTCAGTTGTTGAATAATCTTTATTTGGTTTAAATAAAATAAACCCATAAAAGCACTTAACATATAAATACAAACAGCAAATATACATGAGCATAACTGCAGTAAAAATCGCATTATCAATCAATGGCAAGTCACAGCAGCAATTCAATTAATGTAATTTAAAAAAATAGGAGATACGGTAGGCATAAAGAGAATCAATCAGGACAATTATGTTACAATAATATTCAAGTGCATAGTGAATAAAACTGAGTGCAAGAACGACTGGTTTATCAAGTAACCAATCACAATTACTACCCAGATCCAAGTCGAAAGACTCATTTGCTATGGTTAGGGTATGTGCATGTAGAAGATTTAATCAACATTGTTCAAAGTGCATGTGCAATAAGAATAAGAATCAATACTAATTCCATCTGGTACAACAATCCCTGAATGTTTTTCCTTAAAAAACGTTAACAATAAAAAATACAACCCTCCTACGTCTGTTATTCCTAAGTATTAGCATCTTGATCGTCACGCCTAGCAAGGACATCTAAACAACACAAGTACAGTAATTAGATCAAATAGAACTCAATGCAAATATTACTAAATTATTTATCAAGACCCACTCTCAGCCACAATTTATAAATTACATTCAAACAGTATTTTACTGCAATTGGCGTAAAAGATAGACAATGCATAAAGAGGGATCAGTCAGAATTGTTCAAGTGCTTACGCAATAAAAGATGGAATCCATCCTATTTCCACCTAACACAGTACTTACAAAAAGATAAACTAGACAAAGAGTGTTCAGTCAGCATTGTTCAAAGTGCTTGTGCAATAAAGGTTGTCATCAGTAATATTTACACCTAATACAGTAACCATAAAATATTTTTAAAAAGCAAGCAATAAAATAACACATTTAGTGCATCCCTCCTAGACGCTGGTCTTGCTTTAAAATTTTGCTTCTCAATCTCCATGCATAAAGTAAGTAGCTAAACATTGGAAATACAAGCCATTCTTTGTCACGTTTAGTATTCTAATAGCATCCGTTAAATGTGCTATATATAGAGTACAACGAATAGGGACAATCCAAGACTTCCTCAGTTTAGTATAAGAATGTACAAAAAACCATGAAGTGCTCCTCTGACTCAGTGCTTGCCTCACACAAAGCGTAATCGCAACAAGGGGTTTGGCCCTAGGCGGCTGGACAGGGCTGCAGTAAACTAAGAGAAAGGGGGGGTGTGGGGGGGCGGGGGTTTGTCCTAGCCGTCGCATTGAAATGCTGCTAAACCAATTTAACAGACTAAAGGCCATCAATTCAATTGATATGGACTATAAGCATTTATTTGCTTCACACAAAGGGCAGGAGGATGAACCTTGATATTCCCTCCATCTGCTTCGATATTTATTTACAGGCAGAATTCCATTTCAGAATTTTAGGAAAGTGGATCTAACTTGCGATGGTTCAATTCTATCCAGAAACAATTCAAAACACGGGTTGCTCATAAAATGTAAAACCCTGTTGGTTAAAGTACCAGTGTTAGGCTTACGCTTCTTCTGAATATAGGTCCAATATCTACTCTTTCACTGGCCCAGTGTATCTTTCTTACTCCAGTCAGATTTGTCCCAGTCTTCAATCAATCCTAGCTTAGACATCCAGGTTTTGATATGCCTGAGCCATGGTATTAGCTCAGATTTATCCTAAGCTTTCACTTATATAAATGCTTGCCTGAGGCGGATTGGAGAATTACCAGTCAAAATCCTGAGCCAGTATACCAAGGGTTCGAGAACTGTCAAATGCGTTACATTCTTTAGACCAAGACCTAATCGCAAGGGTGTAAGAGGGACACTCTGTGGCAACATAAGTATAGATCTTATAAATCTAGTTTCAGTTTTCTCAAGCCCCCTATTTGATCCGTGCTCCAGATCTTTGCTCCATATAGATCTGCACCTAGTTCTCTTGCACTGTATATTTCTAGTGCTGGTGATATCGGTCTGTAATACAAATTATTTAGTTTTGCCACTACTGTTGACCCTGCATATTGTAGAGTCAACTGGCTTTAGGCTACTTGTGTCGCCCACAATAGAATATTAGCAATTCCTACACCCAGGTAATGAGAATCTTTAACTTGTTCCAAATAAGCTAACCCTATCTTAACATTCACTTTAAAAGCCTTATGTAGACAAAGTCATGAATTTTGTTTTAGACACGTTAATTTCCAAGCCATATTTTTCACAGGAGGATGAGAACAGATTAATTGAATTCTGCAGGCCCTTTGGAGTTTGAGATTAGTAGTGTATCGTCAGCAAAAACCAGATCCGGTATCCTTTGCTCTACTAATTTCGGGGGATCACCATTGCAGTCATATAGTGTCTCAATTAGCCTGTTCCACAAATATGCCTATAATACACAACTCTACTTGAAACTCTTCTCTGCTTTAGACATCCAATGCCTCAAATACTGCCTGCCCATCTTCCAGTCCTGGATGTCCAGCGCCTATCTGAAGCTCAAACCAAACAAGACATAATTCCTTTTTGCCAAAAACAAGAAACAGTAGAAACCTGGCTCAGTGACATGAACCTTGATGGCTTCGAACTACACCTTTAATTGAATGCCAAGTCACTTGAGTTCGGGCTGGACACCAACCTTGCGTCCAAGGATCATATAAACAAAAGACAGCCTGGAACCAGCTGTCCCTCCTAAAGAAAGCGAACCTGTTTCTTCCGGAAAGCAACCTCAGAACTGCTGTTCAAGCCCTCATAGTCACGTATCTAGATCGTGGTAACGCCCTGCTCCATGGCCTCCTAGACTCCACACTGGCACTACTTAAGAGCATCCTGCACTTCACAGCACATCTCATCCATGGCCTGAGGAAATATAATCATGTCTCTGCCATCCTGATTAAACCTCATTGTCTTCCTTTACTGACCCTTTACCATCTTCAAAACCAACTGCATCATTTACAAAGCAATCTGGACCAGCACCCCCACTTAACTTGCATAGAAGCTCCCCATCTCTGGTGGTTCTTGGTTCACCGACAGCCAGGACACCATCAGACTGCCGACCAAGAAGTGTGAAAAAGAAAATAACAAGGCAGCAAGCTTTTTCCATCTATGCACCCAGGATCTAGAACAATTTCCCCATATCCATCAGGACCACCTCTACAATGCTCCAGTTTCGGAAAGAGTTGAAGACTCACCTCTTCAAAGAACACTACATCACCATGCATTAACGGTCCACACCAGAGCTACCTCTCCTATCACTTGACATTAATGCACAAACACAGCAGGTTGACAGTGAGCAGGTAGATAATGGTTCAAAATGTTGTTTGATTTGGCCTTTTCGCTCACAGTGGATTGAGGGGCAGATGTTTATACCAAACTGGTAATATAAAGTGAAGTTTGTTTGTTCTCCTGCTTACTGAAACAGCCAGTACTCAGAAGCAGGGTACACTGCCGGTTTCAAACACTATAAGGAACTTGGAAATTGTCTAATTTAGACTGGCAGACATAAGCTATGTCAGGTCTTTGCTTTGCACTTTCTACATCATGCATGCTTTGACGAGTGAAAATGAAGTTGGACTTCTGGCCTTTACAACAAAAGGGTTCTTTGCTCCCTAACCCTCAAATCCTGTTGGCACATTTCTGAATGGAAGTGTGGCCATGGGATTGCAGACATCCTAAAACGGGGCAGTTTCAGTCTCTGTCTAATGGGTGCAAGTCTATGAGCATGACGACTGCTGGCAGCTTTAGAATCCAACTGGAGATCTTGATGCAGTATTAGGGTCATTGTGGAAGCCTGGAATCTTTTTTGGTTGAGTTTAAGCTTCAGTGGATATTATTTGCATAGTCCATCCTCGTTCATCCTGTCTTCATTTTGCTGAGATTATCTAAAGCCACTGGGACATCTGTGAGCCTAAAGGTATAAGGTGTCTTTAAGATTGCAGGGTTAAGCCCGTTGTTTTTGCAGGTCTTCGGTGCACCCATATGGTTTGACTACTGTGAGTCAGTGTGTGAGTGATTTGTTTTTGAAGGGGATGAGATTTATTAGGGTTTATGAGGGAGAGAAATAGCATGCCACAGATGACCTCACCATTGCTTCAATCTATGAGAGGACTTCACATTTGTCACTGAAGCCACTATGTAGGATAGGGTGGTGGGCTATACCCCCAGAGCTTTCTATATACTGCTGAAGTGGCTTTAATGTTAACAGTGTTGAGATATGTGCTATCACCAGAGATCTCTTTGATCTAATAGTGATGTCATCTGTATAATCATGTGGGAGGTCATGAGCCATGCATTGTGGAATTATAATGGTATTTATCTAATGCTAGTTTCACTGTCGCGTGGAAACTAAATCTGTTGTCTGCAAATAATTATTTTTATATTCCTAGGGATTCAGGTTGATGATTTCTTACCTAAAATAAATGGCAGCACAGACAAAGGTATGTAATGTATATTGCGATATGTATATAGCATCATTTAGAAATGTGAAATCTACTTTTTAAGCAAAATGCTACAGTAAAATTGCAGTTATTTTGCAAAGGTGTTTTGGAGATCAAAAACAAGTCTTTTCCAGGTTTATAAACCGGACACAAGTAAAGCATTTTCAAGACCCCATTGAAATAAGTTGCAGTACTTTGTTCTTTGACTTTGTTTATGTAATTCTACATGAAACCATGATGAGTCTCAGCAGAAAAGTGAACAGAACCAGAGTGCTCAGTAGAAGACCACCTGCTCACTAGCATACCTACAGTTCGTGACCAGGAGGCTGAGGGTGATGTTTGTCAGTGATACCTATTGTCTGCAAGGGCATTGTGACAGCACTGGCTACCTGAAATGCACTATTAAAGTGCTTATGATGCTATTTCTCATTGCAACGACATCAGAACTCTCTCCTAAAACCAAAGTACATGACAGGTTTTGAAGGGGAGCTTATGCTCTCTTAGGCATTGTTTTGCTTTGTACCATATACTAAAATACCTAATTGCAAGTTGTTTTCTCTTGCATTGTCTATGTAACTTACCCAGAAGGTTAGCAGTCCTGCAGAAAGTGGCTTAGAGAAAAACGTTGCAAAGAACCACTCTGCAAATCATATTGTCAATTCTCAGGCTTTTATTTGCATTCATGTTTAACAGTTCGTACAAATGGTGAAGAAGTTGAATCAAAAGATGTACATTTGACCTGCTCATTTGCGTGGTAGCAAAATGAGCAAGCATTAGCAAAGTCAATAGGTCTGGCGTTGTCCACCATCCTTTTGGCAATTCTTGTTCAGTTTTGTCATAGTTTTTGCAAAACTTTATTGTTCGGGAAGCTGCCGGGTGCTCGTCAATCTAAAAATAATGTTGACTAAAGGCAAAAATGTTTTTTTTGTCTCAAAAAAGCACACATTATCATAGTACACCCTAGGACTGAATGGAAATACTTTGTGTGGTTGTGCTCATTGCGGAACAGCATGCCCGAATTCATTGTAAAGTCATCCAGTGGCTGAAATCGTCTGAAGCATGCTTGAGTGGGTTGGACAAAAGTGTGAATGACAAAACCACAGACAAATGGATAAAGTGTGGCTGAAAACCCCTATAAGTAACTATGTCATACTCATAATTTTAGTAAAATCAAAAGGACTTGCCTAACACAGACTTAAAAAAGCCAATCGCTCTGCCCTTGCCTGCCAGCCTCTTACCTTTGAGAAAGAAAGAATCAAGGAAGAAAGTAAGAAAGAAGGAAAGACAGAAGAAAAAAAGTAAAGAAGGGAAAAAGAGAAAGAAGGCAATAAAGACAATAAAAAAGGCAAGAAAGGATACGCTAGAATGACGTAAGGAATGAAAGAAAGGAAAGAGGGAGAGAAATCAAGAAAGTATGGAATAAAGAATAAAAGAGAAAAGAAAGGAAGAGAAAAAGAAGGAAAAAAGGTAAGAGAAAAATCAAGAAAGAAGGTAAGAGAAAAAGAAAAAAGGAGAAAAAGTAATAAAAAAAAAATGAAGTAAAGAAGGAAGGAGGAAATAAACTTTTAAAAAGTGCTGCAGATTAAACATGATAAAGGCTGATTTTCTTCCTGGGCAAAGATTATTAAAGAACTATTGGTAAAATGTAACCTATAATAAACATGCGCTTTCAATTTCTGTACTGCATGCATATTAAAAAGAGAATAACTTAATACAGAACAGTTTCAAATAGACATTCATTTATGCTGTGAAATACCAGCAGTCCCATTAACAAAGGACATTTCAATAGGAATTTACAACAGCATTGGCAAGAGACAGGAACTCATAAAGCTGGTATGTGGTCTGTGCATGTGGAGCTGGTAGAAAGCTTCCTGCTTTCTCTTCAGGCTCTAAACATAAAGGCAATGCTAAAGTAATTATAAAGTAAAAACAAAAACACTGGCACTGAAATGAACTACCTTGTGTGAGGCAGTGTTCTTTGTGAAACCGCAAAATGGTGTCACTTAAAGTGAAGTTAACCAGTGGCTGAAGTAGGCTAACCCAGTGCCCCATGCTGTATGCTGCAGTGGGCAGCAGCAAAATATGAATGACACAACAACAGATCAAAGGATAAAGAGAGGCGGCTGAAAGCCCCTTTAAGTAAGCATAGTATGCATATAACTTTAGTAAAATCAAATGGTGTAGGCTAACAGTAGACCTAAAAATGTTTGAAGCAGGATCAGTAGTGAAACAATGCAAGGTGTTCCATCTGTTACAGACATCATTATGTACTTTATCCAAGTGACTGTGGCCATAGGGTCAGAGTTCGGCATGAAGACCTGTTTTTAATGACCAAGTTTGTTTTTGGAATAAAGGTTTGGAGTGTGGGAATGTTGGCATGTCAGAAGGGAATGTTACATTATTCTTGAGGTGGCACATGCAGGTTTGAGGATGGATAGGCAGTGGTGTGCTTGCATATGGAAGGGGTGAAGGCTGTATTGTATTTTGACATGGTCTATGGGGGAGACAAGCCTGTGGTCCGATTTCTAAACTGGAGTGAGGGATCTATAGAAAGATGAATTGCATAGCATTAGCCGCACTTCCTCTCATTGTAGGGGAGGTACATCTGAAATTAGCCATGTAGCTGAATTCACTGTGAGCTTTAACACAATAAAAGCTTGCCTATCAGCCATTTGCATATTTAAAAGCCAATAGCAGGGTCATTAAGCATAATGTCATCGATTTATTGAATTTCATAATGACCTTGAATCAGAGCAGTCTTTTAGTTGTCACATTTCTACCATAAAACCTGCTTATTGATTTTTCTCATCCTTCTGCATAGAAAGCTAGAGTAGTATGTTTTTTTAAGTGTTTATTAGATTTCAGTGTAGTGCATGCTTGATAAGCTCACCTTCCTATCCTTTGCTGCATACATTTTATTATAGTGCACGTCTTATGTACCTTACCTGCTTGTTTCATTATGTGAACCTGCCGCATCCAGTCATCCATTCCTGCGGCAACCAAAGAATTTTTCCTGCATTTACTTGTACTGTTTTTGTACAGGATAAAATCCCCCTTCAGAGTCAAACCATTATTTTCACTGTAGTTTGTTTTCCAAGTCCCATATGGGGAAGGAAACATGCACACAGCTTCTTTTAAGACAGCCACACATTTTGGCTGTAATATTGAACACCAAATCATGTAGAAATAAATAACATTTTTGGGTGAAGAAGGCATTTTTGACTCTGAAGTAAAGGAAGCAATCCTTTAAGATAGTAACACTGTAGAACATCATCCACCCCATTGCCATTAAACCTAGAACATTCCTTCTTGCAAAGTGTGAAAAATAGTAACCCTAGGACCATATCTTAACGTGTTTAAAGCCTTGGGATACCCTTACCATCGGAGAGGTGCTAAGCTAATGAATCTTGCCACCATTTTCTGATCATCCATGAAGGTACGTTACCAAGCATCTGTTACAATCAAGGATGTAGTATTGTGGGTTTCAAAAGATATAGGTTTAATAGGATTAGATCAGGTTACAGGTCAATCGGGTAAAGCCCCACCAGGAGCAGCATCCTGCTGCTCAGCCCTTCCCAGTTCAACTGTCCACTCATCCAAGCACAAACACTCAACATTCCAACCATACAGTGACCTCACTCACTGGCTGAGCAGCAGGAAACATCAAGACTGTGGGGAGAATGCATAAGATAGCAAGAGGCCTCAACAACATCTTTAATAGGGGCCGTGCCATTTTGCATCTTGCTGGTCCCACATTGCAGGTGGCAAATAGAGCAAATACATGAAGCAGATTGCTTGTGATATCAGACTAATGGAAATGTGGATGAGGGAGCCAAGGTGGCCATGGCCACAAGTCTGGCCCTTGCTGTATGCTTTAAATCATTCTCTGCCTCCTACGCACCAAATCCGTAATTTCTTGTGAAAACTGACATCTTTAACGGACTTGTGCTACAGCCTATAAACAGGCTGAAACTGACGACCTTTACATTGGTTCGACCAGCTTTTTTTCTCTGCACTCAACATTCCTCATCAAGTAGTAGGTGGGCATCATGACCCTCAGGTTTTACATCAGTTGACGGAAAAGTACAAAGCCAGTTCTTCTATGTATCAAGACTCAGATAGGGCCAGTCAGGAAAATATTTCATTGTCTGTAGAACATCTCCCAGGTGTGTCCATACATATATCATGAAGATATGCACAATAGGAACAAAAGAACACACCAGAAGGCACTTTCAACAAAGGGGTGTGTTAGACTTGGCATCTTTTGGCGTGTTTCCCCTGAGTTTTTGCTTTCTGACCTCCCGGTTTTGACTCTGTTTTGTGCTGGTTTAGTGTTTCTGCGCACTTTACGCACTGCTGATCAGTGGTAAAGTGCAAGTGCTCCTGTATGAAATGTGTTATGGATTGGTATTTCCATGTTTTGGCTATTTGATTTATGTGTCAGTCCCTAGTAAAGTGCACTGCGTGTGCCAGGGCCTGTAAATCAAATGCTGGTGGTGGGCTTGCAGCACTGGTTGTGCCACCCACCACAGCAGCGTGTAAAATGTGTCTCGGGCCTGCCACCGCAGAGCCTGTGTGCAGTCTGTGACTGCCATGTCGACTTGGCAAGTACACCCACTTGCCAGTCCCCAAACCTTCCCTTTTGTGCATATTAGTCACCCCTCTGGTAGGCCCAAGGTACCCCTGTGGGCAGGGTGCGTTGTATGTAAAGGTAGGGCATGCCCTGGTGTGTGTGGCATGCCCAGGTAGTGAATTACAGCCTATTTTCGTTTTTCACTACTGAAGGGCTACCTGTTCCCCATAGGCCAGAATGGGCAGTTTTGATTATAACACCTTATAATTCTAACTGGCCCAGGGAACACGGTAGAAATTCGAGTTTAGTATGCCTGGACTCAGAATGATAAAATACATCTTTTAGTGAAGTTGGTTTTAACATTCTTTGTTTGAAAATACTACTTTTAGAAAGTAGGTATTTTCTTGCCTAACCATCCAAGCCTGCCTCTGCAGTTTATGTATTGCCTGTCTGGGTTTGTGTGTGACAGGGGCTGGGGGATTGCAGGGGGAGACAGCACAGGGCTGAATAGCCACA
This sequence comes from Calotriton arnoldi, assembly GCA_963921515.1. Classification (NCBI taxonomy): domain Eukaryota; kingdom Metazoa; phylum Chordata; class Amphibia; order Caudata; family Salamandridae; genus Calotriton; species Calotriton arnoldi. The sequence goes on from CAWUFW010001667.1 coordinate 2,244,927, forward strand.
TCTCCATGTAGATGGGTGGGAGGAGCACACCTGGGACCTGAATAGGGCTGGGCCTTTCCTCCACAATGCTGGCTCCACCTCCTGTGGTGTGTCTGATGTCCCTGGCCTGCACGCCTGAAAGGAAAGACGGAGACTTGTCAACAAAGTGCTCCAAAACTGACCAGAACTGGTTTGGACCAGGCAAAGGCCTCTCTGCCAAGAGAGAACAAAGGAATTAGGGATATAAATATTGGGGCCCTGACCCCATGAATTTAGATCTCGCTGGAATCAAGGAACCTGTCAAGAAGAAGAGCTGGAGAGCTGCTAGGAGGAGTACTGCCCCTTTGCTGAGTGACTGCTTTGTTGGGTTGGCCTGCAGTTGCTGCTTCTGTCTTGGGCAGTGAAAGGACCGGACTGAACTTTCTACAGACTTGTGCTGAGTATCTCCAAGGGCCTGAAACCGAGCTGGCCTCCTGTTAAGAAGTCTCAGGGACTGCAAAGACTTCACAACCCTCTGGGTACCGCTTCTGGAACCGCTGTTTCAGTTGCCACAGAGGAAGGGAACCGCAACCGACTCCCGTCAACCGAATCCATCCCTGGCCGGTGACCTGTTTGCACCGCAGACCGCATCGCCCCACTTCGCATCGCAACCCTGGTCTCACCGTAGGCGACGTCCGACGCCGTCAACACCGAGCCGCTGCTTGCACCATGACCTGTGGGCACCGCAGTTCACATCGCTTCACTGAACCAGCCGGACCCGACCGACGCGGTCGCTGCAACTGGCTCAACAGTCGTGACCGCATCGCATTTGGGGCACCGCTCGCACGTTTGCAACGCACCGCTCCGACTCGCACCGCTGTCCGACGCCAGCTCCCGCACTACGGCTTGGTCGCCTGCATCGCAACCTGTCAGCACTGCATCGTACACCGTCTCGCCCTGCACCGCACGCCTTGGACTCACCGACTCCGTCTGCACGACGCTCATCGAGCCGCTGCCTGCACCGCATCGAGGGACACCGCACCTTGCATCGCTCCGTCTTGCACCGCAACCGCGACGAACGCCGACCGGCTCGTACACTCCGTACCAGCCACAACGAGAAAGGTACTGTGACCGAGTCTGTTCACGACTCTGCTGGCCCGTAGCGACGCGGTCGGCTGGAACTGTTAGACTCTGTGTATTTCAGCATCGCGGTAGACCCGGACGGTGCTACCGACTCGTACGAACTTTGCTTTTGTGTTATTCCTGCAAAGAAGAAGTTACCTTATCAAGCATTCATTTTTAAAGTATAGTATTGTGGATTTTTGTCGTAATTGGTCTTGTCTTTGAGTATATAAAAATATTGGTTATTTTTCTAAACTGGTGTGGTGTCCTTTTGTAGTGCTTACACTGTATTACTGTTGGTTATGTGCAAATGCTTTACACACTGCCTCTGAATTAAGCCTGACTGCTCGTGCCAAGCTACCACGAGGGTGAGCAGAGGTTACTTCACGAGTGCAACACCCTTACCCTGACTAGGAAGAAGGGTCCCTACTTGGACAGAGGTGCAAGCCCTTGCCAACTAGAGACCCCCATTTCTAACATTGGTTGTCAGCGGTGAGGATAGGACTTGTGTTTGCACTTGACTTAGTGATTGGTGTGCACTACTACCATATCGCAGACCATTACGTACCACATACTGTCTCTTTTTCTTTTGGCCTAATTTTGATCTTGCCAGTTTTCAACTCACTACTTTCATCATGCCTGAATCAACTGCATCATCCGTTGCATCTCTGGAAGTTATCTTTGAGGAGGATAGGTTGGAATCCTACGCCGTAAAGGAGCTACGAGCGATTTGTAAAAACCTGAAAGTCCAAATTAAAGGCCTCACAAGGAAGGCGGAGCTACAGAAGGCGCTGAGGGCCTGGGTAGCAGCCAGACATGCCAGTGAGCAGCCTGGTAATCTCAGTGAGGAGGTGGAGGAGCCTATTTCCAGGGTGGATGTGCTTTTGGGTGGGGGGGAACCCGCCAGGTCAGGCAGCAGCAGTCTGTCCCCAGAGGAGCTGGAGGACAGGCGGGAGGCAAGGCAGTTTGAGCTGCAGAAGCTCAGGCTGGAGAGTGAGCGGGAGGAGAAGAGGGAGGAGAGGGAGGAGAGGAGATTGGCCATGGAGGAGAAGAAGATGCTCTTAGAGCATGAGAGAGAACTGAAGGAGCTAGAACTTAGGAGTAAGTCAGGCTCAGATGGTGGCAGCAATTCGTCCAGAAAGGCAGACAGGATTGTGCACATTCCCAAGAATGTAGGCAAGGAGTTCAAGAAGGGGGATGACATACAAAGGTGTTTTCAGGGTTATGAGGCAGCCATACACATGAATGGGGTCCCTGAGGAGAATTGGGGAGCAGGATTGTGGCCACTTTTCCCTGAAGAAGCAAGGGATGCTCTGATAGCTTTGGGTAAGGGGTATCACCTCACCTATGCTGACATGAAGGATGCCCTTCTCACTAAGTATGGTCTTACTCCTGAAAAGTACAGGGATCAGTTCAGGTCCAGTAAGAAGTCTGATGCCAACACTTGGTTGGAATGTGTGGATGTGTTCTGCAGGTCTCTGGATGGCTGGGTAAAGGGCAGTAATGTGACAGATGTTCAGGGGCTCTACAACTTGATTGCATGGGAGCACTTGTCTAGTCTATGTTTCGCAGATCTGCGCCAGCACCTAGTGGATAGTAAGCTAACTGACCCCAGGAAGCTTGCTATAGAGGCGGACCGCTGGGTGAGTACCAGGGTCCACAAGAAAGCGTTTGGGGGAGACTCAGCCAAAGGTGGGCAGGGTCCCCAGCAGAAAAGTGGGGGGGACAAGGGTAAAAGTCAGGAGTTCTCTAAAGGGCCCCAAACTAGTACCCAGGGTAAAGGTACCCAGCCCCCAGGTAAGAAAGCAGTGGTCTCTTCAGGGAAGCCTGCTGAGACCGGCCCCCGCAAGTGTTATGCATGTGATCAGGTGGGTCACATGAAGGGGGACCCCAAGTGCCCGAAGGGGCCGCAGCCACTCACCGGTGGACAGTCCAAGGTGTTGGCTAGTGTAGCGCTTGGGGAGGAGGGGTGCCCCCTGGAGGGTGGGGATCCCGCAGAAATGACCCTTGTCTCACTAGGGGACAGTGAGATGGTCCCAGGAAACCAGGTGCCCCCTAACACAAAGAAATACAGCACCTGGGTGACCATTAATGGGAATAGGGTAGAGGCTCTCAGAGACACTGGAGCCAGTGTGACCTCAGTCCGGTGTCACCTGGTGTCTGAGAAGCAAGTAGTCCCAGGAGCATTCCACCAAGTAGTTGCTGTAGACCACTCAGAGCGCCAATGTATGGTGGCGCAGGTTCCCTATGAATGGGGGGTCTCAGGTCCCTTGAGGGTGGTTGTGAGCCCTACCATGCCTGTGGATTGTCTGCTAGGAAACGACCTGGAGCAGTCCTTGTGGAAGGATGTTGAGCTCAGGTCTCACTTGGAGATGCTTGGGTTGCCAGAGTGGGCATGCGTGTCCACTCGGTCAATGGCAGCCAGGAAGGGTAGTCAAGAGGACTTGGAGCCTGAAACAGTGGCCCAAGTCCCTGCCAAGAGAAAGGGCCGGGGGCACGGGAAACCGGCCCCTGATGTTCCCACGGACCGGGAGGAGGCGCACCTTGAGGGGACGCCCGGTGCCTACAGGGGAGCAGGTAGCCGAACTGGGAGACATCTCTGAGCTGACCCATTGGCAGCAAGAAGGGGGTCCCACCAGGGAGGAGTTCTGCAGGGAGCAGAAAGAGTGCCCTTCTCTAGAGGGTCTGCGGCGGCAGGCTGCAGACCAGGCAGCTGGTAACCAGTCTGGATCTCACCTGATCTATTGGGAGAATGATCTCCTGTACAGCGAGCCTAAGGTCGCTGAGCCTGGGTCAGCCCGTGTGCTGGTGGTACCCCAGCGCTTCAGGACCTTCCTACTGGGTCTGGCTCATGACGTGCCTTTAGCAGGACATTTGGGGCGGGACAAGACTTTTGACAGGCTTGTCACCCACTTCTTTTGGCCCCAAATGAGAAGGCAGTCAGATGGACATTGTAGGTCTTGCCAAACTTGCCAGGCAAGCGGTAAGAGTGGAAGGAGGGTCAAAGCTCCTCTCCAACCCTTTCCAGTTGTTGGAACACCCTTTGAAAGGGTAGGGATGGATATTGTGGGGCCACTGGATCCCAAGACAGCCATGGGCAACAGGTACATCCTGGTCTTGGTAGACCATGCCACCCGGTACCCTGAAGCAATCCCTCTCAGGACAACGACGGCGCCCGTGGTGGGCCGGGCGTTAATGGGGATCTTTTCCCGTGTGGGATTCCCCAGAGAGGTGGTTTCTGACAGAGGGACCAATTTCATATCCAAGTATATGACATCCCGGTGGAAGGAATGTGGTGTAACCTACAAGTTCACCACCCCTTACCACCCCCAAGGTAATGGTCTGGTGGAGAGATTCAACCAGACCTTAAAAGGCATGATAAAGGGGTTGACAGAACCCATGAGGCGTAAGTGGGACGTCCTCTTACCATGCCTACTGTTTGCATACAGGGAGGTGCCACAGAAATCTCTAGGGTTCAGCCCCTTTGAGCTTCTCTATGGCCACCCTGTGCGAGGACCTCTCAGTTTGGTGAAGGAAGGCTGGGAGGCAGCTCCCAGGAAATCTCCCCAGGATGTGTTTAGTTACATGCTGGCCTTCCGAAACCAGACTGCACGCTTCAGGAAACTCGCTCAGGCGAACCTAGAAGCAAGCCAGGAAGAAATGAAGAAATTGTATGACCAGAATGCCACTCTGGTCGAATTTCAACCTGGGCAGAAAGTGTGGGTGATGGCCCCAGTGGAACCTTGTGCCTTGCAGGACAAGTGGACTGGGCCATTTGAGGTGGTGGAGCGCAAAAGTGACGACACCTACCTGGTGAATTTGCAGTCTCCAAGGAACCCTTTGAGGGTCCTCCACCTGAACCGCCTCAAGCCCCACTTTGAGAGGTCTGAAGTGAGCATGCTCTTGGCGACAGATGATGGGGTGGAAGAGGAGAGTGAACCTCTCCCTGACCTCCTGTCTACCAAGGAGCAAGACGGGTCAGTAGAAGGAGTGGTCCTCTCCCCTACACTGACCCCAGAGCAGCAGAGCGACTGTCACCAGTTGTTGGGACAGTTTGCCCCACTGTTCTCTCTGACACCAGGTGTTACTCACTGGTGTACCCATGACGTGGACACCGGTGACAGCCCTCCTGTGAAACACAAGATTTACATGTTGACTGACCGGGTCAGGGCCAGCATCTAGGAGGAGGTCTCTAAGATGTTGGCGTTAGGGGTGATCGAGCCCTCAAACAGTCCTTGGTCCAGCCCAGTGGTTTTGGTCCCAAAGGCTGCTGCACCCGGTGCCACTCCAGAACTCCGGTTTTGTGTGGACTACCGTGGGCTCAATGCCGTCACCAAGACTGACGCGCACCCCATCCCCAGAGCTGATGAGCTCATTGATCGGTTGGGAGCTGCCAAGTTCCTCAGCACGTTTGATTTGACGTCTGGGTACTGGCAGATTGCCTTAACTGATGGGGCCAAGGAGAGGTCAGCATTCTCAATCCCAGAAGGACATTACCAGTTCTGTGTGATGCCCTTTGGGTTGAAGAATGCCCCTGCCACTTTCCAGAGGTTGGTCAACCAGGTGTTGGTTGGACTGGAGGATTTCAGTGCCGCCTACCTGGATGACATTGCTGTGTTCAGTTCCAGCTGGGAAGAACACAGGCAGCACCTTGGAGAAGTGTTGAGGGCTCTGCAGAAGGCAGGCCTCACGATCAAGGCCAGTAAGTGCCAGATCAGGCAGGGTTCTGTGGTGTACTTGGGACACCAGGTAGGAAGCGGCCAGGTGGCGCCCCTACAACCCAAGATTGACACCATTCTGGCTTGGGAGCCCCCCAAGACCCAGATAGAGGTGAGAGCCTTTTTAGGTCTCACCGGCTATTACAGGAGATTTGTTAAGGGCTATGGCACCATTGTGACCCCCTTAACGGAGCTGACTTCCAAGAAGCAGCCCAGGAAGGTGATCTGGACTGAGTCCTGCCAGAAGGCCTTTGATGCCCTGAAGGCTGCCATGTGCACGGCGCCCGTGCTCAAGGCACCCGACTTCTCCAAGGAATTCATCGTGCAGACTGACGCTTCAGAGCATGGTGTGGGAGCGGTGCTCTCACAACTGAACGAAGAGGGCCTAGACCAGCCTGTAGTCTTCCTTAGCAGGAGACTACTCCCCAGGGAACAGAGGTGGAGTGCCATAGAAAGGGAAGCTTTCGCTGTGGTCTGGGCACTGAAGAAGTTGAGACCATACCTGTTTGGGACTCACTTCCGGGTTCAGACAGACCACAGGCCCCTCAGATGGTTGATGCAAATGAGGGGTGAGAATCCAAAACTGTTGAGGTGGTCCATCTCCCTACAGGGAATGGACTTTACGGTGGAACACCGCCCTGGTACAGACCACGCCAACGCAGATGGTCTGTCCAGGTTCTTCCGCCTTAGTGAAGAGAACTCCCATGGGGTTGGGTAGTTCTCCCTACTTTCAGCTGGAGGGGACATGTGTTAGACTTGGCATTTTTTGGCGTGTTTCCCCTGAGTTTTTGCTTTCTGACCTCCCGGGTTTGACTCTGTTTTGTGCTGGTTTAGTGTTTCTGCGCACTTTACGCACTGCTGATCAGTGGTAAAGTGCAAGTGCTCCTGTATGAAATGTGTTATGGATTGGTATTTCCATGTTTTGGCTATTTGATTTATGTGTCAGTCCCTAGTAAAGTGCACTGCGTGTGCCAGGGCCTGTAAATCAAATGCTGCTGGTGGGCTTGCAGCACTGGTTGTGCCACCCACCACAGCAGCGTGTAAAATGTGTCTCAGGCCTGCCACCGCAGAGCCTGTGTGCAGTCTGTGACTGCCATGTCGACTTGGCAAGTACACCCACTTGCCAGTCCCCAAACCTTCCCTTTTGTGCATATTAGTCACCCCTCTGGTAGGCCCAAGGTACCCCTGTGGGCAGGGTGCGTTGTATGTAAAGGTAGGGCATCCCCTGGTGTGTGTGGCATGCCCAGGTAGTGAATTACAGCCTATTTTCGTTTTTCACTACTGAAGGGCTACCTGTTCCCCATAGGCCAGAATGGGCAGTTTTGATTATAACACCTTATAATCCTAACTGGCCCAGGAACACGGTAGAAATTCGAGTTTAGTATGCCTGGACTCAGAATGATAAAATACATCTTTTAGTGAAGTTGGTTTTAACATTCTTTGTTTGAAAATACTACTTTTAGAAAGTAGGTATTTTCTTGCCTAACCATCCAAGCCTGCCTCTGCAGTTTGTGTATTGCCTGTCTGGGTTTGTGTGTGACAGGGGCTGGGGGATTCCAGGAGGCTGGGGGAGACAGCACAGGGCTGAATAGCCACATCTCCATGTAGATGGGTGGGAGGAGCACACCTGGGACCTGAATAGGGCTGGGCCTTTCCTCCACAATGCTGGCTCCACCTCCTGTGGTGTGTCTGATGTCCCTGGCCTGCACCCTGAAAGGAAAGACGGAGACTTGTCAACAAAGTGCTCCAAAACTGACCAGAACTGGTTTGGACCAGGCAAAGGCCTCTCTGCCAAGAGAGAACAAAGGAATTAGGGATATAAATATTGGGGCCCTGACCCCATGAATTTAGATCTCGCTGAAATCAAGGAACCTGTCAAGAAGAAGAGCTGGAGAGCTGCTAGGAGGAGTACTGCCCCTTTGCTGAGTGACTGCTTTGTTGGGTTGGCCTGCAGTTGCTGCTTCTGTCTTGGGCAGTGAAAGGACCGGACTGAACTTTCTACAGACTGGTGCTGAGTATCTCCAAGGGCCTGAAACCGAGCTGGCCTCCTGTTAAGAAGTCTCAGGGACTGCAAAGACTTCACAACCCTCTGGGTACCGCTTCTGGAACCGCTGTTTCAGTTGCCACAGAGGAAGGGAACCGCAACCGACTCCCGTCAACCGAATCCATCCCTGGCCGGTGACCTGTTTGCACCGCAGACCGCATCGCCCCGCTTCGCATCGCAACCCTGGTCTCACCGTAGGCGACGTCCGACGCCGTCAACACCGAGCCGCTGCTTGCACCGTGACCTGTGGGCACCGCAGTTCACATCGCATCGCTTCACTGAACCAGCCGGACCCGACCGACGCGGTCGCTGCAACTGGCTCAACAGTCGTGACCGCATCGCATTTGGGGCACCGCTCGCACGTTTGCAACGCACCGCTCCGACTCGCACCGCTGTCCGACGCCAGCTCCCGCACTACGGCTTGGTCGCCTGCATCGCAACCTGTCAGCACCGCATCGTACACCGTCTCGCCCTGCACCGCACGCCTTGGACTCACCGACTCCGTCTGCACGACGCTCATCGAGCCGCTGCCTGCACCGCATCGAGGGACACCGCACCTTGCATCGCTCCGTCTTGCACCGCAACCGCGACGAACGCCGACCGGCTCGTACACTCCGTACCAGCCACAACGAGAAAGGTACTGTGACCGAGTCTGTTCACGACTCTGCTGGCCCGTAGCGACGCGGTCGGCTGGAACTGTTAGACTCTGTGTATTTCAGCATCGCGGTAGACCCGGACGGGGCTACCGACTCGTACAAACTTTGCTTTTGTGTTATTCCTGCAAAGAAGAAGTTACCTTATCAAGCATTCATTTTTAAAGTATAGTATTGTGGATTTTTGTCGTAATTGGTCTTGTCTTGAGTATATAAAAATTGGTTATTTTTCTAAACTGGTGTGGTGTCCTTTTGTAGTGCTTACACTGTATTACTGTTGGTTATGTGCAAATGCTTTACACACTGCCTCTGAATTAAGCCTGACTGCTCGTGCCAAGCTACCACGAGGGTGAGCAGGGGTTACTTCACGAGTGCAACACCCTTACCCTGACTAGGAAGAAGGGTCCCTACTTGGACAGAGGTGCAAGCCCTTGCCAACTAGAGACCCCCATTTCTAACCGGGTGTTTTTGTAGAAATGTTCAAGTATTATTGCCTATGCCATTCTTCCCTTTTGACCGGTCACTATTTTGGTGTGTAGGATACAAAACGAAAGGTGAGAGCTAATTGTCTCCGGCCTTCTATCTCTCCACCTTGCATTTGGTAGAATGGAGTTGTTCTCAAGGCATATACTGCCCCCATTGGTAGGAGTGTTCGATCAGAGAGCAGATAACTTGAGCAGGCATTCCCACTTATATATGAACTATGCTGTCTTTGATTACATCCTTTTGAAGCCATGTTGCACCCAGACATATTTGCAAAGTATTGAACGAGAAATGCTGCAAGGTACACTGTCCATGCGCTTTGGCTGTCCTGCTGATGGAACACTCAGTGGGTGGAAGTATCATCATGGTAGCACCAGCCTTAGCTTAATTGGCCTGGCAACTGGACATTGTGCACCGCCATTATATAGAATTAATCCGGCTTCCGCTGGATGCCAGACAATCCTACTTTAGCTGAAAGAGAGGTTACTTGACCAATGACTGACTTTGCTCAGCTTGCATGCCTTGTTCCTTCCTGCGAAGAAAGACCCACACCTCAGTCAACCTGAATGGTCTGAGGTTTGCCAGGAAATCCACCAGAGTCTCTTATTATTGGAGCAGGTGGTTCACATATTGTGGATAGCTTGCACTCAAGACCAGTATCCTACTCAGCAACTCTGTGAGCAATATTGTTTAATTTTAAAGGTACCTGATGGAAACGGGAGTGCAGGGGGACATCTGTAAAATCATATTTGGTAGTCTTTGGAACGGTCAGAAACAAGTCATGAGAGTTTTTCTCCAACTCCGGTGGGACCATCAAATGCCATCTGGTTGTATCTCTACATATTTTTCCAAGTCTTACTTCCGTGCCTCCATTCTTTCTTGGCTGAGGAGGTGTTACACTGTCAGACAGTAGCTTTGATTTTACCTACTGAAGCTAAGTCTGAATGCAAAATTTCCTGTATCTCCCTTTATGCGTTCTTGCATTGGACTTCTTTGCTTTGAATGTATTTACTCCTTCCACTATAGCTAAAGCAGCAGTGATGGTGACCGTGTTCTTCAGGTATGTACTTGTTGGTGAGATGTAGTGTAAATATGTGGGAGCATCCCTCAAGCATCCTTCAAGTAATTTGCTCATCATACCTCATGATGTACTGATGCACACTTTGATCAGGAGGTCTGAAAAATATTTGCTTAATACATTGTTAGCCAATGTTGCCTCTCTCCTCCCTTTTTTCACGCAGTGGTATCTGGGTACAGGTTAGGAATCCTCAAAGATGAAGAAGTAGGATTAGCTTACCTTCATGGCCACTCTGGCCAGTAGAATCCGTCTTACACCCCACGTTTTTCCTGTATATGCCTCTGTTAGTTAAAATTATCAGACACCTTTATTCACCTATCGTAGCCTGGAAATTGTTACCCACATTCTTAGAATTTCTGACCAGTGGTATCCCTGCCCAATCCTCTTAACTATTCATTTTCTCTTTCTGATGGATACTTCTAACCACAAATTCCTCACTTTTAATATATCTCCCTGCGTCAGACTAAATCTGGGATATTTTTCAGCATAGCCCTTGCGCACCACTAGGTGGCGTCCATATCAACTCTGCTCTGCAACGGAAGTGACCACTGGAGCTGCATATAGGTGCCACCGAAGCCTGCTGATGTCAGCTCCTTTCTTTCTGTGCATTCTTATGATGGTCCAGAGCTATCTCTTACCTTTTCGCATCAATTGCCAAGACCTTTTTGTCTCAAAGTTTCTTTCCAATGTGTCAGGGAATATCTCCCCTCCTAAAGAAACCGGATTTAAGTACTGCAGGAACATATCTCTGTGATGTTTGTTCCCATGAGTTGTGTCTTTGGGGTCAGGCCACGACCCCAAGTCATGGGAGATGTGTGCCCTGATGCACTCGAAGGTGATTCTGGAACGTGTAGCCAGGCTGTAGGTTGCTGAGCACTGCAATAAGTCATGTAAAGGCCACTCCCGCTCAAAGTCGAGGACACAGACCAGTTTGTGCTCTCGAATCCAGTCTCAACAACAAGTCTTCGGTAAGTCAAAGTCCAAAAAGAAGCAAAGGGAGAACAAGCAGGATTTATCCTAGCCTGGCCACTCTGTCTGGGAAGTTACAAGGTTGTCGAGGTGCCCTGTGGTCCATCTCCCGGTCACCTACTGAAGAGCCTATTCTGCAGCTGAGACCTATACACCCCAAATTACTGGGTCTGTTGGTGATGCTACAACAGACTGAGGGATTCACGAAGGCTCTGCTCCACATTTTCGTCACCTCACTGGCTCAGTATTGCATTCCTTGGGCCCTTAGGCCTCCAATCGAGTTACAGACGACTGGTTTTCCCTTGGCGCCGTCTGTGCCTCCTGAACCGGCTTGGGTTCAGTTCCGACTCCAGAGTCAACTCCTTGCCCAGCACCATTAGCCATGCCAGTTCCTGCTTCGTCGACGCCAGCACTGTCACTGAAGGACAACATTAATCCCATAGTTCTTTCTGACTCAGAGCCAAATCCTTCTCGACCTCGGTTGAGCGTAGTACATGGTCTAGTATAAAGTCAACAAGTAATTGGAGAGGAAGCTGGGTTGTGGATAATTAATGCATTGTGTTGTAGTGTTCTTTAAAGATGTGAGTCATTAACTTTTTCCTAAATTGGAGTGGTTAGGTCGGTACTGATTGATACTGGGATCTTGCGCCAGATCCTGAGTGCATAGATAGGAAGTCCCTGCTCTTTTGGTTTTTCTTTTTAACGCTTATTAGTCTGACGATGTTCTGGCTGCGGGTGTGCCTAGAACCGAGTGCTGGTTCTGGTTGCTTTGTAAATGATGCAACTGGTTTTAAAGATGCTGTGGGTTGACAGCAGGAGCCAATGGAGTTCCGTCAGTATGGAGGTGATGTGAAAATATTTCTTTAACCCCTGAATGAGATGTGCTGCGACGTGAAGGATGCCCTTCAGGGGTGACATTATGGGGTATAGGTGGTCCTGGAGCAGGGCGTTACCACCATCCAGATGCGAGAGTACAAGGACTTGAACAGCAGTTCAGAAATGCATTGCTGATTATAAGCTAAATGTAATTGCGCCATAGCATATGCTCAGATTTGTTTGTCTTCTGGGATTTTATGTGGGCCTGGGGCTTTTTCCATGTATTGTCTGCTGAGTGGACCTTATTTAATGTAAAGTGCTCTAAAGGGGATCTCTCATCTGCACCAAACTAGTTTGTGCCCTCACAATACAGACAAGAGTAGTGTGGTGGTCTGTTGTCTTGTGTTATATACATTTCAGGCTTGGGGGTCTGCATATTGCTTCCATTTACCCCCATTTGCCAGAGCAACTTTGCATCTTTTGACTTGGCTGCCTTGAGTAAGTTACCCCATCTGGTGTGTTCCCACTCTACTCTTCTCTCTGCTAAGATGGTTATCTCCTACTCTCACTTGGAATCCCTTCTTTATGGCTTCTTAAAGGGAGGTCATGGCTAATCTACAATCTTTGTCAAACCATTGGTGTGCTTTAGGTTTCAATGGACTCCTGGTTGGGGGAGGTTAGATGAGATACAAAGTGATATGTTCACAGATGATTGAGTTTAACTGTAATGCTATGAGTTAGTATGGGTCTGGAATGGGAAAGTTGTGTGATCTCATTACAGATGCAGCCAAATTCTCTAAAAGAGGGAGTAGTGCACCTTACTCAGTGTCACCCATTTCAATAATCTCTGATTATTTGCTAGGATATTATCACAGTTCTGGGTACGTGTTAATAGTTTCACATATTCTAACAAGCGTATTTAGAAAACGAAGACGTTGTGGTCACTTTCGGGGCACTCATTTACCATGTCTAGCATAAGGTTCCAGTGGGGCTGGTACAGCATAATATAATCAGTTTGTGCTCAAGTGTAACCGATTATTAAAGGTAGGTCTCCTGTCGACATGCATGCAAACCATGCAATAAAGTTAATGACCAGCACTTGAACAATAGTTGATACACCTGTCCGTTGGATAGGGAATGCCCCAAATCAGATATTCCTTCTCACATATGGCTGTATATTCTCTTCATGTTTCAAAGGTAGCATTAAAGTCACCAGAAACTACGGTCAAAGGTCTGGCTGTGTATTTAACATGCTTTTCAAGCTTATGTAGCCTGATGTAGACAACAAGAAGTGTATGTGATTTAACAGTGTGGTTTGTATCCCTGTTACAAATATTGAAGAGCATCAAATATCTCTCAGTTTTGGAAGCGAATAGCAACTCCTTCTCATCTTAATAGTCCTCTTTTGGGGTTTTACCCCTAATGTCATTTATTGCTGGGATGCAGATTGATGAGTACTCACCTTGTATGATGGATTTGACACACAAGTTTCTTGAAAAATGCAGATTGAGTGTTTACATATGTGCTCTCACCTATCTATTGTGGACAATATTCCTGTGAAATTTCAAATTACCAAAGTAAAACTCAATGGCATTAGTGGGCTGTCTCCGCTTCTCCCCCATTCCCCCTCCGTCAATCGCCCTGGCTCCCTAAAGTTGTTGCTTTGGCGCAAGTGTAATTCAGTTCCTGGTAGGCGTTGGTATAAGGTGGTACAAGTGTCAGGCAGACACTCCGTGCTAGGGCTAACCACTGCTGCAGTTAAACACTGGGTGTCTTTGTCTTTATTGGTTCGCTTTACTTAATAAGGCTGAACCTAGCTTTTCCCGTTCCAAAGGGCTGTCTCAGCTTTTTGTTATCCATCTGGTCTCTGAGTTACATGCATTCAGGATTTTTAGTCTAGGACCCTCTGTCGCAAGGTTGGTCTCGGGGCCTAAGGTCCCTGATCCCAGTGGGGATCAGGGACCTTAGGAAGGAAGAAATATTTCTCCAACAGAACGTTTGATACAGTTAAAGCTAGATCGCCCAACCTCACCCTGTGCAACCAAAGGATCCTGCAGTGCAACTGTGACTCATATTTATTTATTATTTCTTTGTTTCTCCATCTATTTTCAGGTAGGAATTCAACAGAAAATATATCGGGCAAGGCATGTTCATTAGGTTTCTTGAAATGTCTTATGTGCTGGCAACATTGCAACTATTAATAATGTCATGAGGGATCTTGAAACGGAGATGGATAACAAAGCCAGCTTATGCTCATTGTAGGCTCGCCATTGTGCTCTAGTCACTTGTGATGGTGTGTCTCCTCTTTATAACAGTGGGGCCGACAAAAAACCTTTTGCTTGGTCATTTAAGGTAGATGCCATAGTCCGTAATTAACCTGAGGGTTGCTCTAAAAGTCAGATGTTGGCCCGTCTGTGATCTTGAAGAACCCTCTTTAGTTATCCATCTGAACTCGACCAGAGCCTGAGATTGCTACTCCACAGAGTGTCAGTAAGTTTATTCGGTGTGACAATCGTATATATTCATCACTATTAAGTGGGTGTAAATAGTGTATTCTTTTATGGGCGGTGCTATAGACCCTATAGCGTCTGGATACCTATCGGGTGATTAGCTGCTCTTTATCAATCCTGATTGATTGACTTTGCTTCTCTTAAGTGTTGTGGTGGGAACTTGCCATAGCATTGCCAACTGCCTTGGTGTATAGAGGCTGGAAAATTGGAAGACCTCCTTGTTCACTGCTGGATATTGAATCAAAGATTTGCTCCCCAGGGCTAATTGTGAGCTTTGGCCTGTTTTTTTCAGTTTGTTTTTCTTTCACATTTTTTGTTATTGCTACAGACGATACAGGAGTCCCAGCTGGACTCTGTTTAATCAATGTCTGCTCCATTGGGGGTCTGGTGGACCCCAGCTACTGGCTGATTTGTTCTGGATGCCGATATTGGTGGCCTTGCTTCATGGCAACCTTTTCACTTGGTGTGGATGTGTCCTGTGCCTTGATTAGGCCACAAGCCTTCCAGACACCTGAATGTACAGACCTCCTGCATCCATGGATATCTTTCTTAAATCTGGCTCCTTGTCATTCCTCCAAGGGACAATTTCAGTGCTGTCCCGACTTGGCATGTATTGGTTACCTCCTGTAGCATGTGTTGTGTTGATATCTTCACAGGCTTAGCTTTCCTCGTGACCATGATTCTATTCTGAGCCGCTACAATCCGGTGCATCAAGCGGGCTCTGCAAGGCCTGGGGTTCCTTTTCTATGGCTATAAGAGCTCCATGAGAAGGTTCATATGTTGTGGCATCTGCAGCCCCATGGGAGCTAACATTTACAATGAAGAAATACGTCATAGTTGTTTTAATTATCCCCCTAAAGTAACTTGGGGCAAATCCTAGCAGCTTATTCAAGGATTTGAGCAGATACTACAAGAGGTGCTCTTTGGCAGATACAAAATGAAAAAGCTCACGTTGGCTCAGATCTGGACTCGGGGGACTGGGTGGTGTCCTTTTCCTTTTTTTAAATTTATTTTTTAAAGCATACATGAACAGAACAATTATTTCCATGTACCTTTCATGCAGGCTCACAGACATTACCTGTGTTTCACTGAGGGCCAAGACAACTTTCACTTTGCCATGCACCACTTCTTCCTTACTTCTGCCCCTTACGGTTGCTGCTCATCTTCAGTGGTTATGAGTACATGTATTCCCATACTTCGATGACTGGCAGCTAATGGCAGGCTTGCCACAGTTAGTTGTAGATCAACTCCTGATGGCAGCAAACTCATGGCATCCTCCTCATCCTGAGTGCTAGTTGGTACATGTGTGCACTATAGTGGATTCTCAGATCCCAATGGACTCCGCATCTGCTCTGCTTCTCCAACTCCATTTGGATTTCGAGGAGACTGCTCATGATTTTCAGTGGTGACTGGCAGACTGCAACTTGAGCTGCGGCAGACCACTCGCCCTCCCCCATTTCGAGTTCACAGTTGCGACAGGTGCGTCGCTGCTGGGTTGGGGGTCTACCAGAGAGAGGAGGAGATCAGGTAACTCTCTGGTCGAGAACTACCTCAATATCAATGTGCTGGAGGTTCGATTGTTCTACTGGCCCTCAAAGCTTCCTCTCATCTGTTGGAGGAAGGCTGGTGTAGGTCCTCACGATAATCCTACTGCCATGGGTTATTGCAACAAGCAGAACAAAGTGGGGTTCTGGATCCAGTGCCAAGGGGGCCTTATGCTCCTCGAAGTGGCTGTACCAGCATAACATCATCTTAGTCACCACCCATCTAGTGGGGTCCTTATTTGCCAGGGTGGATGAGCTAAGCTGGTGTCATCTGGCAGATCTCTAGTAGCATCTCCACTCTGATGTGGTGCAGAGTCTCGACAGCCTACACCTCCATGTGTTGAGATAGAAAAGCCGAGTCTGACTACGTTTAATTTGCCCACCAATGTAGTTGATATCATCCTTGCGACCCAAAGCCATTCCAGAGAGAGATATTAATTGCCTTGTGTGCTACCCAGAATAACGACCCTTTATAGTGTAAGTTTCAGATGGTCTTTTGTTTGTTCTTTAATTAGCCCAGGTCCGTTGCATCAGGTACGGTGAAAGGTTATTTATCTGCCCTTTCAGCCTTTCTGTATTTACCGGTCCAACTGTCATCGTCCCATTGTTGTGATGTGTTTTGTTAAAGGTTTGACCCAGGTTTACCCCAATCCCTCACCCCCTTCCCCCCCACCCCCTAAAAATTGTAATACCTCTGTGACTTTAACATTGAATTTATGTGCAACCCCTTTAATCCTTTGTACATTTTCTCCTTACTGGTTTCTGTATTGCCATTACATCCACACTCCACATGAGATGAATGCAGGTGTTGTCAGTACAGTGCTTCTACACCACCATCTTTCCCAACAAGTTCATGCTAAGATCACAGGCAGCATTCCTTACTTCCTAAAGTTGTGACACCCTTCCACGTTGGCCAAAGAATCACTCTGCCAGTGTTCTTAGCTCTGCCTCACCCCTCAAAGAAGGAAGAGCAACACCACCACCTTGATCTGAAGAGGGTGTTAAGTTTGTACATCTCACAAAAGAACATCCGGTATAAGACCAGCTCTTTGGCAGGTTTTCAGGTGCAAAGAAAGGAAAGGCGATTCAAAAGAGGATGCCACAGTGTAAGGCCCTCTCTATCAAGGTCTGCTACTCACCAGCCAAAAAGCAGTCCCATGAGGTCCTGAGAGCCCATACCTCAAGGGCCAAGGCCTTATAACGACATTGATACAAGAGGGCTTGTTCTACACATCTACCAGGCTACGACGTAGGCCTCTGTTCATGTTAACAAAACAGTATTGCCCTGACAGTCCGGTTTGACAGAAAGGCCACCTTCCCATTAAGTTCTGCAGAACTTTTGGTCCGAGTTCTCTCCTCAAACTTTTCACCTTTGGGAGGTACTGCTTTTGTATCTGTTCAAAAGGTGAGCAGTCTACGGTTAGAATTATTTGTTAAAAGAACAAGTTACTTACCTTTGATAATGCTCTTTGTGGTGTATACTCTATCGATCCACAGATTCCACACGGATACTCTCTACTTCCCTTTCCCTTCCGTTGAGTGTCTTTCCAAGTGATTGTAATGCCCCAATGTAGCTTTTGAAGGCTGTTGCAATTCTCAGTCGGTTACTGACATTCAGTGTCTGAGAGCACGGAGTGCTTGGTTGTAAACTAACATCACTCAAGGGTTGTTCCTATATAAGGCCCTATGCTTTCACTTCTGGATGCGGGGTAAAGGCCTCTTTGGAGTCTAATAGTGCCACCAAATGGGATGAGGGGGCAATTCATCCATTGTGGTGCCGGGGGGAGTTGAAGAGGTGAGAAATCTGCTGTTGTGTAGAGTAGTATTCACAATAAAGAATGCTACTAAAGCTAAGTAACACATTTTTTTTTTTAGCTGGTGTTATCTATAGCCTGTCCTATGGCGTTTGGAAACTTTTTGTTTTGTGAGCCTCGCAAACCCCTTGCTTGGGATATCTGCACCAGATCGTGAGCCTACATTTCGGAAAGTATGTTTCTTGCCTGATTATTTGGGATTCGTCTCACATATGCTTTAGCACATGTAGTGATCTCTGAGGGGCCAGGTGACTTGTGTTATAAAAAGAGCAATCTTTTCTCTCTTTTTTATGCTTGTCTGGGCTTTTATACACTTATCAGGTCAAATGTTTCTTAAAGCAGAACAATGAAGCCTATCATCCTGGGCAGTAAGGAGTAGAGACTGTTCTGATGCACTTGTTGGTCAATTTGTTATTTATTCTGGGTAGTCTTGGTTCCTGTTGGTCAGGTTATGTGGGGAGTCTTTACTGAGATGCAGGATTACAAAGGTCCATTTCTTAAGTTCTCGATTAAACCAGTGTTTGGATCAACCCAGAAGCTAAATCTCAGTATTGTCTGTTTCACTTGAAGTCACTGCTTCCAACAGCCATGCCAAACAGGCTGATGATTAGCTTGGCCGCATCACATTAATTTAGGGGTAGTGGGTCCCGGGAATATGTGAGGGGGATGTCCTATAAATTTACAAAGGAGGTTATTACTGCAGAATGTATACTTGCCAGGCCGAGTCACGGCTTGTGAAATGCTCACCTGTCGGCTGTTGTATGATATCGTCTTAGGTAGTTGTCATCTGCTCTCTGAAAAGGGTGAGGTGAACTTTTTAAAGCTGTTGTCACTGTCTCTGGTTTCTTTGAGCTGGACAGGTTTTCCATGTAGGCAAGATGACAGCAAACAAGCATAGCCTTAGACTTGAGATGGGGCTCTCATAAATCAGTCATGATGGAAGCACTGTAGCAGGGTCCTCGTAGGTCTTTTTACAACTTCACAAGTCACAGATCCTGTCACAACTTAATTCTCTAACAAGATCAGCTGTGGCTCCAGTTCGTTGTAGTTCGACAGCAGTCCACTGCCAACAATTTCAGGTGCATTTCCAAAGTTTAAAATTCCAATTGCTACGTATAGCAGGTTTCTCTTGCTTCCAGGATGTATTGGGTAACCATACGAGTTTGCTACAAAACTCTAGTATCAATACATGAGGGCAATTCAGTTGTGAAAGAATATGTATACCACCCAGACTATCCTTTTAGAAGAAGGGAGGTCTAGTTGAGGTATTTGCACACCCAATCTTGTTTCTGTGCGTAGCAACCACCCTTAATGATATTCACTACCTTCCACATTCATTCTAATATTCACAATCCGCATTATGTACAAAATAATTCTGATGTTTGCAATCAGTATTTCTCCCAAAAAAGAAATCTGGGACACTGGTATCGAAGGCTACTGAACTTTACTTATACTAGCGGGTAAGGTGAGTGTTCAGTGGGAATCTTCCCTGTCAGCAGCAAGGCTACTATGCGCCCCACCCCCAAAAATGGGCTGCCAACACCAGGACCAAACTAAGGGTACAATGACAAGAAATGTCAGTAAACCTATTAAGGTGCTCGCCAGTCCCATGGTACATCAAGAGTCTCTTTTAGAGTTGCTCTAGGAGAACTCCTCAAAATAAGGGGTCAGGGAACAAGTAAAAAAAAATGAAAAGACAAGAGCTTCAGGGGGGAAAACATTGGGATGTGGCTGTAGATGCACATGCTTTGCATACTCCGGCCATCTTGTGTTGAGTTCGGAGTTGTACACATTGTTTTTCTTCAAAGAATTCTTTTGAGTCACAAGGTAGAGTGACTTCTCTCATTGATACTGTGCATGTGCATCGACTTCTTTGTTAGATTGTTTTCTCTCTGGTGTCAGGTTCAGACGTGCATGCCTCTCCTCAGTGTTTGACTGCCGTTTGGTAGGACTTCTCGGTCCTCTCCTGTCTTCGATGGTATAATTATTTCGATTGTGCTTTTCCATTATTATGTCGCATTACATTCATTGGTTCGGTCACCGTCTCGGGCGTACCTTCCACATGCACCATCTGTGCTGAAGATGTGTTCCTAATGGAACAGACACCTTTTTGATCTTGCCCTAAGTGTCACACTTAGTACCTGCACATGGACCAACGTCTCGTGTGCAATCTTTGCCTTTCGCCCGATCATTGTGAGGCAGATTGTGATGCTTGCAAGTCTTTCTGATCAAAGAAGACTTACCGGGATCAAAGGGCTTGTCGGCTGGAAATGTCTTGTTGCACTTAAGATGAAATTCCCGACAAATTCGGAGAAGAGCATGCCCAGGAAGAGCAGGCTGCTGAGGAGTAAGAGGAAGCTTTTTCCGTCAATGAAATTTCCAGCTCCGACTTGGGGGAATAATTGGAGTACACCCTGCTTCTTGGGCAGCGCATGAGTACTGCCGACCCTTACTTTTTTTGTTTAAATCTGTTTTTATTTTGACTTTTAGGTTACATGTACACAACAGTAATAAACATTCTGAGAACTATCCATTCATTGGAGCACTCCGTAATGTCGGAAACATACTATTGATGCATAGTTTGAACATTTCTGGTGTGCGTATGGCGTTTGTTGTGCCAGGAAGCGTGTAGTTCCATTATTTAGCTCAGTCCATGAATGAGATAGGTAACATTTCAATGATAACCTGGTTTCATGAGTCCAGCGTGTAAAGTCTGCCAGATGGATCAATATGGACTTCCAAACAGATGACGTATAATTAAAACAATCAAAACCCAACAACGACAACATAGACCGGTGCTAGTGTAAGTGTCCCCACCCCCTGCCCTCCCCCGCTCCCCCCAACAGTGAGCCATAGCACAACAATTTGACTGTTACTTCCTGACCGTAGCGGCAGCCGAGCTCGCCCCAGTACTGCCGACCCTTACCCTGTTCCTCTACCTAAAAAAGACTTCCAAACCTTCACCCTTTACTTTATTAGAGGTTGCCGGACTGCTACTGTCACCCAGCCATGGTCAGATCTGAAAAGACATTTTGAAGGCCCCACCTTTGGGCTCGGCACCGAAAACTTCTACTAAGGTTTAATCCGTGGTCTCCACCTTCTTGCATCGAGCATTTTTGTCGGTCTCCTCTCACTTTTCGGAACCAACCTGGCAACTGACTGCTTCTGCCTCAGTGCTTTAAAAAACATTCCTCCACTTCGAAAGCTTTGGTTCCAAAACCAACCGAATATAAATCCTCGAAGCATTCTTCAGTTCTGAAACCATCCGAGACAAACATTTCAAAACATTCCTCAGTTTCCTTGCCTCCTGTTGAGCCTGTTCTCAAAACCATGGATATTAGACAAAGGAAAATCCAAATCCAACACAGAACTGGGAAAATAATGGCCTCTCGTCCACCAAAGAGGCAATGGATTTTTCAGGACGCCTTGGACACTCCAAAGCCTCTAAAAAAAAAAAAAAAAGGATAAAGGACACTGCTAAAAGCCCTACTCATCATTCTCCTCCTCCTCCTCCTCCTCCTCCACCACCACCACCACTACCTCCCCCACCATCACCACTTCCACCATCTCCTCCTTCCTCTCCTGCATCTCCACATCATGATCCTATAGATGCTACACCTCCAGGCTCACCTAGATCAAACACTGGGTGTAGACCCGTTAGGAGACCCAGACCCATGGGACATATACGATACTGATCCCATAACTCCTAATGATCTGGATCTATATCCAACTAGACCCTCCCCGCCTGAAGATGCTAGTGCCTACCAACAGGTTTTTGCTAGGGCAGCTACCTACCATGGTGTTGAGTTACATAAGGAATCATTAGAACAAGATTTCCTTTTTGACACTCTGTTGTCTACACACAAAGACGCACAGTATTTACCTATGCTTCCTGGGATGTTTGGGCACGCTGATGATGTTTTCAAGGAACCTATCCGTGCAAGGGTTATTACCCACAGGTAGATAAAAAATATAAACCTGCCCCATCAGATCCTCTGTTTATACGATCTCCGGTACCACCAGACTGTGTAGTTGCCTCCACTGCTTGTAAAAGAGCTAATAGTAAAGCAACTGGAGATATGCCACACCCTGAAAAAGAGAGCAAGCGTATCGATGCAGCAGGTAAACAGATAGCAGCCCAAGCAGCTAACTACTGGCATATTGCCAATTCCCAGGCCCTTCTAGTGCGCTACGATAGGCCTCATTGGGATGAGATGGAAGAGTTATTACAACATCTCCCTGAGGAGTATTGTAAAAAAAAGGGCAACACATTGTTACAGAGGGTCAGGCCATCACTAATAACTCTATCAGATGTGCCTTAGAGGCAGCAGATACAGCCGCAAGAGAAATAAACACCAGTGTTCTTCTCAGGAGACATGCTTGGCTCAGGTGCTCTGGCTTTAAGCCAGAGGTGGAACAAGCAGTTCTTAACATGCCCTTTGACACGGAACACCTTTTTGGGCCTCAGGTGGACTACACCCTGAACAAAATGAAAAAAGATAGACATTGCTAAAGCCATGGGTGCCTTACAAACTAATCCATCTAGAGGTTCCTTTCGTCGCTCAGGTTACAAGGGCAGATATAAATCCTCAAAATCGGACGCCTCCACTTCCTAACAGAAGCAGGGCCAATACACCTACTCTAAAGGGTTTTTCAGGGGCACCTTTACAGGTGGTAACAATAGAGGTGAGGCTGGGGTGCTTCCACCTGTGGAGCATGCCGTGCTTCCACCTGTGGAGCATGCTATACTGCAAAACAGTGACTGCCCAACCCTTCCCCCCCAACCACACAACACCAGTCGGGGAAGACTTCAGTTTATCCATTCAGTCTGGGAATCCATCACCACAGACCAGTGGGTACTAACCATTATCCAACAGTTCCAACCAAACAACACTCACAGTTCGGACTGTCAAGCTTGTACTGGAGAATGATGGTGTCTTGCATTGCCATAGTTCCACATGCAAGACTACACATGTGACCACTGCAACAGTGTCTCTCTCGCCAGTGGTCTCAAGCACAGGGTCACCAACAGGATATAGTGTTGATAGACCGCCACACTCACCGTTCTCTGCAATGGTAGAATTCCAACAATCTGTTGAAGGTGCGGCCTTTCTTGGACCCAGTGCCTCATATCATTCTAACCACAGACGCGCCAGGTTTAAGAGATTAAAATGGAGAGGCAGTTGCTTTACCACTGAAGCCCCGGTCCTGTGGAACAGTTTACCTATAAGCATCAAAGCAGCTCCAACACTGCTGTGTTTTAGGAAGCTAATAAAAACCTGGCTTTTTAACCTCTAGGGACCTCGTACCTTCACCTTGCTGCCAATCAACCAGCGCCAAGACACCCATGGGTATTCTAGCGCTTTAGAAACCTTTTAACATAACACCTACAGGACCTAACCATACAAAATCTGAGGGATGCAAGACAACAATCCCTTCACATCAGCTACTTGAAACTACAGGCAGTCTTCCTAGCACTTAAAGCTTTCCTTCCTCATGTATCACACAAGGTTGTCCTAGTCCGGGCGGACAATATGGATATGGACATATGGAATTGAGCTTCACAGTTGTTTCTTGGCAGAATATCTGCCGGTATCGGACAACATTCTTGCGGACCTGCTCAGCAAGATGCACCAGCAAACCCACAAATGGGAACTCAATTTACAAGTTCTCCTTCCCTACTTTCAAAAGTGGGGGTTCCCTCAGATTGACTTATTCGCCACAGCAAAAAATGCCAAAACTTCGCCTCCAGGTTCCAACACCCAAGGGCAATGCACTATGGATGAGTTGGTCAGGGACATTTGCATACGCTTTTCCACCTCTCCCTCTCATTCCATTTCTGGTTCCGAAGCTCACGCAAACATCACAACACATGATCCTTGTAGCTCCCACCTGGGCACGTCAACCCTGGTTCTCATCCCTACTCTATCTTTCAGTAGTTCCACATGAAAAGCTCTCCAACAGACCGGACCTTCTCACTCAGGATCATGGACAAATCAGACACCCAGACTCCAAGATGCTCAACCTAGCGATCTGTCACCTGAGGTCAGAATATATGGACATTCTTAAACAAGCACGCAGACCCACAACTAGAGCTTGTTAAGCTGCAAAATGGAAACATTTTGTTTGCTACTGTCAACCTAAGCAAATAAATCCCCTCAAAGCCACAGTACAGGACATTATTTGTTACTTGCTACATTTACCTAAATCTCATTTACCATATACTTCCATTAGGTTGCATCTTGCTGCCATAGCTGCCTATCTTCGAAATAGACCACATCTATCCCTCTTTAGGATCCCAGTAATTAAGGCATTCATGTAAGGACTCTATCAAATTATTCCACCTAGTGTACCTCCAGCACACTCTTAGAACCTAAATATTGTACTTACTAGGCTCATGGATCCTCCTTTTGAGCCTTTGCACTCATGCCCTCTTCAATTTCTATCATGGAAAGTGGCATTTTTTGTTACAATTACCTCACTCAGGCGTGTTGGTGAGCTCCAGGCCTTAACCTTAGAAAAACCTTTCAAATACATAAAGACAAACTGGTTCTTCACACTAATCCTACGTTCCTACCCAAAGTAGTCTACCAGTTTCAGCTCAATAAATCTATTGAGCTTCATGTTTTTTCCCTACCCCTGATTCTGTTGCAGAAAGAGCTCTCCATACTCTGGATGTAAAAAGAGCGCTCATGTTCTACATAGATGGAACTGCAACTTTCAGGAAAACAAAACATCTCTTCGAACTTTTTCTCCACCTCATAAAGGGAACCCTATATCCAAATCAGGCATAGCTAGGTGGATAGACAAATGCATTCAAACTTGTATCCGGTATTTGTAAAGCGCGAACTAATCACCCCTAGGGGTCTCAAGGCGCTGAGGGCCGTCTGGTAGATTAAGTGAGCCATTCCCCAGAGTCCCAAGGTGCTGATCTGAGCTGCTGCCGCCGGGGATCGAACAGTGAGCCCCGCTCGCCGGAGTCAGCCGCTCTGGCCACTGCACCACACCTCTCCCTAACTTGTTACATTAAAGCCAAAAGACCTTTACATGTAACTCCCAGAGCACATTCCTCTCGTAAAAGAGGAGCAACTGTGGCCTTATTAGTAAATATCCCAATGGCTGATATTTGTAAAACAGCTACATGGTCTACACCACACATATTTACTAAACATTACTGTGTGGATGTTTTAGCACGCCAACAAACTAATGTAGGTCAGGCAGTGCAAAGTACCCTTTTTCAAACTACTTCAACTGCCACACGCTAGCTAACACTCCTAAGGAGGGACTGCTTTACAGTCTATGCAGAGCATGTGTATCTACAGCCACACATGCCATTGAACGGATTGTTACTTATCCTGTAAGCATCTGTTTGTGACATGTAGTTCTGTAGATTCACATGCGCCCTCCCTCCTCCCCTGACGCTTGTGGCCTTTGCAGTTATGTTTTGACACACCTCTCTGATGCATTCACATTTTAGCATGGACCACTCTATTTTTACACGTTTCTTACACTCCTTTCTCACCCTCCTGCGGGAAAACAGTCTAACAAAGGAGTCTATGCCCATGCGCAGTATCACCAAGAGGAGGAGTCACTCTACATCGTGACTTCGAAAGAATCCTTCCAAGAAAAACAACTTTTACAACTCCGAACCCAACACTAGATGGCAGGAGTATGCAGAGTATGTGAATCTACAGCACTGCATGCAAAAAGAACAATTGATGGACAGAATGCTGAACAATGTCATGCATTCACCCCAGTACAGAGATCTGGGCCTAAATCCATTGTTTTTTTGTTCCCCGTGCCATTCCAGTTCAGACTCAGCCATATGCAAATCAGTCTTGACCCTGCTTCTCATGGGAACAGTCCAGTCTGAACTGCCAGGCCAGGTCCTCCCTGGACTGGAAACAACCATCCTAGGACCGGGTTCGGGGTATCACCCCTCATCAGCCAGACTAGCTTTACTCCAGTGGCATGGAGAGCACGGGACCCACGTCTGGGCATACCCGTCCCACTCCGGGTTACAAAAGCAAAAAGAATAGTTAATGGACAGAATGCTGAACAACGTCATGCATTCACCCCAGTACAGGGATCTGGGCCTAAATCCATTGTTTTTTTGCTCCTCATGCCATTCCAGTTTAGACCCAGCCATATGCAAATCAGTCTTGACTACATGCCACAAACAGATGCTTACAGGGTAAGTAACCTAATACATATATCTATCTCTATATATACATATATATGTTTAGGTCCCTATACACAGACATTTTGGAAATACAGAGGGTCAAAAGCATGTTAGGCTATTGCATTTCGGAAAGCATGCAGAAGGTTAAGATTAGTTCTCATTTATAACGAATTGATTGACTGAGCATTTGGATATATATATATATATATCCATTCATCCATCCTACTGACGGTCGCCAGTAGGTAGTCATAGTTAGGACCTTGTTTCTACTTTTTTCTTTTGACAGTATCTTTGGTGCTGTTTGACGAATCTTCGCGAAATCTTCCAAACTAATGGCCCACTCACTTTAGCTGCTGTTTTGAAAATTTTGGTATGATCCTTCAAGTGGGGGCTGAGGAAAAAGTGAGGTCCCAAAACGCTTTTTCTCCATGTTAATTTCCATAGCAAACTGTTGACGCAGCTACAGCCCGAACTGCTAAACAGAATTTCACAAAATTTGGCAGAAAGGTAGCTCTTGGTCTAGAGTGCACTCGTTTTGTTAAATGGTGTAAATCCGTTCTGTAGTTCCTGAGAAATTTAAATATTTCTCAGATATACAAATATGGCAGCGGACGATCCGCGAACCCTCCCGATCTCGAGCCTGAGATCTGATTGGCTGCCAACACTTCAAACCAGGAAGTGTTGGCAGCCATCTTGTGACTCGGTTAAACCGAGTCTCAAGGAAAAAGGTAAAAAGAATGTTAAAAAACAAAAAAATGGGGCAGGATACAAACACCCTGACCCGCCTAGGCCTGTTCAGGGGGTCCCACAGGAACCCCCAGGGCCCCAAAATAGTTTGGTTTTTTTTGCCGGTAATCGCGGTGGATTCGCGAACCCCACCAATTTTTTTTTTTTTTAATTTCTTTAGGCCACCGGGTGGGCCAGGTCCCAAGGCAGTTGACTTAATGCGGGGGCTGCGTTGGCCCCCGCAGCCCCGGGAACCACCACCTCCCCGGGGCTATTTACATTCAAATGTGGGGGGGGCACATGCCCCCCGCTGCCCTGAGGACCGCCACCTCCCCCGATGCTACATTACAACGTGTGGGGGGGCTCCTGCCCCCCCTCCCCCCACGCAGCCCCGGGGACCGGCACCTCCCCGGGGCACAGCTTAAGTAAAGTCGGGGGGTCTGCTGCGGACGCACGGCCCAGGGGACCACCACCTCCCCGGGGCTACAAAGTAGATGGGAGGGGGGCCTTGTGGCCCCCCTCCAGGAGCCCTCCATGGCCCTGGGGACCGCCACCCCCCAGGGCCGGCTCCAGCAATGTCCCGGGGTGCACTGCTCCCACCAAGCCATAGCAAGCTCTGCTACGATTCATGGAAGCGAGAGCTTGGAAAATACATTGTTCTTTGAAGGATGTATCAATGTGACATCAATAAAACATGAAATGTGCCAAGGCCCCTGAGCCTGCCACATCTCATTACCTAAAAGGTGGTTGAGCAGTAGAAACGTACACATTAGTTGTCTGTATCAACCATCGCTGCCAAAAATGTCTTGTGTGGCCAACATAAAGTTTACAAAGCCTGACAGTAGCCACTCATTGTTGCAATAGAAACATATTGCAGCAGCATGTCTGCAGGTTCACACGTCTAATCTAAGAAATGCAGGTTTCAGAATGGTGCGTTGGTCTTTTTTGTTTCTGGGCTGGATAGATACAATAAAGATAACACAATTTATTTGATTTGGTATTACACAAAATACATCAAGGATTCGCTGTTGCATTTTTCCAGCTCTGGCTGGCCTCACTGAAATCAAATAGACCGAGTCTCAGTCTCTGGTAATATGTTTGTATTTTCTTTCCTAATACAAAATTTAGGACTGGTTAGAACCCTGGTTGCGTATATCAACTTCCCTCTCAGCTGACCAGTTTGTGGCTATTAAACATTAAAAGATTCTGATTAAAGGCTATGAGTTTCACCTCCTTTTTAGGTTTCGCCTGCGCTGTGCTTGTGAAATCTGTTGTAGTAAATATATCTTAAAAGGGACTTGCATCCCACCTTCACTTATTATTGGTCCTTGTAAGTTTACTTTTCCTCATTTCTATTGGTTGTAGGCGATCTTTTTCCTGTTCTTCTGTGTGTGTTTCTCTTATCGGTTTCCATCGACAAAGTACTGTGTTCATCCGCTTTGGTGGAACTTTTTAAAAATCTTAGCCTGCTGTCACTATAAGAGCTACACCCTTGCTTTTCAAAGTTAAAGCACTGCTCAAGTGCCATGGCCTGAGTGCGCTATTATCTCAGTGGAGATCCTCCCACATGCCTTTTATTTAGGGGTGGGCGGAATTTGCGTAGTCGCGCTACGCAAAGCTCCGCGAAACGGTAAAAAATCTCCACGAGCACGCAAAAGTTCCGCGAACACGCGGAATTGCTTGTTCTGCCCGTTTGCGATGCTTTTTTCCTGTTCGCGAACGCTGTTTGCGTGCTCGGGGAGAAATATCTCGCGAACACGCATTTTTAAAGCGCGAACAAGCAAAAAATTCTGCGAAGCCGCGAATCGCGGAATTTTGGGTAATTCCGCAGAACGCGAAATTACCCAAATTCCGCAAATTCCACGAGCGGAACGGAATTTACCACCCAGGCCTACTTTTATTCCTTCTCCGTGCAACGGACGAAGCATGCACTACCTAGTGCCACCGGGGGCACAAGCAGGGACCCACTTGAGTGTGTGCCTCAGCCTCACCGTCCCCCTTGGGCACAAGCAGGCATCCACTTCAGTACTTGTTTTTTTAATTTCCATATTGTATTTTTTTCTCAAACGACTAATGTATTTTTGGGGCCTGTTGAGGCGTATCACCTTTGGCTTGTTAATGAGGCGTCGTAAGCTTTTTAGGGACACCATCCATTTCTTCAGCTGCTATTAGTACACGTGCGTTATCGGCACATGGGGGTGCGGTTAAGGAACCGATAATGAACTGCCTTCTGCTTTCATCACACAGCCAGTCGCTGGCAGGAGAGTGTTAAGTGCACTCAGATTATAGTGAAATATCAAATGTAAAGCAATAGCCATGTGAAGCATGCCATGTTTTATAACTTTGCTGAGAACTGCAAAGCAGAGCGTTGCTCCTCTCTTCTCAAGACCCATCTGTCCTCCAGCACTTTCCCAAACCTGCATTGATACATGGCCACAATCAATCT
Organism: Calotriton arnoldi; assembly: GCA_963921515.1. Taxonomy (NCBI): domain Eukaryota; kingdom Metazoa; phylum Chordata; class Amphibia; order Caudata; family Salamandridae; genus Calotriton; species Calotriton arnoldi. Next base: position 2,273,990 of record CAWUFW010001667.1, read on the forward strand.
TGAGGAGGTGCTGAAGAGAGCCAGACGAAACTTAAGCAGGGGTTACGAGAGCACATGATTTTTGTCAATCGCCCGTTGAAGCTCTCCTTCTCGGGCACTGTGCATTTTAATGCAGTCCTAGTTTTATTCCTCAGATACTGTAAGCGGGGCTGCCGTCTCAGGTTTTATGTGCAGCATGACCTGTGACCCGGGACTGCCGTCACTACCTCTGAGCACTTCCGAGAAACCCAAAACTCACTGTGGTGCATTTACAGACTGGGACCCTGCTGAGGATGTTACTCTTCGCTGATGACTTATTACTGCGCTTCTTGGTGCGCTCTACTGTCCGTGTGGTCCCTATTACACTTGTAGCAGGTGTTAGTTAGAAACCAGCGAAATGTTACATAAGTTCTCAACCACACAAGGATGAAAGGTTAGATGGTCCAGGCAGAGTCAAATCTGTATTTTCAGGTTAATTACAGATCTCTCCAATGGATGCATTGATCTACTGTGGTAATGTGATGTAGCACCTTGAGACCCTTATGGGCGGGTAGTCGCCCTTTACAAGAAACCTGATTTGATGTTATGGCATCTTATCAACTAATTGATTGTACCACAGTTTAAATTAAAATAATGTTGTTTTTTTAAACCAGATGGATGTTAAGTATTTTTCAAGAAGCATGTGCGGCAACTTGGTTTTTCCATTTCTTTTCGAGAGCTGCGGTCATTCTTGGATTTCTATCAAGCAAGAGGTCTCTTTCGTTGCCTACTGCTGCCGGGTCTTGACTGGAAGACTAAACCAGAATTGGCAAAGCAAATAGGTTTTGCCTGTGCAAAATATATTGGCTTTGTCAATGTGTTTACATTGTTTTTTAACATGTCTTAAAGTGAAATAAAAAAGTGCTATGATGTGGCCAGCATTGACCACGTCATAGTGCTTTTTTTTAATTTTTTTTTATACTTTAAGCCATGTTGCACACCAGCTCAACTTCTGTGCACCATATAAATAACATTGACAAAGCCAATAGATTTGGCATAGGCAAAACCTATTGGCTTTGCCAATGCTTGTTTAAAATGCTCTTAATGACTTTAGGACAGACCCTGACTCCAAGTGGGCTCAGTCCTTAGGCTATGTAGGGCATTTTTCATTGACCGGCACCAGATTGTGAATCACTTTTGGCCTTACAGCTCATCACATAGAAGTGACCCTAGGGTGCTAGGGTTTATTCCTATACCAACACTGACATATAGCTGATTCACCGGCCCGGAGTTCATTTAGCAGGCTGAATTCTAACCTAATCTATGTTTGGGATGACACATATGGTAGAAAAAAAATAGGCGCCTGAATAAATTGCATTGGGCTAGGTTTAATCAGACAATTTGCCCTGGAGAGACTCCTTGCCATATTTTAAGGCTGGTAAGAATTTGTTTTATAATGCAATAGAGGGACCAGATAACTCACTTAATAAACGATACAGGGAAGATGAGAGTGAAACTGATTTTGGTTTTAGGGTAGTTAAGTGATCTTGTGGTGCTGTGGGCACCCTGAAACAATTTCTGGATAACAGTAAGTAATAGAAATGATAATGTTAATAGCGCTTCTTATTCCAAATCATACTCTGCTGTATGTAGGATAAAGCAGTGGTTACTGAACACAGACACCGCAGCGCCACCTATTCTGTTCATAATCAAACTTGTATCTTTTAGGTCATCCATCCTCAGTGTCTACACTCAGGCCTATGAATCGCTATTAATAAGTTATATATTTAAACGGAGTACCACGTAATTAAAATTTGTAATTTTGAAAAAAAGCAAGTGCAGGTCCATTTTCTTCTGAACAATAGGAAAAATATAGAATGAGTGTGTGATTTAGTAAGAGGGGTTTTGTCTGCACTTTTTGACTATTTTAACTGCTGTTCTGTTTTATTGCAAAATGCAAGAATCTCATTGTACAGTGTAGTACTTCCATTTCTGATTTATCATTTCGTCACATGCTTTTCGACATGACACCAGTGGCAGATTAACTATTAAGATTCTGAAGTAGGTTGCTCGGTGAGTGTGGGTGTACAGTTCAGAAAACATAGCACACTCATTCTAAATATTGTCTTTAGGGACTGTCATTTTGCATTAATTCACAGTGCGTTACATGTGAACAACCTTCAAACCAATTTTTATAAAAATAGTAAATTTATTTTAATCCTAAAAATATTTTTCGATACAACTGGAAATTGGTATTTGTAAGATATTTGATGGTAAATTACCATTTGTTCATCTTTAAATTTAATCCCATAAATATTTATATAGTTATCTCCAGGTTTAAATGTTCCTGTGTTGATTTAAAAAGAAGCCAGTGCTAACAAAGATACTTAAAGACATTTCTTTCTCCGTTAGATAACTTTCTTTTAAAGAGTGGCGGGGACTGCACTTACATTCATCAGTTCATTGAGTGCCAGAGTGAGTACAGAGAAGTCATAATGCTGACTTCTTTTTAATTAACTACTGTGACTTGTCTGCATTAGCACTGTTTTAAGTAATATTTGTTTTGTTGTTTTACGTGGCACACAAGTGCAACATACATTGTCTTTCTTTAAGTTCCTGTTCTGAACTTGGTAAACAGTCCATCTAAGGTACTATTTTCTAGTGAAAAAGCCAATTTGCACAATATAGCGAAAGAATGGCAAGACTAGCTAGACGGCTTAGTGGGGTAAACGCACACCACCGACATCTGCCTTGATGTGGAAGTTACACGATGGATACCCATGAAGACAAACTTACCCATCCCTTCTTATGTGAACTGTAAATCAAGTACCATTAAGTGGGGGTAAGAGTGACCCAAGTGAGTAACCATGCTTGGAAATTACATTAAGTGGTAAATAATGAAGGCATCACTGGAGATGCTTGTGGAATGCTCCCTTGCACATGTCATATTTTGAACTAGTGAATAGTAAGATTAACGTTATGGAATTCCATTTTTTAATTAGTTTTCACCCAACTGTATTCTTCTAAAAGGTTTTGCAAGGAAACTGGTAGTACGTAACAAAATTAAGTTTGTGTCCCATTAATTTCATTTGCCTTATAAATATTTGAGTGGGAAAGCGGACTAAAAATTAATTTGCTTGAATCTCGGATTCCTTTCAGATAGGATGGAGGCTGGCCAATAAGTGTAACAAGGCAACCACCCTTGAGCTCATGCACGTGCCACGTCCATCCGGAAAAAAGAACCAATTATACATAAAATTTGTTGGCCCACCAAACACCAGCTTTGATTTTCTTTAACGGGCTATCTGTTCTGGAGGATTTTCAAGTAGTCCGTGACACCTCCCTCCTGCTTGAAGAGGGATGTCCTACTGTCTCGTGTCACCCAAGTCTTGCACATCTAGTTGAACCGAGTACTTTCCAATTTTTTAGAGGTACTCTCTTGTCTTTGTCGTAGTTAGGCTATCGTCCATGAACATAAGGCATTTTAACCCTGGTGAAACAAATTCCTTTTTCATGGCTGCGTGTTTAATTATCCATTCCTTTCACTACTTTTGCATAATCAGAAGTACTGTATCCAGTCCCTCTTCACCATTTTTCTCGGGTGACATCACTGATTTTTAATGTTAGTGGCTGTTCTATGCCACCTGGATTCACCTCCTCCATGTGTCCCTTCACATCCTTTGCACTCTCCCAACAGGCCAGCTAACTATTCTCAAGTTATAAGCCCCCTTTGAGTTGAGAAGTCTTTTTCACCTTGTCTTCAAGGTGCACAGTCAAAGTTGCTTAAAAGCACTAAAACTCGATTCCCTTTGTGTTAGTCTCCTGTTAGGCTGTACATTTTTCTGCCTATTTTCCCCTTTCTGTAGTGCTGATTAGACCCCCATACTCTTGATCACATTAGTTCCAATCTGGATTTGGCTGTCATATTAGCTTTCACATTTTCTGCCTTCAAGTGCTTATCTACTATCATGCCATTGCTCCCTTCAGCTTTTCTAGAGGCCTGCCACCACGTGGTCTTGCACGTCTGCCATTCCTTTGGCACCATCTTCTTTGTGGGTGAATGGCTGCAAGTAAGCTGCTAAGGGGCTCGTTATCTTCTGTTTCTTTATGGGAGCTTACTCACTAGTAGGTGGTCCTTCAGAAGACTTACTGTCTGCCCCTTGCGCACTTCTGTGCCAGACATAGTGTCTAGCAACCTAGTGTGTCACCAGTCTTTGCCAGTACATTGTATTTAACTCTGTGGTCTGCCTCGTGTGAAGGGTGAGAGGGATCATAGTTTGCTACCAGACAGGCAGTCTCTTTGTGAAACTGACGCACTCACCATTAGCAGACTTGAGCAGAGATATCTTTTCGCCCAATGTGAAAGGAGGAGCCGATGAAAATGTATCCACCTGACTTCGTTGCTTCATCGTTTCATCATCAAGTTCATAGTGTAAGGGTGGATTCGTCAGTTATCAGAGGAGAAACTCTTACTCCTGCAGGTCTTGCAGACTTGCCCCATCCAGCTGAATGTTTACAAGTTGTAACGTTTTACGAGCGGTGTGTTTCCTTTATTTGACTACAGCGGTCTTTAAAGCACCATTGCATAATCTAGAACACATTGACACAAATAAATAGTATTGCTTGAGATACAGAATTTATTGCAATATACCTTTAATTTCATATTGATTTTAATAGTATTTACACTTGAAGAACATTATTTTGGCCAATCTGGTATATTTGGCCTTCAACAAGCCTGATATTACAACCTACACATTCGTACGGTTCCTGAAAATCGTAATGCTTCTGTACTGGTTTATTGTTTAACCACCAAGAGTCAAAATGTCAAAGGAATATTAAAGAACTTTCTCAGTTTCTGCCTCCTGCTACGTCTATTTTATTTAATCAGCTCATGTAGTAAAAACGTAACAGTAAACACATTTTCCATTGTGCTCATGCACATAAGATGCCTTTTATTTTCTAGGTTTATGTATTTCCGCCATTTTTTCTGCTTTAGAACGCACAAATTCCCCTTAGAAATAAGGATTGGGACGTGGAAGTGCACATGGAGGGAGCATGGTTCTGGACATTGGAACGGAGTAGGTTAGAAGTAAAGATGAGTGGCGTAGCAGAATAACACTAGAGTTTTGCTAATGATAATTCCCATTTTTCCCTGTTGACTGAACTTTGTTTCTATTGTCCCTTACTGTAAGTCAGTGCCAGTAGGCCAGCTATCATTGGTTAAATTGTAATTTCCAGTGGGTTTTGGCTGCACCACCTTTTGGAGTAACCCTGAAAAAGATTGCTTAATTTATATGCTGGTTGATCCTTTAGAAATAACACAGCAGAAGATAAAGTGCTCCAGGCTGGGTACTTTCGAATTCATTATAGGTCCCATCTCCCTCTCCAACTATGCCCTTTTTCAGTTGTGGTTCAGGTAATCACCTTGAAGATCTTTCTCCTGCTTGCTTTTTGTTTGTGGGAAGATCTTGAAAGAGCAGTGTTTTAACGTTGACATTTTTGCCTGGCATGCAGCTTTTTTTTTTAATGAAGATAAACATGTGTTCAACTGTTTGTGATCCCCTCAAAAACAGAGAACAGAGGCCTTGCCAAAATATAAAGAACATTTCCTACAATAGGAAGGGGTATTATAGAACTAAATATGTTCCATGGATGTGCACGTAAAAACTTTGGGGAATTTCTTTTTTTAATCAGTTCTTTGCCCGGCGAGCACATGTTTGAAATAAAGTTTTCTCATAGTTTTGTTGTACAGATCATAGGATAGCATACAAGGGAGTTGCAGTACATTTTACCTGTGGCAATCTGGTTGCAATCCAAAGGTTGCTATAATCTATTCAGGTTATTCAGTGTTAATGGAACATGTGGCTCACTTTGCAGGGGACAGCAATGACTGTGGAAATGTTTGATACTCGCTGTTCATCTCATGGTAGATATCCAATGACCTTAATCTTGCATAGTATTCTAAATGGCTCAATACTTTAAGGTGTGGCCTTTGTAAAAAGACCACCACTAGTTGATTTTACAATACCACGCTGAATGTACAGCTTTTGGTATTTGCTAATGGGCTACAAACAAGTAGTCATCAAGACAAAGATGCTTTTATCCACCCGAAGATAAACTAAATAAATCATTCCGCACAAACTTTCATGCTGTTTGATCCCTAGTTTCGTTCATACAAGTATGATGGATTTACAGTTTACCTGCCTAAAAAAGACTGCAGTGAATGGTTTTAGTTCTTTGCATCTCAGTTGACGTTATTGCTACCATCTGTTCACCGCAAACCTCAGGATTGCTTTTTGACAGATCTCTGCTTACTTCTATTTCCAAACCGCTTTGCAAATTGTTCCAAGGGTGGTGGAAGCTAATATAAATCACTTAGGAGGATGTGTGTCCATCATAGTTTTTCCATCTCTTATATATATTTGTTGTTAGTCCGCAGCATGAGGAAACAAACAAAGCAAATTCTGTGAAAGCTTTTTTTCTTATAGAGTGTTCTAACCACAGGTTCTTCATATTTTGAGTATTTCCTAGGCCTGTAGGTGGCGCAGTTCGGCTCCACAGATGCCGTTTCGTATCGGAAATGACGTGCGGAGCCTATATAGGCTCCATTCATGTGCACTTGACGTAAAGTCCCTAAGGTCCTACTCCATCTCATGTAGGCCCCGGCTCCATCTTAGTTCACGGAATCTGCCATCTTCCTTAGCCTAGACAATGGAAGCCACCATATTCCCTGATTTATGCAGCATCATTGTCATGTCTGCCTTTTAACACAGATGTTGCCAGATCTCATCTTTCTAGGAACTGTGATATCGTCAAGTTCTTCGATTAATGACATAGATACAATATCCAATGTGACATTCGTCTGGGTCAAATGTCTACTCCTCATCATGTCAAGGTTAAATAAGAACACATACAGACATTTAATCAACATAAATTAGTCTGAATTTACTTTGTTTTACCTTGTATGTTCATAAGAAAATGTCTGGGACGCATACCTTGATGTACATAATCGATGTCAGACATAAGAAGCTTGCTTCTGTTGAAGATCCCACATGAAGTTCCAGTAGGGTTGAGTGCAGCTAATCCTGAATGCTCGATTTTAGGCAGGGAGAAACTTGTATGACGATCTGTTCAAACTCCGTATTTGTCCACTCTTCCCACATACAGTAAACCCTCTGTCGCGATAGGAAAGTAATGTCCTCCACCTTATTTCATAAACACTGCTGCTGCACACCTGGAGATTATGCAGTGCCAGCTCATATCCTTTTGCTTCCTGATGAAAAAATGACACGTCTTCCGAGCTGCTAGGAAGCCCACTAGGGCATCTATTTATGCGGGTCATTGGAACAAAATTGAGAAGTGTGGCTCAATGGTTAGAGCGGCAGACCCTGATGCAGAGATCTGGCCCGGGACCAGGGTTCAATTCCCGCCTCGACGGGTCTTGGGCTCAACTTCCTCGGACCTGATAATTCTCGCCTCGGTGCCTATTCTAATCATGGGTCCCACTCTGCAACTCTGGGCAATAGCTTGCTTAATCTCCACAACGGCCCCACCAGCGCTGGGATGCCTGGCTTCACCTTGGGGGTGCCCAGGAGTGGACATTTCACAGGGAAAAGCCAGGAAGGGTTCCACAGCGGTATGCGTACAGCGCCAGGAAGCCCCAGGGTATCAGTGCGCTTTACAAGTACAAATTAATTCATTCATTCATTCGTGATGCAAGTTGGAATACATAGATCCATTCCAATCCAGTATTTCTAACACTCTGCCATTTGTATGTCCTCTTACACATAGTGTCTGGCAATAGCTACAGTAAAGTGATATTTGGCTGCTCTATGAACCTTCATGTACTACTCTGATCAGGTGTTCCCCTTTTAATTCACCATTAATGGTATGTTTTCTTAAAAATTCATTTTAATTGTTTCTTTAACCTCTGTTTAATTGTTTCTCAGTGGAATTGGCTCCTAGTGTTAACTTTCTTAATGACAGTATTGTTTGTGGCAATAACTTTAGCTCCAAGGACTGTAGAATTTTAAGTCCTCCCATTTCATTCACCTTTCACAGTTTTCTACGTGGATAAGTCAGTCCTCATACAAGCCCATTCTTTCTACCCAAAGTACCATCTGCCTTTCACATGGACAAGTCGTGTACACTTTTCATCCTTCTTCCCTTCTGATCCCACCACAGAGGAAGGGTGGCGGCCACACAGACTTGACCCCAGATGTGTTGTGTCCTATTACGTAGATCACACTCGACAAAACTGTGTGGATGATCCGCTATTTGTGGCATCGCCATAGCTAAGAAGTAAGGAATCTGTGGAAAGATGTATTCATCTGAAGAAGTTTGTCACTTGACTTGGCCATAGTATTTCTGGTAGATATATTATCTTCCTGCAGATTTCCTACTGCCCTCTATACTCCTTTGAGTTAGTTCTGTGATCATACAATCCAAGGTATGCAAACATGTTACTCGCTCTTTTTGTAGCTTGTGCTGAGCCGTATGCCTCAATGACATAAATACCAGAAGTGACTCTAATATACTTTGATGTCGTCCCTTCTGACAGCTGGAGCGACGGCTGAAGAATCATGGTTCCACCTGGGGGTGCTGGAGAGCTGTTGCTAGGGAAAAATGTCTGGATTAGTCTGTTATCTGGAGGGATGTTCATAAGGTGAAGGATCTTTCGTATACTGAAGTAAATCCCAGGGGATTGTTACAGATGGAAATGCTCTTTTTCTCTACTTTTTTCAGAATTGGCGTCCCCTGGTATATTTGTTTGGCATGGGATGCTGTTCAAGGAAGGATACATTTAAGATTTACTGTGGTGGATTTGGGTAATTTTTGCAGAATCAGATTCCCTCCTTTTAGATTTGTTAACAACACTATCTGATTTGCTTAACCGAAACAGTCTGGTGGGATGTTAGGCTTAATTTTTCCCAGTAGATGTTATTGGTGCTGGGTTTGAACATTTTTGGTACATGAGATAATCATGTTAGCTTACTATACACAGTAAATCCTAAAGATTTGGGGAAGAGACAAGTTTTGTTGAGATTGCTTGTGTGTTGCACATTTTTCGCCAATATTGAATGTCATAGTTTTCTGTGCTGGATTTCAGAAAAATTCATTTTTTTGTCTGGGTTAGTTTTAGGGAGTAGTCCTAATTCAAGTCTTCTAGGTTATTGAGGAAAGACCTGATCATCTTAATGTCATCCAGGGACGGCGTCTTAAGGAAGAGTCAAGTGTTGACTGCTTATTGATAGGTGGTTATGTTTCATTGACCTTCCTGTACAAGTTCCAGTGCATAATATAGAGATTGAAAATTGGTGATAATTCGGCCAGTGTGCGTGGATAAGAGTTTTGTAGTCCATTGTATCAAACTCCGCTGAGATATCTAGCAGGACTAGGAGGTAGACAAGTTCCTATACAAAATATGCTATGCATGAAAGCTCAGCAATCTACACCTCGTGGGAAGAGCAAACCATTAACAAACTCCACAGGTATGTAGAAAATGGTTCAGCCAACAAACAGTTAAGATACAAACTATCAGAAAGGTGATTTAGTATTTATGCCTGGCAGTAATGGTGCTGTGAAAACATTGCTGCTTACGTTAAAAGTTGGATGAGATACAAGGACTGGTCCTTTGTGTACAATTTGTTTCCTGATTAAATTGAATAGCCTCCGGTTGTGCAAAGAAGGTTATACAAATCCTCTCTAAACTCTGCTCTAAGTCGAGCTTTGTGCTGGGTAGGATCCTGACGATCTGGTATCTTTTTCAGAGTACTTCTCACTCCTGTAGTATCATGCTTTCATTTGCTAATACTTCCTCCCCAGACTTTGTATGCTTTTCTTATTCTTATAATGATGCGTGACACTCCTGGTTTGGCAGCCGGTGTTCCCAAAATACTCAGCTTCTCCATTTTCAGTTTTTTCATTTTTCTAAAACTTTATTTGTGCTCATATTAAGGTAATGCCCTACTGAACGTCTGTGTTCTTGTGTTTGCTTGTGACTTTCCCCTATATTTTTCACTTCCAATGGAGTCATTCAGGCCTTCATTTTGATTTGTTTTTGTTTCACTACTGTTAAGTGCTGGGGTTGGCTCTTAAAGTACTAGCTCCATTCTGCTCCCACAGTTCTTCTCCTTGTTACCAACCCAGAGTGTGTGCAGTGCTACAAATACAGCATTACTTAACCTGTGCAGAGACTGCAAGCCCTGCAATGTGCTGATTTTCAAAACAAGGAAAATTAAAATAACAAATCTGATAGGTAGTTCTAGCTGCAGATTTCTTACCTTTGAATTTCCCAGGCGTCAGACTGGATCCGGAAACTTTTGTGTGAGCAATACCCCTGCGCGCTGTCGGGTGGCTCCATTCGGCTCCACGTGGCATTGTTGGCGGTGGATGTGACGTCGCGGTCACCTATATTGGTGCCACCCAGGCATGCGGACGTCAGTACTTTTCTTTCCATGCCAATTAGCGCTGATCTGGAGAAGAGCTTACCCCTCTGTCTCTTTTTAACAAAATGTTTTCGCCGTTTTGTCGAAGATTTCTTCATTGTGTTGAGGATTACCTCTAGAAAGGTAGGGTTTAAGCCTTGTGGTGCCTGTCACCGCACCATATCGGTTACCGACCAGCACCTTGTGTGCTTATGGTGTCTCGAGTGTGACTACAAATCTACATCTTGCTCGGACTGCCGGGCCATGGCGCTGAAGGCTTTAAGGAAGCGGTCCCTAAAGCTTCTTGCGGCCTAGCAGTTGACGCCATCAAGCCTTCATCGCACTCGAGGTCCTTGGAACACTCGGGGAAGAAGCACAAGAAGACCAAGTCTAAACGGTCTTCGACTTCATCTCGTCCATTAAGGATTGACAAGTAAGGAACATCGATGTTCCAGACACGGTTCTGTGGAACCGGTGTCAGGTACGACTCCGCGCCTCCCCCCCATTTCTGGGAGCTGGAGTGACCCCCGCTTAAGTAAGAGTTTTACGAGGCCACGCGCTGAGTATTTGAGCGGGTTGACTCCTCTGGTGTGCCTTCGGGCCCGCGGGGTCAGAAGAGGCCCCATGGGGTTCCGTGCTGACGGCTATGGCCAGCGGGGTCTCATGGATCCTATCTGGATTGGTGCTGGTTGTGACCTTTCCCGACCCGGAAGTCGATGTTCCTTGTGCCGTCGGTGCCAACCGACTGCGCCAGCCCCATTCTGATTCCAGACGGATCGGCCTCGACGGAGCCCAGGGGCTCTAGGTCATAGCCTCAACGTTTTGAAGAGGCTTCAGGCATGCAAGAGTGGGAGAGGGTCACTGGACTCAATAGAACACCAGTTAGACACTCCAGGTGAGGAATTGGACTGGTATGAGTAGCTTGGGCAGTCCAGTGTACTGGACAACTCTCTAGATACTGGTATGCTCTCTTCACTTACTGTCGCAATGGAGGAGGGAGCTTCTTATGCTATGGTGGTGAAGAGGGCAGGAGAGGTCCTTGGCCTGGAGCTGCCCTTGGTGCAGGTCAAGACTAACCTCTTGACTGAAGTGCTTCAGCTTGGGGCGTCCTCATCTGAACCCCTTTTGCCCTTTAATGAAGCACTAACAGATGTCCTTCTAGGCATGTGGTCCAAGCATAGCACAGGGGCTCCGGTGAACAGGACAATAGCACGCCGCCATCACCCTGCCCCGGGTGATCCAAGTTTCCTCATCCAACATCCTACCCCTGAGAGCTTGGTGGAAGTCTCTGCATCTTATGACGCGCTCCCCCGGACAGGGATTCAAAGAGGTTAGATGCACTTGGTAAAATTATGTTTTCTTCCACCAGCCTAGCATTGCAGTCGGTAAACACAGCATGCCTTTTGGGCCATTTCTCACACACCTTATGGGAAACGGTTGCTCACATGCTGCCATAAGTCCCAGAGGAGGCCCGAGCTGTGCTCCCCCAAGCAGTGAGAGATGGGAGAGATGCGCCAAAGTGACTCGCTGGGCGGAGCGGTTTTGTTGACCGTGGCCTTGTGGCGCCACACCTGGCTGAGAAAATCTGGCTTTTTGGGTAATGCCCAGGTCAACCACATGGACATGCCTTTCAATAGGACTGGTCTCTTCGGAGAGAAGGCCGACTCGGCACTGGAGCGCTTCAAGGACTTGCGGGCTACAGCCAGATCCTTGGGCCTCTCTGTGACACCTCGCCTCCAATCTACTTTTTACCCCATTCGGGGCAATGGAAGGAGCTTTCATCTGCGTCAGCCATACCCCAGCCACCGTCCTGCACAGGCTTCCAAAGTTGTGCGAGGACATGGACGCGGTGCATTCCGACCTCTTGGGAATGGTAGCCAGAGGCCCTCCGCCACTCCCTCCCCGGCAGCTGCATGCTCAAAGTCCTCCTAGTTTAGTTCTGCAAGACCATGGAAGTCCAGTTGGAGGGAGAATCAAACATCATCTCCACTACTGGCATTCCATAACATCGGACAGATGGGTCTTGCAGATCGTTCGAAATGGTTACTCCCTTCCTTTCCAATCTTTCCCTCCTCCTTTACCTCCATCTCAAGAACGGCTGGCGAAGGATCATCTTATCTTGCTCCGAGAAGTTGTTACAGCTCTCCTGGCCAAGGGGGGCTATAGAAAGGTAGGCAGTGGTTGTTATTCCAGCTACTTTCTGATACCCAAAAAGAACAAAGATTTCGTCCTATTCTAGACCTCCGGACCGTCAATCTCTATCTCAAAAAGGAGAAGTTCAGGATGCTCACGTTGACCCAGGTCTTGTCTTCCCTAGACCAAGGAGACTAGCTGGTAGCATTGGGCTTGCAGGATGCATATTTTCACATCCCCATCCTGCCTGCCCACAGGCGTTACCTGCGGTTGAAGGTAGGCCACAAGCACTTTCAGTTTACTCTGCTTCCCTTTGGCCTTACCAGCGCCCCTCTGCTGTTCACCAAAGTGATGGCGGTTGTCACAGCTCATCTGCGCAGATTAGGGGTTTCAGTCTTCTCCTACCTAGACGACTGGCTGTTGAAGGTGTCCTCGCACCAGGCTGTTGTTTCCCACCTCCAGACTACAGTGGACCTCCTGCATTCAATGGGGTTCACTATCAACGTGCTGAAGTCACACCTGACTCCTTCTCAGATGCTCTCTTTCATTGGAGCTTTTCTGGACACAGGTGAAGTTTTGGGCTTATCCTTCCGAGCAACGAGTCCAGGATATTCAGGTTACGATACCGATGTTTCACCCTCTATCCTTGATTTTGGAGAGAATTACTCTGTGGCTGCTGGACCTCATGCATCATGTTGTTAAATCATGCCAGATGACGTTTTCGGGTTCTGCAGTGGGACCTGAAGTTCCAGTGGACGCAGCATCAGGGGATTCTCTCCAATGTGGTCCATATCGCGGAGGAAATTGCAAAGGACCTGCATTGGTGGCTAACGGACTGCAGTTGGGTCAGAAGCAGAACTGTCTCCTGTCCCCAACCAGATCTAACAGTGGTGACAGATGCGTCACTTCTGGGATGAGGCGGCCATTTGGGAAAGGTGGAGATTAGAGGACTCTGGTCTCCAGTGGAATCCGGACTTCACATCAACTTGTTAAAGCTCCGGGTGATCCGACTAGTATTGAAAGCATTCCTTGCCTCTGTCAAGGGGAAGTTAGTGCAGGAGTTCACGGACAACCCCACCGCCATGTGATACTGCCAGAAGTAGGACGGGGTCAGATCGTGGACTCTTTTTCAAGAGGACCTGAGTCTGTGGACATGCCTGGAACAACAGGGCATAACCCTGGTGGTTCAACACCTGACAGGTTCTCTGAATGCCAGGGCAGACTAACTCAGCCATTGATGCCTAGCGGATCATGAATGGCGTCTCCAGCTGGTGGTGGCGCAAGGACTGTTTCAGCAGTGGGGAGAGTCTTGGTTAGATCTGTTTGCCTCGGAAGAGAATGTGCATTTTCTGCAGTTTTGCTTTGGAGTATCCAAGGCAGCTATCGCTCGGCAACGCATTTCGTCATGAGTGGAGCTCAGGCCCCTATACGCCTTCCTACCCATCCCACTCCTGTCCTGAGTTCTCAAGAAGATCAGGAACGACCGGGCCCAATTCATCTTTGTGGCTCTGGACTGGGCGCAGAGAGTTTGGTATCCTGAGCTTCTGAAAATGAGCATCGATCCTCAGATCAGGCTGCCTCTCCAGGAGGATCTTCTGTCGCAGCAGCAGGGGAGGGTTCTCCACCTGAACTTGTCAACTCTCCGCCTCCTTGCGTGGAGATTGAGTGGCGACAGCTGATAGCTTTCGACCTTCCCCCCTCAAAGTTTGTACAGTTATTCTGGCGGGGAGGCTGCCCGCCACCAAGTCGGTACATGCCTGCCATTGGCAAAAATGTGTAAAATATTTTACAGAAAAGTCTAGTGACCCTCTTTTTGTGAAATATTCTTCTCTTTATTCTTAACCTTGCGCAGCAGGGCTCTGCTCTGGGCACTCTAAAGGGTTATCTTTCTGCTCTGTCTGCTTTCCTGCGGCTGCCTAACCAACCCTCTTTATTCAATTTCCCTATTGTAAATAAGTTCCTGAAAGGGCTTGTACATATGTTTCCCCTACACCCTTCATTATGCCTTAGTGGGATCTGAACCTGGTTCTCACTTACCTCATGTGTGCTTGCTTTGAGCCGCTACATTATTGTCCCCTTCGGTTGCTTACCATCAAGACAGCATTTCTAGTGGCATTATTATCTGCCCGGAGGGTGAGCTGCAGGCTTTGTCATCCAAATCTCCCTATCTTATGGTATTACCAGAAAAGGTGATGCTTTGCACCCAAGCCTTTTTCCTGCCTGAAGTGGTGACCCCATTCCATCTGGGTCAGTCGGTCACACGGCTCACCTTTTATGCTCCTCCACATCTCTCTAAGGAACAGGAGCGACTCCATCTTCTAGACTCAAAAAGAGTGTTGTCCTTCTACCTTGACTGCACAAAAGAGTTACGGGTGGAGGACCAACTCTTGGTGGGCTACGTGGGAGCTAAAAAAAGTCAGGCAGTTCAGAAACGAACCATTTCACACTGGGTCATTATCTGTATTAAGATCTGCTACGCCCTGGCTATAAAACTGCCTCCTGAGGGCTTATGTGCCCATTACACCAGAGGGGATGCTGCAACCATGGCGTTGACTCGGGGAGTACCAGTCCTGGAAATGTCAGGCAGCAACGTGGGCTTCCCTGCGCACATTTACCAAACACTACTGCCTGGACTGTCTGGTCCTCAGGGATGGGCATTTCGCCTGTTTGGTCCTGTGGGACTTTTTAGTCTAGTAATTTGTCCGCAGCCCAGTGCCAGGATGGTATGGCTTGGGTATCTATTCAAAGTTAAGGAATCTGCAGCTAGAAGTCTCTATCAGATGAACAAGTTACTTACCTTGGTAACACATTAACTGGTAGACACAATATCTGGCAGCAGATTCTTTACAGACCCACCCATGCCTCCCCACTCTGCGGACACATTTGTAGAGCTAGATTTTATCCCCTTTTAAGGGCCCTAGTTTGGACACCTACTGATCAGTCTAATTCATGGCTCTGTGCTCCTGACGTGGCAAGTCGTGTAAAGAAACTGACGTCCGCGTGCCTGGGTGGCTCCTATATAGGTGACCGTGACTTCATATCCAACGCCACCACACGGAGCCGAATGGAGCCACCCAACGGCGCGCAGGGGTATTGCTCAAGCAAAAGTGTCCGGACCAGTCTGATGCCAGGGAATTTCAAAGGTAAGGAATCTGTAGCTAGATATTGTCTCTACCAGAAAATGCTGAAGGTAAGTTGTTCTTCATTTACAAACTGTACAATACCATTGACCATATGCCTGATTACCACTGTAGAGGGTGCTAGGAAAGAACAGCTTAGCAGTGCTAATAGGAGCTGCTGTGTTTCTCGATCTTAAGCATGCATGTAGAGGAAGCAACAGCTTAGCAGTGCTAATAGAAGCTGCTGTGTTGCTCTACCTTCTGCATGAGTACAGAGGAAGCAGCCCCTGGTAGGCAGCAGGTAAATGAGCGGAGTCTCAGTTTGAAAATCCAGTGGGACCGACTCATCCTTTTATTCACGGTTGATAACTGAACTGATGCAATGGTCCTGCCACTTTTTAATGCCAAAAAGGGCTATGATATTTAGGATGTTATTCTGTTCCTACCCTCCATGCATTCCCAGAGTTCATTCAGAACAACATTGCTTTTATCATAGTGGCGACAACGGGTTGTAGCCCTTCATCAAAAACCTGTCTCAATAACTGCATTTGCTGCATATCTGCATCAGGAGCCTTTGAGTTTGAAGATCTGTTCAAATACATGTTTATATAGCAATGTTTATCTCCCTTAATTGTGTTTGTAAATGCCCAGTCTTCGTAGAGGGCTCGTCTTTGTGTCGTCTTGTTTGCAACAGACAGGCATATCTTAGGCCATATACTGGAGTCTGGCTGCAAGGATTTACAGGACAAATATTAGTGCATCGAACTGGAGACAAAACTTCATGTCACGAGGGGTGAGAAAGGAACGAAATAGTGAGGCAACAGAAAGGAGACAAAATAGAGGAAGCAAAGAAGAACATACAGGATTGTGGCACAGAGGGAGGAAAAAAGGAGGCAGACAGAGTGGGCAAGAAGACAGACAGGGAAATGGAATGGGAGAATGAGAAATTGATAAGAAGAGTGAGGTTGAGATATAGAGAGAGGCATAGACCGGGATTGCAAGACTGAAAGAAAAATTATGTTGAGAGGGACAGAAAGGAGAAAATATAAAGAAAGAGGGTTGAAGGTAGAGAAAGAAGAAGCAAAGAAGCATGCTGTAAGCTCTAGAATGTGCAAGGGGGATAGAGAGGCAGCAGTAAAAAGGAAAGAAGAAGTGAAAGATGCAAAGGAAGACAGTGGAGAGAAACACAACCATGGGAGAAAACTGGGCAAAGAAAATAGATATATAGAAGGATGCCTTAGTACGTGCAAGAGAATTGGAGAGAACACACAACTTCCATTTCTAGGTACAAGATGACAGATTGATAAGGAGCTTGATGAAGAAAGAGATGCAAGAGAGTTTGTGAGAGGGCGTTAAAGACCAGAAAGACTGATGAAAAGACAGTGCTTAATTAAAAAGTAGGAGGGGTGAGTTGTGCGGTAAAAGAGCAAAGAGACATTTCTTGAGTTGATTGAGTTCTGAGAGTTGTGATATCAAATTCTTTTAGTTAATACTATGAGCAAAAGGGTGAAAGTAAGACTTGTTACAAGTGTAGCTTTTTAAATGGCCTATAAGCAATGGAACAGGATTATGCCTCTCAGTGACAGTCTTGTACTACATATGTACTATATATGATGTGTGTCCAAGTGTGAAGAGGATGCACCTGTTTTGTTAAGATTTGCAATGTAAAAAACCCTTTCCATTCTATTTGTGAATTATTGAAGGACCCACTTTAAGCAGCCACTCCTTCCGAGTAGATAGACTGGGATGCTGGTCTTTTCGGTTCTGCAAATCGGGCAAATACAGCACCTAAAGGTATCATGGAGGTTCCTATAGCTGTTGGATGGAGAAACAGAGAACTGAAGTAATTTCTAATGGATACCTCTACCTGGAGATTACTCACCTTTTCAATATCCCCTGACGCCAGACTGGATTCGTAAAGTGCTCGTAGTTATCTGATGCTGATAGGTGGCGCTAGCTTCATCTCTGCTCCGGAAGTGGTGCAGATGTGACATCATTGGAGCCATTTAGCTTCACCCTAGCACACTCAAAATTTGTTTCACCTTTTCCACACTTATTGACCTGGATCCTGAGATTTTCTGTGATGTTTCACATTTTTTTCCCTCACAAAATCTTTCATGCAGTGCTTAGGGATTCAACCCTTGTCACTTTTGCAATGGACAGATGTCTATTTCTCATATTTCTGTTTCCTGTGGAGCCTGGAGCCGAAACGTGACTCTAAGTGGTCCAACAAATGCAGCCTCATACAGGCCAAGGCTAGTCGCGGTAAAGATCAAGGTTCTCCTCAAAGAAGTGTCTTGCAAATCTTCTATGAAGTAAGTCACCTCTACGCATTTTGCCTCCAGCCGAGCCCAGGCTCATGGACATCACTCTGGTCGAGAAGTCCCCTTCTGCTGCTCAACAGTCTCTGGTGCCCGTATATTCTGGGGCCATTGCCTCCTCTACCATGTGCACCGCTTACCTGTCGACTTTTCGTTGACAGCTCAATTCCTTCATGCCATGATGACGCTATTCAGGCAAGCTGCTTTCTTCTCTGGTGCACCTCTGGACCCCATTGGTCCGTTTGGTGCACTTTTTGGGACTCCGCAGGGGATTCCACCGGCGAGTCCTAGGTCATTCGATCCCAGAGTTAATTATCAAGACTGCCTCTGGGGCAGACTGGAGCTATTCTGGCCAGTGGAGGCCTTTGCCAGTGGACCTCCACTGGGGTCGCCACCTCCTTAGACACAGCCTTCAAAGCAGTTCTGATGAGCTCTTGAAGAGGGCCAAGAAAATAGCTGAAGCAGCTAAGTACAGTGAGGAGTCCCAGCCTGAATCCTCTTTGAACAAGTGTCCCTGACAGATGCTAGATGACATTTGGCTCTGACTCTGGCCACATCCAGATGCTGGAAGAGATGCTTTATGATGACAATGACAGCATGAGGCAGAAAATGTACTGCTGCACCTACTGCTTACTAACTGGCATTGCACTGGCGTAAACACATCCCTGGAGACAGAGATAGAGCTACTCAAGGTCAAAACCCCAGAAGTGACTTCTTTACAGGTTGTCTTGAGAAAGACAGCAAAAGTGTTGAATTAACCATTACAGTCATTAGAAAATTGGCTGAACTTTCTGAGGGACGTTATTCACCCCACTTCAGCAGTGTCGTAGCCCTCGTTACCTTTTAATGAGGCACTACTCAATCCGATTAAGGCTCCTTGCAATAAACCCAACTCTGCCCCATCTGGATGCCCCCTCACCTGATTGAGCAAAGGTGTGTTAGTTCAGTCCACTGAAGAAGCAGTCTTTCTCTTCTTCCATCTGTCACCGCAGAGTTTAGTGGTTCAGTGCCTTCCCAACAGCCCCACCCAATAAGGAATCCAGAAAGTTGAAATTAGCAGCCATGATGTTCTTGGCGGGTAGTTTAGCCCTTAGGACGATGAATGCCACTTATCTACTCAGCTGCCATGACGCTCAAGGCCTTTGGACTTCAGTCACTACCAGAAATGTCAATGCTTTTCTAAAGAATTATATTTTAGCCAGTGTTAGCCATCCCTGCCGGTTCAACAACCCAATCCACTTCTGTAACATGACAGGGGCAGAGGTAAAAGATAGGGCTGGCAATTCCAGCTGCACCCCCATTCCACCCCTTTCCCCCCCCCGAACCACCTCCTTGTCCCCAACACTACCCAGGAGCCACTTTTGTCCCTCCCACCCCCTTAAAGAAGCATATGCAGCCGGTTGAATGGAGAATGCCTATCTTTCTAGTGGCCTGGAAGGACATCATTGCGGACCAATGGATCTTAAAGATTGTAGAAAAGGGTGTGTGCTCTACCATGGGCTCCTCCCCTTATTCCTCCTCCTCAGTCCCTTCATTTTTAAGACCACTTGAGGATACTGTAGCAGGAGGTGGCAACCCTCCTGCAAGAATGGGCAGTGGAGTTAGTACTAGAGCAGGAACTGAGGAAGAGGCACTACTCTTGATACTTAAAAGTCCCCAAGAAGGACCGGTGGTCTGTCTGATTTGGTCCTCGGGCTCTTGGACTTTTGCCCGTGCACAGAAAGGTTCAAGATGCTGTTCTTAGCTGAGGTACTTCTAGTGCTGGATGTGGAAGACTGTATTTCCATTTATCTGTCCTGCAGTCATATAGGAGGTGATTGTGGTTTATGGTAAGTTCCACTCAATCCACAAACAGGCTCCCGCCCCATCTGGCTTGGGGGGCGCCAGGATGCACAGTCTTTGAGTCCAACATAAGTTTACTTACACAAGCTTCTTTCAGTGTTTATCTTTTTATTCCAATATTCATCCAGTCAGTACTCAAAATTTCATCTTATTTATTATTTCATTATTTCAACAGGTGCCCGATGGCTTTCCTCCAGCACGCTATAATTCACTGCTCTTCATAGAACAATATAGCAGATAAAACCCAATGCATTTCGGGCTTCGGTGCCCTTCCTCAGGGTTAACTATAGTAAAAGACATGCTGTCAATATCATCATAGACTCACTCACATTCAATAACATCAGCATAATTACATGTTAATTCTTTTTACGTGACGTTTTACTCACAGGTAATGACATACAGACATTAATGAAAGATCATGTTAAAAAAACAAACGCAATTACACTTGTGTATCTACATCGTAAATACATAGCTGTGCTCTATACAACCCTTCCCAACAACCAAACTGTCAACCTCCTACCCCCATGTGTACCACCCGCCTGCGTATCTAAATATAAAACCTGCCACTGAATACACGTCCCGCTACCTTCTGCGCCCCAGTGTTTCAAAATTTCTCAGACGCAAACCAATTCCGTGCTTTTTAAAAAGGAAAAAAATCCTATGATCCTTTGGTACCACGTGATATCGTACCAGAAGTAAAACAAAAAGTGAAGAAATACTCTACCACCGGAATACTCTCACATTATTCCTATTTTAGACTAAACAAAAAAACAGACTACTGAAAAAATTCCTCAATTATCTGCGTGCAAGTGCGAAAACTGTGCTCCACATTTGCAACCCTTCTCGGCATTCGTGCCAAATCTACTTGCTCTACAAAAATGTGACAGTGACACCCACCCTCGTGACCAATTAAAAACCAAATGTACCGACGTACCGCATCCTTCGAATCCCCAATGATTCAAGAAAGTCAAACCCAAATTAAATTCAAACACGTACTTCTACACAGGAAAACCCGTATTTCTGAAAGAAAAAGCAACCTCGTGTTCCTTACGTGACATGTGATGTCCAGACTGAAAATTAAACTCAAAGTGAGAAAATAGTGTCATCTATTATGCATACTACATGATCACATACTGTCATATAACGTCTCTTCAGTGGTGTCTGTGACTGCATTGGTTCCAACATGGGGGGGTCTATCAGACACCTTCAAGAGCTTTCATAAAATTGCAGCCGATCTGTGCTGGTAGTCGGTCAAGGGTCACCTTGCTCAAGGCTAATGCCCTTTTACCCCCTTCCAGCAGTGGCTATGATATGAATGGGAAAATTCCACTCTAGGCTGGGTTGCGCATCTGGGTGAGCTGGAGATCGAGTGCCTTTGGTGTCCGAGGAGCAGGTTCTTTACATGAACCTGCTTGAGTGGTGGCTGATTCGCCTGCCCCTTAAACCTCTCGTCCCCTCCCTTTCCAGCTGGCCTGCCCAGCTCTTGACAGACATACAACCTTGATGTGGTATTTCAATGGGAGACAGCCTTTACCACACAATTCCTTTACCACTCCATGCCATTACCACAAATGTGTCTTTACCATGAATATGCCTTTACCACGCATGCCTTAACAATGAAATGTAAGTATATTTAAGGTAAGTGTCTGTGTGTGTCTGTATGTGTGTGTGTCCAAACAGATTTATAACAAATTTGTTAGAAAGCTAGCTTTTTGTGATTTGGTGTAAATCTGTTCAGTAGTTTTTGAGCAAGTAATGGTAAAAAAAAACGTTGTATATATATCACACAGCGGAGGATCCACGGGCTGACCGATCTGATTGGCTGCCATCACATCAATAAGGATGTGGTAGCAGCTATCTTAGGACTCTGGATTCAGTCCTGAGTCCTAGAAAATAAGTAAAGGTGTTTTTTAGGGTTTAGGCATGGGTAAGGGTATTGGGTGGAAGGGGTTTAGGGTAGGGGTCGGTAGGAGTACAGGGTGGTAAGGGGGATTTTAGGGTTGGATAAGGGAGTAGGTTGTTAAAATTACAAAAAAGGGGCAGTTTGTGAGGGTTCGCCCCCCAAAAAGGAAAATCTTTATTTTTTTGTAAAAAGTAAAAAAATAAATGTGGGGTGGGGGGGCTGTGAGGCTATCCCCCAGTTTATAAAATATTTAAATGTTTGTACAATAATTTATAAAAATAGGGGGATTAGGGGATCTTCCCCTAATAAAACTAAAAAAATAATTACAATGTTATTTATACACATTTACACACACCTATATATAAAAAATGTAGGTGTTTCACTTACCTTGCATTGTAAAGGTATATGTGTGGTAAAGGTAGATGTGTGGAAAATGCATGAGTTGTAAACCTCATACAACCGTGTCAGCAGATGGGGAGAAGTAAGATCTCAGCTCCTGTGCCGGGAAGTTCTGAGATTCTGGGTCTTCATGTACGTGCATGGAATCTGGCTGATAGCCACCCATCTGGCATGGTCTATGAAAACTAGAGCCAACAGCCAGAGTTGGTGTCACCTTGTCGGCTATGAGTGGTGTGTCTATCCGAAGGTGGAACAAAATCTCTTTGCCCTTGTGGGGCATTCCCCTGGTGGATGTTTTCGCCACTCACAAGAATGAGCACTGCCCATAGTTCTTTGCCCTCCAGTATCTGTTCAAGAGCGCTATGGGGACACATTTTGGTTGAGGTGACGTTTCCTCCTTCACTACGCGTATCCTCACATACCCTTTAGTCTTAATGAATCTATGCAAGGACCGGTCCCCAGCCATTCTTGTTGCTTCCGACTGGTAAGGAGGGTGTGGTATGCAGACCTTCTGCAACTCTACCTATGTTCCCAATTTCAGCTGCCATTTCGCAGACCCTCTCTCCCGGCCAGAGGGACCGGTGCAGCGCCACAACTTCCAGAGCTTCCAACCTCATGCCTGTTGATGCCTGAGCTTCATCTAGCCCCCACCGAAGATGGTTGATGTTATACTGTCCACCCATTGCCCCTCTCAAAATCTGTCTATTCAAGCAGATGCAATCCATTAAAGGGACATATTTTGGAGGCCCTGCGTTTTGTTTGTTGCTGGCACAGCAGGGTTGTGGCATGGGCACAGTCAAAGGCTGCATTTCAGCCATGTTAGCATTTATCGGTCTTCTGGTTCAACCTTCCTTGTTCAAATCCCCAATTGTAATCAGGTTTTTAAAGGTTCTGACACAAGTTTCCCTCTACACAGTTTATGTCCCAGTGTGATCTGACTCTTGTTTTGTGGGCTCAATTCGACCACATCCACAGTTGTCAGTGGGTATTTGTTAACATTCAAAACAGTTTTTCTTGTGGCCATCACATCGGCAAGACCTATCAGCGGGTTACAGGTGCTGTGTGTCCGTTCACATTTCACATGCTCCACCCTGACAAGCTAGTTGGCTTTCCTGCTCATGGTAGTGACTGTTTTTCTTCTGGGCCATTCTGTTACCATTCCCACTTATTTGTTTTCTTCCTATTCCTCCAGGAAAGAGGAGAAATTAGAGCAATTAGACTGTTGAGTGTGGTCAGTTACTACGTTGACTGGACATCTAGAGTTTTGTTGTGTATGCAGGCAGCAAAGAAGGCAAGGCAGTCCAGAAGATGACTTTGTCATAGTGGATCATCTTGTGAGTCAAAATGTGTTATGCTGTTGCCAAGAAGTAATTACATGAGGGACTCCCTGCTCACTCCACCAGAGCAAAGTCAGTCTTCAACGTCCGCACTTGGTGGGGTGTCCCTGTGGCTGAAATTTGTCATTTGGCGGCATGGGTATCTCTTCACACTTTCACTCAGTATTATTGCTTTGATTCAGAAGTGCGAAAAGATGGACATTTTGCATGCTCTGTTTTCCAGGATTTACTTGTTTGATCATTGTTTCAGGCCTCTCAACAGAAAACTATCCAGCTAACCTGAATTTCTTCTTCACATGAATTAATCATACAATTATTAGCTGGCCCGTTTTATTTTTCAGTCTCTATCTGTTTTAGGTCCAGAAGAAGGTGGTGACTAATCAGTAATTTAACCAAAATATGCTTTGACCGTGTATCAATTTCCCATGGCTATAACGCAACTATTTTGGAAGAAGAGAATGTTCTCCATGTTGGGTCAATAGAAGTTCTTGGGCGAAACTGTTGTTAAGAATCTGTGGGTATGAATACATGGTGTGTATGAGAAGGATTGGAGTGGATGTGAGGTTTGTGAGTGTTTAAGTTATGTCATTGTATATATATGAATTGAAACCACCAGTGTCAGTTGATAACGTTTTATGTAAATGATGTATTTGCAATATATTGTGCTAATAGTAAGACTAAGCAATGAGAAACTAAATAAAGAGATTGAAAAAGAAAATTGGGTCAGCTAATAATTGTATGAATAATTCATGTGGAGAAGAGTTGCAGGTTAGCTGGAATTTTTTCTGTTTAGTGTTGATAATTTCCCCCTTTCCAGAACCTAGAATGTATTTTTTGGGAGGTGCCCCATGTGGTTTGTACTTGTTGTTTCAGGCCTGCCACCTTGGAGGAGCTACTGCTTTTTGGTATCTTTTTAGTAGGTGATGAATCGGCAGGTAGACGTACCCATCAGAGGAAAGGTTACCTTTGGTAACACTTTCTGGTGGATACTCTTATCTAACTGCAGGTCCACACATCCCACCTCCCAGTCCTGTGGAGTGGCCTCTTATTAACATCTAAAAAGGGCCTAAGTTAGTATTCCACACACTGGTACCTGCAAATATGTTCATCCTCCGCGTCTGAGGGCGTGGAATCAGAAAAGACAACTGAGATCAGCATGCAGGGGTCGCACTTGCAGTCGGCTCTTCTCCATCATACCTGGAGCGGTGTGGAGCTGGTGAGGAGCCATACAGCGTCACCTAGCGGTGCACTGTAACACTGCTATCGAGAACGTTTTGCAGCTGCAGTCTGGTGCTTGGGGGTGGGGGTTCTGAGGCGAGGATTCCAATTTTAGATGGAGTATTCACTAGAAAGAGCGTTACTAAAGGTAAGTAACATGTGACCTATTGCATAGCTAGTCAACGTGGCTATCTCACTCTTCCAGTTTACAACATCGATTATCACATTTAATTAACAGCCACCAACATTTTGGAAACTGAATTGTTTGTAAAGTTCAGTGTCATGTGTTGTTTACACTGTGATAAAACTAGTTTAAGTTGCACTTAGCAGTTAAATCGTGCTAATACATTTGTTTAATCAAAGAGGACACGGTATTTATTACAAATCTTTTAATAATGTGGGTAATACTATTAACGTGTTGTTCGGCAGATCTGCTGAAAAAGAAATATATTTGCGTAAATGGCACATTGATATATGAAATGTTTGCCTCAAATTGCTCTTGTGAAAGTGTAATTGTGTTAACCCCAGCCTGGCGAGACGCACGTTTACAGAACGCGTTCTATTGCTCATGAATACATCTCCAGAGAACGCAGCAACACATTTTCAAATAGACATATGAATACTGTAAAACGTATTGTGATCTATTGTATTCTACATTTCTGATGTGTAAGAGTCGCATATAGCCAGTGCCAGCAGTTCTGCTTTGCTGCAGTGATGTGTGAGTCATTGCTGGGTAGGGAAGGCGGGGGTGGTGTAAGAGCGATGAATATGGGCATGGAATGTGGAGCACACAGGCTCTTGAAGGCAGTGCTTGTTACATCTGACCCCGGATTGTATCTTGTTCTTTTATTTGGCAGACAAGTTAATAGAGGATGGATCTCTGACCAGAGCAGTGGACGGAGCTAAGCACTTGAAAGGTAAGCTGTTTTAATATACAACACGGTGATGTTCTATACTTTGCAGTGGCTAACTCCTCAACAGGCTGCTTTATATAGTGACATTATTTATTGTAATGTTTTATTGTTTTGTCTTGCAATTCCCAGTCAGCCTCATATATACACACTTACACTTTAAAGTGACAAATGTTTAATTGTCTAGAAAGGATGTAGTAGTTTCCTTTAGGTCATAAGTATTCATGTACCACTCCTCGATCAATTGGCAGGATAAACAACCTTGGCGTTTCTATTTGACTTATATTTTGTAGTCTCCTTTGAATCATCCCCCTAGCTCTTCAGCTGGAATATATTACATACCCAGATGTCCCTATCCAGGGACTCTATTGATTGTATTAATAGTCGTGCTGCTTTGTTCAGACTATAAAATGATCATCTGTTTCATCCTTTTTGGGAAAAGGGTAACAAGAAATTATAAAGTATATGTTAAGAAAGCCTAATCCTATCCCTTTTGGCCTTCCTTCAGCTTTTTGAGATTTTTTGTTTCTCTAAATGTTTTTTCTTTCAGTGCATTTACAACTTTTGAAAGAATTCACGGCAATTAAACTTTGTATAAGCTGTTATATTACTGCAGAAACCATATTTCGTCATAAAAGTATTCCTACTTTTATTTGCACACCCAGTTATGGTGGAACTTTAAACAAAATCACGCATTTATTGTTGTTTTGTAAAATGATAATGTAAATACTCTGCGTGTCTCTTTACTCGTCGTTCATTCGTGTTACCCTTAAAGTAAAAGTAACAGGCAAAGTAGTATTGCGAAACCAAGAAGCAGATTATGCATAAAACCTTCACTCCTGAAATCACCGGTACAACATGTGTTAGAGTAACGGTACGGTGCTCCTGAAGGGTTCCCTAGAGACGGGAAAACGGTGGAAGCGTCGTTGAAAGGTTTCAGCGTGACAGCGGCTCCTAATACAGGCTGTAATAGGGCCAGCATGTCAGCTGCTGGTAGATTCCACTGGAGAGGGCAGAGAATGCACTCGTTTGTCATCAGTGGCTGTACACAAATAGCCACAGAACGTAGGACAGTGCAGCACACTTCACAACGTGAGAGCAGTGCCGACATGCCACCACTCAACCTTCATCATACAAGGTTTGGTTAAAAGGAGGAGCCTTCTACTCTGGTGACATCATCTGTCGTTCATACTGTTTTGAGATATACAGGTGAAACCTCATTTTAATACTCCAGTAACTGTTACCACAGATCGAGCCAACGACTGCTTGTGACACTTATTATATAGGATTGTACTATTTGAATAATATCCAATTTAATAACATGCTCATCAAAATCACACATTTAGACGCCATTTCATTGGCGTCATTTTCATTTGAAACTTCTTAAAAACGTGTTATTACCTGTTTGCTCGCCTGGTTTTTGGTTTGCTTTAGGCTTGAGCCAACCGCAGATGGCATGCTATATTTGGCTGAAGAATGCCATAATGGACAGCTGTGGCATCATATTGTATTACAAGTGCTAGGTTTCAAGATAGTGTGCCCTTTTTAGTTTCCATGTTAATGCATTCCATTACATCGCTTTTAGTTAGATCGATGGTATTAGCCCATTACATCAGATAAGCATTTTATATTCAGATTTTAACCAAAGGAGATATACTTGAATTTCACAGCTACTACACCTGGCCAGTTTGGGAAATGGAACCTGTTCGTTTGATTTTAAGGTTGGTTTGTGAAAGATCCGAATTAGTAGGAACTCTGAAACCGATCATTGCGCGATAAAATGCATTTTATTCAAGAAGAATAGGATGCACCTTTGCTCTTTTCTTAAAGTTGTTAAACTCTTTCTATCTTACTGCTCTATTTCAGAAGAAGTATTTGATTTTTAAAATCACCACTAAAACAGATGGGTTTTATTTAGGTTTCATGTTTATTTGGATGGCTCTGACTCCGTTTACTTGGTAGGTTACATTTCGTTACTTTCACTGCCCCTGCACCAGATGTTTTAAATATGAATCGTTCTGATCATGTGAGAGAAGACGAGGGGGGTGTTTCAAGATAACGATCCGTATAGAAAGAAAGTTTGAAGCAAATGAAGACATTTTCACGACCCTTTTGCATTCAAACAACACACATTTTAAAGTCAAACTCTCATTTTTAGTGATTTAAAAGTGGCAGATTTAAGCAGTTAATTATGACGTAGAATGACATATTTGCCATTCCCTGTATAACAGGGGTACTCTTTACCCAGTTTACTTTAATTCTCCATTTGTATGGATTTGCGGTGTTCAAATTTCAAGTGATAATCTTAATTTTGGAGAAAACATCACCTTAGTTTATTTTATTGTGGTTCACTGTTTTTCTTGTGTTTATCTTTTCTCTGCCATTTTTTCTTATTTTGGAGATTTCTCTTTGCGCCACTTATTCCTAACCCCAAGCTGTTTTTTGGCTTTAGGCGAACAACTGAAAGGCATCACCGTCATCTTTTGAGCATGAAGCCACTCACCCTCCTTTCAAGTGTCTTTATTTTTTATTGCTTTTCTTCATGCAGCCTTTTTGTTTTGTAGTTTTACTGTGGATAGTCAGTTTCTGATGGATACATATTCCCACTGATTCCTTACCTTATGAATATCCTACAGCTGCCAGACTGGATCTGGAAACTTTTTCTCCAGCAATAGTTCTGCAACTCCAAGTGATGCTATGCGGTCCTTCCCTACTGTTAAAACATTTGGGTTAGATAAGGCCCCAACCTGCGCGCAGGCGTGCCTTCCTGGGACTTTTTCTTTGCCTCATTGAGACGTGTGAGACATGTGGGGAGGAACCGAGAGAACATCAACGAATGCGACGGTAAGTAAATGGGCCATTATTTGTGTGGCTTGCACAAGTATGGGTCCACATTTGCCCCCTACTGGGAACCAAGCACCACATTGTGGCGCTTGACTCTCTCAGGGTAGCCGAGCAGAGCAGTCCAAGGCTACTCAAGGAAGATGGTGTAGTAATCACCATTCGCTGTCACGCAATAATAACACTCAAATAATTGTCCAGTCTGTGCTTTTTTCATTTGAAAAAGGAAAAGTACATTTAATACACAGACATTACTCGGTACTATGCAGTAATTTACAGATATACATAAGGCTGATGAAATTGCATAATCATCTCTGACCCCCTAAAAAGGTCAAGATCAACAAACTACATGTCAAAACACCATCACTTTAGGCGTAAATGCAATAATCCATAATAAGTATGTGTAATGCACCTATTATTGTTAATAAAGCATCTGCACTTTGATCAGTAGTTAGTCAACATAATTATTTCAATAAAACATTTACAAAATGAACTTCTCATTGTTCTGTGTGCTTTTTAAGTACTTTCAGCCATTGAACATGCTGTTACAAAAACAGCCCCTAGAGGGCTTCACATTTAGATCACAAAGCATATATCCATAAACTTCGCCCTCTAGAGGACGCCAATGAACTTGTACACTCAAACTCAAAGGTCATATCATTCTCCTGCTCATATCTTGGGCCCTTTGTGCCATTTTCCAT
Source organism: Calotriton arnoldi (assembly GCA_963921515.1). Lineage (NCBI taxonomy): Eukaryota > Metazoa > Chordata > Amphibia > Caudata > Salamandridae > Calotriton > Calotriton arnoldi. The sequence continues at coordinate 2,303,100 of CAWUFW010001667.1, forward strand.
GTTCTTGGGCTCATTTTGCTCCGGGTGGCAAGCCCAAGCTACCTGGAGCACTTTCCTTAGGCCTCCTGGCCTCTAAGGTAGCAAACGTGGCAGGGAACTGGTTCCTCTGCCTCCTTGCACCAGTCTTTCTCTTTTTAACTCCTCTGGGCTTCTCTACTCTTTGGTGTAGAAGTCCATTTCTTTTCCCCAGCTAGTCCTCAAGGGGTGTATGGGGATCAGTTTCCCTGGTGCGGGGAAGAACGCCACTGGTCCTGGTGGCAACTGTAGTCTGAGTCCTGGGTCCAGATGGATGTCAGGAGGTTCCTCCTTCCAGTTGTCCATGGCTGTCGCCTCCAGTCCCAGTGCCCAGCAGAAAATCACAACAAGAGAGGGCTGTCCCTCTTGTGCAAAACCTTTTCAGTGGGGGTGGAAGGTTCCAGAAGAGAGGCACCTCTGGCCTACCTCTCCACCTGTCCCAACCCTCTTGCACAGCCTGGTGGGACATTTCAAAATGGCGTCACCCAGAAGTCACTAGCGACATCTACTCTGGGGACCTCCGCTCCGCCCCTCGCTGGCTTCACTGCCAGGTCCTTTCCCACCAAATCTTCATAGGGGTCTCATCTTGTGTTGGCTTCAGAGGTTTGGGCTCCCTCCTTTGTTTAGTGGGCTGGGGCAGGCCCATCCCACGTACACTGTGACAACTGATTGATGCAGATCATTCTGCCCCACCCCATTCCTCCTCAGGTGCTGAGTGAAGCACTGTTAATTGCTCCCTTTGTGTGGGGTGGCCTTTGTTCCTGCTGCTGGAGAGAAATGTAATGAAGTTGGCACAGCAGTGTGACTAAAGGCCTGGGATAAGATCCTGAGCCGAGCGAGAGAAATATGACAATCCTGGGTGACCCATAAGCTGTACTGATATCTTTTTGGAACTTGCAGAACTGATTTTCCCATACAGGTTACACTCCAATTCGATATGTCATTTGCCTCTGTAGGCCAAAAGGAAGCGAAGCTGCACTCTAAGGCAGACTTCACCATAGGTGTAAAATGAATTGCCGCTGCAGACAAGACAGTAAACCACTCTGACTTTCCCTAAGAGTGTACACTAACATTTTTGAGGCCTACCCCAGGTCAGTATCCAATCCTGCAGAGTCCCTTCTGTGCCAGACTACCTGTGCGCAGTTACCGGGCTGCGCACTACAGAAGTTTCCCATGCGCTACAGAAGTTTCTCATGCACAGCCCTCACATGTGCACACATGTAACCAGCCAAGTGCCTGTTACCCTTGTACATCGCAGCTTCCTTATCTTAAAAGACGGACACTGGCGGTAAACACATGCCCTCCATTTACCTTGAGTTTACTGTGGGTGAGTCGCATGTAGTGAGGCTCATCCTCAGTAAAAAGGTCACATACCAGGTATTCAAAAAGCAAAAAACCATGGTGGATTTGATGGGCAGAACCCAGTTGGACCATGAGAGCCTAGACTTTACTGCCTATACAAGCAAAGTTAATACTACTAAGAAGAAGGATACGTCTACTTGCAGATTCCTCCCCTCATGACTCCGCTGAAGTTCCAGACTGGATCTGAAAACTGGAAATAGCTCTCCTGTGCCAGTAGGTCAGGTGGTGACATGCCTCCACACTTGCATCTCACTGGACGTGACATCACAGAGCTGTATATAACAACACCTGGCACAATGATGTCAGTTATTTTTTCTGTGCCCTTGGATTCCAATCCAAAATGCTTTCATTTAGAAAGGTTCTCCATTTGCCATTTGGAGTATTTGGGGTGTCATACTGGTTGTGTTTGGCTCTTGTGGTGGTCATTTTGCCTTCCTCTTTTCTAGTTCACTCCTCCTGGACTCTGTTGGGTGGCTGTTTGTTTCCACATGGCTACTGCCATTCAAGGTCTGGCCTCAGAGATCCTGAGGATGCATATCCCCCTGTTAGGGCCTTCTTTTCATGACCTATTAATTTCAATTTGCTTGAAGGGGTGTGTCTCCTCGTCCTGCATTTTACTTATTCATGGGTAGGTCTTCCAATTCGTTCATCAAATTAGAACTTGAGGCTGTCTTTGGTGGTGGCTTCTGTCCAGGTATTGGGTAAGCCTATAGTGTAGGTTAAACGAAAAAGAACCACACAGTGTAGTTATAAAAATAGTTATTTATTATAAACACTCACTAACACATTGGTATATATTTTACCCGGATAGGATTTAGCCTTACGGCTAGAGCGGTCGACCTCTGACCTGGGGAACCGGGTTCGAGTCTCGGCAACGACGCTCAACATCCTGTGATTATGGGCAAATCACTTAATCTCCCTGTGCCTAACAAAAATGAATGTGTTCATCTGTAATGAAACTGGTGCTCATGCCTCGGGTCTAGTTCGCGCTATATAAAAATCTAAAAAAACAACAACAAAAAAACACCAAAAAAACACACAATACAAACAATATTTCAAAAGGAGAACAGGTAAGTAGCACAAATACACAGTGGTCTCCAGGGGGAGACCAAACTATATATTAATAAAGTGGAATGCGAACGGCGACCGAAGAAGAGACAGGACCCAGAAGAAGTAGAAGAGCCGGGGACCCAAGGAATCATCCAAGTTAAGTACCCAGGAACCCCATGGAGGCCGTGTGCATAGTGGAAACACAGCCACGTACTCCATTCAAGTCAATAGGGAAGTCGCGGTTGCAGTTTTGAAGAAGGCCTTTTCCCAGAAGACCCTGAAGAAACCCTGTGGAAGATGGAAGGTTGGATACCCCAGGAACCAGGATACCTACACCAGGGATACCTACACCAGGGAAGCCGGATGCATAGGTGCGAAGTGACATTGGAAACTGCTGTAGACCACAATGGGGGACTTCAGTGAAGATGCCTCTGGCGAAGAAGGTGAAAGAGTCCGGTGGAATCCAAGGGTAGATTCTTGAAGAGGAGTGCCTGCAAGCAGAGGGGACAGAATATATGCCACTCGGGAGTGACCAGGAGGCACGGAAGACCAATGACCACCGATGACGGAAGATGCAGGAGAGTTGACAGTGACCTTGTCGCTGCAGCTATGAGGACCAGGTGACACTGTGGAAGACTAGGATCCGTTCACGGGCTGTCCCATGTCGGAAGTCGAGAACCAGGGGGTCGGTGTCCAGCGGGAGCACCAACAATCCTTGGCAGCATCCACAGACGTGGAAAACGAAGAAGGTGCAGTGTCAGGACCAGCAAGGTCCAAGGGACTGACCAAGTGCAGGAGAGTCAGAGCAGGCCCCGAGGAAGCAGGTGAGCCCACTGGAGCCGAAGAAGGACCCGCAAGAGGACCCACAGGCCGAAGGCACAGGAGTCGCAAGAGGACCTCGAACAGCTCACCAATGATGCAGGCCCTCGGTGCAGAGGATGCGGTGAGGATGAAAATCTTGGTAGGAAGAGAGGCTGGAGCATCTTAAAGCCCGAAGATCTCTGGAGGACAGAGTCAACAAGCCTTGGCGATGGCAAGTCAACGCTGTGCACCGGGGTGCTGTTCCAGCGGTTCCGACGAGGTATACTGGCCTTAAACTCGGTGAAAAGACAGTTCAGGCCTCGAGGGAGTTGCAGAACCACCACCTGTGTTGCTGGGCCTTTCGAAGTCGGGAGCAGCAGACCGGTCAGCTTTGTTGCTGTGCCTGCAGATGCAGGGTGTGACTCCTTCACTCCAAGGGAGATTCCTTCGGGTGGCTTTGATGCCCACAGGCCTGGAGAAGAACCTGGATGGAGCACAGGCACAGACGACGCAGAAGACTGGCAGGACGAAGAGACCAGGAGCAGCTGGAGTCTTCCAGATGCATTCTCGGTTCTCAAAGCGAAGTCCAAAGTGTCCAAACGGTTGAAGTAGAAGTTATTTCGGATCTTAATCTTTTCTCACGACGAATCTGAAGAGCCACCCACAGGTAAGACCTTAAGCACCCAAAGGAAAGGGTTGGGACGATTCAGGGGTCCCTCCCAGATGAGGGGCTGGACAGAGGGGAGGATACTCCCATGTCCTTTGTCCAGTTTTGCGCCAGAGCGGGAGCCAACAGCTCCCTGAACTGGTTTCAACTGGAATATGCAAGGAGGGCACCAAATGTGCCCTTCAAAGCAGTCTCAGTGGTTCTGGCAAGCGACCCTACCCCAGCTCAATACACTAAGTCCTATCTTCCCCTGCTCGAGCCTGGCTCAGCAGCAGGAGGGCAGAATCGTGTCTGTGGTCGGCAGCAGCACAAGCTTGCTATTAGACCCTGAAAGGCTGGTGCCGGGAATACAGGGGAGCTCCCTAGGGGAGCCCCCCAGTACATGGGATCCTACATCCCACACTGGAATCGGTGTTGGGGTAGGATTCCAACATGTTTGATACCAAACATGACCGGTTTCAGTGCAGCCAATATATCGTTAGACATCTCTTAATTGACTTGATGTCCACTATATGTATAAAATGGCTGACCGCACTTTCAAAGCTTGGAGAATCGACTCCTGGGTTTGTAGGGGGTGTCCTGTGCATTCAGGGCACCCTCACACTTATAACCAAGCACCCTGCCTTCAGGATTGAAAGGGCTACCTTAGGGGTGACTTATAGGTTTTAAGTGTAGTGACCTCAGATATAAGGAAACTTATATCTGTCGTGAGTGGTGCTAGCACCAGCTCACACAGGCCTGCAATAATGTAGGAGGCTGGCTTAGTATAATGTGCACACTTATTTAAGTGAAGCACCCTGCACTAATCCAGACAACCCTTATCGTAATTTTAGCGGTCTTAGACAACTTTAGAAAGCTCTCTAAGTGGTAGCTGTGGAGAGCAGTCTTTAGGCTTAGTCCAGAAGGAGTGTAAAGCAGCTTGTTTTACCACTACTAATCATATATTGTAGGTTAAACGAAAAAGAACCACACAGTGTAGTTATAAAAATAGTTATTTATTATAAACACTCACTAACACATTGGTATATCTCCTACCCGGAGATATAAACACAATACACACAATATTTCAAAAGGAGAACAGGTAAGTAGCACAAATACATAGTGGTCTCCAGGGGAGACCAAACCATTTACTAATAAAGTGGAATGCGAACTGCGACTGAAGTCGAGACTGGACCCAGAAGACTTAGAGTCGGGGACCCCAGGAACCACCCATATCCCCGTCCTGCCTGCCCATCGTCTCTACCTGTGGTTTATGGTGGGCCACGAGCACTTTGTTTGCCGTGCTCCCCTTCGGCCTCACCAGTGCCCCTCGGGCGTTCACAAAGGTGATGGCGGTGGTTGCAGCCCTTCTGCGGAGATCAGGGTTTCCAGTCTTCCCCTATCTCGACAACTGGTTGTTAAAGGCGGGCTCATCCCAAGCAGTTGTCTCCCAACTCTAGACTATGGCGAACCTCCTGCATTCACTGGGGTGCACTATCAACGTGCCGAAGTCGCACCTGATTCCCTCTCAGACGCTCCCTTCCATTGGAGTGGTTCTGGACACTGTGCAGTTTCGGGCCTATCCTCCCGAACGGCGAGTCCAGGATATTCAGGCTATGATACCGATGTTTCTGATAGAGACATCTAGCTGCAGATTCCTTAACTTTTGAATTCTCCCCAGGCGCCAGTCTGGATCCGGATTTTTTTCAGCTGTACCTCTGTGCGCCGGAGGACAGCGTCATACGGATCGCTGTTGACATAGTCTCTGGATATTTGGTCATTGGAGCCATACAAGTCCCCTCCAGCGTGCTGACGTCAGTTTCTTCTTTACTGCGCTGCTACGCGGATCCGGAGTAGTGCATCTCTGGCCGTTTTTCGGCCTGCTTTGATGAACTTTTTTTCATTCTGAAACGGTGTGCTCTATGCCCTCTGGGTTTAAGTCTTGTGGTGGGTCCTGTGCTCGCACGATGTCTGGTATGGACCCACTCCTCTGTATGTGGTGCCTGGAGGAGCACCAGAACGCCGCCGAGTGTGACGCCTGTCAGCGGGTGAAGCCAAAGGCGCTGCGGGAGCGGCGCAGTAAGCTTCTGAAGGCGCGGTTGTCACAGACTTCCAGTGGTCTTCCACCCGGGCCAGAGGTCGTTCCCGGGAGCGCCGTTCTTCACCCCGTTGTCAATGGCAACGTTCCCAGTCTCCATTGACATCTCACGGTAAGCAGGGTCGCAAGGGATTGAAGACCCGGCCCTCTGTGGCTTCTGCGACTGGCGACGTGGATCGCGGAGATGTCTCACGCCCTAGTGCGGAGACCTCCATTCTGGCATCGCTCCTGCGCCTCCCAGTTTTCCCTGGAGCTGGGGCGACCTGGAAGCAGATGCATGAGTGCTACGAAGCTCCCCATCTGGTCTTTGGGCCCTCATCTCCCTCTGGAGCGCCTGCGGGCCCCAAGGAGGTCGTAGGCGCTGTAACTGCAGGTTCGCCCTCGGCCACAGCTCCAGCCTCGTACTCTGAGGCGACGGTGCGTGGTCCTTTGGGGCCAGCGATGGCTGTCGGATCCAGCATGACTTCAGCCGCCATTACGGTGCCTGTCGTTGCAGCACCGGTAGACTCCGAGCTGGAGTCAGTGTGCACTGTAGAGCCGGCTTCGCCGCGACTCCGGGTATCTGCGCAGATACCAGCTGACGTCTCTCCTCCTTCCCAAGTGGACGTCGGCCTGAGTTGACTGTATGATTTTAACACCACTGATTCTATTGGTGGTGTTATGGCTTGTTCTACTGCTTTTTGCAGACACGCTTTGTTGCGGGAGTTGAGGTTCCTCGAGACTGTTTGGGTCGGTATGACCTTTGATGCACTTGTAGTATGGCACTTTAAGGTCTTTTGCTTCCCTTTTATACAGACACGGTCGTGGATCTTTAAGTTGGGTAAAGCTTTATTTCCTGCCTCCGCTGTTGTTGTGCTTGTCGTGTTGAAGTATTAAGCACTACTTCTTTCTTATTGAGAGAGTGTTTGCCTCCGGTTTTGACTATTTTTGATCTCCGGATGGTCTTTGCATCTGCATAGCTGTTTTGTTCTTTTATTTTTTACTCAAAATCTGTTTATTATTTTCAACATGCAAGAAGCAGATAACAATCGGCCCCCAGAGCATCACTGGTTCACCGTAGTTACAATAAATCTCCAGTGCAGACCATGTTATTATGAGTGTTCATCGTGGCCATTATAGTACAGATAGGGAGAGCAGAGAAGGAGGTCAAGTTTTGTTTTTATTTTACTCTGAGGAGCTTATTCTCAAAAGTTCATACCTTTTATGGTATACGTTTTACTCTATGTGGAGTATTAGTTGGCTAATGTATAGCTTGTACGTGTACTTCTTACGTAGTCTATTTGTTTGCTCTTGGATTGGTCCTTCTTGGACTATGTTTTATGCCCTTTAGGGGCCATTATGGTGGGCTCATATCCATTATTTTTCTTCGGTGCTACCTTTCACTCTCGTCTGGTTTTTCTTAACCAGGGTATTTGCGCAGTTAGTTTTCTTAACTTGAAGCAGACTGCAGTTATTATGGGTGTTTTGATTTTTGAACACTATGATTGTATTCTTTGGAATACACTGGTTCATGGCTCCCCCCTTTCTTGGAGGGCATAGGTAATTCCTTTGTTCAATCTTGGAACACAGCGGTGTAAGCTCAATGCCTTAGACTGTCTGAGAGGTGGTGTCTGAAATGGTTAAGGATGTTTTCAGTCATGCGTTACATAGTAGGAGATCTTTTTGGGATAAGAAGGTCTTATTATTATTCTCCTACAATGTTCCTGCATATGTTTTTCTGTCTAAGGTTGGATATTACTGGTCTTTTTGAGGTATGTATCTAATTTTATTTTCGATACTTAACAGTCCTGGAGAATTCATGGCTGTTGCTACTTGAAAACTTGATAATAGTATATATATACTATATATATAGATATATAGATATATAGATATATATATATATATAGTACCGGTGGAGTAATAATCAAATTTCCTTTTAGATCACAAGTGTGGTCACGTGGGTTTGCTGCTGGCAAGGGTTCAGTTTTACAGTTGGCATTATCTTAATGCCAGGTTACCTGTGGTGGTTCATGTCACCTAAGGTGGTTTGTTGTTAGAGGCGGTACCTTTTTCAATAATATTATAAAATATTTTGAACTGGTTTTTCAGTTCTGTTTCGCCATTATGTATACAGTGTATACATGTCTGTGTGCATACGTTACACATGTTTGGAGAAAAAAAAAGAGGAAGAAACAGATAAAGGTTTTAGTGTGAGATGCAGTTGCATCTCTTTCCTTGTTTCCCTTTGGTGCATCGAGGTGTCCATGACTTCACAGCTTTTCGGGTGGTCATTTGGTTCAAGCAACCAGGGAGGTATTATTGTTATCCTTTCATGGTGTACGGATTATGTCTTCAGGTTTGTATTGAGACTCATTCATCTTAGTATAATGGAGATGAGTCCTGTGAGTCCTCCTTGAGGAATTTTATCAAAACTGTTCTCTGATATTTCTTTATTGATGTGAAGAATATGGATTACAAGGCTTTTGTCTTGTTCTTGGCCCTTTTGGTCCATGAGTTCTCTTTCCCCTTGAAGAACAGATGATAGTATCCTATAACTCTCAGATGGTTACTTATTTTTTTTTTTTCCCTTTTCCCTCAGGACTCGATTTTTTAGGACCTATAAGGGTGGTTTACTATTTACATATTCTATGATAGTGATCATAGGTACTATTAAGAGCCAGGCACTTTTTCTACTATTCCTACGTACAATTAGTCGGTTGTTGGTTTTGACTGGCTGGTTCTCTTTGAGAACTGTTGTAGGATTAGTTTGCAGACCCTCCTCCAGTGGGTACAGCTATGGTATTTAATTCAAAAGTTAAGGAATCTGCGGCTAGATGTCTCCAAGTTACAAATTACTTATCTTCAAACATTTTATTGTTGTTTCATGGGTCTTGAATTGGTATGGACATACCTCTCACTTCCATTGGTGAGTGGTCTGTAGAGTGGAGGGTGTTCCCCTCTTTAAGTATGGTTCTTCTTCGTGGTGCAGGGTTTCACATAGCCTAAGCATCGTTGATTAATGTGGGGTCTTTACTTTAAACCCTTTGAATGGTATTGGCATATCATTTCATGATGTATATAAATGGTGTTTTTAAAAGGTTTTGATTGTTTTTGGGCGCACCGTTTCCACAGCCAGTTTCTAGAGTGGCTCTGTGTTCTGGCACAGAAGTTTTCACAGGAAAAGCTGACGTCTGTGCACTGGAGGAGACCTAATGGCTTCACTGATGTCCTATCTGGAGACTACGTCATCACGAAGCCGTACGACGCCATCCCCCTGCGCGCAGAGGTACTGCTGAAAAATTTCCGCATCCCGACTGGCGCCTGGGGAGAACTCAAAAGTTAAGGAATCTGCAGCTAGACTGTCTCTACCAGATGTTACATTACCAAAGGTAAGTAACTTGTACATCTGAAAGAGACCATTAGTTATAGATTCCTTACCTTAGAATTACCCCCAGGCATCAGACTGGATCTGGAGAATCGTTCTGTAGCAGTACCCCTGCGCATTGGTAGGTGGCGTCCGTCAACTCTGCGTCCGTCGTGGTCGCTGTGATGACGTCGCAGTGTCTACTTAGACACCGCCCCTGCGCACTGACGTCAGTTCTTTATTTTTCCGCCTTTTTCTGTTGCCACAAATCCATCTGTACGAACATCACCCTAGATATTGATGATACACAAGGCACCAGGGTGTTTGTACATAAGTTTAACCGTGGATTATGGCGATTTATGACAAAGATTAATCTCTGTTTTAACTCTCGTGTTATGATTTTTTGAAGCATTGTGAAAGTGACTAATTGTTTTTAGTATTGTTACATATTTTTCATGATGATTCTATGGACAAAAATGGTTTAAACTTGAAACTAATTCCTTTTTTTCTTTTTAATTTTGTATAAAATAATAAATGGTTTTAATAAATTACAATCATTACCTTATGAACAATAGGTGTTTGTGCCAATACATTGTAGCCACCAGTTGAGCGGTGACCTTTATGAATGGTGAGTCTGTGTATGGAGTCAGGGTTTGGCATATGAAAGAAGGTGCGAATGAAACAATATATTAAAACAATCCCAGAGTACGCAATTTTTTACCTTTTGTCTTAACCCTAGTCCTTTGGGTGTCCAAGGGTTCCTCTCTTTTTTTGAAAGAGCTTTATTTTTCCGCGCCAGCCAGCGCAGATCCGAAGAGAGCTTGCCCCTTAGTCGTTTTTTGACTTAACGTTTTTCGACTTTTTGTCGACGTCTTTTTTGAGTCTTCGACTCCTGGTAGCACGAGGGATGTCCCATCGTCGGACCGGCTTCAAGCCTTGTGACTCCTGTCACAAATTGATGTCCGTCACGGATCCCCACCTCGTGTGCCTTTGGTGCCTGGAGCGTGACCACGACCCAAAGTCGTGCTCTGACTGCCGGGCCATGAATCTGAAGTCTTTGCGGGAGCAGTCCTGAAAGCTCTTGGAGGCCCGCTAGTCCGCTCTGCGTCGTTCGAGGTCCCGGTCGAGAGGAAGGTCTTGGGACTGGTCGCAGAGCCACCACCACTCGTCATTGAAGTCTTCGCACTCCTTGGGTAAGTCGAAGCACAAGAAGAAGGCGAAGAAGCATCGTCACCCTTCGCCTTCTCCCAGTCTGTCGGCCGACGTGACGCGGGACCCGGAGCGTCATCGCTCTCCAACTCCGTCTTTGGAGCCCGCTTCTGGGACAGCTCCGCTCTTCCCTCCCTTTCCCGAAGCCGGAGCGTCCCCTGCCCAGCTTCGAGCTTTTTACAACGTGCTTCTTAGCATCTTTATGCAGCCCAACCCACCGGCGCGCCTTCGGGCCCCGCGGACTCAGCTGGGGCCCTGGGCCTTTGAAGCCGGTGGCTCCGGCTCCAGAGGGCCCCCGAGGATCCAGGCCTGAATCCGGATTGGCGCCGGTCGACCTCACGGTACCTTCCCCGACGCCGATTCCAGAGACGACGCCCCCGACGTCTGTTGTGCCCCCAACCGGCGTCGACCCTAGCCTCACCCCCGACTTGGACTCAACGCCGGACCAACGTCGCTCGACGTCGGAGAGTACTTTCGTACCACTGTTCAACCCTTGCGTTCCCTACTGGCCTGAGTGGCAGCCAGAGGAGGGTGAGGAGGACTGGGAGGGGTCTGTAGACCCTTTAGCTAACCAGCTTGAAGAGCCGGACTGGCGAGAGGAACTGGGTGATGCCAGTAGTTTGGATACCTCCCCAGACCTTGGCATGCTCTCCCCCCCCCCCCGTGGCTACGGAGGAGGGAGTTTCGTACGCAGTGGTGTTGCGTAGGGCGGCTGAGGCCTTGGGCCTGGAGCTTCCTATGGTGGCAGTCAGGACTAACCTCCTGACTGAGGTGCTTCAGCCTGCAGGAGCCCCTGCTGCCTTTTAATGAAGCCCTCACTGATGTCCTTCTGTTCACTTGGTCCAAGCCCAGCACAGGGCTCCTGTGGACAGGATGATTGCCCGACGCCACCGCCCGACCCCGGGCGACCCACTTTTCCTCTCCCAACACCCTATCCCGAGATATTGGTGGTCCAAGCCTCGTCTTCTAAGGGCGCATTCCCTACTGCTCCCCCAGATAGGGAATCCAAGAAGCTGGACCACCTTGGGAAGAAGATGTTTTCTTCTACCAGCTTAGCGCTGTGGTTGGTGAACACTGCATGCCACTTGGGCCGTTATACCCATACGGTATGGGATATGGTTGCGCAAGTGCTGCCACAGTGCCTGGAGGAGGCCCGGGCCGTGTTCACCCACACAATGGCAAAGGGTCAAGACGCAGCTAAGTTCACCATTCGGTGTGGGCTGGATACCGCCGACTCTCTGGGCAGAATGGTTTCCATGTCAGTAGCCTTGAGGCGCTACACCTGGTTGAGGACGTCTGGTTTCTCTGGGGATGTCCAATCTACCCTTCTGGACATGCCCTTTGATGGCCGTCACCTGTTCGGTGACGAGGCGGACTCCGCGCTCGAGCGCTTCAAGGATTCTAGGGCTACGGCCAGATCCTTGGGCCTCGCGGCAACCTCTCGCCCCACGCAATACGCCTTTCACCCCTTTCATGGCTACGGAAGGGCTGCCTCACCATGTTCCACCCAATCTGGGCACAGGGCAGCGCAAGCTACCCAGCCTCTGTTGTGGACGTGGGACCCAGTAACGCAGGTCTGGGGGTTAGCGTGCATGCCAGTCCACCCATAACCCCCCTGTAGCAGCCTCCAAACCCTCCTAGTCTGACTTTTCAGGGCCACCAGAGGCCAGTGGGCGGCAGGATTCGCCATCACCTCCCCCACTGGCAAAACATCACGTCAGACAGGTGGGTTTTGCAGATAGTCCGAAGGGGCTACTCCCTCCAAGCCACCAGCACTCCATTGCATGTCGGAGGATCACTTGGCCCTTCTCCGCAAGGAAGTTGCAGCTCTCTTGGCCAAGGGAGCTATCGAAAGGGTCCCTGTGCCAGAAGTAGGTTGTGGTTGTTACTCCCACTACTTTCTGGTACCCAAGAAGGACAGAGGCCTACGTCATATCTTAGACCTCAGGGTACTCAACCTGCTTCCTCCGGAAAGAGAAGTTCAAAATGCTCACGTTGGCTCAGGTCCTGTCTGCCCTCGATCCCGTAGACTGGATGGTAGCGTTGGGCTTGCAGGACGCCTATTTCCACATCCCCGTCCTGCCAGCCCACAGGCGTTACCTACGGTTCACGGTAGGCCACAAGCATTTTCAGTTTACCGTGCTCCCTTTCGGCCTTACCAATGCCCCTTGGGTGTTCACGAAAGTAATGGCGGTGGTCGCAGCTCACCTGCGCAGATCAGGGGTTCCAGTTTTCCCCCTATCTCGACGACTGGCTGTTGAAGGCGGGTTCGCCCCAGGCTGTTGTCTTCCACCTCCAGACTACTGCGGACCTCCTGCACTCACTGAGGTTCACTATCAACGTGCCGAAGTCACACCTGATTACCTCTCAGAAGCTCCTTTTCATCTGAGCCGTTCTGGATACAGCGCCGTTTCGGGCTCATCCTCCCAAGCAGCGAGTCCGGGATATTCGGGCTATGATACCGATGTTTCAGCCTCTATCCCGGATTTCTGTGAGAATGATCCTGAGGCTGCTGGGCCTCATGGCCTCCTGCATCCTGCTAGTGGATCATGCCAGGTGGCATATGCGGGCTCTGCAGTGGGACCTGAAGTTCCAGTGGGCGCAGCATCAGGGGTATCTTTTTGATGTCGTCCAGATCTCGGAGGGGACTGCACGTCAATTGCAGCGGTGGCTCACGAACCAGGATTTGGTCAGCGGCAGATCCCTCTCCCATCCACAACCAGAATTCACAGTAGTGACGGATGCGTCACTCCTGGGATAGGGCGGCCTCCTGGGAGAGGCAGAGATCAGGGGTCTCTGGTCTCCAGCGGATTCCGGTCTCCACATCAACCTTTTGGAGCTCCGGGCGATCCGTCTTGCACTGAAGGTATTCCTTCCTTCTTTCAAAGGAAGAGTAGTGCAGGTGTTCACAGACAGCACCACCGTCATGTGGTACTGCAACAAACAGGGCGGGGTGGGGTCGTGGACCCTATGTCAAGAGGCTCTTCGCCTTTGGACATGGCTGGAACATCAGGGTATATCCCTGGTGGTTCAACACCTGGCAGGATCCCTGAACGCCAGGGCGGACGAACTCAGCCGCCAGTTCATGATGGATCGCAAATGGCGTCTTCACTCGGAGGTGGTGCAAGGTCTCTTTCGCCAGTGGGGAGAGCCTTGATTAGATCTGTTAGCCACCGAAGAGAACGCACAATGCCAGCAGTCCTGCGCGTTGGAGTTTCCAAGGCGGCACTCGCTCTGCGACGCCTTTCGTCACGAGTGGAATTGCGGCCTCCTGTACACCTTTCCGCCTGTACCATTTCTGCCCAGAGTGCTGAAGAAGATCAACCGCGACTGGGCCCAAGTCATTCTTGTGGCTCCGGACTGGGCACAAAGAGTCTGGTACCCCGAGCTCTTGAGCATGGCCCTCAATCCTCCGATCAGACTGCCTCTCCGGGAGGGTCCTCCACCTGAACCTGTCCAGCCTCCACCTCCTTGTGTGGAGATTGAGCGGTGACAGTTGACAGCTTTCAACCTTCCTCCCGAAGTCTGTAACGTCATCTTGACCGCCAGGCGTGCCTCCACTAAAACGGTATACGCCTGCAGATGGAACAAATTTGTGGCATGGTGCACAGCAAAGGCTGTGAATCTCCTTTCTGCCCCTCTTTCAGAGGTTCTCCTCTTCATTCTATCTTTGACCCAGCAGGGCTCTGCTCTGGGCACTCTTAAATGCTACCTTTCGGCCATCTCTGCCTTTCTACGCCTTCCTGATCAGCCTTCTCTTTTCAATTCTCCGATTGTAAATTGATTTCTAAAGGGCATTACTCATGTCTTTCCTCCTTCTCTATTCGTAATGCCCCAGTGGGACTTGAATCTTGTTCTTACTTACCTTATGTGTGCTCCCTTTGAGCCACTACATAATTGTCCTCTTCGCCTTCCAACTTTGAAGACCGCATTCCTGCTTGCCATCACATCTGCTCGCAGGGTGAGTGCGCTTCAGGCTCTTTCCTCCAAGCCTCCTTTTCTTGCAGTTCATCTGGACAAAGTGGTCTTTTGCACTAGGCCCTCTTTTTTGCCCAAAGTGGTTACCTCTTTCCACATAGGTCAGACCGTCACATTGCCCACCTTCTTCCCACCTGCACCCTTCCAAAGAGGAGGAGAGACTCCACCGTCTGGACCCAAAACTTGCGCTGGCCTTCTATCTTGACTGCACTAAAGACTTCCGGTTGGACGATCAACTCTTCGTGGGTTATGTGGGTGCCTAGAAGGGTCGGGCCGTGCAAAAACGTACCATCTCTCGATGGGTTGTCCTATGCATCAAAATCGGCTATTCTTTAGCGAAAAAGGAACCTCCAGTAGGACTGCGCGCCCACTCTACCAGGGCAACTGCAGCCTCTACTGCTTTGGGACGTGGAGTTCTCCTGATTGACATCTGCCATGCAGCTATGTGGGTATCCCTGCACACGTTCATAAAACATTGCTGCCTGGATATCCAAGTCCAGAGAGATGGCTTTTTTGGCCGTTCTGTTCTCCAGGACTTTCTGGTGTGAACTTAGTTCGCAGGCCCTCCTCCGGGGATAGCATTGCTGGGGTATCTATTCTAGGGTAAGGAATCTATAACTAATGGTCTCTTTCAGATGAACAAGTTACTTACCTTCGGTAACGATGTATCTGTAAGAGACCTACATTAGTTATAGATTCCTTACCGCCCCACCCATCCTCCTCTTTCTGCGAACTGACTTCTAGGGATAGGGTCTCCCTTCCAGAGCCCTAGTTTTGTGCACCAGTGGTCAGTGTCTTGCATGTCTCTGCGCTTCTGGTGTGGAAAGTCGTGTTAGAACTGACGTCAGCGCGCAGGGGCAGCATCTAAGTAGACACCGCAACGTCATCCCGGCAACCACTACGGATGCGGAGTCGACCAACGCCACCTACCGACGCGGAGGGGTACTGCTACAGAAAAATTGTCCGGATCCAGTCTGACGCCTGGGGGTAATTCTAAGGTAAGGTCTCTATAACTAATGTATGTCTCTTACACATACATTGTTACCGAAGGTAAGTAACTTGTTCTTCAGCCTCTATCCTGGATTTTGGTGAGAATGACTCTGAGGCTGTTGGGCCTCATGGCCTCCTTCATCCTGCTGGTGGACCAGGCATGATGGCGAATGTGGGCTCTGCAGTGTGACCTGAAGTTCCAATGGGCACATCATCGACGAAATCTCACCTCCGATATTAGAGGGCACTGCGAAAGGCCTGCAGTGGTGGCTGACAAACCGTGATTGGGTCAGAGGCAGACCCCTCTCCCTTCTCCACCCAGATATCACCTTAATGACGGATGCGTCTCTTCTGGGATGGGGCAGCCATCTGGGGAGGTGGAGATCAGAATACTCTGGTCCCAGGTGGAAGCCAGGATCCACATCAACCTACTGGAGCTTCGGGCAATCCAATTAGCACTGAAAGTCTTTTTACCTTCCATCAAGGGAAGGCTGGTTCAAGTGTTCACGGACAACACTACTGCCATGTGGTACTGCAACAAACGGCCGAGTGGGGGCGTGGACGTCAAGAGGCCTGCGTCTCTGGACTTAGCTGGAACAACAGGGCATTTCCCTGGTTCTCTGAACGCCAGAGCGGATGAACTCATTCGACGGTGCCTTTAAGTTCACGAATGGCGTCTCCATCAGGAGGTGGTACAAGGCCTCTTTCAGGAGAGGGGAGAGCCTTAGATCTGTTCGCCTCCGAAGAGAACGCGCAATGTCAGCAGTTTTGTGCCTTGGAGTTTCCAAGGTGAGTATTGCTCTGTGACGCCTTTCGTCGCGAGTGATGTTCAGGCCGCCTGTACATCTTTCCGCCCATACCACTCTTGTCCAGTGTGCTCAAGAAGATCAGGAGCGACTGGGCACAAGTCATTCTTGTGGCTCCGGATTGGGCACGGAGAGTCTGGTATCCCGAGCTTCTGGCAATGAGCATCGATCCTCCGATGAGGCTGCCCCTTCGGGAGGATCTTCTGTGGCAGCAGCAGGGGAGGATCCTCCACCCGAACCTGTCCACTCTCAGCCTTCTTGCGTGGAGATTGAACGACGAAAGCTGACAGCTTTTGACCTTCCTCCCGAAGTCTGCGAAGTTATTCTGGCAGCCAGGCGTTCCTCCACGAAATCGATATACGCCTGCTGATGGAACAAATTTTGTACAATTTGTACAGAAAGGTCTATTAACCCCTTATCTGCCTCTCTGTCAGATGTTCTCCTGTTTATACTTTCAGTGGCAAACACAAGGAGATGATGGACAGAGTGCTGACTCTTTTCAGACACTCACCCCCAGTCTCAGATCTTGATTATATCCATCATCGATCTTTAGCTCACTTCGCCACCCCAGTGTAGACCCAGTCATATGCAAATCAGTCTTGACCCTATTCCTCATGGGAACAGTCCAGCCCGAACTTTCAAGCCAAGTCTTCCCTGGACCAGAAACGAGCATTCTGGGACCGGTTTCAGGGTAACGCCCCTACGCTGCCAGGAGGTACCAAATACGTTCATTCATCCAAGATGGCTGTTTACATCACACATTCTTTGCCCAATTATGCATCATTGCTGGAGTTGGTTCAACAATAGGTCCACAGATACTCAATTCACTATCTCATACAGTGATATGAAAATTAATTTTCTAGACATAGTAATTAGGGTAGAGGATTTCTGAACATTATACAACAGTATTACAGAAACCTACAGAGCAGAACACACTCTTAAGGTATACTAGACATCGTCCCAGGTTTTTCTGAGATAATCTACCCTATGGGCAGTCCTTAGGAATCTGGAGAAATTGTGGCCATCTGGTAGATTATTTCAGTCAGCTACCTTTTCTGTTGTATACTATGTCCTTGCTAGCATTGGCCTTCCTCGTGGTTCAGATGAATTTAAGTGTGAATTGTGTATTCCTTAGGGAATATGTTTATTGTGAGGTTCATGTACTCACTGATTTTTCTTGTTAGGGCTCAATACATTGTCTAATTTTGTTGCCTGACCATGATCTTTGCTTTTCTGGTGAGCTAAGTAAGTTATGGTATAGTATTTCTTATGTGCCTTGGTCAGGGATTAGTTTCGAGCAATAGCACAATATCTCCTTTAAGGTAATTAACTCGTTTGTGCTGTAAATCAGGTCTTATTAGCTCGTCATAGCAGATCAGACTATTCGAAATCTAGCCACCTGGCCTCATCTTTGATAGTTCCACTACTTCAATAACAATAAACATTAGGTTTATTGCATGCATTATTCATTCTTGTGAAATATATACTTCTAAACTTTTAACTTCAGTCAACATTAAGACAACCTCTTTATGTTACTTGAAATATATGTCTAGTCATGACCAAGTTTTACTTTTTACTGTATAATGCTTTGTTTGGGCAATGCAATAATAAACTGTTTTCCAAAGTTTGCAGTTGCCTACCGTTTATTTGTACCAGTTTGCCAGTCTGTCATTTTACCTTGTGTTTTCAGAAATAGGCCAGTCATTTGTTTCAGTAAAATGAAATGCAGTGGCATTAAAAGAGTTCCCAAGATGAGTTGATTTGGGGTGGGGGGGGAGGGTTTGCCTGCCGGCACCGCCCCACACACACCCCAACATAAACCCTCCACCCTCCCCTAAAGAATGGAATTGAGGCATGCTTTTGCAGTCTCCTTGCCCATTGGAGTACACTCCAACATGGCACCCGGGGAAAGATGAGGCCCGCAAAAGTCACGAGTTCTAGAGAATACAGGGAGGAGACAGACTGTAATGTCTGATACAAGGGCTTTCCTTACTGACTATCTGGGGCATTCCCCACAAAGATTGCTGAGATTAGAAAGGGGCCAGTCAACTGCAGATTGGCTCAACAATTGTAGTATTTTTTCCTGGAGTTTCTTTGAGCTGGCAATGAGATTTAACAAAATCGTTGAAGAAAGCCTTAACTGCTGGCAGCAGACATTGACCTGCTAAGAAAGTTGAGGGACATAAAAGAGCTGTGGATGCCACCGGAAAAAAATATACAAAATGGCCTTCACAGATATCAGATGCATGAGAAACCTAAGAGAGACTGTCTTGATTTGGTAATGACAGAACTGAACATCTTCCCAACTACCCCCGCGTACCCCGTAACCACCCACCATGGGCTGTGAAATCAAATGACATCAATGTGACCCCCACCAATTAAACATTCTTGATAGACTGGCTGCATTTAAGAGGGAGCACCACAAATTACCTTCAGCAAGACCTCTCCATAAACATTCTACATCTCTGAGCAGACCTGGGAACCAAGCTAACATATCCCCAGGAATGATCAAATGATTCACAGAATAGCCGCTAAGGTGCACTTAAATACCACGCTCTAGATAGTTTCAGAAGAGTCTATAGTAAATCTGCACAACCTCAAGGTTATAACTGCTCCCCTCCCAATAACCCCCAAATAAAGAGGAGCTACTCGAAAATTCAAAGATTAAATAGATGGTGTGCACCATTCAAATATCATTCATTAAAAGTTGCACAATGAATAGTCCATCCATAAAATCTGTTAGTCCTCTTTGTTAAATCAGTTTATCAAAACATTATTTTCACGTTTTTATAAACATTTTTCGAGCAAACTCCTTTCGTTCACCTTCAGAGAGAACGTATGAATGCCACAAAGTTTGGTGAAGGCTGCATATATTCCATTCATTAACATATCTGTGTTAGCTTGCTTTTATGTGGACAATTTACACACAGCTAAGTATGGCAAGCACAATAATCGCTGCCTGTAATGCATCGTGTCATAGCTAGAATCACTGCCACTCATAACTGAAAGAAGACAACAGAGGCCACTTTCAAAACCTAAAACTAAGAGATGGGTAAGCTGCTCTACATCTTCATGGTAAATATGCTGCCAAAGAGGATGGACCAATCGTTAGAAGCAATAATTAGGCTGCAAACAAAGTATGTGCTCTTGAAAATAGGCTGTTTTGCCTCTGGTGATGTACCCATTTCAGTTCTTACCAGTAAAATTATTTTCCTTTTATATGTGAGACTCAGTTGGTTCATTGCTTTGTATGGAAAGGCTCTAGGCCGTGAATTCACTCTTGGGGCTTTAGGGGGATTACCAGATTTCCAAATATACTACCAGCTGAAAGTGGCAATTGATTGGTCCAAATTGCAAATGGATCAAATTTGCCTGTGTATGGAAGGAGCAATGGTGGGTAGATGCTGTGGGATGTGATATGGCTGGAGGGGTGGTGGTGTCCTATAGCTGTTTATCTTAGCACCCTGGTCCAAACAAAGCTAACAGTCTGGGATTATATATCACTGAATCAGGGATTTACTGCTTCCCCATAACTTTATACCATGATTCATTTCCACCCCAACTTAACACTGGCTCTCCATGCTGTGCCATTTGACCAGTGGAGAGAAGGAGGATGCAGGTTTGTTTTGAATTATTCCATAGAGGAGGCATTAAATCTTTTACATAGTGCAAAAATGTTTACTGCATTTGTGAAATGGAATGATTACACTATGCCCACCTGTGCCACTGGGCTATGCACCTAAACAGTAGGTCAGCAAGGCGAAGGGGAAAAATGCTATTGAAAAACTGTGTGCAACTATTGTCTCCTCCAGGGGTATCCTATCAAAACAATATAAACTTTCTAGTGGAAACAAAGTGCTCTCCATCAAGGGTGTATCTTTATGACAGGATCGTGCCCTATCTAAAAATATCACAGCCAAGGAGTAGGAAGATCTCTGAAATGATTTACACAAAAGTTCAGTATGTGTTGGCAGCAAGGAGGTTAATTATAAACTGACACATGGCTGGTACTATGCTCCAGACAGGCTACATTGTATCACCCTGAATGCCAGTCCAGATTCTTGGAGAGGCAGCGGCTTGAGAGGAGACACATTTCATATTTGCTGTGAATGCCAAAAGTGAAAACACTTCTGGAAGCAGGTTGTGCAGGTGATTAAGGATATACTGGGATATCCCCTTCCAGAAGACGGGCATACTCATTTTGGGAGCAAGTCCTCCCCGCCCCCCCTGTTTCAGGCTTATGTTGAGGTTGTATCCAGCCCTAATTTGGCTGTTTCTAGGAACAGCAAAATTGACGATTACAACTTGCTGGAGGAAGAGGGATCCGCCCATGGTAGTACAATGGCACGCACACCTGTGGAATATACTAGTGTTGCAAACGTTGATGTCCACTGTCAAAAGGGAACACCTTCAATTTGAGCCAACCTGGAGACTTCTATTAACTTGCATAATGTTGGGAATACGGATGTGTGCACAGGTTTTATTAATAAAAGCCCTGAATCTGTATACCTAACTATAAAATTAAAACACATGATCTATTTGAATCCATAATGAGGGTATCGGACATTTGATGGGAAAGGAATATAGGAGGTGAACTGGGGAGGAGGTATGGAGAAACTTTAAAGTTCTAGGGAGATAAAAGTGTTGTGTTTAAGGAATAAATGTATTGCAACAATTGCAACACTCAAAAATTACATAAGCAGTTCTCATACATATTATTTCCTTATATCTAAACTTAATAAAAGCAGTATTAATAAAGGTTTCCAAGCGATGTATTTTAGATTGTAATGTTAGCATATGCCTTCCTCGTTTCTCTCTAGACTGTTAGTAAATAAAATTTGCCACTGTGGTCAGTAACTTTGTTTTGAGACAGAGGGCAGATATGTAAGTCTAAGCAAGAGTTATGTTGTAGTTAATACATTCTGTTACTTCTATTCTAGAAAGTCAAGCAGAAGCCAAGGAAGCTGATTTATCAGATACCCTCAGTCCAAGCAAAGAAAAAAGCAGTGACGACACTACAGGTTTGTGTAGTACAGTCACTTGTAATACTCAAGTCACATCTTTGTATCATGTACATGTGCACCAGTGATCAGTGGAATATGATATTTAAGACCAGTTTTGATTGAAGTGGAGGGAGGGCACATGGTTTTCCAGCAGCCAGCCCTTAGTGAATTATACAAGAAGAGCAAGGCTTTGATGGTAAGGTCACATAATCTATGGACAGTTTTCATCCTAGGTTTTGTTTTCTATTTGGTAAACCTGATCTGAGCTTTAGCGTCACTTTGTTACACCTGCCTAACTTTGGATAAATATGAAAAGCTTTGATAAGAGCTAGCCCCAGAAGCAATTACTCAGTTAAAGTGACACACTATAGAAGTTGAACTTTGTAGTTTAGCTTAATGTCTATTGTTTAGAGTGCTTAGAAATAGCAAAAATTGTGGTATTTCATAGACACATCTAGCCGTAGATTCCTTACCTTTGAATTTCCCAGGCATCGGACTGGATCCGGAAGATTTTTGCGTGAGCAGTACCGCTGCGCGCTAGTAGGTGGCGTTGATCGACTCCACGCGGCATCTGCCCCGGAAGTGACGTCCGCATCACCTATATAGGTGCCACCTTCGTGTGCTGTCAGTTCTTTTCTTTCCGCACCAGTTAGCGCTGATCTAGAGAAAGCTACCCCTCTGTCGGTTTTTGACAGAATTTTTAAGTTGTTTTTTTCAAGTTCCTTATTGATGAATTCTTCCTCCTGGTTGTGTCGAGGATGTCTTCGAGGAAGACGGGGTTTAAACCGTGTAGCATCTGTCATCGCACCATGTCAGTTACAGATCCACACCTCGTGTGTCTGTGTTGTCTCGAGCGCGACCACGACTTCAAGTAATGCTTGGACTGCCGGGCCATGGCACCAAAGGCTTTGAGGGAGTGCTCCCTAAAGCTGCTAGTGGCCTAGCAGGCGACACCACGTTGCACGACTCTTAGGAGATTTTAGTCCAGATCGATAGGGAGGTCGCGGGACAGCTCCAGGAGCTCCAAATCCTCTTCTTCCCATTCCAAGTCATTGTGACATTCGGGGACGAAGCATAAGAAGTCGAAGCGTGCTTTGACTTCTCGTCTGTCGGCCGACGCAACGAAGGAGCATTGGCGTTCGAAGGCACGGTTCTTCGGAGTCGTTGCCAGGGCTGACTCCGAGCCTCCCAGCTTTTCCAGGGGCCGGAGCAACCCCCACTCAGGTAAAATAATTTTACAAGGCCATGCGTCGCGTATTTGAGTGTAACAAGCCCTCTGGGGTGCCTTCGGGCCCTATGTGGTTCCGTGCCGGCAGCTTCGGCCTCTGCTCCAGTGGGCCCGTGGATCCGTTCCCAGATCCGGACTGGTGTTGGTAGTGCCACAGCGACCTCTCCTGATGCCATCTCTGACGCCGATGCTCCTGGCACCATCAGCACCCACCAACAGTGCCAGCCCCATTTATATCCACGAATCAGACACAGAGTTGGAATGGAGTTGACCGACGCCGATTCTGGCGCTTATAGGACCCTTGTGTCCTAGGTCAGCACCTGATCCCTATTCTGAAGGGCTTGGCCTCAGGGAAGAATGGGAGGGGTTACTGGACCCTTTAGAATAAGGGTTTGAAGGCCAGGAAGATATGGACTGTTATGAGGAACTGGGTGATGTCAGTGGTCTTGACACAGTCCCAGATACTGGTATGCTTTCTCTCCCTACCGTGGCTACGGAGGAGGGAGCATCATATACCTTGGTGGTGATGAGGTCAGCTTAGGTCCTGGATATCGAGTTGCCCTCGGTGGCAGTCAAGACTAACATCTTGACAGAAGTGCTACAACTGGGAGCTTCCGCTTCTGAAACCCTGCTCCTTTTTAATGGAGAACTAACAGATGTCCTACTGGGAACCTGGTCCAAGCCCAGCACAGGAGCTCCTATGAATAGGACAAATTCCTTCCGCCACCGCCCCGCACCTGGAGACCTGAACTTTCTCCCCCAACACCCCACCACTGAGAACTTGGTGGTCCAAGCCTCTACATCCCATGGCGTGTTCCCTGCCGCACTCCCGGACAGAGAATCCAATAGTCTGGTTAGCTTGGGAAAAAAGATGTTATCTTCCACCAGGCTTGCATTGTGGTCGGTGAACACTGCATGCTTATTAGGCCGCTACTCCCACACTCTGTGGGACACAGTTGTGCAAGTGCTGCCATAAGTCGTGGAGGAGGCCCGAGCCATTCTCTTCCAAGTGATCAAGGATGGAAGTTATACAGCGAAGGTCACCATTAAGTGCAGAGCGGTTTCTTCGACAGTGGCACTTAGACGCCATGGCTGGCTGAGAACATCTGGCTTTTCAGGGGATGTCCATGCTTCCCTCATGGACATGCACTATGATGGCAACAGTCTCTTCGGAGACAAGGCAGACTCTGCGCTGGAGCTCTTTAAGGACTCGCGGGCTATGGCCAAGTCCTTGGGCCTCGTAGTTGCACAGTGTCATCCCCAGTTTGCCTGTCTCCCCTTTCGTGGGGGTGGTGTTCAACGGCACTAACCCTATTCCAGCCACCGCCCCACGCAAGCTTCGCAGACTGTGAGAGGGTGAGGGCACGGTTCATAACAACCCCATGGGTCAGGTGGTCAGAGGTCTGCCACAACCACCAATTCCCCTGCAGCCGCAGCCTCTAAGCCCTCCTAATCTTGCTCTACACGGTCATGGGCGTCCAGTTGGTGGCAGAATCCGCTATCCTCTCCACCACTGGCAGTCCATAACATCGGATGGGTGGGTTTTACAGATTATTCGAAGGGGCTACTCCCGTCCCTTTAAATCCTCCCCTCCTCCTGTGTCTCCATCTCACGACCAGCAGACTGAGGATCATCTGTCCTTGCTCCTCAAGGAAGTCACAGCTCTCTTGGCCAAGGGAGCAATAGAGAGGGTTCTGGTGTCAGAAGTAGGCAGTGGTTGCAATTCCTGCTACTTTCTGATCCCCAAAAAGAACGAAGGGCTTCGCCCTATCTTAGATCTGAGAACCCTCAACCTCTTCCTCTAAAAGGAGAAGTTCAAGATGCTCACATTGGCTCAGGTTTTGTCTGCCTTGGACCCTTGAGACATGATGGTAGCTTTGAACTTGCAGGATGCTTATTTTCACATCCCCGTCTTGCCTGCTCATCAGCGTTACCTGTGGTTTACGGTAGACCATGAGCACTTTCAGTTACTGTTGCCGTTTGTTCTTACCAGCGCCCCTCGGGTATTCACCAAGATGATGGTGTTGGTCGCAGTTCATCTGCAGAGATCAGGGGATGCCAGTCTTCCCCTATCTCGACAACTGGCGGTTGAAGGCAGGCTCATCTCAGGTTGTCGTCTCCCACCCCCAGACTACGGCGAACCTCCTGCATTTGCTTGGGTTCACTATCAACGTGCCAAAGTTACACCTGACTCCTTCTCAAATGCTCCCCTTTCATCGGAGCTGTTCTGGACACAGTACATTTTCGGCTTATTCTTCCAAGCCGTGAGCTCAGGATTTTCAGGCTATGGTGCCGATGTTTCAGCCTTTATCTTGGATTTAAGTGAAAAGGACCCTGAGGCTGCTGGTCCTCATGGCCTCCTGCTATCCTGCTGATGACGCATGCCAGATGGCATATGCGAGCTCTGCAATGGGACCTGAAGTTCCAGTGGGCACAGCACCAGGGGAAATCACTCCAACATGGTCCAGATCTCAGAGGGAACTGCAAAAGACCTGCAGTGGTGGCTAACGAACTGTAATTAGGTCAGAGGCAGAACCCTCTCCCTTCCCCAACAAGACCTCACAGTAATGACAGATGTGTCACTTCTGGGATGGGGCTGCCATGTGGAAGAGGTGAAGATCAGAGGACTCTAGTCTCCGGTTGGAATTCAGACTCCACATAAACGTTCTGGAGCTCAGTGATCCAAATGGCATTGAAAGCCTTTCTACCCTCTATCAAGGGAAGACTGGTGCGGGTGTTCAGACAACACCACCACCCCACAGAGTGGATTGGGGTCATGGACTGCCCTGCATCTCTGTAAATGACTGGAACAGCAGGGCATATCCCTAGTGGTTCAACACCTGGCAGGTTCCTTGAACGCCAGAGCGGACAAACTCAACTGGCGATGCCTAGTGGATCATGAATGGTGTCTCCATTCAGAGGTTGCGCAAGGTCTCTTTCAGCAGTGGGGAGAGCCTTGGTTAGATCTGTTCACATCTACCGAGAAAATGCAATGTCAGCAGTTTTGCGCGCTGGAATTTCCAAAGTGGCTCTCGCTCGGAGACGCTTTTCGTTTCGAGTGGAGCTCAGGCCTCCTGTACGCCTTTCCTCCTATACCACTTATGCCTAGAGTTCTCAAGATGATCAGGAACAACCAAGGCCAAGTCATCCTTGTGGCTCCGGACTGGGCACGGAGAATCTGGTATCCCGAGCTTCTCAGCATGAGCATAATTCCTCCGTTCAGGCTGCCCCTTTGGGAGGATCTTCTGTCGCATTCTCTACCTGAACCTTCAACTCTACGCCTTCTTGTGTGGAGATTGAGCGATGATGGTTGACCGCTTTTGACCTTTCTCCCGATTGTATGTAATGTTATTCTGGCTGCCAGGTGTCCCTCCACCAAAACGTTATACGCCTGCCGGTGGCAGAAATTTGTATTACATTGTACAGAAAAGTCTAATGACCCTTTTTCTGCTTCTCTTTCTGATGTCTTTCTTTTTATTCTTACCCTTGCCCAGCGGTGCTGTACTCTGGGCACTCTAAAGGGTTACCTTTCTGCTCGGTCTGCCTTTTTTCGGCTGCCTGACCTACCCTCTCTATTTTTAAGTCCCCTGTTGTAAATAGGTTTGATAAAGGTCTTGTAAATAGGTTTCCTCCTCCTTCTTTCATTATCCCTCAGTGGGACCTTAATTTAGTTCTCACTTTCTGAAAGTGATTCCTTTTGAGCCTCTTTATAATTGTCCCCTCCTGCGGCTCGCCTTCAAAATGCCCTTTCTCGTGGCAATAAAATCTGCCCGGAAGTGTGAGTGAGCTGCAGGCTATATCACCCAACCCCCCATTCCTGTCTGTTTTCCAGACAAACTGGTGCTTCGCGTTAGGGCCTTTTTCCTACCAAAAGTGGATACAGCATTTCATCTGGGCCAACCCTTCACCTTGCCCACTTTCAACGCTCCTCCACATCCCTCAAAAGAAGAGGTGGTACTCCACTGTCTGGACCTAAAAACAGTGTTGTCGTTCTACCTTGACTAAACACAAGAGTTCTGGGTGGACGACCAACTCTTCGTGGGGTATGTTGGAGTGAAGAAGGGTCAGGCAGTGCAGAAACAAACCATTTTGCGCTGGGCCAAGGGACAGCCCCCTGAGTGCTTAAGGGCTCATTCCACCAGAGCTAAAGCTGCGACCATTGTGTTAGCACATGGAGTCGCAGTCCTGTGCATCTGCCAGGCAGCAACGTGGGCGTCCCTGCGCATGTTCACCAATCAGTACTGCCTGGACTGTCAGGTCTGCAGGGATGGGCATTTTGCCCGTTCGGTCTTGCAGGACTTTCTTGTGTAGAATTTGTCTGCAGCTCACCACTGGGAACATATTGCTTGGGTATCTATTAATAGGTGAGGAATCTGTGGCTAGAAGTCTCTATCAGATGAACAAGTTACTTACCTTCGGTAACGCATTATCTGGTAGAGACAATATCTGGCCGCCTATCCCTTACCGACCCACCCATCCTCCCCATTCTGCGGACAGATTTCTAGAGTTAGGGATAATCCCTTTCAGGGCCCTAGTTTAGACACACCAGTGCACTTCATGGCTTTGCGCTTCTGGCGTGGAAAATCATGAAAAGTAACTGATGTCAGTGTGCAGAGGTGATGCCTATATAGGTGATGATGCTGCACGAAGCGGATCGATAACACCTACGGGTGCGGAGGGGTACTGCTCATGCAAAAATCTTCTGGATCCAGTCTGACGCCTGGGAAATTCAAAGGTAAGGAATCTGCGGCTAGATATTGTCTCTACCTGGTAATGCGTTACTGAAGGTAAGTAACGGGTTCATTAATACTAATAATCCTGCTGATGGTTGCCATTTTAATGACTTCTACTCTTAACTTTGTGAAATATTAAAAAGATTTAAAGCTTGCTCTAATTTAAAGCTTAGGAATGATGACTGTGCAGCACATAAGGCTTCAGCCTTTACAAATGAAATAACATATTTATAAGAGCAAAGGATAAAACTAACGTAAGCACATGGAATCTAAAAACCAGAGACCACAAAGTACATAACATCCCAATGGACTCCGATCTGTCCTCTTTCTTTGCAGCAGCAAAGCAGAAAAAGCATCCATCATTCCTTTTTTGAATTTATTTCATCTGAAACTCCTATGTTCGAGGCATGTGAGCTGTAGATCACATGCTTTGCATACTCCTGCCATCTAGTGTTGGGTCCGGATGTTTGCAAGTTGTTTTTCTTCGAAGAAGTCTTTCCAGTCACAAGGTAGGTGACTCCTCCTTTCGATGATAGTGCGCATGGGCATCTACTCCATTGTTAGATTGTTTTTTTCTGTCATTGGGTTTGGACGTGAATTGCTGCGCTCTGGTTCAACACCGTTTATCGGGTTCCCCTCGGTGCGTAATCCACCTACCCTCGACGGTATCGTTTTCGATCGTGTATTTCCATTCTCCGTGTATTGTATTTACTACAAAATCCCTCTTTTGATCGGGTAGCTCGTGGAAGGCTGTTGGGCCTACCCGCGTCGGTCAGCCTCGCAGTCGATGGAACTAACTCCATTCAAATTCTGTCCTCTGTGCCACACGAAGTTCCCGCGCACCGACTCACATGAAGTGTGCAACTTGTGCTTATCTCCGGAGCACAGCGAACAAGACTGACTCGTGCAAGTCTTTCCGATTGAATAAGACGCTTCGTGACCGTCGGGCTCGACGTCGC
Source organism: Calotriton arnoldi (assembly GCA_963921515.1). NCBI lineage: Eukaryota > Metazoa > Chordata > Amphibia > Caudata > Salamandridae > Calotriton > Calotriton arnoldi. Next base: position 2,331,321 of record CAWUFW010001667.1, read on the forward strand.
AACATGCAGAGCCAACAGACCGGTTCCATTCCGGACCTCTTCGGAGAAGATTCTGAACAAGAGACCGGCGATGCCATGGGAGCCGAGGAAGAACAGGAGCCTATCTCCGTTTCCGGATCTGGCTCCGATGCGGACGAGGACATCCCTCAAGGACAGCACATCGTGAGTACTGATCCTTTCTTGCCCCATAGTCCAACTCAGCCCAAGAAAAAGGCTCCAGTACCATCCCTGCCTTCGGGCCACCGAGAACATGTTCCTGACGCCCCGCCTTCCGGCTCGGCACTGAAACACACCCCAAAGCCTTCCGGTTCTGAATTGAGTCATCCAAGTTCAGGCACCGAGCCGAAACCTTCGGTGTCGAAATCCAGCTCAGCCCCACCTCCGATGCCAAAAACGTCTTCGGATCCGAAATCCTCGGCATCCAAAACACGGCACCGAAACCTTCGCCGCCGAAACAAACAGATGTGCCGATTCCATCCAAGGACCAACGTTTCAATGTTCCGCCCTCAAAACCGGACCCGAAACAGAAGGAGCTGTACATTCACCCAAAAACTGGACATATTGCGACCAAATATACACCTGATGATCAGGACGATGGGGATTGGGATGGGGCTGGGGACAATGATCCAACACCTACAGACCCCTGAAGAGATTACAACACTAATTCTCCCACAGGTAACAATCCTGATCTTTACCCTACTAAGCCTTCTCCACCAGACAATGTAGGCTATATAGAATTATTAAGCAGAACTGCTATTTACCGTGGGGTCGAATTACATAAGTAATCCTTAGAAGATTTCCTTTTTCGAAACACTTAGCAGTTCCCAAAGATCCACTCACACACTCCCTATGCTCAAGGGTATGTTAAGACATGTGGATGACATTTTTAATGATCCTGTTCGGGCACGTATCCTCACCCCCAGGGTAGACAAAAAATATAGATCTGCACCATCAGTTCCAGCTTACATCAGAGGACAGTTACCTTTAGATTCTTTGGTAGTTTCTAATGCACGTAAAAGAACCAATTCCCAAACGTCAGGAGATGCTCCACCTCCAGACAAAGAGTCTAAGTTGATAGATGCCTCTGGGAAAAGAGTAGCCTCCCAAGCTGCAAATGTTTGGCGCATTTCCAATACCCATGCACTTTTAGCCAGTTACGATGGGGCGCATTGGGATGAAATGGAGCAATTGCTCCAATTTCTGCCTGATAAGCACAAGTCCAAAGCTCAAGACCTAGTGCGGGAGGGACAGCTCATCTCGAATAATTCCATCAGGTGCGCTTTAGATGCCGCTGACACTGCAGCTAGAGCCATCAACACCAGCGTTCTCTTAAGAAGGCATGCCTGGTTACGAATTTCAGGGTTTAAACCAGAGGTTCAAGCTTCTATTCTTTATGCACCTATTGACAAGTAACACCTCTTTGGCCCTGTAGTAGACACGTCCTTAGAAAAGATGAAAAAGGACACCGAGGTGGCAAAATCTATGGGAGCCCTTCTTTCACCTTCTGGCCGTGGTTCCTTTCGGCGCTCCTACCGTGGAGGGTCCAAAAATACCTCCTCAGACACTGCCTCTGCAACCTACAAAGGCAACAATCAGCCCTCTGCTTCCACTGGTTTCTTCAGAGGGGGTTACAGAGGCAACAATGGCAAGGGTAGAGGTAGAGGTTCCAACACACGCGCCTCCCCCTCCAAATTCCAAACAGTGACTTGCCTATACTCCCCCCGACCATTTAACACCTGTCGGGGGTGTCTTTCACAATTCCTACCTGTCTGGCAATCAATAACTACAGACAATTGGGTACTGGAAATTATCCGTTCTGGTTATTGCCTGGAGTTTACCAACAATCCTCCAAACATTCCTCCACGTCCACACAAACTGTCACCAGACCACTTACAGCTCCTCAACCAAGAGGTTCAGTCTCTCCTTTTAAAAGGAGCTATAGAGCCCGTACCACTACAATACCACGGGTCGGGCATATACTCCCTCTACTTTCTCATACCCAAGAAGGACGGTTCTCTCAGACCTATCTTGGACCTCAGAGAATTGAATCTTTACATACAATCAGACCATTTTCACATGGTAACGCTTCAACAAGTGCTCCCACTCCTACAGCAAGGTGACTTTCTGTCTACTCTAGACTTAAAGGACGCGTACTTCCACATTCCAATACATCCCGCTCATCACAAATTTCTCAGATTTGTGGTAGCGGGGCATCATTACCAGTTCAAAGTACTCCCGTTCGGAGTCACCACTGCTCCCAGAGTCTTTACAAAGTGTCTGGCAGTAGTCGCTGCTCACCTAAGAAGACAACACATTCATGTCTTCCCCTACTTGGACGACTGGCTCATCAAAGCCAGTACGTATCCAAAGTGTCTCCTACACACTCACAAAACACTGCAGTTACTGCACCAACTGGGCTTCACAGTCAATGTGTTAAAATCGCATAATCAACCTTCCAACACTCAAAACTATCTAGGAGCCACTTTAGATACTCAAAGTGCTCTAGCCTTCCCCAATGCAGCCAGAATTCGAACTAGTTCTCTAGTTTCAGCCCACTCACTCACTACCAGCTCGAGTGTATATGCAGCTGCTGGGAATGATGGCCTCTTGTATCATGATTGTTCCCCATGCCAGGCTTCACAAGCGTCCCCTTCAAGAATGCTTAGCAAGTCACTGGAACCAATCACAGGGTGTTTTAACCGATCTAGTGTTGGTAAACGGCGTACTCTTCACTCTCTGCAGTGTTGGAACCCACAAAATTTATCAAAAGGACGACCTTTCATAGACCCATTTCCACAGACAAGGCTAACAGCGGACACGTCCCTCACTGGTTGGGGGGCTCATCTCCAAGATCACACAGTGCAAGGCCTGTGGAGTCAGTAGCAAAAAACTCTCCACATAAATCATCTAGAGCTGCTAGCAATGTTTCTAGCGCTCAAAGCATTTCAGACTCACCTGGTCGGCAAAGCTATCCTAGTTCGTACCAACAACATGACAGCTATGTATTATATACAAAAACATGGGGGGGGGGGGACGCGCACTCTCCAACTGTCACTCCTGGCTCAAGACATTTGGAAGTGGGCCATTCTCCACAAAATCTATCTCCTAGCAGAACACCTCCCAGGAGTAAACAATCAGATTGCCAATCTTCTCAGCAGACGGAGACAGCAAATCCACAAATGGGAATTTCACTCTCAAGTTCTCCTCCCATACTTTCAAAGTTGGGGATTCCCTCAAATAGATCTTTTTGCCACACACCAAAATGCAAAATGCCCAAACTTTGCCTCCAGGTATCCACACCCGCTCTCCAAAGGCAATGCACTATGGATGAACTGGTCAGGGATATTTGCCTACGCTTTTCCGCCTCTCCCACTCATTCCATGAGTGGTTCGGAAACTCAGGCAAACATCCCTCACACTGATCCTAGTAGCTCCCACATGGGCCCGTCAACCTTGGTTCACAACCCTGTTGGAGCTGTCACTAGTTCCCCACCAAAAACTGCACCTCACATCCAGTCTCCTCACACAGAGCCATGGAGAAATCAGATCCCAAACAACTCAACCTCGCGATCTGGCTCCTGAAATCATAGAGTTTGATTATCTAAATTTCCCACCAGACTGTATGAACATCATCAGAGAGGCCAGAAGGCCTACTACAAGAGCCTGTTATGCAGCTAAATGGAAACGTTTTGTTATCTATTGCGATAATAACATTAATCCTCCTGATGCTTCAATACAAAATATCATTTGTTATCTGTTACACTTGCAGCGGTCAGAGTTAGCTTACATTTCTATCCGCCTACGTCTCGCTGCAATAGCTGCATATCTACAAAATAGGCAACACTTATCTCTCTTTAGAGTGCCAGTAATCAAAGCTTTTATGGAAGGACTTAAGCGATATCCCACCAAGACTTCCACCTGCCCCAGTGTGGGATCTTAACATAGTCCTCACACGATTAATTTGCCCACCTTTTGAACCCATGCATAAATGTGAACTGCAATTTCTCTCCTGGAAAATCTCTTTCCTCATTGCAATTACTTCACTGAGGAGAGTGGGTGAACTAAAGACACTAACCAAAGAAGAACCTTTTTTCCATCTTCACAGAGACAAAGTGGTTCTTCGTACTAACCCCAAGTTTCTACCTAAGGTAGTTTCTGTCTTTCACATCAATCGGTTGAGTTACCTGTATTCTTTCCTCAACCAGATTCAGTGGCAGAACGAGCTCTACACACCTTAGATGTTCGAAGAGCCCTTTTATATTACATAGAAAGAATAAAGCCATTTCGTAAAACTAAACAACTTTTTGTTGCTTTTGCTCCACCTCACAAGGGCAATCCCATATCCAAGTCAGCTATTGCCAGATGGATTGTTAAATGCATTCAAACATGTTATGCAAAAGCAAAGAGAACTTTAACAATACCCCCTAGAGCGCATTCCACTCACAAAATAGGGGCTACTATGACTATCTTAGGAAACATCCCCATAGTTGACATTTGTAAAGCTGCAACATGGTCTACACCACACACATTCACAAAGCACTATTGTGTAGATGTGTTAGCGAGACAACAAGCTAATGTGGGCCAGGCAGTACTTGGAACACTCTTTCAGACAACTGCAACAGCTACAGGTTAGCCACTGCTTTGAGACAATACTGCTGTATAGGCAAAGCATGTGATCTACAGCTCACATGCCTCGAACGGATAATGTCACTTACCCAGTAAGCATCTGTTGTTGGCATGTAGAGCTGTAAATTCACTTGCGCCCACCCGCCTCCCCAGGTACCTATACCTGTTGCAGTTCTCTCTCTTACTCTATATACATACGCATGGACATTTCTATTCTTTACTTACTAACTCCATTCTCACCCTCTGCGGGAAAACAATCTAACAATGGAGTCGATGCCCATGCGCACTATCACCGAAAGGAGGAGTCACCTACCTCGTGACTGGAAAGACTTCTTCAAAGGAAAACAACTTGCAAACATCCGGACCCAACACTAGATGGCAGGAGTGTGCAAAGCATGTGAATCTACAGCTCTACATGCCAAGAACAGAAACTTACTGGGTAAGTAACATTATCCTTTAGGTTTGTTCATTGTCTAGAATAAAACTTTTCCAAATGAAAAAAGCACCCTCAAAACTATAAATTATACATTCCATATAAAAATGTTCAACAACAGCATTTTCATAAATTTACCCTGGGGGGGGGGGAAATTTGTTACATTTCATTATATCAAATCAACACTCACGCGGGGCTAATTATTGCCTCAATGGTCTTATTGCAAATGAAACTTTCTGCTGCGCAGGCTAGGACATTTTGTATGTTATGTCAGGCCTAGAGAAAAGGATTATTCTTGTTTAACACCAAAGAGACAACAGATAAAAAAGCTTCGTTCAGGGTGGTTTTGCTGCCCAGTTAAGACTTAGTTGCCTTAGCACCTCTGACAAGTTGGGTTTCGAGCATGGTTTTTTGTTTTTTTACATTTGTATTGTTTTCAGTAACTCTGGTCATTTCCAGAGAAGCACCATGTTAGAAAATACTGTAAGACAATAAGGTATCAATCTTTGTGCACTCACCATCAAAAAACCTATCACATCTGTCCTTTCTATCTCATATTTGGGTTCTGAAAAAGAGAACCAAAGGAGCAACAAGGTATCCTAAAACAATAAATCTGTTGGGAGCTTATTTATGTCCGCACTCCAGCACCACTTTTGTTGCTATGAATTCTGCAATTAATGCCACTCCATCAAGAAACAAAATACTACTCAGCAGTACAAAAGCAGTTTGGTAAGCCAACATTAACTAAATCTGTAGGACTTCTAGAAGAACCAGCAGCTGTGAAAACCAGTGTGGCTTTATCCCTAGTTAGCCACAGGCCCTGAGTAGAACTGGATATCTCTTAATTATAATTTCCTTGACCAAGCATGGAGCCTGGATGTGGAAAATTGTCCCTTCTTGACCATTGAAAATGAATTTAAGGTGGCCGATCATTGGTTGGCTTAATTTCAAACTCTTGTAGGTGTGAACCCTAGGTGCCCCCCTCTCTTCCTTTTTCATGTGCTAAATCTTACTCTCCAGGCCTGCCACATCCTTCCTCCACCACACAGCATCTGGGGCATTGACAGACTTCCGGCCTGCTGTGTTTCTATTCACCAGTACCAAAGCGAAGTCGATTCAATTTAGTCTTTATTTCTATCGAGATGATCATAAAAGACACAACACATACAAATGCAAAAGGCTACATACAATTACGACATCACTCAACAATAAAAGATCGTGAAATAAATAACAATTCATACTAAAACGTAATGTATGCGACCAGCTATTTAAGATATATATTAAGAGAATTATTAAAAATGTAAAAACATCATTAAAAAGGACATACCTTAGATAATCGGTTATTTCGTTTGTCTTTCATTCTGACAAAGATTCTGAGTCCTATTGAGGCTTAGCAAGTGTTTACTAAAATCCCTATGTTAACGTTACTATGTACAACATGTGAGAGGGAACTTTATCACTGGTTACTTCGTTCAATCTTTTGGCGAATTCTCCATGCCCAGCTTAAAAATTTTGCTACAGCAATCACAACGTCTTTCTGGGCACTAGTTTTCAGTATACGTAAAGCTGTAGCACATGACCTAGTGCCCATGTTGGAGCATATTGGTTTTAACCATCTGCTCCGAGGAGAACGGTATGCGGAGCATACGAACAGAATATGGGAAATTGTTTCGTCCATACTTTGACAGACTATACATTTACTATCTAAAGGCTCTTTCCAGGTCTTGATAAAAGATTTAATCGGTAGTGTACCAACCCGGAACTGAAAATTGTAATGTAATCCCAATATTCTTCATACTTTGGTTCAAATTTATGACACACAAAGATGCTGGTCAGCGGAGAAGTATTAGAAGAGCTCAAATTACCAGCTGTGATCGTTGCCCCATAAGCTTCTTTAAATACTTTTTTTGGGGGAAACAAGTTGTTGGTTGGGTCTTCCCATAAATGCTTCATGCCCATGCTGACTAGGGAGCTTTCCACCCGCTGTATCCAGCTAATCTTGTTGGAAATATCAGCAGCCATAACATCTTGTAGTGCTTGGGCATAGTGTGTTAGCTCGGGTGTGGACCATAATCTTCTCCAATATGCTATTGTCCTAAATCTCGCGACCTCTACCAGGGCTCTGCAACCTAAATCCATATACAGTGGTTTCAGTGGGGTGCTTTGTGGGAGACCGGTTAGGCCTCTCACAAACTTATTTTGAGCCAGAGGGGTCAGATTCTCATAACCCCATAGTTCTGCTCCATACAAGATGGATGTCATAACTTTGGAATTATAAATCTTTTACGCAGAACTTATTGGCTTGGTCAGGGAAAGCCTATGTTCCTTTAATAACGCTCCTGCCAGCTGAGAGTGCTTTAGTGCCATTAGGTCTATCTGAGGTTTCCAATCTAATTTACGACCTAGCGTTCTACCAAGATAGGTAAATACGTCCGTTTGTTCCAAGGGCACTTTATTCATAACGACTCTTGCATTAATTGCTTTGTACTTATGAAGGACCATAAATTTAGTTTTGTCCACGTTGACCTGTAACTCGTGTGTTGAACAAAATAACTCAAAATGGCTCAATGCTCGCTGCAACCCAATTTTGGTTTTTAATAAAATTAAAGTGTCATCAGCGAACATGAGTATTGGTACCTTTAAACCTGCAACTGAAGGAGCGTCCGTGGGGACTGATGAAAAAAAATTGACCACCCCGTTAATAAACAATGAAAACAGGGTCGGGGCTAAGAAGCACCCTTGGCGTACCCCTTTTGAGATTGGAAACTTAGGGGTAGTAGTGCCTTGCGGACCCCAGCGTACCTGGGCATAGGTGGACTCGTGTAATCTCACTACTAACTGTAAGAGATCCAAAGGCAGCCCTAGATCTTTCAGAACGGCCCAAAGCTTATTTCTTCTGACCGTATCAAAAGCTGCTTTCAGATCTACGAATGCGGCATAGATGGTGCCTCCCGCTAGTAGTACAACACGCCAGTAAATCATTGTAAAGTAAATGACTTGGTCGATTGTGCTTACAAGAGTCCTAAACCCTGCCTGAAATGGGGATAATATGTTGTTCTCTACTATCCAAACCTGGATTCTATTTAGCACTAATCTGGCTATAAATTTTTGTGTAGAATCGATTAGACTTATTGGTCTATAATTACTAGGACTGGAGCGATCCCCCTTTTTGTAAATAGGTAATATTTCGGCTTCTCGCCAGGAATCTGGAATGGGAGCACCGCTAGCTATCGAATTTGCAAGTAACAGAATGTACTGGAGCCAGTTACTTTTATCTGATAGAAACAAATCCGCCGGTATACAATCAGGGCCCGCAGCCTTGCCCTTTGGGACTAAATTCATGGCTGCTTCCACTTCACCTACAGTAAAGCTTACAAACGTATCTACATTGGTCATTTGGAAAGGAGCAGTAATCTTTCCAATTGCAAATTGAGCCTCAAAAAAAGAGACCCATTCATCTGGCGCAATGTAGTTTTGTGGTGGATGGCCCGAACCATCTCTTCCCCATTTTACCAGCTGCCAAAAAGTTACATTTTTTTTCATTTTACTAGCCTCTAATAATTCAAGCCAGTGTAGTTCATCCCACTCCCTTTTGGCCGTTTTGTATATTTTTATAGTTTTTACGAGCTGTTTTAATGCTCTCCATATCCATGGCTGTTATCGCCCTAGATAGTTTTTTATATGCTTCTTTACAGTCCTTGTTATACCAATGGTCATGTTTAACTGGGGGTTTATAAGATATTTTATGTGGTTTGGTAAAGAACTGCCTGAGCTTGGTAAACAAGGCCTCATGAGCTTGGGTTATCGTACCATTAATTTCTTCCTGGCTTGTAAGTATATTTAAGCCCGCTATTGTTCTCTCCACCGTTACTTTCATTTTGAGGAGGGAGCCTTCATTTTCAATAATCCTGGGCCATTTCACGCTTCTCATGTCATTGGTTATGATAGCATCGGCAGTCTCAGTTACATTAACTAGGGGTAAAACTGGTGAGTGATCACGTACCTTAACGTTTAGCAATAGTGGATTATGGTCACTTTCGTTCCTTGTGCAGACCTCCATATCAACCAGAGACGACCAGTTCTCTACATTGATAAAGATGTAATCAATACGACTACTTCTCATACCATTACTTTATGTATGGGATCCCAATCGGTCAGAAACTGACCTACCATTTACTGCCCTAACTCCCCTCTCTAAACTAAATGCTTTCAGTGTGAGGGCTGCTTCCGTCCATTTTTTAATTGGTTGTATTTGCAATAGGGGAATACCCCATTGGACATTTTCTTCTACACTGAGATTACTGTCCTCCATATCTAAAGGTTCAAAGGTAGTGTTGAAATCACCTACAATTACTATATTGTTACCTTCTCTCACAGTATCCAGAAAGCTACTTAGTTCAGAGATTGTCTTGGATGCTTTACCCCCCACCAACCCTCTGGGGTACACATTGGCAATCAGCAGACTGGGCGAGCTTTTAAGCCGAATGAGTAGTATCATGATATCAGGGCTATCTACCACCATTTCTTCAATCCTATAGGAAGGATTCTGCCTTATCCAGAGAGTTAACCCACCTGAGTGTCTCCCTTTACGTCCGCCAATTGCTGGTTTGGAAAAATGTAAGTATCCAGGGCGGTAAACTGGGTTGAGAGCCCACGTCTCTTGGAATGCTATTATGTCATACTGGTCAATATAGGCAGACCAGTCCAGTGACGCTGTCTTACTGGACAACCCCGCTATATTCCAGGAGACTAATGATATTATAGACTTATCGTCTTTGGTAGAGGAACTATTCAGGCTCGTTTTCTCAGCAATGCCCATACTGCTAATTGGTGGCGCTACAACGTGATTTCCTGGAATAGGACCTGTTTCAGTCTGAGATGTTACTATGGGCTTGACAGATGCTTTCTCTAAGTTATGCGTGTCATTTATGTGGTTTAGACGTAGCACTGAGTAAAGGCTAATACTTGGCCCTTTAGATGTGGCTTCCATCGTGCTTGGATAAGGGGGTGGATTCTTTAAGCATCAATCTATATTTTGCAATGACGAGTCCCCATTACTGTTACTCTGTGTGATACTTGTGGATTCCTTACGAGGAAAGTCGGGGTTGGGTTGAGTTTTATCCTTATACTAGATGATATCAAATGGGAGGTTCTTAAATCAAATCCCACCAGATTCTCTACTAATACAGGTGAAACAAGTGTGAGACAAACATAATCGGGATCGCTACCCGGAAACGAATGTCGTGTGGCAGACAGAATGTCTTCTCTAATTATGGATCTGCACTTACGTACATGTCTTAACCACTGAATGCATTTGTTAATCAGCGACTGCTTGTCTTCCTTAACCAGACTTAGGGAAGTTTTTGGCACATTTATCAGAAAAATTTGATTTTTCAGTGGGCGGGGTGGGTGTTTGGTGAGGTGGCTAATTCTAACCAATGAGTTTACCCCTTGAGTGTAACTTGGTCGTGGTTTTATACAGGGATCTATTCTGTCAGCCACAGCAGACCGACTGTAGTCACTATGCCCTGCTACTAGATGTGGAACAGAATGCTGCACATCGCATGAGCCTGTATAATCTTGCTTGCTGGCTGCTATACCATGCCTTATATTAATATTACCTTTACATGCACTGACTATATTCGTGTTAATAGGATCCCTCACTTCCAATGCTGGTGCCCTGTTTTGAGCCTCAGTAGCTGGTTGGGTAGAGCCGGTATGTGTTTTGAGTGCTATTGACAGTGTATCAATCATACCCTTTAATAAACTGACTTCCTCAGTGAGCTGCTTGGTCTGGGCCTTCAAATCAGCAATCTGGCCTATGAACAAAGCAGCGCATGAATCAGAACAGTTATTTGATAAACTGTCATGAGCCTCAAATTCGCGCTCCTTTCCCTCAGTGCCCTGGATATCACATAAATCCTCTGTGTTTTCCATTAGAGGTAAAAATCTATTAGAGCATTCAATAGCTGGCTCGATGACACAGTTTCTTACTGGGCTGAGACTTGATAATAGAGGGACATCATTCACAGCTAGATTGGAACTTGCATGGGCAGTTGTTTTTTGGGCCTTCAAAATGGATCTTTTAAACATGTCTGCAATTGGTAAGGTGACATTCGAGGAGATGGTGGCAATAAGAGGCAGTGTTTGGAACATATTTATATCATTATCACTCAAGCCCTCTGAAGCAGTTAAAATTTCCTCGCAGTCATTAACCAGTTTATTAATCCTGTCTATAACATGATTGTTTTTGCACGACACTTGTTTTGTAGACTTTTTTGATTTCTTGCCCTTGACCTGTAAACCCCCTCCCGCATTATCTACAGCTTTCCTTTTCCCCATTTCCTAACCAAACACTAAATACACAACAAGTTATGTTAGCAACAATGAAATAGAGAAAAGCGACTGGCAAAAATTTGTATTAGCGTTGATCACAATCGTAGATATTAATATAGGGGCAGTGACAGGTTGCTTAAGTGGCTTAACAGTACCTTCTGTGGCCAAACAGTGTTTTGAGTCCAAATATCGAGGGGGTGGCCCTGTCCTGTCTCAGTCTGGCGCAGACGGGCTCGCCCTTGGCCCGGGCTTTGCCCGGGCGTGCCCGCGCGCGTCCCGGGCTGCGGGAGATTGCGGTCGTTTTTAAAGCGCCTCCTGGCGCTGCGCTGATGTCACGGCGGCCGGGCAAGGAGGAGAGCTGGACTTTGTAGACCCAGGGTCAAGGATCACGGTGCTGCCGGACGGCTGGATACTGGCGACTGATGTGAGCGGGTCCCGCGCTGCGGGAGCCCGCGGTCGTTTTTAAAGCGCCTCCTGGCGCTGCGCTGATGTCACGGCGGCCGGGCAAGGAGGAGAGCTGGACTTTGTAGTCCCAGGGTCAAGGATCACGGTGCAGCCGGACGGCTGGATACTGGCGACTGATGTGAGCGGGTCACAAACGTGTTAGTTGTATTTTTGTTGGAGCAGGGCACCAAGTCAGATACACATATTTCAGATTTCTGTGCCCTCCCTGTTAATTCCAAAGGATGCCCTTCACTCTTTCCTAGCAACCCACTATTGTCAAGCAACCCCACACCATGTGGTGAAAACCAACCTCCACATCCTCACCCCTGGAGCATTCAATGGTTTATTGATTATATGTTAACAAATTTGGGATCACAATGTCCTATGTAAGAAGTTAGATAGTATTTTGATTAATATGGCTATAATAGAGAAGTGAAAAAATGCATATCTGGAAAGTGGAAAAGACACTAATCTGAATTTAATGCTCCACATTCAGTTGAACTTCTTCTGCCATGTTTTTAAATAATTGAGAGTATGAATGAGTGGTCTAATTGGTTAGGTTTGTGAAATTGTTTTTATTTGAGATGTATTTAAAAATATGAAAATTGTGACAAAATAATGATTCTATGTAATTTTGTAATAAAGTTGAATTTATATTGATATGATGGATTGTGGAGTGTTAATGAAATAATTATGATGGGTATCAATTGTTTATGGTTAATATTGATGTGCCTAGATACCTACATATTTGTTGGTCCTATCCTGTTATTAATGTTAGCGTGCTCACCAGCCAGCCACAACATTTGAAAACTCTTATTGGAATATGATCTGAAAATTCATTCAATTATCAGCTCTTCAGGAGCAGATCTCCATGGTCTTCCAAGCTAATCTTCCTCCTCTGGTAACTGGATTTCCAAAGGAAACAGACACTGAATTACAAGCTTCCAGATGCGCTTCTTGAGATTTCTCAATGCAAATTAGTGAGAAACCTTGGTGGACATTTGATATAAATAGTGTTGAAAGGTCACCGCTGAGGGTACCAAGTCTCTCAGAATCCAGTGAGAATTGGGTACATTACGAATCTTTAGAAGAATGCAGGGAAGGTAGGCCTAGAAGTTCCTTGCAACTCTTAATATCTTTCTTTGGTGCCTGTTTGGTACATAAGGAAGCGGAGAATGTAAATCGTGAACAAAAAACAGACATTACTCCTTTCCCTCCATCCGCCTGTGGCACAATGTCCCCATGCCTAGTGCCGTCTGAGGCTTATTGACAACATCACGCTAACGCCACAGATATGTCCATGAGCTTTGTGGGAGGCTAACAGAAGCAAGACATCTGACACCACGGGAAAACTGTGGATACCTAACAGCTCCCATCATTCAAAATTATTGTTATTTCTCTGCGTTATTTCAAAAACGTAGCATCACATATTTAAGGATTACCTGGAAAATTATGATATGAAATTGGGTTAGTTCTGGACCTGTTCTCCTGGTACTGTATATGGTAAGTAACCCGATCTGGGTTGAACAGCCTGCCATTAAAAGCCAGAGATCTAACACACATATGCAAGATATGTCAACGTAGCATAACTTATCAAAAGGACAAATACTGTTTTGACATCCCACGTCTGTGAGTTCTGGAGGTTTTTAAGTTTAGCACCTTTTAATAGTCTTGCTCCTGCTGAACTTGCGACGGGGAAATGACCTGCCAAAAGGGTTGAAACATTCACTCTTCTACAAGCCAGCTCCTGTTCTGTCAGCTGGTATATAAACTTTACGATACCGATGGGGCCTGCCTTCACCGGACTAAGACCATCTCAACAGATCACCATAGCTATCCTCTTCGACTTATTCTTGTTGGTAATGTCAGTCCACCCTGATGTATGTAATTTTAAGTCATTCTGAAAGGTAGTAACTTGATGTTGTTCCTTGAAAACATCAGATGCTCGAGGTAGAAAAATTGGATGACCCGAAAAAAGTTCAGAAAAACTGGAGGCCAAACTAGTGATCTCAGTAATGGCTCAATGGCTCACCAGAATCAAATTTGCTTTCTGTCGCCTGATTTATGCCATTAACCTTGACATGAACCAGAGTGGGGAGAAATGCATAGTTTAGTGTTCCTCCCTGTTGTAGAAAGGCATCTTCTGCCTTTGCTTCTGAATCCTGTCTTGGTGGAAGAAATTCTCCTGGGGTTCAAATCATCCCTCCTGCATGGTCCGCAGATCGTCATGATCTTTCGGGATGGTATGGAATCCTACATCGAATTGCTGGAGTTTTTTGGGAAACGAAAGGTTCGAGGCATGTGAGCTGCAGAGCTCACACTGTGCATTAGATCGCCATCTGGTGTTGGGCTCGGATGCTTGCACTTTGTTGTTGTCTTCGAAGAAGTCTTAGTAGTCATGTGATAGGTGACTCCTCCTTAGGACAATAGTGCGCATGGGCATCGACTCCATCCTCAGATTGTTTTTTTCCGCCATCGGGTTCGGATGCATTTCGACACTCCGGTTCGAAACTCGTTTTTTGCAGCGTTTTCCACTTTTCAACGCCTAATACCGACATCGACATCTCGACGTCCCTTCCTCGATCTCCTTTCCAGCCGTCGACGCGGGCCGTTGGGCCCATCGACGCCGTAAGGCCTACTGCCCATGGAAAGGACGCCATTCCGAAAATGCCCCCAATGTGGAGCAAAGTTTCCTCATAGTGACCACCACCAGGTCTGTAATCGGTGCCTCTCACCAGACCATAACGAGGCCACTTGTCCGGCCTGCGCCTCCTTCCGCTCCAAGAAGACAATCCGAGATCGTCGAGCCCGAAGGCACATCATGGCGCACAGGTCCGCTCCGGAACCCGTCAACATCTTCGACGAGGGTCCCGATGTTCCGGAAGAAGACTCCGAAGACCTCGCTATCATCTCCGAGGCAGAGGACTCCGACAGTTCCATCCCTTCAGGGCAGCGTGTGAGTACTACTGCCCCTGCCCCAACCCTCCCTGCAAAATCGAAGGCACCGGTCAGTACTTCGCCTATGGGCCCCAGTCGAGACCGTAAACGTGTTTCGGACGCCCGCCTTCGGGCTCGGCACCGAACAAGAAAACAAAGCCTTCTAGTTCCTCGGCACCGACCAAACCTCATGTGCCCGTTACACCGGCACCTTCGGCGCCGAAACACAAAGACCACCCGGCGCCGAAATCCAGCTCGGTCCCCAAATCCGCCTCCAAGCACGCGGATCCCTCGGCACCGAAACCGAAGCTACTCGACACACCCCCTAAACTAAAGCTGGTCGAGCCTGTAGCTAAACCGAAGGACGCCTCGACGCCTTCTAAAGCAAAGGAACATTTAAAGAAGCCATCACCACGTTCGGAACCGAAAAGTCGGCGCCGAAACCTAATATTCAAGGAGAGGAACTGTTTACACCGGATCCCATCGATCCTAATCAACACAAACTTTATATCAATCCTAAAACAGGACATATTTCCTCTGTGCCACGTCACAAGCCTGTCCCTCCAAAGAAGAAAGACTCTTCCACTTCCCCTATGCCTCCTTCTTCCCCTATACCTCTCTCTAACACCCTCCTCTCCACATCCCTATCACACCTCCTCAACCTGCGGATTCTCCCCCACATGAGTATGAGGACAACATGGGGTACGGGGATGACCCTCATAATTTATATCTGGATCCAGATAATCCACCACAGGATGACTGGGGTTATAATGACCCCCCAGACCCTACAGACCTCCCCAGCCCTCCACCTTATCCCACAAAACCATCTCCACCAGATGATCACATAGGTTTTGGGCAACTCATACATAGGGCGGCCGTTTTTCATGGGGTGCATATTCACACCGACCAACCAGAGGAAGATTTTCTTCTAGACACTTTTGAACGGTCTCAAAAAACGGTTCAAACTTTGCCCATGATCAAGGGTGTCATTAAACATGCACCTGAAATTTTTAACGACCCGGTCAGAGCCAGGATCCTTAATCCTAGAGTGGATAAAAGTATAGACCTGCCCCAGATGACCCCACATACATCAAAGGTCAGCTCCCCTTGACTCACTGGTCGTTTCTAATGCCAGAAAACGCGCCAATTCCCAAACTTCAGGGGATGCTCCGCCCCTGATAAAGAATCCAAATTGTTAGATTCCTCTGGCAAACGCGTAGCTGCGCAAGCCACCAACATCTGGCGCATCGCTAACACCCAAGCTCTACTAGCTAGGTACGACAGGGGCACACTACGATCAGTTAGAAACCCTCCTTCAACATCTACCTGATCAATACAAAACACAAGCCACTGACCTCATTCAAGAAGGCAAACTTATTTCCAATGCCTCCATTAAGTGCGCCTTAGACGCAGCCGACACCGCCGCTAGGTCAGTTAACACTAGCGTGCTTATCAGACGACACGCCTGGCTTCGCATTTCAGGTTTTAAGCCAGAGGTTCAGACTACCATACTAAACCAGCCCTTTAACCAAAACCAACTATTTGGTCCTGCTGTCGACACAGCACTAGAAAAGATGAAGAAGGATACTGACACTGCCAAATCAATGGGAGCATTGCAGTCCCCGCAGCAACGTGGCTCCTTTCGCCGCTCCTTTTACAGAGGGGGCTCCAGGAATACCACCGCAGACAGTTCCTCTTCCTATCGAACAAAACCCAAACCTCTCCTAATAGAGGATACTTTAGGGGTGGTTACAGAGGCAACAACTCTAAGGGCAGAGGTCGAGGTAATAATAACAACACCCGTACCTCCACCACTCCCAAACAGTGACTTTCCTCCACTTCCCCCGACCACAACACTCCTGTCGGGGGAAGGCTATCACAGTTCCTGCCTGTCTGGAACTCCATTACAACAGACAGGTGGGTGAGACAGATTATCCAACATGGCTACTGCCTGGAGCTAACAGCTACCCCCCACCATACCACCCAGGCAGCGTCCAATGTCCACAGACCATCTTACGCTTTACAACAAGAGGTACTTTCCCTGCTTCAAAAGCACGCCATACAGCCAGTGCCTCTGCTACAGCAGGGCACAGGGGTTTACTCCCTGTACTTCCTCATTCCCAAAAAGGACGGCACTCTCAGGCCTATTTTAGACCTCAGACCTCTCAATCAATACATACACTCAGATCATTTTCACATGATCACTCTCCAACAAGTGCTTCCCTTACTACAACAACAAGACTTCCTTGCCACATTAGACCTCAAGGACGCCTACTTCCACATTCCCATACATCCTGCTCACAGGAAGTATCTAAGGTTCGTTCTCAATGGGCAGCACTACCAGTTCAAAGTACTCCCATTCGGAGTCACCACTGCTCCAAGAGTGTTTACCAAATGCCTTGCAGTAGTAGCAGCGCATCTACGAAGACAACAAATACATGTCTTCCCATACCTGGACGACTGGCTTATCAAAGCCAAATCATTCAACCAGTGTGTCCAACACACTCACCAAACAATACAAACATTACACAACTTGGGCTTCACAATAAACTATACCAAGTCCCACCTTCAGCCCTCCCATGTCCTTCAATATCTGGGAGCTACGATAAACACTTCCACTGCTCTAGCTTACCCCAGCCCAGCCAGGATAGCCAGTATACAAACCCTTGTCCCCAGGTTTCAAATGCAACACTCTCTTCCAGCCAGAGTGTTTATGCAGCTCATCGGCATGATGGCATCCTGCATTTTTCTCGTCCCTCATGCAAAACTTCAAATGCGTCCTCTACAAGAGTGCCTAGCGCGCCAATGGAACCAGGCTCACGGACATCTTACAGATCTGGTGTTGGTAGACAGCCGCACACATCGCTTCTCTGCAGTGGTGGAACACCAACAATTTGTCCAAGGGGCGGCCGTTCCTAGAGCCGGTTCCACAAGTAGTACTAACCACGGACGCATCCCTTACAGGATGGGGAGCACACCTGTTACACCATACAACACAGGGCAAGTGGACCACTCAGCAGAAGCTGTTCCACATCAACCACCTAGAGTTACTAGCCATATTCCTAGCTCTCAAGTCCTTTCAACTCCACGTACAAAACAAAGCTGTCCTGATCCGAACAGACAAATTCACAGCTATGTACTATATACAAAAACAGGGGGGGACACACTCTCCACAACTGTCCCAACTAGCACAGGACATTTGGAGGTGGGCCATTCCACAAAACATTTACCTTCTAGCAGAACACCTACCAGGGATTCACAATCAGATTGCAGATCTGTTAAGTCGACAGGCACAACAGATTCACGAGTGGGAACTACATCCACAAGTTCTTCTACCTTTCTTCCAGATGTGGGCCCAGCCAGACTTAGATCTGTTCGCCACACACACAAACGCCAAATGCCCAACCTTCGCCGCCAGGCTTCCACACCCGCAGTCCAAGGGCAATGCGATATGGATGAACTGGTCCGGCAGATTTGTGTACGCTTTTCCACCGCTCCCACTCATCCCACTTGTAGTACGCAAGCTTCGACAACAGTCTCTCAAAATGATACTAGTAGCCCCTACATGGGCACGCCAACCGTGGTTCACCACACTACTGGAGCTATCAGTAGTCCCATACCAAAGACTACACCTCTCCCCAACAATGCTAACGCAGAGCCATGGAGAGATAATGCACCCAGATCCATCTCAGCTGAACCTTGCAATTTGGCTCCTGAAGTCCTAGAATTCGGTTACCTTAACCTACCCCCAGACTGCATGGACGTTATAAAAGAAGCTAGACGCCCAACTACCAGAGCCTGCTATGCAGCTAAATGGAAAAGATTCGCTATTTACTGCACTAATAATAACATCCAACCATTACAAGCCTCTACGCAAAACATCATTTGCTATTTGCTACATTTGCAAAGATGTAGTCTTGCATACTCATCCATACGTCTGCACCTCGCAGCCCTTGCTGCTTACTTGCAAAACAGGCAACACTTATCACTATTCAAAGTTCCCGCCATTAAAGCCTTCATGGAAGGCCTTAAGCGCCTCATACCTCCCAGATTACCACCTTCCCCAGTGTGGAATCTTAATATAGTACTTACCAGGCTCATGGGTCCACCTTTCGAACCCTTACATAAATGTGAACTTCAATTCCTTACATGGAAAGTTGCGTTTCTAATTGCAATCACTTCTCTAAGGAGAGTCCGTGAACTACAAGCTCTAACTATACAAGAGCCTTTCTTACAAATACATCATAAAAAGGTAGTTCTCAGAACAAACCCAAAATTCCTTCCCAAAGTCATTTCGCCTTTCCACCTTAACCAATCAGTAGAACTACCTGTGTTCTTCCAAAACCCAGATTCCGTGGCAGAAAGAGCTCTCCACACCCTAGATGTCAAAAGAGCCCTTATGTATTACATTGACAGAACCAAATCCTTTCGCAAAACCAAACAATTGTTTGTGGCTTTCTCTCCACCACACAAAGGTAATCCCATCTCAAAAGCCGGGGTTGCAAGGTGGATTGTTAAATGTATCCAAATCTGCTACCAAAAAGCCAAACGCACATTATCAGTTCCCCTAGAGCGCACTCAACACGCAAACTAGGGGCATCCATGGCATTCTTAGGGAACATTCCCTAGAAGACATATGTAAGGCAGCCACATGGTCTACAACACACACCTTCACTAAACACTATTGTGTTGATGTGCAAGCCAAGCAACAAGCTTCCGTGGGCCAAGCTGTCCTTAAAACCCTTTTTCAAACTACTGCAACACATACAGGTGACCACCTCTAGGGGAGATACTGCTGTACAGTCTATGCACAGTGTGAGCTCTGCAGCTCACATGCCTCGAACGGAAAATGCTACTTACCAGTATGCATCTGTTCTTGGCATGTAGAGCTGCAGATCCTCACACGCCCACCCACCTCCCCGGGACCTGTATGTGCTCCAGTCCTATCTTAATTAGATACACACACATGGACATCTCTTTTCTTTTCTACTAACTCCATCACTCCCCAATATGGCGAAAAACAATCTGAGGATGGAGTCGATGCCCATGCGCACTATTGTCCTAAGGAGGAGTCACCTATCACATGACTACAAAGACTTCTTCGAAGACAACAACAAAGTGCAAGCATCCGAGCCCAACACCAGATGGCGATCTAATGCACAGTGTGAGGATCTGCAGCTCTACATGCCAAGAACAGATGCATACTGGTAAGTAGCATTTTCCTTACAGTACTTCACCACATTTGCTTTCCTTAGGACGTACTCCATCATCACTCCTATTTCATGGTTGCGATGTTCATGCCAAAAGCCATTTGCCCCGGTCATTCCAGGACTCCACATGGATCAACCAGCAAATATTCTCCTGACAAACCTCCTTCGACAATTTCATTACCTTTATGTACATTAATTCCTTGTGTAGGTGAAGAATTTTTAAATTATGCAGTGTTTAGTGTAAATGACCTGAAAAATGTGTGAATGAAGGTGAAAGCCCCTTTATGCATAGTAATTGTCTTAGCAGTGCTTTCTTTATTTACAGAATTTGTTTTACTTCCTTTGTTATGGCTTTCGTGTTTGTTATTATCAAATACATTGTGGATCCCATTAATTCAAATTGACTCTGTTGCTTACGTCGGATTTGGATTGGTTGATGACACATCCCAGACTTTTCAGCATACCCACCAATAAGTTCACCCGGTTCTTTAAAAGCCAGAGTCCTGGGATAAGAAAATCATGTTATGCAGGTTGATTATCAGACTAATCAGTCTTGTTTTCAAGCATTCAATCACAAGCTTGATCAGTTCTGTGAACCACAATACCACAAAAAATAATCCTTTATGTAGGGCCTTATACTTGTGTCTTCTCATCCCAGGCAAACTGCAGAAGCCTGCAGAGTGACCTACCATTTAGAATTGCTGGATATGTGCCCTTCAAGCTGTTACGAGCCATGCAGTCTCTTTGTAGTAAAATGTTCCTTAACAGATAGCTGCCTTCCATCCTGAAATGTCAATAAATAAGCCATCCGTTGAACTTCCTTCGGTTTACAACCAACTTGAAACCTTTGTCCTTTTTCTACATGAGAAATATATTGTTAGGAATATGCAATGGGAGTTGTATCAAAGGGTAAAGCATCCTTTCGTCAGCAATTTGTGAATCTCGGAATATGTCTTTTCATTCTTTTTTAGATTTACATCTGTTCTATTTTTATGGTAGAACAGAAACACATACCACAGTACAAGGCTTACAGCAGGCGGAAGCTGATGGTTATCTGTACAATGATATACAGGAGAGTCATCAAGAGCAACAGGCAGATTGCCGTACTCATCTAGCATTTTAAAGTCCAAGCAAAGAGACGCAATTCAATTAGAAAATAATGACTGTGGTAGAAGAAGCAAACATACTCTTTACTCATGGTAACATAACTGGGAAAAGGGGGCGGGGAAGGAGTCAAAGGTATCATACTGTGAGGCTGGACAGGCTATCCAAGGGAGCTGGGGCAGGGGACATAAAGGTAAAGAAGGAAGGAGAGATAAAAGAAAGATGAGCAAAAGAGAAAGAGGACCGGGGGTAGGATGGTAAGGAAAAAAAGGTGTGTGTGGGGGAAGGATGGGCTGGGAGGTGAGAAGGAGAATAAAGGGAGGGATTTCCCGGAAAGGAACCGCTGTGACCCCCTTTGGGGACTGGGGGGAGAATAGCGATGTTCTCCTGTGATGAGATTGGACACCTCACAGTGAGGTTTCAGCACCCTGGGGCAAGAGAGCGTCCTCAAAGCTGGAGGGCGCAGAGTCGGGGAGGAGTGAATCGGGAGTATTCCAGTTTGGAAAAATGATCAACTAGTGGTTGTCAGGTCTAAGTGAATTTGGGTTCTGTATGTGTAACCCGGCATGTTAGGAGTTCCATCGCCTTGACGTGCCAGAGGTGCGTGAACCAAGAGGAGCTTGGTGGGGCCGAGGGCTTCTTCCAGTGGAGGGCAAGGGTTTGTTTAGCCGCCCTCAGCATATGCACGATGAGGCGCAAATCGGAGTGTGTCATTACTATAAGGTGTTGAGATCGGATACCCAGGAGGACCACTGTGGGTGAGCTTGGTATGGGGAAACCTACGGTGTCTTTGATGTGACTCAGGACTTCCTTCCAGAATATGGTGAGTAATGGACAAGACCACCAGATATGAATAAAATCACCTGTTGCTGAGTGGCAGCGCCAATAAAGGGGGGATGAGGCGGGGAACATTTTCTGTAGGCGTATCGGCCTGTAATACCAGCGGGTCATGAGTTTATACGCCGTTTTGCGTTGTGGAATGCTTCTGTATACCTTGGCAATGTTGCGCCATAATTTTTACCAATGTTTCAGGGAGATTTCCTCTGTGGAGTCTGTGTGCCATTGCTTTTGGTAGGTATGAATGTGTGTGGGGGTGGAGTGTTGTAACACCTGGTTTGTACGGGAGATCAGACCCCGTGTGCCGTCGCCGGAGCGCACCAGCGGAGTAAGTGGCCGTGTTGCCCCCTGTGTGTTTATTGGTGCGAGTAGCCAGTGCCGGAGTTGGTAATATTGCAATCTAACTGTATCAGTAAGGTGAAAGTCTCTCTTGCATTGGTCAAAGGTCTTAAAAACCACTCCCTCAAAGAGATCCTGGATCGTGCGGCACTCGCCCTCGCCCTCGCCCCAGGCTAAAAATTATTACGGCTGCAAGGCTGGATGGAAGCTAGGATTACGGGCCAGTGGGGTGTTGGGCGAGGAGAAGGAGGTGAGGCCCCTAGAGACCGCAATTTTATCCCAGATATCGAGAACCGTTTTTGTAGGAGTGGCTATGTAGGCACTTCGGGCCGAGTATATCTCGAGAGTCAGGCCAGGACCCAAAGGGGTCTGCAAGCCACAGCACGGTCCATGTGAAAACAATGCTTTTCGCTTTCGCGAACTACCCATTCTGATATGTAGCGAAGGTGTGACGCCCAGTAATACTCCAAGAGGTTGGGGCAAGCAAGGCCCCCGCTGTCCCTGGGCAACATGAGAAGTTTGTTGAAGAATCTCGTGCGTCCCCTTCCCCACGTCGCTTTGAAGGGGCAAAACGTCTGCCTGCGGGATAGGCGTGGGGAGGGTTTGGAATAGGTACAAAAGTTTTGGTAAGATGGACATCTTGACTGCGTTGAGACGGCCAAGTCAGGACATGGGAAGTGGTCTCCCAAGTTTTTGATCCTCCAGAACGGATCGTCTACACTCCGACCAATTGGCCTGGGACCATTAGGCCAGGGAAGAGTGACGTTCAGACCCAAATAACGGATCGAGTAATGGGCCCATTGGAATGGAGTGAGTGGTTGTAGTTCGAGTGCTTCCTGTGGAGGAAGTGATAGATTCAGCGCCTGGGATTTGGCCATGTTGATTTTGAATACCGAGAGCTTCTCAAATAATTGAAGGAAAGATACTATTGTGGGCAGGGAGATCTTAGGATTGGTCAACGTAAGTAAAAGGTCGTCTGCAAAAAGGGCCACCTTGCATTCAGTGCCGCCAAAGGGGCTGCCCTTAATATTAGAAGCCTGGCGTATGGCTATCGCCAGTGGCCCCACCACCTGGGCGAAGAGCAAGGGGGAAAGCGGGCAACCTTACCGGGTGCCTCTTTGTATGTATATGCGGGGAAAGAGATGACCATTAACTCAAATCTGTGCTGTGGGGGCAGCGTAAGACGCCATGATCCAGGATGTCGTAGTCGGGACTAGACCGATTTTCTGTAGGACTGCGTGCAGTAAGACCCAGCCAATCCGGTCAAAAGCTTTTTCCGCATCCAAGGATAGTAAACATGCCGGAATGTCTCGACGGTGGACTTTCTCCACCAAACGCACTACCCGACGGATGTTATCCGTGCCCTGAAGCTGGCGTATGAAACCCAACTTGATCTGGGTCTGCCAGGCCGGGTAAATACGGTTCCATGCGGTTCGCCAGAATTTTAGTGTAGATTTTGGCATCCGTGTTGAGCAGGGCGATGGGGCAGTAGGATGCACAGAGGTGGGGAGGGGTCCTTTCCCGGTTTAGGTATGAGGACAATTTCGGCCATGGAAATCTTAGGGGTGAGGCCCGTGGTTTCAAAGTACGAATTGAAGAGGCATAGTAGGTGGTCTTGTAGCTGAGGCAAAAACATGTGATAGAATGAGACTGGGAGGCCATCTGGGCCAGGGGTTTTGCCCATTGGTAGGTCTTATATGTGCCCGCTGTAGTTCGGCAAGCGTAATCGGGGCCTCTAGGAGTTGTGTATGGTGGGGGTCAAGGGGCGTCCACGGGCAAGAGGTGAAGAAAGAGCTAATGTCCTCCTGGGTGTAGTTTTCCTTGCTTTTGAGAGCAGTGTTGAAAGAGTGGAACGCTTGTTGTTTATCGTAGTCGGAGGTAGCCCATGTACCATCTGTGTTTTTAATCTTAGGAATGTGGGTCCGGCCGCCCGGGTGCGGAATCGACGGGCCAGGTTTGATCCCACTTTATCCCCTCCCTCATAATATCTTTGCTTTAATGCCAGAAGCGAGCGCTCCGCCTTGTTTGTCCGAAGGACCCTCAGTTGGTCCTGAAGTAAAGTCTACTGTCTTCGGGAGGGTGCGGAGTGGTCCAGTTTCTCCAGAGCCTTGATGTCCCTGGCCAGACCGGTTTCCACCAGCCGGGCCTCCGGGTGCAGGTGATTACGATTGAGGTAATGACACTTCAAGTGGTTGCCTTAAAGGCATCCCGCAGGTTGGGTAGGACGTTTGCCTCAAAATAGGCTGAGATCTCTCGCCGTATGTCCTCCACATTAACCGGGTCGTGTAAGATATGGGGGGCGGAGCCGCCAGCGGGGAGGTGAGCGTGGCGTTGCGCTTAGGCTCCGCAGGACCACCTTGATTTGGGGTGGTCAGAGATATAGATGTCTGAGATGTGCGCCGACGGCAAAGTTTGTATTAACGAGTGTGAGAGAAAAAAAATAATGTGTGAATACGAACGGTGGACATGAGAAAAGAAAGTGTACTCTTCGGTGTCTGTGACTTTATACCACCAGGTGTCTAGGAGGCCCAAGTCCGTAAAATCCGTTTTCAGTGCAGCTGACATCGCCCCCGTGCCCTGGAAGGAGGCCGTACTATAGTCCAGATAAGGATCCCAAACCAGGTTATAATCCCCACCGATGAGTAAGCGCCCTCCTTCCCGTGAGACTTGTTCTTTCAGATATGTCCTGTGACTGATTGGGCACATATAAGTTAAGCAGGGGGAGAGGCTGTGCATTGTGTTGGACTCTAATTTTGAGGTAGCAACCTTCCCTGTCCTGCACCAACTAGGTTCCCTTCAATCAGAAGCTTGCTTTACAGAGGATTGCTCCGGCCGTCTTGGATGGGGAAGACTCCTTGATTGGGCCAGGTGTTTGGGGTGGGACATGCAACATGGGTCTGATTGTAAGAGATGTGTTTCTTGTAAGAAAATGACGTCCGGGTCATGCATGAGAAGGTAACGCCAATTCTGGCGCCGCTTATTAGGGGCATTAAGCCCCTTCACATTGAACGAGAGGAATTTAATGTGTGGTGCATCAACCGAAACGAGATGGACAGCTACTATGGCGTGGCGAGTATGGAGAAGCGGCCATCCTGGGTGGGGAAGGAGCTAAGCCTGGAAGTCTGAGTGGTCGTGAGCGATATTCCCAGAGAGTGCCCTCGTTCACAGGGGCAAGAGGGTAAGGTGGAAGGAAGTGATGATGTCAGAGTGGTGTGCCAGCATTCGTGGTAGGTTGCGATTCTCCCCTTGAGAAGGACAGAGACAGAAAGGAGCCCAGAAAGTCCCCACCTCCAACCCAAAGTTTCCCAGGGAGAGAGTGTAGAGAAAAGGAAATGGGGAATCCATAACAAAGATGCTAAAAGGCCAACAGGGCCTAAAAGCTGTATTCAAATCCTGGAACAACCCATTTGTCTGGGCAAGGGCCATTCTGGAGGTCACTCCCCAATTAAATGAATTGAGCAGGAGGGGAGTGGAGAAGAGTTGCATACATTTTCAGGTCTCTGATCCCCGCAGTCAGCGAACATCAGGACAGGAGGGAGTCCCTCCATGGGGCCCGGATCAGTAACTGTGCAGTCCTGCAAGCAGACTATTACAGGGTTTGCGGAGGCAGGCTGTGAGAAGGCACGCAGGGGGGAGTATTCTGACCAAAAGTCAACAGTCTCTGCCACCTCCGCTTAACTCTATTCTGTGTGTGCCGGGACTGGAGTAGCGTTGTGCCGGTAATCTGAGCTTGATGAGGCCATGATTTAGGGCGGCTCTCAGCCAGAGAGGTAGCAGGCTGGCAGTTATTCAGAGGCTGTGCGGGATCGGTTTGGGGACAGTGCTTTGTCCATGGAACAGAGCTGTTCAATGATGTCTTGTTTGGCATGAGAAGATGATTTTTCCTTGGCGTGTGCCCTGTGTTTGGGAGGGGAGCACTGTGGACCACTCGGGCGTATAGCGTCTCTGGGTGAAGCATGAGAATGTGCAGGGCTGGCATCTCGGGATGCCATTGGGAGGTGCAGGAGTTGTTTTGCATCTCGCAAGCAGCGGAACACCTGACGTTTGCCCTCCTAAGTAAAGATTAAGGCAAAGGGGTGTCCACACTGATATTTGATATTGAGGTTGCGTAGTTTCTGTGACAGGCTTAAAGTCCCTACGATGCTGCAGCGTCACTGGAGCAATGTCCTGGAATATTTGAATAGGGTGCCCATTATAGACCATCTCCACCTTACTTCGTGCGACCTGCAGGATAGTCTCTTTTTCCGTGAAGAAGTGTACTCGTGTGAGTATGTCGGGTACAAAGTCCGAGCGACCCCGGGCAGAGGCAACTCAGTGGGCTCTGTCCAGGGCCGGCGGGGAGGCGTTGTCGTCGCCTCTGATCATCTGGAGGAGGTCCGCTGTGAATGCCATGTTGTCTGATCTTTTCGCCCCTTTAGGGATCCCCCTGATGCAGAGGTTTTTTTCTCCTACTCCTATTTTCCAAATCTTCCTGCTTTAGCTGGAGGTCAATGTGTTGCTCCTCAAGGATAGTCATTTTTTGCCACAAGTTCTCCTGGTCTTCCGAGCGTTTGTCCGTCTTAAGTTCCAGGTCATCAACCGGACCCCCAATCTCAACAACGTCCCACCTGAGGTCATAGAGGCAGGCCTTGAATTCGGTTGTGATGGAGGCAATCTCAGATTTAATTTCCTGAAGGAAGTTTTTCATGAAGGCCTGCGTAGAGGGCCCGTCACAGATTCGCCGGGAGCTGTTGCTAGCGGGGTCCGTGGGGGCCGGAGTCAGAGGGCCTGACTTGAGCCACATGGAGGCAACCGGGTTGTCTCTGGAGGAGGCAGCTGAAGCGTCTTTGCCAGTTTTGGTGCGAGGCATGGCCTAGAAGGAGCGCCATCGAAAGTGAATAACCAACGAAGGCCGCGGGAAGGCCCTGAGAGGAAGTCGATCGTCAGGGTAAGGGTTGCACCACCATGGTTCAGCTCCCTCATGACCGGGACCTTGTGTTGGCTAGGGGTCCCCTCAGAGCCGGGGCAGTCTTTCTCGGCTTGATATTAAGATGGGGGGGTCCAAGGAGCAAATGTAGAATAGTTCCTTCGCCCTTATCAGGTCCAAAGAGTTCCCCCTGCGGGGTATGGTGTCCCCAGCCTCCCCAGCACTCGTGGATGCTCGAGGATCTCCAGAGCAAAGGAGTCCCTGAAGTACAGTCCGCTCAGGGAGTCCGAGAGGTGCACTGGTCCCCCAAGAAGGCTGTAGGTGCGAGGAACTCAGAGTAGGCCCCAACAGCATGCCATCAGTGCTATATGCTAGGCAGGAGGGGTTGCAGGGTTAGTGAGAACCATCTTGGCGGAATCCGGACAGAGCCACTGTGTAGGACCAGTTAGGGTCTCAAGGCACCCCCAGGAGACCGAATGGGTAGGGTGTTCCAGCCTCGGGAAAGGAAAAGAGCCCGGGGGGCCCCAGGTGTCTAGCGACTGGGGCCCGTGGTGGCAAGAGCTGTAGTGAGGCCTCACAATGGGGCTGGGACTATGGCCTGGATGCGAGGGCGGGCGAGAGGAACCCACTGCTCGATGTTGCATCCGATCGCCCCTTACCTTAATGGCGGAGACCCTGCGTTTATCAGCGTCCGTCCAGTGTGGGTCATCTGTTTGGACCAGGGCTCAGGCTTGATCTCCTAGTGGTGCCCCAAGGTGTGCGGGGGATGCGCAGTCCTGGGCACCCCCCTCTGCCGTTAGGAGGGTGTCAAGAGGTGCTGCGGCTGTAGGTAGAGCAGCCCAAGGAGGTGCCAGGGAGCCTAATGCTCCGCAGGCCTCAATATCGCTCACAACCTGGGCCCACTAAAGCGATGTAGGCGGAGAGCCTCAGGTGTTGCCAAGTCGGGTGCCCCGCCAGGAGATCAAGAGACTGCCGTGGATTGCTGGCCGTCCGGGCTCAGCGGGGCGGACCACCGCGTGGTCCATAGGCTGCAGCCAAGAGAGTTCACCAGGGCTTTTAAATGTCGTTCGCACCGCCGCGGTAGGCTCCGGATCAAGAAGCGGGCAGTCCAGGCCTCTCAGCCTCCCCCGGGCAGGCCGCACCCCTTCGGAGCTCTGCCGGTCTCCCTCTATTCCTCCATCAGCGAGGGGTCGCGGCCAAGATTATCAGCGCCCCAGACGGGTCGTTTCACGGGGCCACCAGGTGGGAAGTAGTCTTGACCTCCTGACTCTGCCCCAAGCAGGGTCCGCCACTGGACCCAGAGGCGGCAAGATGGCGGGGCAGGCCGGCCCAGGCCCGTGTGTTGGCCTTCTCGTGGGCCGTGAAGATGGGGGCGGGAGGAGCTCGGTCTGTCCCCTCAGCCGCAACAGGAGGCAGGTCGTCCCCAAAGGTTCAGGAGGCAGGGAGCGGATCAGTCATAGGCGCCCAGGAGCAGCAAGCGATCTCTCTGTGGGGCTCAAGATGGCGCCTCCAGCTACGATCGCATCCTGGGCAGAAGCTAGCCGATCCGTCGTTCCACCGTGGCAGCTCCTGGCACATACTGGCAGCAGCTAACAGCGGTTAGTGGGTGGGGCAGTCCGGTTGGCCATTTTCTGGGTCTTGATGCTACGGGATCTGCTTTGGCCGGATGCGGGGGAGCGGAGACACTGCAAGGCACATCTCACTCCATTGGCAGCTATGCCACGCCCCCCCCCTGAGTTTTCATTCTTAAGAGGCCTGTGTTGAATTGCTTGAACCAGGTCTCCCTTACACACTATTTGCAACCTTAGAATTTTCTGAAGCAGCAATGTTTTTTAGTGTCAGATTTGAGCATTTCTTCACTCCCCATCCTATTGCAAGAAGGGAAGGAGGGTTTAATCTTGCCTGTATAATCATCATCCTCCTACATTATTGCCAGAATGTTAGAAGTTGTCTCTAGTCAATCTGCAGCAGCCTACGTTGGCTTTCGACTTTCACCAAAAAGTGAAGGGTGAATTGCTTACATTAATATCAGGCACTGGTAAAAACTCTGGCCAGCATCTCATCACAGTCTGTCACAAACTGCCAGGCCTCGTATCACCTAAATGGGATCACAAGCTACCCCAGACCTTTTTTGGAATAGTTAGGTCTCCTCAATGAGGCATAGCTTGAGTCCTGTCGCATCAGACCCCTACCTGGCCATAGCAGTCACTCTTAGGAAAATGAAAGTGATGGGAGGAATCCTTGAGATAATGTCAGCCGCTGGTAATTACTGGTTTAAGTCCATCATTCATTTGCCTTGACAGTAATCAACCATATGCAAATCAGCCTTGGTATAGCTCCAGTAGGAATAGTCCTGCCCAAATTTTCACATCCGGCCTTCTCTGAAGGGGAACACAAGCACCCCCAGACTGGGTTCTGCCTTGTTAGACCTCATCAGTGATCAAGCTGTATCCCGGTGATGATGCCTTACTAACCTGCTACTTATCTGGGTTTGCTTGTGTTCCCCTGTGAAGGGGACATGACCTGGCAGTTCGAGTTGAACTTTTCCTGTTGCTGGACTAAGGCTTATTTGCTTATGGCTGGTCTCCCTTTAGAGTGGCATAGTTGGTGAAAAAGATGGCCTGGAATATCGACTGTTACGACCTGCAAGAATCTGCACATGTAGCTTGAGTAAAGTTGCATAACATGTAAAGCACTCTGATACCTTCGGGTCTATCTAGCACTATATAAAACTCTAACATAAATAAATAGCCTTGAGCGGTCACCAGTGGCTGAGGTTAATTCAAGCATTCATGAATCACTTTGTTGTTTGTTGCCAGAGTTCTTCTGGTCTTTCCAATGCCTGGGTTCTTGATACTCGGTACAAAAATCTGTGCATGTTCCTTCACATCCAGCCAACCCAAAAGATTTTTCATTGAGGTTATGCTTTAGCTCATGTGGGAGATATGTTCACAAACGTTTCCAATTCTTTAATAAATGGGTCCCCAAACAAGTTACCAGCTACTGAGCTAGTCTCTTAGAAGAACAGATCCCCTGGTTTAGGATCTACTCACAAGGGAATACATTTGAGCCTCTCTGAGATGGTGATGGACATACTCAGTCACCATAACTTTATCTGGCCCCTCCCTGATAATCTATCAGGTGACTCTAACAATCCTTCCACATAAGCTATATTCTAAGAGCATTTGTAATACTGCCTGTAATGTCTAGTAACTTGACAGGCCTTCCATGTCATGTTCATAACTTTTTAGGATCATATAAAATTTAGACATAAAGGCAACAATATTTTATGTTGGTGAAAGTTCACTGGGCAGTAGTGCCCGAAGGCCAAATATTTTGTGTCAAAACAGAGAAGTGTATACTGTCAGATGACATTAGATTTGGTCAGGATTAGAAGAGAAAACTAGAGTGTGTTGTTACTGTTCAGCACAGAAGATCATTAATGGTAAATGCTATTGCAGGCCACTAGACCCAAGAGTACGTTGTTTTGACAAACAATAGACAGTGAAGCAAATTATTCCAGTCAGGCTTCAAATTTCTATCCCTCCGCAGCACAAATTCTGAGTTGCACTATAGAGGTCAAAACCAGACCTTCATAAAAGTCATGCTTTGGTACAGAATGGCAGGCCTTCTGAGATACTCTCTTATTTCATGAAGAGTACGCTTAATGTCGAAACAACAAAAGTAAGTAATTTAAATGCTCACAGTCACATTTTCTAGACCTTAGGTGAATGTCTCTTAAATTAAGGCATTCAAAAGACGTCTTTGCTTCAAAGATCATACTTTATAAATTAACTCACAGGATAGGAAAATAAACTCAGTGTAGCCATTTGCACTCCATTCCTTTACAGCCTGCACTGTTGTTGTGCAAATCTTTATCAGTAAAGAAGACAATACCTTAATTATTAAAAGGTATAGCAGGCTATCATTAAGTTATTGGATTACAATGTAACTACTGATGCTATCCTGGCCAGATAGAACAAGAACTTAATGTTCAAAGCATGTGTTGCCGTAGATACACATGGTCAGCATACTTATGCCATCTAGTGTTGGATGCTTGAAAGTTGTTTTTCTTCGAAGAAAGTCTTTGAAGTCATGAGATTCACTCTCAACTGTTCCCTAAGTAGAGACATGCGCATGGGCACAGACTCAATGTTAGATAGTTTTTTTGCCATTCCGTTCGGTCATGTGCTACTGGGGCACCAAATCTGGACGTGTTATCCTTGCTTCTGCGTGAGTTCATATGGTGCAATTCAAATCTGATCCTCAGGAAAAGCTTTCGCTGTCTGCATTCCTCTCTGCGACTACCTCCTGAGACTGTCTTGTTCATCGACTCCTGACAGTTAAGGCCTTTGATCCTCTTTGGTACCATTCGCGCCTTGTCTTTGACGATTTCTGGGTAAGGAATTCACTTATGTTGATTGAATGGCTTCCATTCCAATACTGTCCGCAGTGCCATGTCAAATATCTGTGGTCTGATCGCACAGGGTTTGTAACATCTGTCTCTCCCTCAACGATACTGCGTGCCAGGCTGGTCACACCTTCCCCATGAAAAAGACCAATATCGATGCGACAAAAGAGAACAGGCCTGCTCAACGTCCAGGAAGGTGAGGACGCTGGCCTTTTGGGCATCTCGCTCATCAACCATCGCCCAGTCCATAGGTGGTCTTTTCCTCTGACTCAGACCAGGGAGAAGAACAGGTTCTCTTCAACTCAACAACCTCCCACCCTCAAACGAACGCTTGCACAAAGGTTGTAATTATTGTCTGCACCGACCTGCACTCCAAGCCTCCCAGAAAGCTTCATGCAGAGGTAGTGCACTGCCCCGAGGGGATTGAGCGTCAAGCCCACCTACCACCCCCTACACAGCATTCAGTGACTTTGTCATTTTCAAGGCTTGATCAGCAACTACTAAAGGCTTCGGAGCTGACACCACTCCCAACTTCGGCCACTGACACTGTTCAACTTTAGAGCCTAAGATCCTCCATAAACCTTGAGGACCTTTGAAGCCGAAGTCCGCAATCAAACCTTGAGCCACCATCGGCTTCGAAGCCACCATCTGTGCCCAAGCCACCATCACTGCCAAGGATTCCATCAACGGTGGGCTACAACGACTCTGAGCAACCTTTCCAATAAGAGTGTAGGAGCAATTAGATGCAAAGCAAAGACTAGACTTCATCCATCCCCAAATGGGGAGAATTTCAATAAAACTCCCTACAACACCTCTCGAGACTTTAACTCGTAAGAAGAAGCTAATCTTTAAGGAACCATTAGCTTTGGATCCCCTCCAACATCTATGCCTAAAAACACAAGGACGGGGCACCACCCCGCCACCTCCTCCTGCATCACTGCCTCCCTTGCCTCAACATACAACAACAAAGAGATCCCTCACTCCTCTGATGGGGAAGGCAGCCCCCTCTTCCCTGCCAAACCCTATGAAGTGCTGTTTGAGCCAGCCCCCACAGATGACCACAAATGACCCGTGGGACGACAATGATGACGATCTCCCAGGGTGATCCAGTGGCCCTTGGATCATTATCCTGTAAGGCATTGTTCCAGATGGCACCACAGCCTACCACGAGGTGATCCAACTGATGGCCACTTTTCAAAAGGTGGACATTCGCAACCTCCATGAAGAAGACTACTTCCTTTTGGGGAGATGCTGTCCAAGTGGGAGCAAACTACCGTTTTAAAACCCATGCTAAAATCAGTTCCGATACCTTTAAGGAGCTTGTCAACACCAGGGTGGTAACATAGCGGGTTGAAATAGATATAAGCCTTCTCCCAATGACCCGTCCTACATCAAGGGGTCATCCGTCCTACATCAAGGGGTCATGTAACACAAGACTCCCTTGTCCATACAGTATGCAAGCATGCTTCCACTCAGGCGAGCAAAAGGCTGGATGCTGCCGGTAAGAGGATGGCAGTAGGAGCCACTACCCATTGGAGGATAGCTATCTCTATCGACCTTCTCTCTCGATATGACAGATCATAGTGGGGCAAGATTTAAGAGATAGTCAAGTATCTCCCAGACGAGTTAAAAAAGTATACCAGTATACTCCTCAGACAGCATGGCTGGCTCCGTATCTCAGGCTTTAGGCCAGAGGTCCAGCAACATTTGCTCAACCTGTCCTGCAATAGAGAATATCTGTTTGGCTTGCAGGTCGATCAGATGTTAGAACAAAATCTAAAAGGGACACGTCCCCACAAAAGCCATGGTTACCCTTTAAACCCTATCGCTTAGGGCTCCTTTTGGAGACAACACTATAGGGTAGGCTCCAAATCTATTTCCCCAGACCCTGCTCCTCCTACAAGAAGTGGCGGCTCTCATATCGCCATCAGACTGCATGAGGATTCACCAGAGGTGCTTATATGGGCTACAGTAACACGGGCAATGGGCAAAGAAGGATCTGGAAATGGGTCTCCACCGCAAAACATTGATTACCCTTTCCAGCCCCAATTATACAACACCTGTTGAGGGAGGCTGCAGGATTTCCTTCACTGCTGGCAGGAAATCACATCTTATGAGTGGGCATTAGCGGTAAATAACTACGGCTACTGCCTAGAGCTCTCACACCCTCTCCCAACGTCCCACTCTATGACACCCTCAGATGCAACCATCTCACCGTTCTGCAGGAAGAAGTACAAGTGCTTCTCCTAAAAGGGGCCAGTGCCCCCCGACCAGTGGCGCAACGGGCTTTTCTCACTGTACTTCCTTATCCTCAAGAAGGATGGCTCCCTCAGGCCCTTGAATCACTACATCCTTCCAACACTTCTGTATGGTTACACTGCAGGATGTCATCCCTCTGCTTCAACAAGGCAATTACATGTCTGCATTGGACTTGGAGGACGCCTGCTTCCACATCCCCATCCATCCTGCCCACCAGCGATATGTCTGTTTCATAGTACGTGGCAATCTTTATCAATTCACGGTACTCCTCTTTTGCGTCACCACTGAGCCACTTACCTGAGGAAGTGGAGGCATTGACTTTTTTCCCCCTCGTTCGACGATTGGCTGATCAAGAGCGCAGGCAAGCACCAGTGCTTAGTCGATACACACGCTACCATCTCACTCCTTCACAGCCTCAAGTTCACAATAAATGTCACCAAATCACAACTACAGTCCGTTCAAGTCCAGCCTTTTCTAGGGGGCAGTACTAAACTCAGGCCATATTGGGTGTTGATCTTACAGCAGCTTTTACCTCTTTTTCAGCCAACTCTCAGTCAGAACGTTTATGCATGTACTGGGCATGATGGCTTCCTGCATTACCATAGTAGTCCATGCCTGGTTCCACATGCACCAGCTACAACAGTGCCTTTTGGCTCAGTGGTCACAAGAGGCTGATCAATGGGAAAATCGAATGTTGGTAAATACCAGCACCAATTGTTCTATGCAGTGGTAGAACAGTGAAAATATATTGCAGGCCAGGCCCTTCCTAGACAAGGTAGTACTAATCAAAGCAGACACATGACAACCATGCACTGTGTCCAGAAACAGGGTGGTACTTATTCTCTCCCCTGTCATTACTGGCACAAAAGAGATTGAATTGGGCACTCTACCACCGCATTCATCTCATGGCAGAGTACCTTCTGGGGTGGAGAACAATCTGGCCGTCCTGCTCAGCAGGACGCATCAACAAGTCCACTAGTTGGAACTCCATCTGCAACTCCTTCAACATTGCTTTCAGTGCTGTGGCACTATACACACAACTGTTCATCACCCATGAAAAGGCAAAAGGCCAAATCTTCACCTGCAGGGAACCAAAATCACAGTCCATGGGCAATGCACTATGGAGGTACTGTTCAGGCAGCTTTACTTATGCTTTTCCGCCTCTCCTAATCCTTTCATTTGTAGTCCGGAAGATGCTGCAAACCTCTCAGACCCTTGTCCTTGTAATCCCTGCCTGGGCCAGACAGGCCTGGTACTTGGCACTTCTTGAGATGTCAGTCAGGCCCCCTGAGAAGCTCTGCAACAGGACGGACCTTTTCACCAGAAGTGAAGGCCAGATAAAACATCCAAACCCCAGACAGGTTATTCTAGTGATTTGGACCAGAGATACTAGAGTTTGGTTGTCTGTCTTCCTCAAGGCATACCACATGAGCCTGCTATGCAGCAAGGTGGAAATGTTGTTGCATCTCAAAACACATCGATCCCCTAAAACTCACGGTCCAGGATATTTTCTGATACTTTCTTTACCTGCAAAAGTCAATCCTCACCTACACTTCCATACTGCTCTATATAGCAGCCATAGCTGCTTACATGCAACAACAGGCAACACTCCTTCCTATTCTGCATTCCAGTAGTGAAAACCTTAATGGATGGCTTCAGAGTCCACTGCGCACTGGTCTGTAATCTCGGTATAGTGCTCACTAGACTGATGGGACCCCCTTTTGAGCTACTGCACGCTTGCCCTCTCCAGTACAAATCTAAGAAGGATGCTTTTCTTGGGGCCATAACATCTCTTAGACATATTAGTGAGCTGCAAGCCCTCGCACTACAAAAACCCTTAATTCAGGTTCATAAAGATAAAGTGGTACTCAGACCTAACCCAAAATTCCTCCCCAAAGTGGTTTCCCCTTTTAACCTTAGTCACATCATAGAGCTCCCAATCTTGTACCCTCAGCCAGACTTGGAAGCGGAAAGAGCCCTTCACACTCTAAACGGCATACAGGCTCTCATGTACTACATTGACATGACCATGCATTTTTGCAAAACTGACCAGTTGTACATAGCGTTTGCTGAACCCACGAGCATCAGTCCATTTCCTAAGCAGGCATGGCCAGGTGGATGTTCAAATGCGTCCAAACTTGCTATAATGAAGCTAAAAGAGCTCTTCCTCTTAACCCCATGGCACACGCTACACACAAGAAGGCAGCAACCAAGGGTTTTTTGGACAATATTCCGTTAGCTAACATGTACAAAGCAGCTACTTGTCAACCCCACACACTGCCCCTAAACAATTATTGTGTGGATATCTTAGTCAGACAGCAGGCAATGGTTGGCCCAACTGTCCCCTGTACACTATTTCAGACATCTGCATCATCCACACGCTAGCCATCGCTAGTTAAAGGTTATTGATTTACAATCAATGCTGAGCATGTTTCTACAGCACCACATGGTACGAACGGATAATGTTACTTACCCAGTAAGCATCCATTTGTAGTGTGTAGAGCTGCTGTAGATTCACAACTGCACACCCTCCACATCGTAAGCATGGGACTCTGATCAGAGATCTTGTCTTCACTAAGTAACTTCCTTTCCCAATCCACATGCCCGCATTACTTTCTTTACTCACCTTTCCATACCACTCTCAAACGCTGTGCGAGAAACAATCTAACATGGAATCGGTACACAGATAATGTGAATCTACAGCACCACATGGTACGAATAGATGTTTATATGGTAGGTAACATTTCCTTACTGAAGATAGTCCGCCTGTTACTATCTTTAACATGTAACCTTAGACTGCCAAAGTTATGGAGTACAGCGTGAAAAGTGGATTTAATGATGTAATAAACAGATAGTTAAACTGTAACAGAAGATGTAATGCACAGACTACTCGGTATATGACTGTAAACAACTACTGTTTGTTTACTGAAAACAATAAAGAAATGTTTAAAAAAATTTAACCTTAGACTGACAGACTAAGTTTTAAGCACAATGTTTACAAAACACTTTAAGCACTGGAACTGCTTTGTTAAAAGCTACTTTAAGTGATGTAACTACTTTGTCCAGGCGTCCAGATTTAAGTTTGCTATCATCATTGATATACAACTTTAATAGGATACCAAGCCGCAGTTATAAGCTTAAAAGTAGCTATTCTTCACACATGGCTTTGCCCTGAAGTTTAGCAACAGAACAGATAGGACATAAATTGAGTATAGCTTGACTTTGCAAACTAACTAAATAATACACCTTCAAGTTTAAAAGGACGCTAAGATAGACCATGATCAAAGTTCATTTCAGATAAACACAAACTTTGAGTCTCCTGTTCTAGAGAAACCTCCCAGATTGACGTTACTCCAATGAGTAACCTCTATGAATCAAGAGGATTTTTACCAATTTTATTTAGACTTTAATAAGGAGAACCTTAACGTCAAGTAACTGCATACTAGTCATCATGATCAATGGATATCTCATACAAAGCTAGAAGACACAAAACACTCATCTAAAATCAAAGGAACAGCTTGTTCTGTACTTAAGGAAATAGTGTCCTTTTGTACACAAATAGATCAGAACTATTTATAGAACAATAGAGAATACGTTAAAGGTTTGCCATGGATGCGTTATCACAGTGAAGATCCAAATGCTGTATCTGATGGAGACATCTAGCAGCAGATTCCTTAACTTAGAATTTCCCCCAGGCGCCAGTCTGGATCCAGAGATTTTTCAGCAGTACCTCTGCGTGCTGGGGGACGTTGTCGCATGGCTCCGCCCTGACGTTGTCCATGGATATGACATCAGTGGAGCCATATAAGTCCCTCCCGGCACCCTGACATCAGTTTTCTTTTCCGCGCTGCAACGTGGATCCAGGAGAAGCGCTTCCTCAGGCCTCTTTTTTGTGTTTTGGCCTTCTCAACGCCTTTTGCGTCAGGAACAGTGTGCCTATGCCTTCCGGCTTCAAGGCGTGTGAGACCTGTACGCGACAGATGTCAGCGACGGATTCGCATGCCATCTGTATGTGGTGCTTAGGTGAGCACCACGACTCCGAGGAGTGCGACGCCTGTAAAAGGCTGAAGCCAGGTCCTTGCGTTATCGCCTGATGAAGTTGCTGTCAGCCCGGTTGTCTCGTTCGGAGTCCAGGCGGCGCCGATCTCCTTCCCGTGCTGGGGCCCCTGCTCGTGACACGTCGCTGAGCCGTTCCCGTTGCTGTTTGCCTACATCAGGTAAGCATAGGAGGTCAAAGTCATGGAGGCCGTCGGCCTCGCGTAGCCGTGACGTGGGTGCCTCTTCCTCCCGGTCTTTACCGGAGGCGGTTCCACAGAAGTCGACCCCCAAATATCCGCCATTCCCTGGTGAAGGGGCGACTAGGGCCCAAATAGAAGCTTACTACAAGGCCTTGTATGCCATTTTTGGGTCTACCCCTCTCCCTGGCGCGCCTTCGGGCCCCACAGAGGTGGAAGGGACTCTGATCGAGAGCTTGCCGGCGGGTTCGCCCTCTGCGCCGATTGCGTACCCTGGCTCCGTCTTTGGAGTCTTTGGAGTTGTTGCGATGTCAGGAAACAGTCCAGTGGGGCTTCCAGTTCGGATGTCAGTAAGCAGCCCATTTATGACATCAGGAAACAGTCCGGTGGGGCTTCCTGTTATGATGTCAACAGCGTCCGCAGCAGAGGACTTGTTTTCCTCTAGACGCCCTTCCACACCGCAGTCATCCTTAGCGGCAGATGTCGACTCAATGCCGTCCCGATGCCGTTCGGCGGAGACACCCTTGGTGGTGGACGTTGATACGACGCCGTCTCGATGTCGTTCTGCGCCGGAGGCACCTTTTCCTCTACAACTGGGGGTTGA